>CM073125.1:8493030-9139545 GCA_037039145.1 Fundulus diaphanus
TAAAAAGAACAGCACAACCAGCCGATAAAGTATTACAGATACAATCAAGTAACGCCTTGATACCATTACTGAAGAATATACAGTATTAATTAATATTATATGTATAAAGTGACAGCTGAAGATAATAAAGGGGTTTTCTGTATAGAAGTGAATCGTAAGTACCTGGATCCAAGCACCTGTAGGTGTTTGTGAGAGTGCTCTTATGTATGTAAAGTTTATCCATGAACACAATGCTCAGTAGTGGTTGTAAAGAGCCAAAGACCTGCACCCCAGAGCACCGAGGCAGAGGAGCACCCCCACCAGGGGAACCAAAACCCCAGATGACCAAAGGGACATTCAGCCCATACACCGAGGACCACTAATGCACCACCAGGCCAAGACGCCAGCCAGGGGAGGGGAGCAGGACGAGGGTGGGCTCCACACTTAGTGGAGACCTGAGATGTCCTGGGAGAGGGGGCAGTACAAACCCAACCTGACAGATAAACAAACAGAAAACTACATACACAGTCACATTCACTCGTTCCCACCCTAGTGCCCCCACACGCAAACACTCCTACAAAGAAAAAAAAGGGCTGTAGTACACACACTGACATTTACCACACACATCCTATGTTCCCAGGTCCAGGCGCCGGCACCCAAAAATGGTACCCAGCCCCTGGGCCCGGTAGGTGAACCCTAAAAATCAAAATGGGGGCGAGTGCCACCACAACCCGACCTACCAGGTCCATGCGACCCACGGGCCAGCCCTTCCGGAGATGGGGCCAACATGAACCGTACGGGCCAAACAACCAAAGGCACCCCGCATAAACCCTGAAGTGCTACCTCCCCCACACCCTCCCCCTCCATACCCTACCCCCCCCCCCCCCCCCCCTCCTCCTCCTCCTGGTCCCAGACTCCGGGTGGCAATCGGAGGTGTGAGAAAGACCCCGAGCCTGCCTCCGCCTGCTCAAATGTCGTGTTGTTGCATATTGCTCTCAAGTGTGTTTAAAACTGGGAGTGCCAAAGGGGGTGCCCGGCACAGTCCACCCCCCCCTTCAGAAGGTAGCTGGTGCCAGCGTACCCCCCCAAGCAACCTACCCAGAACCCTCAATGTCTAAATGCTATGTTTCACATTAGAAAAGGGGCTCATCACAAAACAAAACAAAAACAACTTATTTTCTAAAGCAAAATTAATTGTCCCACTGTAGTAAGACATCTGTTACGTCCCGCTTCCTCTCACTCTAGCTCGTTTTATCTTTCTTCTCATTGCGAGAAGATAGGGGTCGTAAAAAAATAAATGGTATGAATGTGGATGAGAGGAAACAGTGAACAGAAACAAAAAAAAAAAAACAGGCACCTGACGGAACACACAGTGTGGTGGGGGCTTACCTTAGATTTCTGATCAGAGTTCCCAACCAGCTGATATCCTGAGGAAGGGCGAGCCCTCGCGATCCCTCGTCCATCAGACGCTCCGTTTAATAGTTTATTTTCTTTCTTTCTTTCTTTTCCTTTTATCTTTAATATGTAGGTAGTTTTTCTTCTTTTCGTTAAAACACACCACTCGTGGTTCTTCAGTGGTTATTCCTGGTGCTTTTCTTTGTTCGCATCCAGCCGGTTTCCCAAAAAAATCGAACAACATGAAAACAAACTTAATTCTGGCCAAAACCTCCGACGCTCCCCTCTGGGTGGATCCATCCCGAGGTGAAGGTGCTCTTTTCTTTTCCACAGCCTTCCCGCACCGTCCTTTCAATTTTTGTTCACCCAAAAGTCCGCTGCTGCTGCAGCCTCCTTCACGCCTCACTCGTCACAAAAACCACCATCATCCACAGGTGTGACACCAACCCAGCTAAATGCTTGATTGGCAGTGCCCCGCCCCCTCCACCAGTGAACCGTCAAAGGTGCAAAAAAATAAAATAAAATAAAACAACAAGTCATCAGGAGACGAAGACAAAAGTAGCAACATGTAACACATCCTATCTCACCTTCACACACACACACCCCTCCTCAGACACGTAAAAAACCCTGATGACAATCAAATAGACCACCAGCCCATTTCATAGACGGTTTCAGCATTAGTATGCAGTGTGTGATATGTTCATGATCTTTTTATGGTCTGGAGATTCCACTATGCAGCAATCCGGTGATTTTCACACACCTGCTCCTTATAAGCCCGCTGCAGACAGACAGTTCCAGATTCTTCTTTTCATGTTCACCTGTCTTGTTCTGGCCACGATCAGAGCTTTAGTCGTTTTCTCCCTTGCTTGCCCTTGGCCTTCTACAGCACTTCTGACGTCTGCACCAGAACCTCAATTCTCCCTCCTGACCAGCGAGCCCTGCCTAACACACAGTTTTTCTGTTTTAGGCAGGTGTGTGGAATGCATGGAATATGTTATGATGTCACACACTATCTCTCTGTGTCGTTCTCCGGGCTCTTGTTTACAAAGCCGGGCCGCTCGCATCTACATGTACATCCATGTGAATAGCTGCGCCTCAGGGCTTTGCCCTCCCTGCTTATAAAATGCCACCTTTAGAGCAGTGTTGCATAGGAGAAAAATGACGGAGAGCACGCCCTGCAGATTGAAACGTTCTCTTGCTAAAAGCATTAAAAAATCACAAGTTACTTACTTCTTCACTAGACATGTTCCTCCGAAAATTATACTGTTTTGATGTGTGTTTATCCTTGCCAATATGTGCATATGAGGCAACTGGTGAGAAAGGAAGAGGAAAGGAGGGATAGGTTGCAGCAGGAGTGGAGGTAGAGCGAAGTGTGGCTTGTCACACATCTTTGTTTCACAACAGCCCACTAAGTGGTGAAATTTCACTTATTGCTCCTTTAAATTACTTTTGATTATTTTAGAACTAAATAAATGTAACTTACCACTGATGTTCTCTCACAATGAGCTAGTGTAGCGGGTGCGTTCTGTTTTCAGCGTTGTGACTGACACACAGACTGGGGGTGTTCATAGAGGATCTGGAGGAATACACATCATCTGGGCTGTCCTATATTCACTTCTTCACTGATGCTGTCCTACCCACAAAGAAAGAATCTGATACCAAACCTATTTTTATTTTACAAAAAAGCGATTAGAATAGTAAATCATTCTCCATATAATCAACCAACATATGTCGTATTTAGTAAATTTAAAGCAATTAAGTTTTACGATTTAGTTCATTTGAGTACGGCTGTCTTTATGTATAAAGTGAAGAATAAAATATTGCCAGATAACACATGTTTGTTTCATCACAGGGAATATGTTTATGATCTGAGAGGAGAAAACATGCTGAAGAAACCATTGGTCAGAACAAATGTCAAAATGAATATTGATTATTTATGTTGTTGCGCAATCAAGCCATGAGGAATAAAATCAAACTGAGTTGGAAACGACATGAAACGTGACACTGTTACCGGCACCCAGGTACTGTCTTTTACAGCGGGGGGGCTCACTGTATAAAGACCAGCTGCACAGGCGTATCTTTCTCTTTCCCTATGGACCCTTGAGGAGAGAGGAGTTCATACTGTAGAGACCTACAAACATGTAGGGTTGGCCTAGCTGAGTACATCCCTGCCCCTTTTCAACATCGGAACTTGAAAAGACAACTGCCATGAAACAGACTTTTTTTGATCTTTCTGAGCTGTGCAGAAAAAAAGCTGACCCAGGAGCCAGCCACACCTCTGCCACACAGAGATCCACTTTATCCAAAACCTGAACTGACGGCAACTCTCCAACAAACACCCACATTTTGACTGAATACTGAGGCACTTAAATGCTTGTCAAAACTCGCAGGGAATCTGATCCGCTTCCCGAAGCTGTCACGTGGTACGGCTGGGTAGAAGGCTTCAGCCGTCATCATTTTTAGCTCCTCCCCTAAAGGAAGCAAGCCTTGATGCGAGCTTTGGAGAAATGGCCCCTCGATTACTCAATACACACTTTGAAGCCTCGGCTCATCTCATAACTTTAAGGGATGTTATGGGGTTAGGGAGTTAGAGCATTTGTCCTCTAATTGGTGGGTTGCTGGTTCGATCCCCCACTTCAACCGTCTCAATTGTTGTGTCCTTGGGCAAGATACTTCACCTGAATTGCCTGATGTCTGTGGTCAGAGGGTCCGGTGGTGCCGTTGGATGCCCTGGGGCAGGCTGACAGAGGCGACATAACTCACCGCTGTCAGGGTGTGAATGGGTGAATGACTGACTGAATGGGTAGTGTAAAGCGCTTTGGGGTCATCAGACTTGATAAAGCGCTACACAGGTACAAGCCATTTACCATTTACGACCTGGACTGTTTAAACTTCATTAAGCCCTGCCACTGTGCACCTGTCTAGATCTGCCTGAAGTTTTATTTTTAATTAAATAAAGATTTTAAAAGCAAACACTGGCTCAAATATTTTCTGTTTGCGCTGCCATTACACCAGTAAAATTAATAAACTGTAGAATGAATCATGTATTTAATAAACATAGAATGAAATTCAATTTTGATGGTAAATGAAATGTTAAGCTATTAAAAGATAACTGTTAATATTAAAATATTGGGAGATAATTATCTAATGTCCATGTGGTAATTTAGGCCAAGAAAACAAACAGTCCAGGTTTAGAATCCTAAGCTACAGCGATGCAGGGTAAGAGGTGACCTACTGTAGATGTTTTGGATTTGCGGCGAAAAACATGAGACTTGTCTTGGACTTAAAAAAAAAAGACTTATGAACATATCTGGTGAGTAGCCCTGCTTCTGTTTCCTTTATGCCTAGGACTATCCTTACCCCTCAGACTCTATTTACAGAAAAAAAAGTTTACAGTAACTGTTTCAGTTTATTTCACTTAGAATAGCAAGTCTACAGTGAGGCTTTCATTGTGACAGTTCTCTTGTGGTTCATTAGTGTTTGTAACAGACTTGCCCTAACAAATCATACTCCTTTTCAAGAAACCTCTAGGGATTTGCAAGCCTGCATCTATCCTTTTGACTGTAAAGCACTGAAAAGACACAAAGGGAATGTGAGTAAAGACATTTTGAAAGTACTTCTGAAAATGTCATTTATAACTCTTTTGTGCTTTTGTTTTCAATGCAAATGGAATGATGCTTTTATCTGCCAAGGACAGCAGGACATCTTCTTTTAGCCTCGGGTAAGCAAAGCTACAATGAAGTGTTTTCTTTTCCTGGTTCAGGCTCATCAGCTCTTACATTGCCTAGTGGGAACCAGCATTCAAACAACTGTTTTTATGATGTTTGAGCTGCACTGTAAGACTGACTGGAGTGTGCCAGAAATGTGTGTGTGATCTCAACAATAATGCATATAAAATGTGCTGCAAGTCATTATTTAGAAAGGAGATGGATGTAATGTGCAGTGAGACCATTACAGAGGTTCTCATTATTCACAAATGGCAGAATAAGGCTGTTTTGTGATGGCAGATCTAATGAAGAGTGGGTAGAGCTCCCCAAAATAAGACTGAGCCTGAGGACCTTTAATAAATTGACAAAGAGAGAGAAAGCAACCAAAGAAACCCATATGCAAACCTCCCCCTCCCATCCTCCCCACTTTTCTACAGAGGGACAATAGAGAGCGTACTAACTAGCTGCATGGTTGTCTGGTCTGGGGCCTGCAACACCTCAGGATGGAAAAGTGTAGAGAGTGGTGAGGACAGTGGAGAGAATCATCGGGACAGTGCTTCCCACCATTCATGACACTGCTCGCAGAGGCTGCATGACCAGGGCCTAGACAATGATAAGATGGGGTTTTACCGGCTTGCTGTTACATGTCTATTAAAAACCCATCTTTCCCAGTTCCGGATTTGGCTATAAATGAGGAAGCATTGATCAGAGGTAAAACGGTTTAAATACATATTTAATTCATAGAAATTAAATATGGAGACAGAGTTACATTACCAATCGAGATCTTTCACCGCACGGTCGAGAAGTCTGTCTGTCTGTCTGAAGTAAGTTTTACCAAGACATTCCTTTTATCAACTTTAAACTCCTCCTGCATGGCTCAGTGGGAGGATGACTGACCCCCTCTCCTTCTGACCACCCCCTCGGGGCAATAAAACTCCATGTTTATCTTACGCTGGAGCAGGAAGGGACAGACCCCACTCTGCTTTCCTCAGTAACCCCAACTAAGATATATTTTTAATTCTCAACAACAACCATAAAAGACCCCTGCCACCCCATCATGGACTGTTCACCCTGCTGACCTCTGGCAAGAGGTTCAGTCAAATGCAGAACAACCAGATTCCACAACTTCTAGCTTCATTCCATATGTTATAAGACTGCTAAACTCCAATAATCCCCCACCCCCACACATACAAAACTAGTCACTTTACATGTTCACTGTGAATTCTATTGCACTTTAGATTGTAACTTTACTATCTGCATTAACATATGGTCTGTTCATTGTTGCAACACATAATGCTGCTACGTGTACTTGGACTAGGCAAGGCAAGGCAAGGCAAATTTATTTGTATAGAACATTTCAGTACAAAGACAATGCAAAGTGCTTTACATGATTAAAATACAGGGGGAAAAACAGAATAAAAGCAAGTAGGACTACTCATATTGTCTCACACATAATTTTTCTGTACCTATGAAATTTCTTTATTTTTTTTGGTTTGCTCCTACATTAATGGCAAATACTTATATTTCTAATGTTTCTCATTTGTCTTCTGTTTTTTATTCGAAGCCTTGCTACTAAATTTCACTCAAGTGTACATTGTGAAGGTGCCGTTTAATGACAATAAACTCTAAGTCTGTGTCTATGCACCTTTGTGGATTTCTCAAAAACCACAATTCTAAGAGCTCCATCTGTTTTTGTCTGATTTTCCAGCAAAAAAAGCCTGAGACAATAACATACCCAGCATCAGAAGTGATGTTCCTCAAACATTTTTTAACCTTCAGTTCATCCCATTCTCTGTGTGCTTTGCATTTGGAAGGAATCAGAGTAAGATTAGAGCTTGCTTTGCTCAGCCGCATTCAGGAGAGAAAAGCGACGAGTCATTGGGTGCATATAAATCAGTGGCTCACATCAAAACTTTATAAGGTGCCTGATGTCTCAAAGGGAATCTAATCAACCAAACGAAATGAGATTGGTCTGTGTGGCACACTGTTGCAAATCAAAACACCTGTTCGACAAGCAGCAGGCCACAACGCGAAAGCAATATCAGCTGAAAAAAACACCCTCACATCGCTCATTGTTATGCCCCAAATTCCCCATGCAATATTCCAGATGAAAGGCAAGTCATATTTCCTCCTGACATAAATGTACAATACAAGAAAGATATACAATTTCTTGAATTATTTTTGAATCTTTTAGGTGTCAGAGTAGATGATATTGATGTGTTGTCCTGCTTAAAGTGAAAGGTATTCCATACATTTTGTTCTTCAGAATGTATTCCTCAAACTAAGCCTGAAGACAGTGCCAAAGATTTTCCTTGGATAGGCTAAAGTAGAACCTTACTCTGCACATTCTAAATATAATACTTACAACATGAAGGGAATATTGTCCCGCAGTTTGGTGTCTTGTATAAAGACGAATTAAAAGTGACTCATGTACGAATTAAAGGTATTTTTCCTCAAAAGAGAGCTACTCTTAAAATACCTCAATAAACAAGCTTTTTGAACTGCATAAAAACATTTATTTCACATTTTTTTGAAAACATTGTCATTGTAAAAAAAGGGTAAGCTGAAAAACACACCAGAAAAAACATGAAATACAAGAGAAAATTAAAATGTACAGCAAAAAAATCTGACATATTCCAACCCGAATTTTCATAACTATAACTACAACACAGATGAAAAAAGATTAAATAAATAGCAGTACAACAAACATTTACTTTCATACACATTAAAACTCTAAACAGCTGTAATGGTGCACATCACTTTTGTGCTATTACACACTGTTTAAAGTTATTTAATGTTTAACAAATAACTCTGTTAGGTATTGTCCGGTGAATATCAGCCCAAGAGCTGATATCAGGACAATAGTTGAAAGGGATGATTCGAGCAATGGCGTTCTTTTAACAGCAAACTGCACACATATAGAATAAATGAGTGACAACTTCTCTTGACGTTCAAGAATTTATTAACAGAAATAAAATGAACATCCAGAGAACATCACTATAGAATGCTGTTTATCTGAATTAACACTATATTTCAATCAACAAATCCTCTCTACAAAGCTAGTGAAACTTAACTAAAACTACGAAGCAAAATGAAGATAAAAAGAAGCTAAGGAACTATATACACACAAAAGAAACAAAACATAAAATAAAATGGTTGATAATCATCATCAGAATAATTTAGTGAATCCTGGTTCACTGCAGATTCAAGTTCATCTTAAAGAACATGGAATGGTTAAATTAGCTTACCTAATTCAGAACAAGAATTGGTATGTGTTTCAAGCCATTCACAAAGCAAATCCTGAGTTAAACACAACATTATTTGATAAAATAAGATTTTATAGATTGATTTGCTCAGTAAAATATCTGCAAACTTCTAGAACACTCGATTTTATTAATGCGATTATACCACCGGGATGCTGGGGGTTGATGTAGCGATCGGTCGCTAAAATCGGTTAATCCTAAAGTTATACAAAAACACCATTAAATCAACATTAATATTCAATATTAATGCAGTAAAAATTGCCATAGCACTATCGAAGGATGGCGGAGCGAAACGGAACAAACCTTATGTTTAAAACACACTCAAATTACATCAGCGTGGCATGGTCTCAAAATGCTAACGGGAGCTATGTCGGTCAACTCCGCGTGTATAAAAACACAGTGACAACGTATTCAGTAAACCTTCTGAATAAAACATTTAACTTTCCCTGTTTATTTCTCTGCCAAACCTGTCAATGCCTCTGTGTCAGTTCGGTTCACTTTGGGCATCCAGTTGGAAGCAGTACTCCAAGAAAACGTTGGTTATTTCAGAAATGGCCAGTGGATCGTAGTTGAGTCCCCGTCATGCGAAACTTCGGACGACTCCAGATCAGCCCCTCGTCTCAGCTTGGCCTGGTGAGGAAAGAAGACCGCTCCTCGCCGTCTTCAGTCAGCTTTCCTGCAACAGCAGAAAAAAAGTAAACAAAGCTGTTTCAGCATTCTGTCACTTCGGCATCTGGTTACGCAGAAGTTAGACTGCGGACTTAGCTTCAATCCAGCCTGCAGTTCTCCAAGCCCAGTCAGGTCCTCTGGTCGAAGAGAATTCCCTCCTTTGCTGTTCCAACGAAACAGCGGGAAATGAGTTTCACAGAAAGCCCATTTTACTCAGCTTGGTCGACCCTGCATATGCTTATGAGTCTTTGAGTCCCATGCAGCCCGCATGGGTGGCTGGCCTCCCCAGCGCTGACCCTCTCCTTGAGTGTCCACAGGTAAGAAGGAAGATAAGTGAGGTGTAGCGTGGCTTCATAGCAGAGCACCCTGCTGTGAGAGGCTGTCTCTGCGTGGATGCAACAGTGTCATGTTACATGTTGCTCCCAATGGTGTACCGCGCACGTGACGTCACCATCTCATGAGCAACGCCCCTTGCCGCTAAGGTAGGACAAACAGTGGGAGAGCGCACGTAGCAACCAGCCATTACTCGTGCATTAGATACACCGATATGACCGACTTTTCAGCTGTTAAACTATCGCAAGAGGATGTCCCAGGCGCCCAGTTTACTGGTAGAACTGTCGAAGAACATACCAACGTTCAGCTCAAACGATGGCTTGAGTGTCGAGGGCTTAGAAAGACTGTAAAATGGGCCGAGTTGATAGAACGGTAAGTCGATGTTTTTTTCCTGCTCGGCGTTCATGGCGTCATCGGCCGTTTTTTCTGTTTGTAATCACCGTCCAGGAATCGTTATATTTTGCCAATCGGTAGCTACAAAATAACTGTTTACATACCTGACGGGAGCAGGCCGGCGTGACCGCGCGCTTTGGTGGCAGAGGTAGGCGAGCGACGCCAGAGGCGCCTTCGGTGGGTGACAGGGACCCAGACCAGGGGGTCGAGCCTGGCTTGAGCGAGGCCCACGGGAGGCACCGGGCATCGGGGGAACGGAGGGGAGAGAGGAAAGACGATACGCCCAGGCGGCCGCGCGGCACGGCCGCCGGGGCGTATCGTCCCCCCCCCCCCCACCCCCGTGAGCGGAGGCGTACGGAAACAGACGGACGGCCAGCGCGTCGCGCGGATCGGAACGCTCGCCCTCCATAACCCCCCCGCGAGCCGACGTCTGGGCCCCGCGGGTCAGGATGTTTTTTCGGGTTGAACTGTTGTGAAGGCCGACCGCACAAGTGTACCCAGCGCACACATTTCTCCTTGGCAGTCTTGAATTTCGGGAAATTAATGAAGAAAACATCCTTCATATGCGGCCTATCAGCGTACCTCGAGTCGCTGTTGCACGTTCCATAACAACAATGTTTAAAAACCATGGTTAGGAGACGTCTTCGATTTGGAAAAAGCAGTCGTTTTACCGAGTAAAACCAAGGGTAACGTACAGCTCTTTTACAGCGAAAGAGCGGAGGACAACGCAAGATTGTCCTACCGCGTACCACGTGATATGACGTCACATTCTAAAAATAGCCAACAAGAAAATAATTAATAGTATTTTATGAAATGCTTTAAGTGCTTCCAATATATTTGTCAAAAAATATTAAAATTGGCAATAATTTAACAATCAACTGTCACATGCTTTTTGTACACTCATGCACTCATGCGCAGAACGAGCCACAGGTGTGCGGCACACCCACCTGCGCACTACAGTCACCTGCAGAGAGAGGAGAGAAGGCAGGGCTGGCAGTAATCTGCTCAGCGCTGCCTGCTGAGTCCTGACAAAAGCAAGTTGGAATAAAATGTAGAAAAATTTAACAAAATAAAACACAGGAAAATGGAAACTAAAAGCAAATATTAACTTAAACTAATGATGTTTAGTTTTGTTTAGGATTGCCTAAACAAAACTAAAAACAATAACAAAAACAGTTTGTTCCAGATAAGTGGAGCATTGGGACAAAATGCTGCTTCTCCATGTTTGGTTCTAGTTCTGGGTGTGTAGAGTAGATTGGAGCCAGAAGACCTCAGTGGTCTGGAGGGTTGATACACTGATAACAAGTCTGTGATGTATTTAGATAGTAAGCCATTCAGGGATTTATAGACTAACAGGAGTATTTTAAAGTCTATTCTCTGAGATACAGGGAGCCAGCGTAAGGACTTTAGAACTGGGGTAATGTGCTCTACTATCTCAGTCTTAGTGAGGACAGGGGCAGCAGCATTCTGGATCAGCTGCAGCTATCCGATTTACTTTTTTGGCAGACCTGTAAAATAGAGGCTGACATTTTTTCGGGAATCCCACGGGATGGGAGTCAACATTAGTAAATATCACGTGATTGGGACGGTACAGGATTAAATATCAACAGGAGCAGACGGGAGCGGGAGTAAACCGATAGCAGGTACAATAAACTAGGATTGATGCCAAAAAATTAAATAAAATAGAAAATCAAAAATGTAGGTTCGCCGCCGCCATTTTGTAGTTTTTTTTTTTTCAAGAAACCTAAACTATAATTCAAGTCAAAAGAACTACACAACCCAGAAGCCAACAGTGCTTCCGGTCTATTTTTTCCGCCAGCGCTCAAAAACAGAAAAGTTTGATTTGCAACGCAAAGTCAGAAGTAAGGGCTTATCTATTAAACCGACAGAGCGACTGTAAAGTTGCAAATATTAAAGGAGAAGTCCGGTCAACAAAGAAAAATCAGGGGACCATTAGCTATAACTAAAACTAATATGTTTGTGGTTATTTAATGAACTTATCTTTAATCAATAAGAAAATAAAAACAAATTATCGTCTGGATCGCTGTGTATGGAGGCGGCCATAAATGCCCATATTTGGGCAGTAATGGCCGTCTGACATCACATCCTGTGACGTGGAAAAGCGGAAGCGGCGACAGCATTTCTCCCCGCTTTCCATGCAAAGTCAATAGGAGCCGTTCTACACAGCTGCGATCATCAATAATTATTTCGGATTTCGAGAGGACTTCACCACTGACATTCCCAAGAGCTATTGCTGAAGCAACAATGCCCACGTGCATGGCCATTGAATGTTCCAACACAACTGGTAAAAGTGGAAAAAACATAGCTTATTTCAACTTTCCGATTTATGAGCCACCGGCCTCGTCGCTGGATTGCCAACTTGATGAGAGCGGATTTGCCATCTAACTTCTGGCCAGAGAAAAAACACATCATTTGCAGCAACCATTTCGAAGAAGAATGTTTTGAACATGATATGAGAGCGAGGATTTTCGGTAAGTTATTTTTAAATTTTTAATTTAGAATTTGCGGGGATGGTTACCGACCAGAGGGGCGGAGGGATACCACATGTGATGTGGTATCCCTCCGCCCCAGCATGTGCTGGAACGCTTTTATATTTTAATATTTATACAATAATGACCACCTGCCCTATTTACTAGAGGTTAAATATAACTCAAGTCACTTCAGCGCGATCTCTCCTCCGCTGCAGCGCCTGAAAGCCGTGCTGCAGCGGAGCGAGCGCGCGCACAGACACACGCGCGCGCGTGTATATATATCTTCGGGGGCCCGACTGAGTTTGCACTGGAAATAAGTCCGGTTTCTGTCAAGATCACTGTCACTAAGTACTTCATAACTCTCTGCTTCGTACAGAGCACCAGTCGTCGCCATCTTGGAAAATAGTGCGTCGTGACAAACAACAGAGCGTTGGGACTTGCTCAACAGGGGGTCCGCCGAGTGACGTCACAAAATGGGAGGTGACAGTACTATTCTTAAACAAGATCGGTTCCTCCACATAAACATGATTAAATGAAAATTATTCTTAATTAAAAAAACGTATAATTTATTGCACAGTATGTAGTAGTTTTATATTTAAAGTACTTTCAGCAGTTTGATTTCTGATTTTGACCAGACTTCTCCTTTAACAAACTTGAGGAGAGTTGAATGTCACGGTGTTAACACTCAGTACCCTGCTTGTAAAACGTGTTTCCTGGACTCATTTTCCAATGTGCAACAGTGTAATAATACGGCCAATAACTTAAAACTACTTTATTATTTTATTTAGTATTATTTGAACAGTTGTGTTTTTTTCTATTTTAACCCACTAACCGAACAACGTAATTCAATTCAATTCAATTCAATTTTATTTATATAGCGCCAATTCATGAAACATGTCATCTCAAGGCACTTTACAAAGTTAAATTCAATCATATTATACAGATTGGGTCAGATTATACAGATTGGTCAAAAATGTTCCTATATAAGAAAACCAGTTGATTGCATCAAAGTCCCGACAAGCAGCATTCACTCCTGGAGAAGCGTAGAGCCACAGGGAGAGTCGTCTGCATTGTACATGGCTTTGCTGCAATCCCTCATACTGAGCAAGCATGAAGCGACAGTGGAAAGAAAAAAAAAACATCCGTTAGCGGGAAGGAAAAACCTCTAGCAGAACCGGGCTCAGTATGAACGGTCATCTGCCTCGACCGACTGGGGGTTACAGAAGACAGAGCAGAGACACAACAAGACAGACAAAAAGCACAGAAGCACACATTGATCTAGTAATCTGTTCTACATTAGATGGTAATAGTCGGTGATCTGTCCTCCCTGGATGATTTCACAGTCAACAGAACGTCAGACCAGGTATACCTACTATGAAGAAAAAAGAGAGAGAACAAAAAGTTAAAAGCTGAAATGACAACAGTCATTTCAATGTAATGCAATGCAAATCTGGAGAACAGTAGACTGGAGAACAGTAGAAATCAGTAGAGTAAGAAAAGTAGGCCCTGATGTCCTCCAGTAGCCTAAGCCTATAGCAGCAAAACTATAAAGGTAGCTCAGAGTAACATGAGCCACTCTAGTTATAAGTAACACTTCTCTTTCACTTTTTAACAAAAGTAAAACATGTCTACTTCCATGTCTGGTTGGATAAAAATGAGACGGAGCTTACTGGACCGGCTTTTCCTGGGTCCAGTTAGCACCGCCTCCAGCTCTGCACCACCCCCGAATATTAACATAATCTCACTCTCAATTTTTGATAAAAGTTGAGAGGTCTGTCTAAGAATGTGTGTAATGTTCGATGAATGTATTGGTTCTGATAGTAAACCCTAATTAGTTCATGGATATTTTATTGCAAATGGGAAAATACTAATATGCTTGAATGATATTCAACTTTTTCTTTTACTAAACTGAGTTTATGAACCTGTCATGAAGAGGTCTTCATTACTGGGACTGTTTTTAGGAAAAGTAACTGGTATTGCACTTTAAGAATACTTTTGCACTGTAAACTTGCACCTTAATTAGCACTTTGTTTTGCACAGCACTTTAAGCATGACTTTGCACAGAAATAACCATTTGCACACAAGAAGTTTTAACTATTTATTGAATATTTATTGGATATTTTAATAATTAGCATGTAGCCTTTTGTTCAGGCTCTGCACAGCTGCTCCTCATTGGGAAATGGTAGTGATGTTACGTTATGTGCCGAGGCTTCGAGGCGTGTGTCGAGTAATGGAGGGGGCGTTTCCGCAATGCGCGTATCGAGGCTTGCTTCATTTGGGGGAGGAGCCGAAAACGATGACGTCCGAAGCCTCGCTGGCCGGCTGTACCACGTGACTGCTTCGGGAAGTGGCTCAGATTGTTGCGCGGGGTTTGACGGCTTTAAAAAGTCCACAAGCTCCATTCAAAATGTGGGTTGTTGTAGGAGAGTTGCGGTCAGTTGAGAGAGTGGATAGAGTTTGGATAGTTTGGATAGTAGAGTTTGGATAGTGGTTATTTAGTTTGAGACAGTTAGTTTGGTGTTTGGAGAGTTTAGGAGAGAGATGGGTAGATAGGAGATTTAGGAGTGCGAGGACAGGATAGGAGTAGGATGGAGCAGGCGAGAAAGAGGAGGATGTCTCCTATGTGGGAACATTTTGATTTGATAAGCCCTAACAAGGTAAGGTGAACTGAACATTTGCAGATGCATTAGGTTTGCTTATGAGGAACTGTATTTTTCACTGTTTCTTATTTTGTGTAAAGGTGAGGTGTTTATTGTGCTCCAAGGAGTTGGGGTACAATAATAACACCTCATCCATGCTAAGGCACTACCGTGCCTTGCATGAGAATAGGGATGAAACTGGAGCTTCACCCAGCCAAGGTATTTCATTACTATATTAAAAACACACTTTCACAATTTTTGCATGCTGATGTTTGCTTGTTGTGCAAATAAAGATAGGTAACAGACACTGTATTTATTCCCTTTTAACCAGCCACCAGAAAAGCAGAGCTGGATGAAGCTCTAGTCTCCATGATAGTGAAGGATACCCAGCCTTTCACTATTGTGGATGACGTTGGATTCAAGACATTTGTGTCTAAGCTGGATCCCAAAGCACTTTCACTGTCCTCTGCCTGATTAAGGCTATGCCATTTTTGTAGAGTCACAGAAAAACATTATTACACAACATGCCATATCACATGACACTCCTATTTTGGGAATAATTACACACAGAGAATACATTCAAACAATATTTTATTGTACACATGTGTTTACAAAATTTATGTAGACAAATGATTTCGTCCTACACCTTCTGTGAAGTCATTCCCAAGAGCCATAATAGACAAAAATTAATGCATCACACGTGTTAAGATACAGCTGGCTGTGATTATACAACTTGCCAGTAGGTGGTGCTGTGTGCACATGAACCATCAAGAAATGAACCTTTTCTCGAACTAGTTGGCTGAGTGGTTCAATGCCTCATGAGGCTTCATCTCGCCATCACTAGGAAATGGTGTGGGCTCTGTGAAAAGAAGAATTGTTATTTGGAGCTAAGGTCTACTGTCTGGAAACTTAAGCAAATGGTATAGAATCTGTGAGAAGTGAGATGAGACAGAGTGTTAGCATGTGGTGACTTACCTGTTTTCTATGTCCTCTCCAGGGTGTTTGGACAAATGCTTCCCCGGGGGTCCAGACACCATTTATAGGTTCCGGGAGAGACCATGGGAAAAGCAGGGGGGAACTTTTGCATGTTTGTTTTAAGGGGTTTTTAGGTGTGGGTTTAAAAGATAAAATATTTATAAAAAAATAGGTGGGAATGTGTGTGTGTATTTGTATTATGTAAATATTGTATTTTATAGGTAAAGTTGGTAGTAAATTGTTTAGTGCAGAATGGTTTAACCCTTAATCAGCAGAGGGTATTTAAGGCAGTGATTGTGTCTGTAAACCAGGTTGGTTGTTAGTTGGTTGTCGGAGTGAATGCTGCTACCAACAAATAAATATATTACTACTTTCACATGCTGCGGCTTCGTCATCATTCCTGCTGAAACTCCAGCCTCAAAAGGCCACGAACCGACAGAACCATTGAGGTACATTATCTAAATTGTGACAGTAATGCCTTTATGCACTTCTTTCTTAATTGAGTATAGATCTCTTGCTCGGTGCATTATTCTTTAGTTTCAGCAATTTGAAACATAAAAGTAACTTCATTGTTCATGTGAAACAAGTACTTAATGAATTACTAAAAGGCAACATTGTACATTTTGTTTATTCAACTAAGATAGGAATGGTCTGTTTCCTTGTTTGTTACTTTTATTATTTATTTATTATTATTCCTTTTACTTTAACTGGCCTTTACTACAGCTAAAACAGGAACTTAACTGACCCTTCATAGACATTCAGGTTTAATGTATTGCCAGAAAACTTAATGAAGACAACAAGAATAGACCCCTTGCAACCACGTGACTCCGTTACCCAGAACCCCTTGCGTGGCGGCCATATTGGTTGGCAGCCACCATTACCCACATGCAATCCAAGCCTTATGTGGATGAGTTACAGCCTTCTGATAAGGCATTTTACTATGCTAAATATACAAGGATCGGTAATGCGGACCCTTTGGCTCTTCCTGATATGGATTTTTCTAGCAATCCCGATGATTGGCCATTGCCATTGGCCATTTGCTGTGCGGATCTGGTGAACTACCTTGTGTTGTCACCCACCCCAACGTACAGTGGCGATCAGATGAAGGCGTACAAGAGTTTGGAAGCGCACAAGCAGTTCACTGCCGGATGGATACGTGAACTGTCTGTTTGTTACCTGAATGATGTAGCAGTTGTCCGTGGAAGGGTGAGTTTAATATTGTTCAGTCGGCCGTCGTGAGGTTTTCGTGAGCGCATCCTGCTGTTCAAGCAGAGCTACGAGGGGGCGATCTCCGCTCCTCTCCGTCCCCGGCCCGGGACCCGCGGGGCCCGATCGTCGGTTGGCTCGCGGAGGGGTTTGGGAGGGCAAGCGCTCCGGTCCGCGCGACGCGCTGGCCGGCTGTTTCGGCACGCCTCCGCTCGCGGGGCGGGCTGGGTGACCTGCCGTGCCGCGCGGCCGCCGGTGCGGTGCGTGAGCTAGGCTCGACCCCCTGCTCTGGTTCCCTGTTCACCCACCGTCGCTCGCCTGCCCCTGCCACCACAGCGAGCGGTCCCAGAGGGGGCACGACGTACAGTGTGTACAGTCCGGTCGCGCCGCACAGATCGTGAGCGGTGAACTTTTTAAACCCCGCGGTTCCGTTGTTAGCACACTGCCAGTCTATTATGGTAGGCAACCTATAGAACGACTTTTTGTCCCTCCCAGCACGATTCCCACAACCAACAATGCAACAGCTTTGCACCATATTGAACAATCGCTCTGCCGGCCATGCGAGTAATAAGCTAACTGTGCCAGTGCAGTGGTGGGCTGTCACGCTAGCGTGCCCACCAAGATGGAGGCGCGCACCCCCGATCACGTGACTGTGACATCAGATGCAAGGGGTCTATTGGAGTGGTGCAGGAGCGGGCGTCATTCTGAGTGGGAGCGGGATGGGAGTGGGAGTAATATTACCAGGAGCGGGACTGGACAGGACTTTTTTTCTACTCTGGCCCGGGATTGGGACGGGACACAATTTTTTTTCAGTGGGCGTGGGATGGGACAGGAGTGAAAATCCAGTCCCGTGTCACCCTCTACTGTAAAATGCATGGTTACTCTCTTCCATGTAGGCTACTGCGTTATTTTTAATATTTGAAACAACAAAATGTGTTCATATATTCTCTGGTACAGTATGCCGTGTTTCTCCACATATTTTAAAACTTTTCATGGTGAGCCGCCATAACACAAAATGTTCCCTGGCATTTATAAGGACCAGGGCTCTCGTTTATACAACTTTGCATTGAATCCATACTAAAAGTGTACGTACGGCAAGAAAACAAAAATTGCGTATGCCCACATTAAAATAAGTTGTTAAAAATAAACAAGGCCGTTGAAATTCCCCTGTGACTGTGCATTCAGATTGACATTCAAAGGAGGGAGGGAGACCAGCAGGAATGAGCGGTTTCCCCCGCTATTATTAACGCCCCTGCTCCCCTAGAACAAAAAAGCAAAAACTGCAAAAAGCATTTTAGGAAGCCGGTGGGTGTGGGGCGCTGCCTGGGTGTGAGCTGTGAGCGCACCACCTTTTTTTTTAGACTACACCTACCAAACACATGCCTCATTCATTACTCCACCCACAGCCCCAACCTTGTAGATCTCAGGGGAGGATTGATCTCAGGAAATTGATACGCCCCGCCCACTGCTTAGTGCGCACCACACCCCTCAGATGAAAGCGGGCGCTGAGGAACACAGGGTGAGGACTCAGAGACTCAGAGAAATACCGCACTCTAGGGGCAGTCCTTTTTTATGTTTAGATATGAGCCACCAGACAGCAGACTTAAATCGGATTGATCAAAGGAGAGCAGGAATTAGACAACCAACAGGTTCTGCTGATTGTAGGTCTAGGAACCACCAGTCAGCAGAACCAAAAGTTAAAGTTAAAATGGAGTTTAAAGGTGTTTGGCAAGAAGACAACCCTGCTAATTTGATAGATTTTATCAGCACTACATCTAGTGTAGAACAGAAAGTGAGTAAGAAAAAGTAAAAGATTGAACTTGTGATGATATCAGCAGTTGCATCTCTTGGAGCTTCACCCCCAAAGGTGTAATTCACTCCAAGGAGAAAGCTTGCCTCCTTCTTCTCTCTATCCTCCGTATAATTACAGGTCTGCTGGTCCTGGAGGTGGAAGCAGGTGGCAGTTTGATGGTGCTGTTAATGGGCTTCTCAGGGATGGGACAGCGTCTGCCGCGGATGTGGGAATAATTTCATGTGCTCCAGTTTAATTTCAGGTCACTACTGACTCTCCTGTCTGGGTGAACCAGTACCCACATAAACCTCAAGCAGAGGAAGGGTTTGCTGATACCATTGCAGGCTTCCTGGCAGCTGGAGTTTTAGAACCCTCTTCCTCAGCCTGGAACACACCCATTCTTCCAATGGAAAAGAGAAAGACTGGTAAATATTGCATGGCACATGATCATAGAGCCATAAATTCTGTTTTAAAAACTCCTAAAATTTCTGTGCCTAACCCATATGTGGCCATTTCCAGTTTGGAGCCCTCCCACCAGTGGTACACATGTATTGATTTGGCTAATGCTTTCTTCTGTCTCCCTTTGGCTGAAGAATGCAGGTTGTCAGCTACGTTACACCAGACTGCCACAGGGATTTGCGGCCAGGACGTCACCAGGTATTTTTAATCAGGTCTTGAAAGATGTTTTACAGACATGTCCTCTGCCCAGAAACACCACTTTCATTCAGTATGTTGGTGACCTGCTGTTGGCTTCCCTTACAGCTGAGATCTGCCATTAGGCCACGGAGTTAGTTTTGAGACACCTCCATCAACATGGTTTTAAGGTCAGTAAAGATAAATTGCAAATTGCTCGGAAACAGGTGTCTTTCCTGGGCCGTTTTATTTCCGCAGGAACAACCAGTATGTCCTCCAGCCACAAGCAGAGCATTTGAACACACCCAAACTACTGCGCGTGAAAGATAATCTGTCTTTTTGGGACTAACTGGCTACAGTCGCAACTACATTCCCAGGTAAACTAATCTCAGACAACCTTTGAGGGACCTCGTGAAGATGCAAGGTACTTAAACAAAGGCTAATATTTGCAATTGAATTGACTCTCCCTGACTGCTCTTTACCATTTTTCCTGGATGTTTCTGTAACAAAACTAGCAGTAAATGGAGTTTGTTTCAGGAAAAGGGGGAGAGGGCAGTGTTCAACCAGCACAGGCTGTCCAATGGAAGGCCCCCAGGTGAGACAGTTGTTTAGCACTAGTAGTCCCAGAGAATGGGGTACCGCGCACGTGACGTCACCGCCTCAAGAGCAACGCCCCTTTTGCCGCTTAGGTAGGACAAACCGATAGAGAACGCACGTAGCAACCAGCAGCAGAACCAGTGATATGACCGACTTTGCAGCCATTAAACTTTCCCAAAATGACGCGGTCTGCTCATGCGCTCTTCGTTATCAGAAAGATTCTGCATCTGTGGAGTCTTCCTCTTCAAATGTGAAGTCAACGTTTTCGCCATCATAATCACAGTCTGGCATGTCTTGTAACATAGCCAAAGCCTCCAAAGTGCTCAGTCTCCGTTTGGTACGCCAAGCCATGTTGATCTAGCTTGAAATCTCAATAACTCTGAGTCGATCTGTTGGGCCTATTTATTCTGAGAGCTAGACTTCACACCCACACCCACAACATTTACCCCCCCCCCCCACCCGCCAAATCGGTTTTGAGCTGGAAACCTATTTCCAGCGCAAGATCGGCTTTGTGCTGGAAATCGCGAGCGCGCTGCAGCGGAGGATAGATTGCGCTGAAGTGACTTGAGTTATATTTGCCCCCTGGTAAATAGGGCAGATGATCATTATTGTATAAATTTGCGTTCCTTCTCTACAGCGTTCAAGCCCATGCAGCTATTTTCATTGTACAGATCAGTTATCACCTGATCGCTGCGCTGGTGGCTCCGCTGTCTGAAAATCATTCCAGTGTTTGCGACACTGATGACGTAAACCTAGTTATATTTAATTACAAATATGATTTTTCCCCCCTGCTCTCAGGTAAAACACTCAACAGAGAGGCTTGAGCTGAAACCGAAACTGAAGGGGGTGGAATGGTTCTCCAACGACAGCGCTAATGGGGCATTTTCATCTGAAAAGGGATTCATGAGTTGTGAAAGACCGTCGGGGGGACTGGAGGCTGACGAAAATTCTCGTCTCTCTGGGATTTCTAGTGTTAGACGGGTGTCTTAGACATGAAGGTGAAGGACTGAAAGCTGCATATGATGTAGTGGAACTAACAGGATCAGGATTTGTAACAAGGAAGACAAAAAGGTTAGGACTTCAGTCAGCACAGAGAGCAGAACTAGTGGCAGTGGTTGAGGTATTGAAGTTGACAGAAACATAAGTGAATGCGTATACGGATTCAGTATGTGCAGAAGGAGCAGTGCATGTGGAAGTATGTCAATGGTTGAAAGCAGGATATTTGACAGCAGGGGGAAAACTGATGAATCATGAGACAGAGATGAGAGAACTTGCAGAAGCCTTGTTGTTGCCAGCCAGAGTCGCTAGGATCAATGCAGGGGACATGACAACAGTAATTCAGACATTGCTTTAGGGAATCAGGCTGCAGACCACAGATGATGAGGGTGATTACTGTTAAGATATCAACTGGGTCAGTGGAGCACCCAGCTTGACGTAGGAGCTGCATGGCACACTTAGATAGCACCGACACAAAGATTGGCACAAATCTATCAGATACCACCCCGGAGGTGACACATTTTCTCTACTGATGACACAGTTAGGAAGCGGAAAGCCCTTGCATGGGTGTGTACCTAGATTCCTATATAATGTTTGTGTGATGAGCAATCCGGGCTTCTTGCCGATCAAGAGCCCATCAGCGCTGATGTGGCTGTAACCGTTTCTCTGACTCTAGTAGATAAAGTAACTTGAAGTATACCTTTCTGTTTCATGCGTCTTGCATCCAAAGTAATATGTAAGTGGGGGTCGCCGGAAGGGTAAAAAGAGCTGGGTCCACCGAGCGTGTACCACTTAACAAAATGGTGTTTCCGCCTTGGACCCAAAAGGCGACATACCACAATCCGTTTTCCGGCCAGGACGTCATTCCGGAAGAAAAACACACAGCTTGCGGCCGAAAAATAAGGTAAGGAGATTGCCTTTTAAATATCTCCAGTGTTTTGCTTCCTGGAAGGGCTGACTTTTTACTTGAGGTAGAGAAATGGTTTAGAGAAATGGTTGTAAAGGTGTCGAGCAGTACCGTGTGATCTCCGCGTGGATTACAGGGTTTGTTATTTCCCAGGTTATGTAATGGTCCCACGCCTAAAATATCGTAATCCTAAAAAAGCGGGTTTTAGAGCCCCTTATTGCGCAGAAACGAACATAAAACTCTTCGTTTTCATGGAATAAAAAAAGCTAGCCTTTCGAAAAACGTGCGCGTCGAGCCGGTTTAAGGTTTTGAAGGCCTAGAATAATCCTAAATGATTCTGAAAAGGAGCCAGCCAGATAGGGTTTTTGGTTTTAATGGCCGCCATATTTTCCCGGAATGTCAGTCATTTGGATGCACCTTCCAGGAGTTTATCACCAAATTTTAGACCGTTTTTTCAGCCGAATTGGATCCGGTTCAGCAGTCTCGTTCCCTACTGTCATTAAAGCAGTGTGGACGGCGTGTCTCAGATTTTTCAGTTGAATTCCGTACTTTGGCCGCAGCCGCTGGCTGGGAAGCCACGCCATTAGAGGCAGTCTTTTTTCAAGCTTTGGACGAAAGTTTAAAGGATGAATTAGCTAGAGTTGAGGAGCGAAGCACGTTCGAGGATTTTGTCGCGTTAACCATTTGGCTCGATTCCCGGTTACGTAGCAGAAACCGGGGCCGAACGGATAGACCTCTACGGCCTCTGGGATCGACGGTACAGGGAGTTGGTTCTCAGCGGCCGGTAGTAACGCCCCATCACTCCCCGAACCCATGATGATTGGTCGAGTCCACCTAACGACAGAGGAACGTTCACAACGGTTCTCTGAGAATCAGTGTTTATACTGTGGTGGTGAGGGGCATTTTGTGAGGTCTTGCCCAGTGCGACCAAATGATCGGGTCCGTCGCCTGTAGTGGGGAAGACGGCGGACCATTGTGTTATTTCCTCCCCAAAGATATGTAAGGATCCGACTCAGTCTCGTTTCTGTCTCCCGGTAACGTTGGGTTTTGATCATGATAGTATTAATGTTTCAGCATTAGTCGACTCGGGGTCTGATTTTAATTTGATAGACCAAGGATTGGTAAACCAGCTCCGTATTCAGACCAAGCCGTTATCCGCGTCTCTTCAAGTCTCCGCGCTATATGGAGGAGAGTTGCCTCTCATCACTCATCAGACTAAGCCTCTAGAGGTCATAGTGTCCGGTAATCATTGGGAACAGCTTTCGTTTTTTGTTTTTCCCGTTAAGCACTCCCCTGTTGTTTTAGGACTGGCTTGGTTATCTGTTCATAATCCCCATTTAAACTGGGCTGAATCCCGTTTAGAATCCTGGTCCTCTGCCTGCCGTTCACGTTGCCTACAGTCTGCGCAGCCAGTTTCTCATCCCTTTAACCCCTCCATGGAAACGGAGGATGTTATCGACTTAACCCGTGTTCCCGAGCAGTATCACGACCTATGTCTCATTTTTAGTAAGAGTCGAGCGTGCTCACTTCCTCCGCATCGTCCATACGATTGCGCCATAGATCTGTTACCAGGGGCTCCGTTACCCTCCAGCCGACTCTACAACATCTCAAGGTCTGAACGTCAGGCGATGGAGAAGTACATTGGTGAGTCCCTTTCGGCTGGGTTAATCCGGCCTTCCTCCTCTCCTTTTGGTGCGGGTTTCTTTTTTGTAGGAAAGAAGGATGGATCCCTCCGGCCGTGTATCGACTACCGAGGGCTAAATCAGATAACGGTTAAGAATAAGTACCCGCTTCCCCTGTTGTCCTCTGCCCTAGAACCAGTCCAGAATGCCGTCATATTTACCAAACTTGACTTGTGTAACGCTTACCATTTAGTTCGGGTTCGACAGGGAGATGAATGGAAGACGGCTTTTAAGACCCCGCTGGGTCACTTTGAATACCAGGTTATGCCTTTTGGTTTATGTAACGCTCCGTCCGTTTTCCAAGCGTTGGTAAATAATGTCCTACGGGATTTTTTGAACATTTTTGTGTTCGTCTATTTAGACTATATATTGATTTACTCTAGCCATCTCGAGCAGCACCACCAACATGTCCGATTAGTTCTACAACGCCTCTTAGAGAACCGCTTGTTTGTTAAAGCCGAGAAGTGCGAATTCCACTAGAGCTCTGTTTCTTTTCTCGGCCTCCTTTTAGAAGGTGGACAAGTTAGATCCGATCCTGACAAGATAAAGGCAGTAGTGGAATGGCCTACACCAGACTCCAGAAAGCAGCTGCAACGATTCTTGGGTTTTGCTAATTTCTACAGACGCTTCATAAAGAATTACAGTCAAATAGCATCCCCGTTACACGCATTAACCTCCACTAAGGTCTCGTTCGTCTGGGGTTCTGAGGCGGAAGCCTCTTTTTCTAAGCTTAAGAGTAGATTTTCTCAGGCACCCATACTCATTCACCTCAATCAAGCTAAACAATTCACCCTTGAAATAGACGCATCAGATACCGGTGTTGGTGCTGTATTATCACAACAGTCAGAATCCGACAAACTTCATCCATGTGCCTTTTTCTCTCGCCGCTGTCTCCAGCCGAGCGCAATTATGACGTTGGGGACCGTGAACTGCTTGCCATTAAGTTAGCCCTGGAGGAGTGGCGACACTGGTTAGAGGGATCCGAGCAGGCCATAATCATTTGGACAGACCACAAGAACCTCGCTTATCTGCAGTCAGCCTGACGTCTAAATCCCCGTCAAGCCCGCTGGTCCCTATTCTTCTCCAGATTTAACCTAACCATAACCTATCGTCCCGGTTCTAGAAATATCAAACCTGACGCCCTGTCTAGACAGTTCGCTCCCCAGGAACAGGAGAAGGAACCAGCGCCCATTCTTCCCCCCACCTATACGGTTGGAGCCTTACGTTGGGAGTTAGAGGATCGTATTAGTCAAGCTCTGCACCTTGATCCTGACCCAGGCACGGGACCTACTGGATTAAAGCATGTCCCGAGATCTGTTCGTCCCGAGGTTTTACGTTGGAGCCATGACTCAAGGTTCTCCGCCCATCCAGGGATATACCGGACACAATCACAGGTGTCCCGGCGTTTTTGGTGGCCCTCTTGGTCCAAGGATGTGTGTGAATATGTTTTAGCTTCTCCTGTATGTGCTCAGAATAAGCCTTTGAATCAGCCTCCTTCCGGTCTGCTGAATCCTCTACCTATTCCCAAGCGCCTCTGGTCTCACATCGCTCTGGACTTTGTTACAGGACTCCCTTCATCACAGAGGATGACCACCATACTAACTGTTGTCGACCGATTCTCCAAATCCTGCCACCTCATCCCATTAAGAAAGCTACCCAACGCCCTACAGACTGCCCAACTTCTGATAAGACATGTATTCAGGCTCCATGGTATCCCCACAGACATCCTTTCTGACCGGGGCCCCCAGTTTGTCTCTCAGGTCTGGCGGCACTTTTGTTCTGCTCTGGGTGCCTGCTACACTCTCACCTCCAGATACAACCCCCAAACCAACGGCCAAACTGAAAGAATGAATCAGCAGTTAGAAACCACCCTTCGTTGCCTCACTTCCTCATCACCCACCGACTGGAATAAGTTTTTGCCATGGGTTTAGTATGCCTTCAACTCACACGTGTCATCTGCAACTGGACATTCACCTTTTGAAATAGCCCTTGGATACCAACCACCTCTCCTACCCACCGATGAACTCCGGATACCCCTATCGTCTGTTAATGAATACATTAGTCGTTGTCAAGAAACCTGGAGATCCACAGTCACTGCACTCACTCGCATCGCAGAGCAGAACAAGAGGTTCGCCGACCAGCACCGTGTTCCTTCCCTCCAACAACACCCCAGTCAGAAGATCTGGTTATCGTCCAGGGATGTGTTAACGAATCCATCCGCTAAGAAACTTGCCCCCCGATTCACTGGACCCTATGAGATCGAATCCGTTATCAGCCCTACCTCCGTTCGTCTGCGCCTGCCTCCTCACTCCCGGGTTCACCCCACCTTTCATGTCTCCCAGATCAAACCAGTAGTTGACAGTGAACTTTGAATCCCGTTTTTGGACTAATGTTCTGTCTCCGATTGTTCTCAGTTTTTCGTGTTTGGATTTACTCACCTGCCTGGACGTCGTGTTCGAAGAACCAGATCCACAGAATCCCTGCCGCTCAGATTTTGCTCTGGCACCTCCACTCAGACTCCCTTGATGTTACCAAGCCGGGCCTGAGATCCCCTTCCCTGGATTCTTCTGGTTCACTTGTACTCTCTGGTTACCCCATCTGCTCCTCTCGTCTGCTGTGGTGCGTTCCGGATCCCTCGCCAGCTTACCATCTGTCAGCCCTCCAGTCAATACCACCTACGCGCTACGATCAGTTTCCTCGTCATTATTCTCCCCGGATAGGTCAACCCTGTTAAATGGTAAGCGCCGTAGCTTCTGGTACCTTTCCCTGGTACTGACGTCCAGACCTTGCCCGAGCCACACGCTGTGTCTCTTCCTGCAGCCTGAACCTTTAAATAAACATCTTAAAACTGTGCCTGTCTTCCGTCTGTATCTGCATGTGGGCTAAACACTTAAAAACCATGACAATTGGAATGTGCTAACAGAGAGATCTTAGTCTCTTTTTCTCAGACATTCTCAGATGCAAGTGAGTACCAAACGGTGCCTCAGTGGTCCAGGGGACGAAGAAAAAAGGTGATGTCATTGACTCCTGCCTAATCCAGTTTTTTTTTTATTCGTATTTTGGACAAATATTAAAAATGCTTGCAGACGCTGCATAGAGGTTTAATGGGGAAATGTGATGCTACCGGGGTTAAGAGAAATCTGTTGTGCTTTTGATTGAACTTATACAAAGAGGTTGAATGCACTGTAAAATATTTTGCTTGGTAACAATTTTGAAGGGATTAACATCTGGGGTAAAGGTGAAGAACTTTAAGAATAGTTCGTTTTAGAGGGAACACTGTGGTTGATTTTGTTTTGAGAGAGTTTTACTGTAATTTTATAATTGCCAATAATCCATATTGGCAAAATGCTGGCAGAATTCCTTGTGGTTTCAGACACAACGATTGGAGAAAGAAGATTCATGGACAATGCTGGTCCTGGAAGGATGTTGTGCTGCTGAACTCAGTCATGAGGACTGAAAATGGACAACTAATGGCAGGGGCTAAGACAGAGGCATTGGATAACCTTCAATGGACAGCAACACAAAACAAAGATGAGTTGGCAGACACCCCTTCTGCATTTCACTTCAGATTTTCCTGTACACAATTAAAAAACAAAACACACATTAGAAACAAACACATTGGCAGATGCGCTTAGGAGAAAACTTTCAGATTAAAAGCAATCAAGATTACTATTATTAAACCCCTAGGATGTTAATTGTTTTAAGTCAGAGCTGTTAGTGAGCTTTAAGAAGGTCAAATGCATTCAGGAGAGAGGTTCTGGCCCGAACACCATGAGATTTGAGCCGCTAATATGAGGGATTTACTTTTACTTTCCTAACATTTTTTATTTAAATCATCTAATACATGTCATGGTTTTTAAGTGTTTGGCCCACATGCAGATACAGCCGGAGGCAGAAACAATTTTAAGATGTTTATTAAAGGTTCAGATAACGGGGAAACACACAGCATGTAGAACAGGCGAGGTTTGAACGTCAGTGCTGGATCGACCACGGGGAAGAATGAAATGTTACAGAGGATCGAACCAGGGGAAAGTACCAGAGGCTGCGCCGCTTACCATTTAGTCGGGTAGACCTATCCGGGGAGAGTAAGTGACGAGGGGACTCTGTGACTGTAACTCGCTGATGGGAACAGGTGGCTGAGTGACTGGAGGGCTGACAGATGTAATGCTGGCGAGGGATCCGGAGCGCACCACAGTAGACGGCAGACGGGAGGAGCAGATGGAAGAACCGGACTGTTGTGAGTGAACCACACGAATCCAGGAAGGGGGTCTCACGCCCAGCTTGGTACCATCAAGAGAGTATGGCGGGAGATGCCAGAGCAAAATCTGAGCGGCGGGGATTCTGAGGAGCTGGTTCCTTGAGCACGACGCCAGGACAGGTGAGTAAATCCAAACACGACAAACTGGAGAACAACAGGAGACAAAGTTAGTCCATAAACAGGGTCTCAAAGAACTCACAGGGACGAGGCACAGGAGACAGGTCAGAGGCCTAGGCATACCACAACTGGGTTAACACTCTGGCGTCTTCCATCTGTCTGAGCACTCCATAAGAAGCCAGTGGTGATGGCTCCTGACGAGCAGCAGGTCTGGGCCATGCTCCCCAGTCAAATAGAACCACCTGTGAAGCAGAGTTAGAGCACGGAAACACAGAACCCTGACAATACATATATATATGTTTTGCAGTTTATTAACCCCACAAGGGGTTTGAATAAGATTCAAAGAGGCACCTTTAAGATACCATAAGCTTCACAAAATACAACATGCACGAGAAGAAATACCGCTAAAAGAAATTCATCTTGCACCAAAATGTTAATTTACGTGTTGAAAGTATAGAGCAGCTTAAGAAATTATGCTAAACATAAAAAGGTTAGACAACGTATGAATATTGGTGATTAAAACAATGAGTGGGATACATAGAGGGGCCGTTTAAACGTTAAAGGAATGTTGATAAGAACAATGTATGCAATTCAGACGATATGGGACATCAATGAGCGATAATTATGAACAAGAAAAACTAGTGGGCGAAAAAGTTGAAGTACGCATTACAGCAACAGTTGATAGGATAAATGAATCAATGAACAAACGAGTGAACAAATTAACTTTTCAATATAAGCAGAATAAACTCTGAACCTTTACGCTACAAGGAGAAATTGCGAACACCACATTTACTGGGTATCTTGAAGTAAGTAGAGGCGCAAATAAGAACCAAATAATTAGGATGCCTGTAAAATCTGCCACCTGGCAGACATCAATAAACCACCACAAAGGTTAAGGACGTGAATGGATAAAACTGCAAGATTAGAATAATAAGTTATTCTAGTAAATAACATGGGTAAACTAGAAAATTTCTGAAGAAATTTAAGAAGGCGCCTGCCTCGTGGTGCGTACCATACTGTTATGCCAGAAGCAGTTTGAATATGCTTATTATTATAATTATAATTTGGTATTGTAATTTAAATAATAAGTCATTCAACTCGAAATTTAGCTATAACAAATATAGTTCAAATGGTGGTGATGTTAGCTAAAAGCTTGTAATGATTTATACTACTAATGCATTAATTAACTAGCTGTTACGAACTCATTTATGCTGGAATAAATGATCTGGTCGGATTTTAACTGACAAGGTTTATCCGGCAGACTGCGAGAACCCGAATATAAAACTGCAATTAGAGTTTAAATCCTTATTCCTTATCACCATCCAATGATATGTCTCTGTATTAATATCAGATGTTAACTCCAAAGGAGGTTAGCTCTGAATTTCTGAATAGCCATGCAACTGTGAATTAGATTGTACACAAAACAATTTCTATTCCGCAGTGTTTTATTAAACCAAAAGCAATTCCCTGTTACAGTAATCCTCTGATTCAATGACTTTGGAAATCTTACTCACTACTAACTAAACATGCAAAATATATGTGGAAATAAAAGAACAAACAAAACAAACAAAAACAAAAAAACAAAAGAAAACAAATGGATTAAAATGAGAGGTAGCAAATCTTAGTTCAGCTCACGGTTGTTTAAACCACACCCAGAACATCGGCATTTGACATAGCAGCATTGACAGACAGAACAGTTTTGAGAGTCCCACCGGACGCTTTGATGTCTTACAAAGCTATCAGCTAAGCTACCTACAGTCCAGTCATCCGACACCCTCCCAAGATGGCGACTATGATGACGTATGATCTACCAATTTGCGTGATGCGTGGGGAAGGTCCTAATGACGTAACCACGCTTACGCTGATGGGGTAATACCTCGCTCCGAAAGGGCGTGGCTAACTGGGGAGTTTAAACGGAGACCGCGAAATGAGCTCGGACAAAAAGATTGCACCCGCTGATAAGCAAAGCAAAGATGGAACAAAGAGAGAGAGGATGAAAGGTTGAAGAATCGACTCACGGCGGAGTCTCCACGAACCACACAATTAAACAACAGCCAAGTCACTTTCACGAATGCATGCACATACAAAGAAAATATTCAGCAAAATAAACAACTCCTTCTTGAAATAAAAAGCATTAACCTACACCTACAACGTTCCTACGTCTGCCCAGGCACTTCTAAACACCCTGTTGGTGAGACAGAAATAAAAGGGGAGAACCCCGTTACTTGTGGATCAGGGCTGTCCCGGCGGGGTCCGTGAGCGCTCCGAATGCCACGGCGTCCTGAATGCGTCTTGACGAATGCAGGTGTCCGCAGGCTGCAGCGGGACCGGACTGAGAGAGTTCCTTCGTCTTCCTCTCTCTCTCTGGGCTCCCAGACGCTTGTTCGGCCAAACAACGCGTCGTCCTCTTTCGACCACCGGGAGATGACGGCTCCCAGTCTCTTGATCAGAGGAAATTAAAAGTACTTTTTAAAGTCGACCTCCTGTGTCCGCACAGGGAATAGTTTTGCTCCGGTAATCTTCGAACCAGCAAAGAGTTATCAAGCACGTGGCGTGGGGGTTACCCCAACGAAGTGAAACAGCTGTGTGTCTTCTCAGGTTGGCAGCGCGCCAGGGAAGAATAAAGATTGTCCTGCGCGAACGAGTTTTATCAACTTTGCCTAGCAACGTTATCGGTTGCTAGGACGGTGACCATTTTGGGCCGCGTTGCATGATGGGAGTTGGTGGCCATTTTGACCACATTGCATCATGGGAAACACAGTCCGTCATGTCCCGAATTAATGCAGTCGTCACGTCTGAACTGGAACAACAATACCGTAAAAAAATACTAACAGGAAGTAACACTGCGAATTTGAGGTTCCTACGGTCTTCACAGCCCCCGCAGCGGCCGTTGAAAGGTGCCATGTTAAGTCAATGGAGCATGTCCCTGACCTCCTAGGAGTCTCTTGGTAGCAGCGTTGTCATGTAGACTCACTGACAGCTGCAGCCCTGTGTTACTCGTCATTATCTTTATCATGTGGGAGTGCTATGTGTGATTTTAGTGTCTTTGAAGCATTTCTGCAGCATGTAGCGGAGGCAAAAAGGGGTCAAAAATGAATGTTTGACACCTCATAAAATAGACATGCTTTATCCAACATGTTCCAGATTTGTTGTGGAGTTTTCTCTCTAAAGGAAGTACAGACTCTGTCAATCACAAGTTTGTACGACCTTCCTAGAGCTACTTCCGGTTAGCAACATGCAAACCGTTAGCCGCTAACAGGGTTGTGTTCAGTATCACCGGGTGATGGTACTCTGTTAGTTTGGTCCAAATCCCGTACTGGAAAGTGCCTCAAAAAGGGTGCCAATACTTAATGTCACCAAACGTCACCAACTTTCATGGGTCAGATCGGCCTCCTTTAGCAACTCAGCCTCACAAAATCTGGGCCCAGAACTCAACATTTGACCAAAATGGTGTGTAGTGCCATTTCCCACAGGTGGGTGGTGCTGTTTAGGCCTGGGGGGGGGGGGGGGGTCGTGTCTGGGCATCCTGCCAGGTCCTGATGGAGTCAGAGGCCCAATAGGAAAGCATGTGAAATCCAAAAAGTGACAAAAGTCACACATGCCTGATAATCACTTGAAAATTCTAAAATGTTAAGAGGAAGTGACTGTGCGAATTTCAGATTCCTACATTCATCATAGCCACTGCAGTGGGCGTCGTAAGTTGCCATGCAATGTCAATGGAGCCTGTCCCTGACCTGTAGTAACCTCTGGCCAGCAGAGTTCCGTTGTCATGGAAACTCAGTCACACCTCTGCTCCATGTCTACAGCAGCGCGCACACTTTGGGTCAGAGTCTGTCTAATTGGAATAGAATGGAATACTTTGCCTCGAACAACACTCAATATCTCGTGAACCGTAAATGGTAGAGACGTAATTTTTTCTGTGTTTATTTCGTAACGGATAGGGGAACAAGACAAACTATCGTTTTTTTCCTGGAAATATTTTAATAAAGGCGCAAAAAAATTATGATATAAAGGGGAGTTTTAATGAAAATGCAAAAATCCTCTAAAAAGGGTCCCGAACAAATCGCTATAGCTGAAAAAGTATAAGAGATATCAAAATAATTCTTTCACTGTGAGTATCAGCAGGCTTTTGAGGACTATGGTGCTTATTTTTATGTTTGTACAAAAATCGGTGTAGGCACAGCGACGATGTAAAAAAGTGGATCATGTGGAAGTATGCAGGTCGAAAGCGTTTTCAGGATTTTGCACATTCGCTACTCCCGAACAAATTGTTCCTGCGGCAAAACCATAACAGGTATCCACAAAATTCCTTTTTTGTGAGTGCCAGAAGGGTCGGGACATTCATGTGTGAAAGTCTCATGCCTCTACATCAAACGGTTTAGGAGTAATTCTTAAACAACCCTCATAACTCTTCACAGGAATGAGCGAGTCACCTCAACAATTTGTCTGTGATTTTTTTCCCCTCACAGGATACCATTTTCAAAGTAGTTGTTTTTTCCCTTGTAAAGTTTGCTACTTGTTTGTAAAGGCCACAAATAAAATACTTTATAAAACCAATACTTCTTAATTACTGATTCCATTAAAAAAACATTTTTGGGGAAATTTATATCAACAAACAAACCAAATGTTGACCTCTCTGTCAGGTCAAAAACAACACCGTCTGGAGAAGAACCCAACCATGGAGCATCAGGGTGAATGACGAATGACACTGTACCAGCAACACAGGAACACCCAACTTCTGCGATCTCTACCAGGGAGCAGTCTTCAAATGTTATCTAAATAAAAAATAAACTGTCAAACTATGCAATGGTTATGTCATAATTTTTAAGCACAGAGAAAGTGCCGATAAGTGGAAAAAAAGACTGGAAGAAAGTGCAGGACAAAAATTTGCTTTTGTTTTTTTTAAACCTTGGCCTATTTATGCTGACGTGTGTTCTTAATAAAGATCAAATTAATTAATGCACTTTGGGTTGACATTCCAATGTGTTTTTCATAACTATTAGATAAAATTGAAAGCTTGCAGTTGTCTACAGAGTGTTCTTACTCTTTGCAGCACAATGCGCTTTTGGTGATCAGTGTTTTTAATCAATTTCAAGCTTTTTTATGCATCACAAAGCGTCACAACTTTGAGCAGGCTTATACGAGCGAATGCGAAGTCATCACATCAGTGACTTTGGTAGGCACCATGCATATTTTTAATAAGTAATAGTACAATGAAGAAACTTTGTTTACAAAAGTAATGCTTACCTGACGTCATAACTTAAATAAGATGGACATTTCTGAACATATTTGCCAACCAAACGCACGCAACGTAAACAACAGACGTCGCTCACATAGAAACTGCACTGTGTTCCAATCTTTAAATGAAGTAAAAAGAAGCAAAAGAGCAGAATGAACAGGCCTAGGAACTGGCCTTAGCATTAACAGAGTCATATATATTTGAACTTACAATATAACAAAAATCTGTAGTCATAACAGACTAGCTTCTGGGGCTCTCGTGTAGCTAAGCTAATGCTAAAGTTAGCTAACTTATATGTGCGCTAATACTCCAACACACAACAGCTAGAAATACTTACAACTTATGCTGCACACGAGCTACAAAAGACCCCCAAAATATAGTCCTCTTTGCATAGAACAAAAGCATTTTATGTGATTTCAGCCTACTCTGAGTTCATGAGGCTTATCATTTTTGCGCATCGATCTGTAACAGACTGCCCTGACGCTCACTCTCCCTGATGAGTCTTTCTTGGAAACTGTGGTTAAAACATTAAAATAGAATCTGAAACAATGGCTTTGAAGTTATGTTAAAACAAATATATTATAAGTGAAAACGAGACAGTATATGTATGTACAGAATAAAAAACACTACCTAGGTAGTCAACTTTCTCTTTTTTACTCTGAGGAGCAGATGACAAGGTTCGTATAAACCGGAGGACGTCGTTAATTGTGATTTTTGGAAGGTCCTGCAGGCAGCGAGTGTAGAACGTCATTGCTTGCCGTGGGTGAACAGCCTAACCGGAAGTATGCTCCCTTACCCCTTTCAGTTAGCGGAGGTTGCGTAGCAACATCGTGCACATAGCCTATTAGATTAGTTGGACATTTTGGAATCTGGTCAGGACAGCAGAAGCCACTCCTGGACACAAGAGGATGATAAGAGGATTACAGCTTGAAAATGATATCAATGCATGAAGGTTGGCTCTGAGGAACATCAGTGCTGCAATGGCACCCGACATTGAAACTCCTGCTGTGCTAAAAACATCTTGAACAGGACTATGCATGACTCCTTTGCTTCACAAGTGATGGATTTCAACTACAAGGTTTCACAAACATGACATAGACAGGTTGGCATTCAGGAAACGCACCTAATACACACTCTTGGACTTTTAACGAAAGAACATTTAAATATGGTGATACAGCAACTTGGGGTAAATGGGGTCTAAAGCAGGACACTTAACAGGAGATAAGATGAAAGTCTGGGCTTACGACGAGAGACATTTCACAGACAGGGGGTGTGGGACAGGAATAGCTGCTGTGATTTGAAGATGTCAAAGATTTATCACAGGTGGTGGAGTGTTTCGACGGCCCAGGCACTTGGAACCAGGTTGGACAGAGGAGGTGACATCGTGTTCCCATAGGGATTACCTGTAACCTAACACTGACTGTGAAAATTTTGTTTTTGGGTTGCCAAAAGGAGCATCAGAGAGGACTTTCTCTGTCCTGACCAGGTTCGGCTTAAAACACAAAGAACAGAATTATAGAGGCCTAAACAAATACAGACACAGAAACGTGTTCATACAAATAATTCCAAAAATCCACAGATTAAAATACAGACACTAAGGCGAAACAAAATACTAGAATGGAGTTTTTTAATTTGCTGGGACAAGACAGTGCAAAACATAAAATAAGGACTCATAGATCACTGGGTGATAGAAGTTAACAAACACAGATCCTAAATTTGGAAGAACGGCAGGAAAAGTAACAATAATAATAATGGATAAATGAAAATGTAGGAAAATCACTCCGAGTAATGCCTGATTAAAGTTTTTCAAGGGTAAACTAAACACATGACAACTGAGAACAGGATACTTATTAAAGGGTTGAATTACATGGGGTTAAAATTGTGCTTGGGTGTATTATCAATTAAACTAATATTAGATGACTGAAACAGGTTTAAAGTCTCATAAAAAATATATCTAGAGCAGTAGGGAGCAGTTAAATGATCAGGGGGAGATGTTTTTAAAAGAAAAACAATGAGTTACTGCTCACAGCATACTACAGTTTAAAGGTTTGTTTCAAACAAGATTCAAACAGGGGGACATAAAATACAACCAGGGTTAATTAGAAAACCTGTCTGTTAAAACAAACAGAAATGATTAAAAAATAAGAAATTAATGGGGTTAGAATTGCTCTTCACTTTAGGCGAAAGGCGTATTCAATTACAAGTCCTTTGGTTTGATGCACGTCAAGCTGAAACTGATTCACAGAACTACTTCCTGTCTCCGCCCTGGGCTACGCCCACTTCCTGAATAGCAACCAGTTACAACTTTGTGTGCGCTTGGGGCATGCACACACTTCCAGCTGAGCTTTTCAAAATAAAACAAGAGATGCATAGGAATGCTTCTGATTAACATCACAACAATATTCTGGAAATATATATAGTAGAGCTTTCTTTTACAAACTTAAGGGTTTTTCTGTTTGGGTTTTTAGAAAAAGGTGAAGTATTTTAGAGCTGGTTCAGCAAGAAGTTTCTGAAAGGTTTTAATACCATTCCTTGTTGAGACTTAGTGTGTTAAATGAGTTGAGATGAACCTTGACACAGTAGCCCTGAAACATATAAGATGATAAATTTATGTTGCAGAGAGCTGTCAACTGTCAGACGTTGTAAGATGAGACACACATGGGAGAAATTTGGTTAAGAATTATGGAGAAATGCTGCTGCTGATAAAGTTGAGCTTTAAGATTTCTACTTTAATATAAAAGTAATGCAAGATCTAATGATTACAGTGCAGGAGGTTAAACTAAGAGCAAGATAATTGTGAGCGGGAATATCTGAATGTGAAAGTGTTTGAAGAAGGTAAATGACACAAGATTGAGAGTCTTGATAAGAACACTAATTACACGTTGTTTCTGTTCCTCAACAGTAAACAAGGCCTGGTGTCTGCCAACCATCTTCACAGAGCATTTTACTGGGAATAAAATGCTTATTGCCCGAGCCAGGACTGAACACTCATTACCATCCAACTAAATCGTTTTGTCCAAGCAGAGGACCAAGAAAAGGACTTAAGAAGTTTGGGAGAAACACGGCAGAGAACTATGATTTTCTTTTCCTTTTTGCAACGAAGGAACAGTTGCCTGAGAACCCTGAGCCGACCACTTATGCGCGAATAGATTCTTGTCAGCCACGTGCTCAGAATGGCCTGACGGTTTTTTTGTGTTATTGCATAAATTACTCGGTATGGCTAGTTTTTACATTCAATATGGTGTCTTCTCGCTCAGATTGGCACAAAGCGGGATTACCCTTGACTGGGCTGCATCAGTTTTTTCCATTTCTTAGACAAGGTGGCGTTTTCTGGTGAAGGCTCAGTTCGCCCTGTGATGCCACCTACTGGTACTCTTGGATTTATAAGGTTTGAAAGTGATGGATGTTTATCCATGGGAATGGAGAGTGGAGGACCAAGTAGGAGGTTTTTCGGGGTGGAGGTAGAGTAGACGGATTTGATCTTGATTACTGAACAGTCTTAGTTTACCTAGTCTAATGTAAAATTAAAATAATGTGCGCTTAGCAACCTAAAACAGGCCTAGCTCAATTAGGTGAACCCTAAATTGTAGATAAATGGTTGGACTGTGGTCTTGAGTGATAAATGCTGAATTATGAATTATTCATGCTCATTGATGCTAAGATGTTTCCATTGATGTTTTCATTGTGATGTGCCTTTGGGGCACACCAACGGGGGGGGGGGGGGGGGCTAATGGACAATTGGACTGTTTTTTTATGATGTGCCTTTTGGGCACACCAGCAGAGATTATGCGACCCCAGAGACTGGGCTGCACTATCAGTCGCCATGGAGATCACAGATGGACGGACTCTGGAAGCTGGAATCTGACGTGCTTGGATTGGGCGGAATGACTGACTGTTCTTGGAGGACAGCCTGGGAGCTATCGTTCCACTGGTCCAGGTCTGGTTGATCATCTTTGGTGATGTGCCATTTAGGCACATCATCAGGGGGTCTGTTAAGATATCAACTGGGTCAGTGGAGCGACCAGCTTGACGTAGGAGCTGCATGGCACACTTAGATAGCACCGACACAAAGATTGGCACAAATCTATCAGATACCACCCCTGAGGTGACACATTTTCTCTACTGATGACACAGTTAGGAAGCGTACAGCCCTTGCATGGGTGTGTACCTAGATCCCTATATAATGTTTGTGTGATGAGCAATCGGGGCTTCTTGCCGATCAAGAGCCCATCAGCATTGATGTGTCTGTAACCGTTTCTCTGACTTTAGTAGATAAAGTAACTTGAAGTATACCTTTCTGTTTCATGCGTCTTGCATCCAAAGTAATATGTAAGTGGGGGTCGCCGGAAGGGTAAAAAGAGCTGGGTCCACCAAGGGTGTTTAACCGCTGACAGAGTGCGGTAACACTTAACACTACGGAAGAGGAGCTGAGAGAGGAATTGATTATAGAAAGAATTAAGGAGTTGTGGAGCAGAGCAGCACCATATGAGCGTTAGAGCAAGAAGGGTGCTGTAAAAGGACCTGATAGAGGATGGTGTTTCCTCCAGGATTAAAACAGGAGCTTTTTTCTGAACAGAGTAAGACATGCTGGTGTCAAACAGATGTTGGAAAAATTGAAGAAGTAGTGGTATCCATTTATATCAGGCATGGTGAAATATTTTGTAAAAAGTTGTACAGAGGGTGTCAGGACTCAGCCAGCAGGGCCGTGCTGCTTGCTGCCGGTTCTGCTGCCTCTGCTCTCTCCACAGGTGTTCGTGGTTGACTGGGGGGCGGAGCGCACACACCTGCAGACAGTTCAGCAGCACCGGGCCACACTATAAGAACTGTGCTCGAACAGAGGGAGGATGCCAGAGTGTTACCGTTGTGGTATGCGTAATCGGCCACGGCCTCTCGCATTACTAGCCTAGAAAGCTAACTAAAACCCTCCTCTGTGTCTCCCAGGTTGCCTCTTGTGCTCCGACGTCTCCTCTCGTGCTCCTGTGTTTCCCTTCGAGGTGGACGCCTCAAGAGTCCCTCTGGTTACTTCCGAGTCGGTTCCCCTCTACCTGAATCCAAGGCTTCCTCTGACGTTCACCTGGTTCCTCCCGCTGCTCTGGATCCCAGGATTCCCCGGTGCTGCTCGGTCCTCCCCGGTTCGGTTTCCGCGCTTTGTGGTAAGCTTACGAACCTCCGTAGAATCCACTTAGCTTCACCCACAATTAATCGTGTCTCTCTTTTCTCCAGACTGATCCGGTCTCCAGGCTTTGGTTCCCCGTTGTGTTCCGATCTGCTGAGGCAGATCTTTCTCGTGGCTCCTGTCGCTCTAAGTCAAATCAAACCTCTTGAGATCTGAACTGTTTTCCCTGAGTGTTTTCTGCATGTGGGCCAAACACATAAAGGCGGACATGACAGAGTGTGGTCAGTTTAATCCAAAGAAGACTCTGACACTGTTACAGGGAAAAATTCCTTTGCTTACAAACCCTGGGAAAGAAATTATTCTTGATTACACAGATATGGTGACCCCTGTCAGATGTTTCAAGTATTTGCTTGTGTGTGTGGATGCTTTTACAGGATGACCAGAGGCCTAGCCTGCTGACAGAGAAGACAGCAAAAAGTTGATAAAATGTCTCATTAACCATTACATTCCTAGGTACGGGTTCCCTGAAAAGACAAGGACCTGCACCAAGTGGAGTCCAGTTTAGGACTCAAACATAGGTTTGGTACAGTGTATCATTCCCAGTCATAGATGAAGGTGGAAAGGATGAATCAAAACCTGACAAACCAATTGGCTAAAATCTGTGCACAGACTAAATTATCATGGGTTGACGATTTGCCTCTTTCAGTTAATTCCACCACAGGGTACACCCCTTACGAGTTGGACACTGGAAGGAGTTTTTCTGGGCCCCAACGTCGACCACCGGGATCCACAGGTGACTTGCAAAATCTGACACATAAGGATTATTTTTCTCAGTTACAGACTGTCCCAGAGGCATACAGCAGAATACAAGGAGATCCCAAGGAAGGAGAAGGAGGTGCACCACCCCCAGACACTGACTGGGTGTGGCTTAAGGCCATTAAAAGAAAGTGGTCGGAGCCAAGGTTCACGGGCCCTACCAGGTGGTCAAATGGACGTCACATGCGGTGAGGTTGAAAGGAAAAGCTGATATGTGGTTCCATTAAAGTCAGAGCGCGGCAGCACTGGAATCCCATTTTCATAATAATTTGGTCTTCTATTTCTGTGATATTCTTGCTTGCTTGGATTGGATTATTGCTAACAGGTTACACTCATCTGGGAAGGACATCCCTGTCAATCTGGTTTAAGACTCCTATAGCCATATGATTTGTGTTAATTGAACTAATGATTATAAGGTGAACCATACTTCAGAAGGAAATTCCTCAGGTAAGAAGCTTGAAAGCCTCGTGGTGGCTGCAAAGGTCGAGTGGGATAACAGATGACTGATAAAGGTGGTTTCTTTTATTGATTGTGGTATATCTATAGCAGGGGGGTCAAACTCATTTCTATATTGGGCCACTTGGGCATCATGAAGCCATTAACACTAGAAGTCCCAGAGATACAAGAATTTTTGTCAGCCCCCAGTCCCCCCGACAGTACTTCACAACTCATGAATCCCTTTTCAGATGTAAATGCCCCATTGGCGCTGTCGTTGGAGAACCATTCCACCCCCTTCAGTTTCGGTTTTAGCTCAAACCTCTCTGTTGACGAGTGTTTTACCTGAGAGCAGGGGGGAAAAAAATCATATTTGTAATTCAATATAACTAGGTCTACGTCATCAGTTTCGCCAACACCGGAATGATTTCAGACAGCGGAGCCACCAGCGGTGCCACCAGCGCAGCGATCAGCTGATAACTGATCTGTACAATGAAAATAGCTGCATGAGCTGGAACGCTGTAGAGAGGGAAAGCAAGAATATTTATACAATAATGACCATCTGCCCTATTTACTAGGGGGCAAATATAACTCAAGTCACTTCAGCGCGTTCTCGCCTCCGCTGCAGCGCGATCGCGATTTCCAGCGCAAAGACGACGCGCAGAGACTGCACAGTCTAGCAGGGTTGCATAACAGAACATGGCTGGAAAATGAGTGTGTATGAGCATATGGCTTTCATTGCAGTTCTGTTTATGAAGGCAGCACAGGGGAGTGTTGGCGCCATGATGATTTGTGGTCCAAAGACTTTGGGAATTCACACATCAAAGCCACAATGCCTCGAAACCGGTTTCAAGATATAATGAACAGGGGCGGATTTAGGAAATTTGGGAGCCCTAGGCAAAGAAAGGCATGGGGCCCTCTGAATTGTGAAGACAACACATAAAACAGACCCATTATACAGATACAAAAATTTTAATAGAATACATACATTATTTTTTCTACCTTTTGTCCCTCTCTTATCCCTTTTCTTGTTGTTTTCCTCTATGTTTTCTTTTGTCCCTTTTTCTAGTAGACAAGCCATGATCTGCTTATCTGTTCTCCATTTTTCATTTGAATGAAATAATAGCCGGAAGTAAATGTGCGCCCGTCTCCATTTCTTGGCAAGATCCTGTTCTTCACCTGGAGCGGTCCTCTCAGTACTATTGAGCAGTGTGCACGATCAGACAGCTGATTGGCCAGAGCTGGGTTATCTTCAGGAAGTACACTGTGCTGACTGCTTACCAGCAGAGTGGATGATGCTGGACTCTCTCAGTCTGGTGGAACAACATCATTATCAAAGCCTGGCTGGATAGGGCCCTCCCAGGAACTTGGGGGGCCCTAGGCAACTGCCTAGTTTCGCCTAATGGTAAATCCGCCCCTGATAATGAAATATTTGCGCTTCGACAACAAAGACACTCGTTTGGAACGTGTGAAAACAGACAAATTTGCTGCTATTTCAAACATCTGGCAACAGTTTGTACACAACTGTGTGTTGTCCTACAATCCAGGGCAACATATTACTGTTGATGAGCAGTTATTTCCATCAAAGGTTCGTTGTCCCTTTCTGCAATACATTGCATCCAAGCCTGATAAATTTGGAATTAAGTTTTGGATTGCAGTGGATCTGGACACAAAATATATGTGTAATGCTATCCCCTATTTGGGAAAAGATCCCTCCCGCCCCACAGGAGAAAGGCTGTCTGAGAACGTTGTTGTGAAACTGATGGAGCCATTTATGGACCAGGGCAGGACTGTAACTATGGACAATTTGATGAACTTCGTTACAGGTTTATGCAGGAAAAGGTAATACAAGAAGAAAAGATGAGACAGCATCGTGAGATGAAGAGACGTTCTCATGGTAAAACAACATAATGCCAGGAGCGCAATCTCTGCAACAGGAACCACAGCACTGAGCTATGTGTGCACTGCACAAAGTATACCTGTCGCAAATGCAGGAAGGACTCACCTTGGGTTTGTGGAAACTGCTAAATGGGACAATTGTAGCATCATATGTAGTGCTTTTCCTTGGGTGAAATAAATGTTACTCCAATACTGAAGTCATACTGTTTGTCATTTTCTAAGCTGAAATGTTGAATGACATGAAAAGGCGAGACAAGACAAAATACAATTATTCTCGAAGTTTTTCTTTCTTTCACATAGTGAGCTTTGCAATATAAATGAGTCTGTTGGTGAATGGACAATATAAATAGGCTCTGCCTTGCCTTGTTGGAAAAGCACGGTTATGACCTGTTCTCAGCTTAGGAACTAGAACCTGTCACAGGTTATTTGCATTACAATAGGGACAGTTAGCAAGGTAGAGTGAATACACAAACTTGAAGAGGGGAGGGGGGCTTGCAAGAAAACTGAAATTCTCTGGGACTTCTAGTGTTAAAAGGGCGGGTTGCACCTGCATAGATGACACTTTTCAGTTCAAAACCAGTTCACATAAAAATGTGAAAATAAATTCACGTAACGTAAGATTAGCACTCTTAGGCCCATTTTAACAGTTATCTGCAAAAAATATATATTGGGGTGAGTTACATTTTAAACTCATCATTCTGGATCACCTTTTCTCTTTTTGGACTTTTCTGGGTTGTTTTGATGTGTTGTGGAAAAACTGGCAGGATGGAAAAAAATCAACATTAGCTACAGGAGGCACAGTTTCAGTCATTTTATACAGTTTAAAAGAATATATACCTCTGCTTTATGACATGATATGCCTTTTTTTGGCTCTTGAGGGCCAGATTCAGCCCCTTAAGGCAATTTGTGATCTATAGGATATAATAATTCTATGGGTAAATTTTCAATTTCTGGATTGGGATATCTCATTCTTAAGGGAAAAGTGAACTCCTGGATAGAAGGGGGTTAATTATCTGAATAAAAAGTATTTTGTTTAGCATAAGAATTTGATTATTTCTAGGATGGGTTTTTATCAGAATCAGAATCAAGTTTATTGCCAAGTAGGTTTGCACTTACAAGGAATTTGACTTGATGTTGATGGTGCAGACAAAAAATAAGATAAAATAAAATAAAGTAGATACATAAACAGAAGCTACAATAAGATAAAATAAAATAAAGTAGATATATAAACGGAAGCTACAGTATATATACTCAGTAAACTGTGCGTTAATGTAAAGCAGAAGCTTGTAAGTCCTGAATGGGGGAGAGAGGCAGTGTCCAGTGTCATGGGCGGCTCTTGGCCTTGTTCATAAGGCCGGTAGCAGATGGGAAAAAACTGTTCTTGTGGCGTGAGGTTTTGGTCCTGATGGACCGCAGCCTCCTGCCAGAGGGAAGTGTCTGAAATAGTCTGTGGCTGGGGTGCGAGGGATCAGCTACAATCTTCCTTGCACACCTCAGAGTCCTGGAGGCGTACAGGTCCTGGAGGGATGGAAGATTGCAGCCAATCACCTTCTCTGCAGACCTGATGACACGCTGCAGTCTGCCCTTGTCCTTAGCGGTGGCACCAGCGTATCACATTATCTGTGTTTTTGGCAATTATGATCTTGTGTGGGTGTTGTTGTGTTCCCTGTAATCGTTCGCTTGCTGTTCGGTTTATCACAGCCACTATGGAGAAGGGCACATTTCTTCCTCCACCTTATCAGATGTGTGCTTTGATGGAGGGGCCTAAGAGTCAGAATTGGTTTTGGCTCAGTTTTTTTATTGTTCTTGATGCTTATGTTATGCCAGAAGCTGGTTGAATATGCTTATTATTATTATTATTAATTATAATTTGGTATTATAATTTAAATAATAAATCATTCAACTCAAAATTCCGCTATAACAAAATATAGTTCAAATGGTGGTGATGTTAGCTATAAGCTTGTAAGTATTTATACCACTAATGCATTAGTTAATTTGCTGTTATGAACTCATTTATGCTGGGATAAATGATCTGGTCGGACTTGTGACCGACGAGGTTTATCCGGCAGGCTGTGAGAACCCCAATGTAACTGCAATTAGAGTTTAAATCCTTATCCCTTATCACTATCCAATGATATTGTCTCTGTATTAAAAGGAGGTTAGCTCTGATTTCTGAATACCCAGGCAACTGTGAATTGGATTGAACACAAAACAATGTCTATTCCGCAGTCGTTGGTTTTATTGAACCAAAAGCAATTCCCTGTTACAGTAATGCGGTACCGCGCACGTGACGTCACGGCCTTAAGAGTAACGCCCCTTTTGCCGCACCGGTAGGGCAAACAGTCGTAGAACGCACATACAAACCAGCCATTACAAGCGCAACAGAACCAGCGATATGTCCGACTTTGCAGCCATTAAACTTACCCAAGACGATGTCCCAGGCGCACGGTTTACTGGTCGCACTGTGGAAGAGCACACCAACCTTCAGCTGAAACGGTGGCTTGAGTGTCGAGGGCTCAAAAAAACCGGAAGACGGGCCGAGTTGATTCAACGGTAAGCTTTGTTTTTTTCCCTGCTCGGCGTTCATGCCTTTGTTATGATTTCCACCGTGCTCCGTTCACGTCGGCCTTTTTTGTTTGTTTGCAATCAACGTCCAGGAATCTGTATATCTTGCCAATAGGTAGCTACAAAACGATTGTTCACATCTCAGAATCTTTCGCTTAAGAGATTCAGGGCGTTTGTTTTTGAGTAAGCGATCCCGGTAGCAGGGTACCATGTTAGCGCCTGCTAACATGCTAGCCTATATGCTATCATCACCCTTTCCACCGACAAAATGCTTGCTACATATGTAGGTGAATTTGGTAACTTTTTCCGGGTTGAAATGTTGTGTAGGCCGCCCGCACAAGTGTACCCAACGCACACACTTCTCCGTGGCACTCTTGAGTTTCGGGAAGAAAACATCCTTCATATGCGGCCGATCAGCGTACCTCGAGTCGCTGTTGCACGTCCCATAGCAACAATGTTTATAAACCATGGTCTTAGATGTTGGAAAAAGCAGTCGTTTACCGAGTAAAACCTAGGCTAACGCACGTCTCTTCCACACCAAAACAGCGGCGCGTTTGGGAGTTTGCCCTACTGCGTACCACGTGATGTGACGTCATCGTGACGTTGTGTTTCTAAAAATAGCTCGCGCGCGGTACCGCATTCTCTGATTCAACGACTTTGGAAATCTTACTCACTACTAACTAACATGCAAAATATATGTGGAAATAAACGAACAAACAAAACAAAAGAAAAGAACAAATGGATTAAAATGAGCGGTTGCAAATCTTAGTTCAGCTCACCGTTGTTTAAACCACACTCAGAACATCGGCATTTGACATAGCAGCATTGACAGACAGAACAGCTTTGAGAGTCCCACCGGACGCTTTGATGCCTTACAAAGCTATCAGCTAAGCTACCTACAGTCCAGTCATCCGACACCCTCCCAAGATGGCGACTCTGATGACGTATGCTCTGCAAATTTGCGTGATGCGTGAGGGGAGGTTCTAATGATGTCACCGCGCTTACGCTAATGTGAGGTGGTACCCCGCTCCGAGAGGGAGTGGTTTACGCTCTGGTTCAAAGAGAAACCGCGAACTAAGATTCAAACAAAGCGATCAAATCTCTCTGATAAGGAGAAGCGAAAGAGAGGGGGGAAAAGCATGGAAGAAGATGGAAAAGAACTGAAGCAATGACCCACGGCGGGGTTATTGACAAACCACAATCAACGCAGCAAAATCAATTGTAAAATGCATGCACGTACAAAGAAAATATTCAGCAAAATAATTCCAACTTCATCGTGGAATAAAAGCATTAACCTAAACCTACAAATTTCTACGTCTGCCCAGGCACTTCTAAACACCCTGTTGGTGAGACAGAAATAAAAGGGGAGAACCCGTTACTTTGAGGTGACTCGGGGCTGGTCCGGAGTGCTCCGAGTAAGGCGGCTTTCTGGACGCGTCTCGACGAACGAAGTTGTCCGCAGGCTGCAGCGGAACGGGGAAGAAGCTCCTTCGTTTCTTCCTCCGGCTTCACAATCGCTTCGCTCGGCCCAGCAAAAGCGTAGTCCTCTTTCGATCACTGGGAGATAAGGCGGCTTCCGGTATTTGATCAGAGGGAATTAAAGGTACCTTTTTGAGTCGACCTCCTGTGTCCGCACAGGGAATAGTTTTGCTCCGGTAATCTTCGAACCAGCAAAGAGTTATCGAGCACATGGCGTGGGGGTTACCCCAACGAAGTGAAACAGCTGTGTGTCTCCTCAGCTTGGCAGCGCGCCAGGGAAGAAGGCCGATTGCGAGGTGCAACCGAGTTTTATCAACTTTACCCTAGCAACGTTATCGGTTGCTAGGGCGCTGGCCATTTTGGGCCGCGTTGCATGATGGGAGTTGGTGGCCATTTTGACCACCTTGCATCACGGGAAATGCAGTCCGTCATGTCCCGAATCAATGCAGTCGTCACGTCTTGAACTGGCACAACACTTAGCTTAGTAAACTCCTAGAACATCTGGCAGAAATATATCAAGAACCTGGCAGCACCCTGTTGGATATTGGAATGTGGATCTGTTTTGCTTGTGAGAACACTGTGTACGCAGCCCCCCGACGCCATTCAGTCACGTACACAGTGAGGGCCTCGGCTATTAAAATTGCACCCTGGGTGGGGTTAGGCAGACACATGCTCGCAACCGGCACGGAAGGGTGGATTCCGTGATTTTCTGAAATGGGATTTTAGGACAAGTTGTAAGTGTGTGTCTCCCCCTTGGAATTCCAATTGTAATAAATATATGTATATTCTAAGTGCTGCGATAGACTGGCAACCTTTCCAAGGTGTACCCTGTCTCTCGCCCACTGATAGCTGGAGATAGGCACCAGCACCCTTCGTGACCCCACAAGGGATAGGCGTGTTAGAAAATGGATAGATGGATGGATATTCTAAGTGTTTTGTCTCTGATAATTGATTTCTTCCTTTGCTGCCAAATCTACGAACTGGGTGAGAGGGGCTGTAGTGAATGAAACAGGAAGAACTAGAGGCCGTCTTATCAATACATACATACATACAGTACATACATGTACTGGTGATACAATTTTTTTTCAGTATATGATATTCATTCATTACACACAGATTTCAAGAGTATATTTATTTTAATTTCCATGATTATAACTGACAACTAATAAAAATCCTAAATTCAGTATCTCAGAAAATTTAAATTTCCAGAAATGTTGATCAACTGAAAAGTATGAGCATGTACAGCACTTGATACTTAGTCGGGGCTCCTTATCCTTGGCTTACTGCAGCAATGCGGCATGGCATGGAGTCCATCAGTCTGTGGCACTGCTCAGGTGTCATGAGAGCCCAGGTTGCTCTTGTAGTGGCCTTGAGCTCTTCTGCATTGTTAGGTCTGGCGGATCGCATCTCCCTCTTCACAATATTCCATAGATTTTCTATGAGGTTAAGATCAGGCGAGTTTGCTGGCCAATTAAGAACAGGGATACCATGGTCCTTGAATCAGGTACTGGTAGCTTTGGCACTGTGTGCAGGTGCCAAATCCTATTGGAAAAGGAAATCTGCATCTCCATAAAGTTGTTTGTGCGTGGTGGCTCTTGAAGCACTGACTCCAGCTGCATTCCACTCATTGTGAATCTCCCTCACATTTATGAACGGCTTTTTTGTCCAGGGGTGGTCATCCCTATTGCTTGTAGACATTTTTCTACCACAACTTTTCCTTCCTTTTGCTTCTCTATTAATGTGTTTGGACCAGAGCTTTGTGAACAGCGAGTCTCTTTAGCAATGAACCTTTGTGTCTTGCCCTCCTTGTGCAGGGTGTCAATGGTCGTCTTTTGGACAACTGTCAAGTAAGCAGTCTTCCCCATGATTGTGTAGCCTACAGAAATAGACTGAAAGACAATTTAAAGGCCTTTGCAGGTGTTTTGAGTTAATTAGCTGATTAGAATAGGGCACCAGGTGTCTTCACCTTCACATTAGTTGTCAGTTATAATCATCACAACTAAAAGAAATAAATGCTTGAAATATATCAGTCTTTGTGTAATGAATGAATATAATAAACAAGTTAAAATTTTTTAAATTTAATTACTGAAAAAACGTTTTCCTGATATTCTAATTATATAACCAGCATGGGCAAGTCAAGTTTATTTGTACTACATTTCAGTAGTGAAAGTGTATGGGGCTAAAATGGTAGCTTTACCATTTGCAAATGTGTGTGGAGAGTTGTGTATCTGTATCTCGATTTGTGTGTCTGTATCTCGATTTGTGCGTGTGCAGTGGGATTTGTAAATGTGTGAGGAGAGTTGTGTGTCTGTACAACAATCTGCAAATGCGTAAAACTACTTGTGTGTAATCCGTTTTGCAAATGTGTAAAAAATCCACAAATCTGTATTCAGATCTGCAAATGTGTACAGAGATTTGCAAATGTGTAAAAAATCCACAAATCTGTATTCAGATCTGCAAATGTGTACAGAGATTTGCAAATGTGTAAAAAATCCACAAACCTGTATTCAGATCTGCAAATGTGTACAGAGATTTGCAAATGTGTAAAAAATCCACAAATCTGTAGTCAGATCTGCAAATGTGTACAGAGATTTGCAAATGTGTAAAAAATCCACAAACCTGTATTCAGATCTGCAAATGTGTACAGAGATTTGCAAATGTGTAAAAAAATCCACAAATCTGTAGTCAGATCTGCAAATGTGTAGATCAATCTGTAAGCACACACAGAAACACTTGTGTCTGAAGTATTTTCGCTTCAAGACCCAGAAATACAGACAAATCATTGGTTACAAGTCAAGCGGTTTTTCGGTTGGTTCTCTTTACACACGTGATTTTTGCTACTCTTCTGCCGCGTGAGATGCACAAATGCGTAGAAGGATTTGTATCTGTATTTTTTCGATTTGTGTCTCCTTGCGCAGACTCGCAGGCTCAAAGGCTCACATGTTGCCCTGAGCGCAGGCTCACAGGCACACAGGCTGCCTCTTCCGGCTGTGGTAGGTCACGTGACTTTCAAGGATTGAACCAAAGCGTTTTGCTACCAGACGGCTGACAAGGCAACTTGTTATAACTATATAACTTTCTCCCTTTAACGACAGAAGTTTCTTGTTTTAATGAGAGACTTATCTTGCTAAAACCAGATAATTGTCTCCTCATAACAACGCAACATAACCCGGCATCAGCTCGCGGGATATTTGAGTGTCATGGAGAAGAGGAGAGACGGAGGGGCGCCTTTTATTTCTTTTTAAAAAGTCATTTGTCAGAGGAATGTATTTCTGTACTGAGGAGTGACAAGGTAAGTCGTGCATTTACAGCAAGTCCTCTACTTGAAATTTAATCAATTCGGCAGTTATTTATATTTAACAACTATGCTTTGGGAACACTTGTAGCACTGTAGAACAGTCTCTGGCTCTGTTTACACGGTGAAAACAGGTTTGCGTTGCCTTTGTACTCTCCATTTACACACTACAAGGTTTAACTGTTGCTTAGGGGGACTTTCAGCTATAGCTGTGGGTTTATTTACAACAGTTTGCAGCCGAAACAGTCCTCCGCCAGCCGCTGCTTTCTTCTTCTGGGCAATTTGACGCGGAGCTTCAGAAATCACAGCGCTACTAGTGGTGCGACATGGGGATTGCACCGTTTAAGTACTCTGTAAACAGAGCCTGTGACTGCAAATGTTCTACATGGATGTTAATGAGATAGAGATAAGGATAAGCAGCTTAATTTTTTTTAAAAACATGTCATGCATTTAATCATAAATTCTGCTGTAAAGATTAATAATCATGTACTTAAAATAGTCTTTTTAGTTTTTTTCAGTTTTTATATTAACCATAATTTCATTGTGCTTGTAGACTGACATATCAGCTATAGCAAGCATGGATGATGAGAGCTTGGCCATCTATATTCCCAACTATGCTGACAGAATTGCCACAGAATTACTAGTGGTGCGGCATGGGAATTACACCGTTTAAGTACTCTGTAAACAGGGCCTGTGACTGCAAATGTACCTATTCCTTTATGTATTTTAATTAAATATGATTAAAATATATTTTAATTCGACACTTGTAAGGCTAATTAAAAATATGTGTATTCTACACAATGAAAGTGAGGCTAGATAAAGCTACATTTATCCATATTTTATTGTGTCAAAACAAAGATATGAATACAGAGCTTTCTAATGGGACAATTCACACGCCAGTGAAGGACAACTATATATATGAACTTCATTAATAAACCCAGTCAACTACTGACATGCTTTAATAAGGGGAAAAGCAAAAACTGATAATCAATTATCATTGCTGCAAATTCAAAAGTTAATATCAGAATGTATCAATAAAAGCACCTGGCAGCAAAGCACCATTGTTCTCAGTTTATTTGTTGTTCCATTTGTTTTTTTCTGATGTCTTTAAACTTACTCAGAAAAGAAAACAAATCTTAATCAACATTGTTCCATTGCAGTCTAGGTTTAAGCAATTTTAACATTGATCCAGTCTAACCTTAAATCACAATTTTAAACAGCAGCTATTCTCCTTCTGATGGGAATTCTGTAAAAGTACTTTTTAAAATTCTCATAAACAAAAACATTAAGGTAGGAGAACCAGGTTTAAGATAGCTACATTAAAAATACAGCCAGAAAATCATGAATGTTCTCTTTTACATTTTAGAATGCCTGTGCATTTGATCTGACACTCAAAATTTAAATACTTAAAAACTTTGAATTTGTAATATTTAGCTTCTCACATTTAGCATAAGTAACGTGCTCAATTTTTAGAAAGAATAAATTAATTGTTATTTTTACCTTTTGTTTAAAATAAAAAAAACTTGAAAAAACGATAACAAATTGTCTGCTGTGTTTACAGGTTGGCATCTCTAAAGCTGAATACATGGATGGTGCTGTCCAAAAGTTACTGCTGGATATTTTCTTCCAGCAGTAACAGAGGGGGTACCACAGCCAGAATTCATATAGACATGGAGACAGAGAATGGTACAATGAAAGACATTCAAAGATTTTTGCGTCTTGATGACAGCTATCCTGAAAACTACTTCATTGTGGGATCCAGCACCCACAGCCAGCTCATCAACAGCTGGTGGGATTTCTTAAGGAAACGTCGTGCACAGTACTGGATGAACCTTTTTCAAAAACTGAAGAATACAGATTACTTTACTGGTGACTTCTTGGATAAGCAGCCAATTCTGCTCACCTGTTTAAATATCACTGAGGTATGTTTGAATGTAAAAGATAAATACTATATGATACATGCTTTTAAATATGGAGTATGTACTTTAAGATCTTGTTTATTTTCTTGTCTTTCAGGAACAACTCTAAAAAGTGGTTCACTTTTGGAACATCATTTGTAAGATTAGAGATGCAATGGCTCCAAGTGGCCGGCCCTACATGATGTATACCTGGGGTGTCGAGCTCCAGTCCTCGAGGGCCGGTGTCCTGAAACTTTTAGAGGTTTCCTTGGTCCCACACACCTGAATCAAATGACACAATTAGCTCCTCAGTATGCAGTCAGGTTCTTCAGGGTCCTGGTAATTACCTGATTATTTGACTCAGGCGTGTCAGACCAGGGACATATCTAAAAGTTGCAGGACACCGGCCCTTGAGGACTGGGCTTTGACACCTGTGAATCCTTCCACGGCGTTTTGGTGAACAAGATCATCTCAAACAGGTTTCTAAGCAAGCGGCAGAAACTTGCACAGTCCAACGTCTTCAGAGGACCGTTCACATGTGATGAGACAGTTCGAAGTATCATACCTTCTGATGACGGAAAACTTTCATGCACCGTCAACACATGATGAAACAATTGAGTTATGCGTATTTTTAAGAGCTTATATACGCACAAACCTGTGACACGTGTGACATTTTCTTGTAAAAAAGAGTTTGTGGAGCAAATGACCTTGTGAGCCTGTCCAGAATGACCCTGTCACTTTCCCATACAGTCAGAAATAGGCAGCTGCAGACCCCACAACCAATAAAGGAAAAGCAAAGAAATACAGATGGAGGAAAAAAACAGACCTGTTTTCACTGACTCCCATGTACTTAAATGTTTCATCATGATGTACATAATTTTTTGAATTTTGGTAACAGGTTTTATATTTTGTGTGATTCTTGTTGTGTGTGACAGCAAATATATGCTACTAAATATATTAGGACAATAACAAGAAATTTAACTTCACATTTGCCTTGTAATCTGTCATGTAGGACAAAATGTTTAAATGACATGTTCTGTAAACCCCACCACTGCTCCTCATATTCAAGACATACTTTTTATATTTATAACAGCAAGACTTATAGTTCTCTGTTACTGAACACTGAGACCCAAGTTATGCACTGTTTGACAATGATGATATGGTCAAATGAGATGAAAAATAAAGTGCCTATGCTTATGTTCAATATGAAAACCTTTAATGAATCTTTGGTAAAAACTCATTACAAAAGAAAGTGCAATGGTTTGTGATCAAACCAACTCGTTCTTTCTTTAGAAACATAACATTATATTGCAATGTTACATCAACTCACAGAAGAACATACATTAAAAGTACCTTTAACAAGTTCTCTGAAAGATCCTTTTAAAAGGAAGTTCTCTACCTCCAGAAGATGACCTAACTAGAACGTGATCTATGAGTATTAAAAAGATGAATACATGGATCTCAAAATTGAACATGAGAAAATTCTTTTACATATGAAAAAAGTCATTGTTAGAAATCTTGGCACTATTGCGCTCAAAGCATTTATCTATTTTACAATCAACTTTGAAGAATATAAAAGAAATATAATGCCCTATGGAAAGGAAAGGAAAATAAGTACAGTTTAAACACATGCTTCAAATTTTTTTAACCTTAAAGAAGCTTAATAGCAACAGCAATAATTTCACTTCAAAAACTTGTATTTCACAATGTTGTTGGAGTAATCTTTTTAATCAGTATTTTTGCTCTATATCTTTGTCAGCAAAAACAAAAGCTAACTGACTATTGTGGCTCACTTCCATATGTTCCTGAAAATATGAAATATATTACATAGTGGTATTACCTGAAACCAAAAACATTTTAGATCAAATTGGACTTTTTCCATGAAGATTTGCATGTAAAGAGTTTTTCAAGCCACGTCTGTTGAAGGACATCTCTTTCACCTTTTCCTTGGAACTCGGAGCAAAATCTCTGGGTGGCAATTCTGTCAGCATAGGTGGGAATATAGATGGCCAAGCTCTCATCATCCATGCTTGCTATAGCTGATATGTCAGTCTACAAGCACAATGAAATTATGGTTAATATAAAAACTGAAAAAAACTAAAAAGACTATTTTAAGTACATGATTATTAATCTTTACAGCAGAATTTATGATTAAATGCATGACATGTTTTTAAAAAAAATTAAGCTGCTTATCCTTATCTCTATCTCATTAACATCCATGTAGAACATTTGCAGTCACAGGCCCTGTTTAGAGTACTTAAACGGTGCAATTCCCATGCCACTAGTAGCGCTGTGATTTCTGAAGCTCCGCGTCAAATTGCCCAGAAGAAGAAAGCAGCGGCTGGCGGAGGACTGTTTCGGCTGCAAACTGTTGTAAATAAACCCACAGCTATAGCTGAAAGTCCCCCTAAGCAACAGTTAAACCTTGTAGTGTGTAAATGGAGAGTACAAAGGCAACGCAAACCTGTTTTCACCGTGTAAACAGAGCCAGAGACTGTTCTACAGTGCTACAAGTGTTCCCAAAGCATAGTTGTTAAATATAAATAACTGCCGAATTGATTAAATTTCAAGTAGAGGACTTGCTGTAAATGCACGACTTACCTTGTCACTCCTCAGTACAGAAATACATTCCTCTGACAAATGACTTTTTAAAAAGAAATAAAAGGCGCCCCTCCGTCTCTCCTCTTCTCCATGACACTCAAATATCCCGCGAGCTGATGCCGGGTTATGTTGCGTTGTTATGAGGAGACAATTATCTGGTTTTAGCAAGATAAGTCTCTCATTAAAACAAGAAACTTCTGTCGTTAAAGGGAGAAAGTTATATAGTTATAACAAGTTGCCTTGTCAGCCGTCTGGTAGCAAAACGCTTTGGTTCAATCCTTGAAAGTCACGTGACCTACCACAGCCGGAAGAGGCAGCCTGTGTGCCTGTGAGCCTGCGCTCAGGGCAACATGTGAGCCTTTGAGCCTGCGAGTCTGCGCAAGGAGACACAAATCGAAAAAATACAGATACAAATCCTTCTACGCATTTGTGCATCTCACGCGGCAGAAGAGTAGCAAAAATCACGTGTGTAAAGAGAACCAACCGAAAAACCGCTTGACTTGTAACCAATGATTTGTCTGTATTTCTGGGTCTTGAAGCGAAAATACTTCAGACACAAGTGTTTCTGTGTGTGCTTACAGATTGATCTACACATTTGCAGATCTGACTACAGATTTGTGGATTTTTTTACACATTTGCAAATCTCTGTACACATTTGCAGATCTGAATACAGGTTTGTGGATTTTTTACACATTTGCAAATCTCTGTACACATTTGCAGATCTGACTACAGATTTGTGGATTTTTTACACATTTGCAAATCTCTGTACACATTTGCAGATCTGAATACAGGTTTGTGGATTTTTTACACATTTGCAAATCTCTGTACACATTTGCAGATCTGAATACAGGTTTGTGGATTTTTTACACATTTGCAAAACGGATTACACACAAGTAGTTTTACGCATTTGCAGATTGTTGTACAGACACACAACTCTCCTCACACATTTACAAATCCCACTGCACACGCACAAATCGAGATACAGACACACAAATCGAGATACAGATACACAACTCTCCACACACATTTGCAAATGGTAAAGCTACCATTTTAGCCCCATAAAAGTGCTGTAAATGAACAGAACAAATAAAAGAAAACATTACTGAAGAAAGTATAATATGGTGGAATAGTGGTAGCATGTCAAGAATAAGACAAGTTGGACTACAAACTTCAACATTAACATTCAAAGGCAACTCTAAACAAATAGGTTTTTAACCTTGATTTAAAAGAACTCAGGGTTTTAGAACTTTTCTGGGAGTTTGTTCCAGGTAAGTGGAATAAAAGAACTAAAAGTAAAATTATGTATATATATATATATATATATATATATATATATATATATATATATATATATATATATATATATAAGTGAAGATGATGGCAGTTGTTAGAGCCATGCTGTGGTCATGTTGAATTAGATGCCCTGTCTTGTCTGCCTTCCTTACTCCCTTACTCGTGTATATGGTATTACTCATTAGACCTGAGTCACACACACTCTAAGAGTTCTGTGTGTGTGTGTGTGTGTGTGTGTGCGTGTGTGTGTGTGTGTGTGAATGCACATACATCAGTCAATTTCTCTGACAGCAGCAGCCTCAGGCCACTCAGCCTCCTCTGCTAAAAATTTACATGCAGAAACAAACACCATCCAAAGGTTCTCAGAATGCAAGAACATTGAGTCCTGGCTTTAAAGAAGAAAACCACATACAGGCACACGCACTCTTGACATTTCCATTTAGGACAAAACTAGTCCTGTGGCCAGACCCCTCTTACCTGGGGGAAGCCGGTCCACTCCTTACCGGTTATTTGGATGACCGTCTATCTTCAAGGTCCATCACACAAGCACACAAACATACACATGCCCCATTCGTCACAGTTAGCCACAGTAACCACCCCTCCAGCTGTTCCCCCCAAACTCAATTGAGTCATAGTTTCAGCATAACAAATGCAAAAATGTGCATATGAATACAATTCTTGAATGTTAGGTATTCTTTGTTGATCCATGACTTACTGTTGAACTGGAACCTTCATCATTCCATCAATATTAGTTCTAGGAAAGGTACAGCTCTGACACAATATAACTGATTACAAAAAGACATTCTAACTTCATTTTCATTAATGTTGTGAGATGGTACTTGAATGAGACAAACATAGGAAACGTAAGACTATTGGTTAGAGAGAATGTATACCTTCTACGAGGGTTGATTATTTTCTAGATATATTAGGAAGCACCCATGCAAGTAAGGACTAGTTGTAACAAAGGAATTAGTTGTGGGGAAAGTGAGACAAAGTAAACACCTGTCTGATTCAAAATTGATTAGGTGTAAATAGTTCTTACAACATTGGTGGTGAAGATCTGCTCTTCTGTACTCCTTTCTGAGTCACAGCTCCCTTAAAGATATTTCTGATTCAAACAGCTTTGTAGATATCACCTGCAGCGTCAATGTATTTGCGGCCAGTGTCTGGCCCCACCAGATGTCGCTGTGGGGATCTATGGTCACAATAAACAGTGGAACAGGATTGTTTTTTATAGAGTAATGTTGTAAAAAAGACAGATTCCCTTACCAATAAAATTCTGTTTTAAACATTTGTGTCTATATATCTAAGTTTGCCAGAAAACTGACAAGCTCAGTAAGCTAAATCCTCTTAAGGCACCTTGATATTGGGGCCGGCCCACCAATGTTTGTGTGCATGCCTAACACGCTCTTAGTGGACAGCCGTGGAGAACACATTCTACAGTCCCAAGCTTGGATTGTCCAGTCAAAATACTGGAAATGCACACGTTACATTTACGTTCTGCTGGATAGTGTAAGACCATCTTGGCAAGGCAAGGCAAATTTATTTGTATAGCCCATTTCAATACAAAGACAATGCAAAGTGCTTTCCATGATTAAAACATTGGAAAATAAAAATAGATTAAAAGCAAGTAAAAAAAATAGCTGGAATAAAATGTAGGAAATTTAAGCAAAACAAAACTTAGGAAAATGTAAACTAAAAGTAAATATTAATCTAGTGTTGGTTGTCCTTGCTAGCTCATTGAAGGCTTAATGTGAATCTTTTCTGTTCAATAAATAAACATTATGAGTGAGCCTTTGTTTAAAATTTTATATATGAAAAATAAATTACATTTAGCTTATCTAAAATGGATTATCTTGTGTGTTGGTTTATGCTAATTTATCTGTTTAATTTAACATGGATCAAAGTCAGGCTGTATGCATCACAAAAAAAGTAGTTGCCGCTAATACGTGTTGAGTTTTTGTGCCCCACTTAACTTATCATGCCAGAGACGCCACTGGATATCACCAAACAGTTTAAACCATGAACTATAATGTGAGCAATAGTCTTGGTGTACTGGGGTTGAGGCACTGTAGCAAGGCTGCAACTAATGATTATTTTTATTGTCGACTAATCTATTGATTATTTTTTTGATTAGTCGACTAATCGCAGTTATTTTTTGTATGATCTCCATCATCACTTCAGTTGCCTGTAAAAATATTTTGACTCACCTGTTCTCGTCTACACACCTTTGAACGCCTCTTTATTGCCTCTTGTCAATATTTTAAATTGAACTGAATTAGTTTATTTTTAATATTTCAATCAAAGTAGATTTCTTTTCTATAAAAATGTTTTGCAAAAAATCTTTCAACCTTGTTTAAAAAGATTTTATACTATGGCCTACTGTAAGAACGGGGACCATATTAATATGGTTACAGTCAGGCTTGTTCTCTTTAATTAGACAATATTCCCAGCATCGATATTAAATACGAGCAAATTATTCATTTTCAAATAAACTCTGTCACTCTAGTCAGACATTAAAGTTAAATAAAACTATTCCATCATGTAGCTTCACTTTAATTTCAACCGTTAATCTTAGTAATAAATGAATACTGAAATAAACCCAATAATAACCATTAGATATCATCGAGTTGAATTGCAGTGGTAGTTTCAAAACAGTCTGCCCCACGAGGCCTCTTACTCCATGACTGAAAAACTTGATCACCCACCCAGCTATAGCTGGGTGAAGTGCAGCAAGAACGGACAAAACGGGCATTTCACAACTAAGCCATATCTTGTTAAACCAAGCAGATATTTCAGTTTTACACAGCCAAATCCTTGCCTAAATTGAATCTAAAAGTAAATTTTGTATCAAAGAAATTTTAGAAACTTCACCGACTTTAGTACCTTCTTCATTCGCCCAATACTGCATGGAGCGGCAGTCATGTGAGAGGGTCATGTGATAGGGGTGCTCCTTGCTCACCAGGAAACTGACGCTATACTGCCCTCTGCTGGAGTCGTGAACTGCTTGTGATTTAAACTACCGCAGCTATTTTTATATATTTTAAACGACATGTCAACGCAGGAATTTTTTCGTCAATAATTTTTCACTAATCCGTGCAGCCCTAACTGTTGCCTTGTGGTAATTTTTCATAGAGTATTTTTGTTGAAGCGTCTAATACTGAACCTTGGAGGTGTCTTACAAAATATCAGACTCAGTAACTGCAGTCCTGGAATGTGCTCTATAAGATCATGCTTACTGAGTTTCAGTAATGTAGTCAAGTCCGGTTATTCCCAGACCAAGATCAAGACCGGGCCCCCAAGGCCGAGGACCAAGGCTGAATCTTAAGAATTAGGCTGTGTCCATACCAAATGCTTTTTGAGCATCAAAGACCCATCCAAATGCTCAACTTGGATGCTTATGCACATAAAAATCCATCAGTGTTGAGGCTCTGGCAAAGTCACTCCCGTTCAGAGGAAGTACCTTGTTCTTTTTCTCTTACTGTTTGTAAGATTGCGGATGAAATCGAGAGAGTGGCTTAGCTTTATTTACTGAATGAAGCTACAGAACCTTGTCACTGGACGCCTCTGTGCTGTGTCTGGATTCATTAGATAACTCAGGCGTTTTGAGTTTGAGTTTCACCACCTACTGCAGGAGCTGCATGTACTGTAGACGAGAGTCGGTCTCAGTGCTATTTACAGCTCACGTGAGCCCGTTTGACAACCTGTTGACCGGCATCGATGCCTGTCTCAAGCCAGGACAACTACAGGTGCTCCATTTCAGCTGAAGAGCATCTGTCCATCTATCTCAGGTTAGTGGCCATCATTCATGAGATTAAAATGTATCAGTGATAAGAAATAAAGTTATGTTTTCCAGTCTGAAAATCTGCCAATATAACGGAGTCTCTCTGATTGTAATGTAAACTCGATGCCCTTGATGCTCAAAAAGCATTTTCTCTGAATACAGAATTAGACATATTTTGGGACACTTTAAAGCACAAAATGCAGAATTAAAAAAGATCCATTCTTTAACTAAAACTACTTCTGGGTGTTAAATAATCATAAAAAAAAACTTAGAAGGATATTTGTAACCTGGTGCAACATTTGTAATAAGGGTCAGGGAGGAGGACTTGTCAGGAGCGAGAGACTGCAGGGGGAAACCCCCCGCTGCTGCTGCGTGTTCGTGGCGAGACCGTCTGTGATTTCCCGCAGACTGGATCTGTTCATTGCGGCTGAAAAGTCATTATAAAGTGTTTACTAAGTTAGTGGAGAATATCTGCGTATAACAGATATCAAATCTGAAAATCTTGACTGGATGTTTTCCTAATTTTGAGTTCATTATAAACTGTTTCACCACAGTTCGGTAATTAGACTGATATGTTAGTAATAATGATCAAACAGAACCCTTTAATTTTTCTTGTGACCAGAAAAACACATTTCCCTGACACTGACTTTTCATGTAAACCAAAGTTGGTGGACTGTGAACTACTGCCATTTACAAACCATGAACCAAGGGGGAAAAAAGAAAAGATAAAACACTTCAGCATTCTAGACGCCGGTGGGCGCTCTGTCTGCATCTCCCAGTGTCTGTCTAAATCAGATCCCTGGATTTGGTGCTGCGCAGGCAGAAAGAAGTTGTGTTTCATTTTTATCTATTTATACCAACTGGAGTAGAATAGAGTGGAGCCCGACAGTGAAAAATAGGGTTGGGGACGGTGTACAGGGGGCTAAGGAAATGTAACGTCATCAGTTGCACATTGTCCTCCTGTTTCTCCGGTGTCTGGATGACTAGCAGCCTGAGGGGCAGGATATGGATACAACTTCTCTGCTCTTGTATGTTTGACTGCTGTCTTCTTGCCTCCACCCGCTGGACCGGAGTGGTACTGCGATTTTTCATCACAATGTCCCATATGTCTTTGGGCCTGTTTTACATAAATGGCCCCTAGCTAATGGAAACACAGCAGACCTAAAAGCCTCAGGCTTTGTTTTACCCCGGGAAACCAAAGCCTGATCGGGATCACTATAGATAAGGGGGTCATGCCCCCCTCATGCTGGTGAAATAAATCCAACTTTCTGAGTGGGAGAGCCGAGAGGCAGTTTTGACTGGGTTCTGGTGTGGTGCCAATGTTATCCTCGGACAGTATTTGTGCCCTGTGCATCGGGAGCACAGGAAGAGAGGCACTGTGATCAATCTCAGACCGGCCTCGACCAAAACTTTTCGAGACCCAACAGTACAAAGCCGAGTCCAAGAATGAGGCTTCGCATTCCGAGACCAAGACCGGGACCAGGAAAAAATGGCCTCGAGGCCAAATCCGATCTCGAGAAAGCCATCCCTGCTGAGTTTATACTGACATACTGACAGACGTGAATGTCACTTTAATTCCTGCTCCACCAGAAAAACTAGCAGGCTGAGCTCCTAACATAATTGCCCACATAATTGCCCATAATGGAACTCCACAAGTCACTTCGATCTGTGAGGAGGGCACCACCAGTAGTTGGATACATTATTACTCAATATTTGCTTCAAAAGTTGGCTTTGACTTGTTTAGCAGTAAATTTAAAGTTTACTCTGACAGCGGCCTTACATCATCTCTCTTCTTCCACTATGATGTCTCAGGAAAAATACTTTGACATCATTTTCTATAATTTGTCACGAAGTTCTGTTTTAACTTAAGAATGAATTGATTACTCTGATTCTGTGAACCTCTGAGTTATTTGACCTGCAACTGAATGGCGAGAACACACATAACCACTGATGGCAGTAGCCAGACGTTAATGGCCATTAATAGGGTGTAGTCAAGTGGGAAGGAGGCTTCAGAGTCTTTGTGACAGTGTGTAATCAGGAGCTGAGAAAATGAAAATGTCTTACATAGTTATCCTTACCATATCATGTGCTTGATATAAGAAGGATCCTTCAGTGTTCTTAGTCTGCTGGAAACATTAAAACAGCAGCAACTTCTGACAGGTTAAAAACCTGCTCTGCAGAATCTATAAATGACCGGGCTGTTGTGTGATGGAGTAAAGCTTCCGGTCAACAGTGGAACATATTTCTAAAGTGTTAAGGGTCACTGATTTTCAGCATGGTAACCTCTTTCTGTGAGATGTGTTTTCATCATTTCTACCTTCTCATTGAGCTGTACAATAAAAGCTGTCTTCATATTCTCCATTTTCTCTTCCAATAATTCACTATAACTCAACAATGTCCCTTCATTGTGTTTTCTTCCATGCATTATTATAGTGTTTGTTTTTCCTCATTGTTTCTAACAAGCCCATGCTTCATACCGTCATATGAGGAAAAAGTACCAGGCAGTTAGGAAGCTCTGTAGCATCCCTCTGTGTCTGTGCAGGGAACTGCATGTGGACAGGTCCCCTCATATAAATGTGAAATACTGTCGGTTTGAGCACAAGTCTTGCTCTCGTCGTTGTTTTCAGATAATACAGTGAAAGGTCAGGCGTGCCTGGGGATTGAGGTCCATCCTAAGTCAACTGCAAGAGAAAATAACAGAACAAATGATGAGGAAGAAGAATAGATAGAGTAGCAAAGGAGCCTGGGTTGCAGGATGGGGGTAAGGGAAATGAGAAGAGGAGATATTGCAAACCCATCATAGCTGTCAGAGTAAATTAATAAACACAGTTCTAGGATGCTTTTTCAGCTGTTGGATCAACAGCCTTTTTAAAAGCTGTAGACATAGTTTACTGTTTAATAAATCTAAATACATTTTATTTATCCAGTATTTAAATTTGAACAATGAAATATAAGCGTTTCTTTCACTGAGTTTTTAATTCAACAATTCTCCCATTTGTTGTAAAAAAGTCTCATTTATGTGCCTCCAACAAGGAAAATCTTCAATCTGTTCTTAAATTTACAAATCTCCACAGGAATAATGAGATGTGACCCCACTAAAATATAAGCTCATTGTCTGATTAGCAAAGTATTTTCTGGTCTCTTCATTTCCGTTAACACACGCTGGGCCCTGGGAACACAGGGTTTCTACCTATAACAGGCTAAAAAAAATCATGTGGTTCATTTTTCATTCCATGCATTCTAGTCATCACTGTCTGGAATCAAAAAGAAAAGTCTGAAATGAGGCAGGTGGGGGTCTTGGAAGGAGGATCTGTTGCACTAAATAATGGATCTAACAACATATACAGTACAAAGGCTTCTGGAGCAAGATCTAGGGCAGGGGTCAGGAACGTATGGCTCGCGAGCCAGTTGTGGCTCTTTGATCCCTCTGATGCGGCTCAGCTGTTGAAAATAATTATGTCGCAGAGCCGTTTATCTCATGCAGGCTGTCGTCAATGTTGGCTGATGAACACTCCTCACCAGTTGAGTGACAAGAACACCACGGTGACACAGGACCTAAAATAACATGGAGTCATTGATGAGGGTAAAGAGAGCTAAACAGCAGGGTAAGTCGTTTCTATATCTAACGTTTGTTCATTTTCAAAATGAGGAAACGCGAACAGCGCTTGGCTCGGCACTGTGAGCGTTTTCCTGCGCGGCCAAAGTCTAATGCAGCTGTTAGCTTGTTAGCTGGTTAATGACAGGAGCTCGTTTACGTGCGTAACTTTTCCGGATGTGATTAAAATGTGTTTGGATTAAAAGAAAAGAAAGTATTCTGGATGTACTGTTTATATGGGCTGAAAATCAAATAACCCGACCATGACGTGGGTTTACTTGCACCAAGCGTTATTCAAAATAAAAACTCTGACATTAGCAGAGTTGATGATTTCCATAAAACAACAGTAGAAGATTTGTACGTGCGGAAAAAACAACAAGCGCAGATGTGCGTTGGTTCTGCTGCGGGTCCATTCTGTTGCAAAAAAACCCTGTTATATGCAGCGTTATTTCATTTAAAATTTCAAAAGGGTTTTGTGGCTCCCAGTGTTTTCTTTACTGTGTGAATCGGGTCCAAATGGCTCTTTGCTTGGTAAAGGTTGCCGACCCCTGCTGTAGTCTAATCATCTATCATTGGTAACATTCATTAAGAGTCATTTTGATGCAATAAAAATTATTAAAGACTCACATGCATCGTTCAGTTGCTTAACATCTTATTTGGAGCCCTTTTAATATCGTCAGTATTGCAGAAATACCCTGCAGATAGCAGCAATGTTGTTTCTTCCCATTCACAAATACATGTCTTTATTAACGGTATGACTTCGTCATTACTTTTAAAGTAGCTGTTATTAAACCTTTACTTAAGAAATCATCTCTTGATCAAGATGAGTTAGTAAATTACAGACCTATATCTAATCTTCTTTTCTTATCTAAAATTCTTGAGAAAGTAGTTGCTAATCAACTTTGTGAACATTTACAAAGTAATGACCTACTTGAGGAGTTTCAGTCAGGCTTCAGAGCTCATCATAGCACTGAAACAGCTCTGGTGAAGGTCACCAATGATATTCTCATGGCCTCAGATAATGGACTTGTGTCTATACTTGTCCTGCTAGATCTCATTGCTGCATTTGACACAGTTGATCACAATATTCTCCTACAAAGACTTGAGCATACTGTAGGGATTAAGGGGAAAGCATTAGGCTGGTTTAAATCTTATCTGTCGGACAGATTCCAGTTTGTTCATGTTAATAATAAATCTTCCTCAAACTCTAGGGTCACCTGTGGAGTACCACAGGGTTCAGTCCTTGGACCAATTATCTTTACTATATATATGCTTCCGATTGGCAAAATTATCAGACAGCATGGGATTAATTTCCACTGTTATGCTGATGACACTCAGTTATATTTATCCATAAATCCTGATGAATCCAATCAATTACTTCGACTGCAGTCATGTCTTGATGACATCAAAAGCTGGATGACTTTAAATTTCCTGCACTTAAATTCTGACAGAAGACAGAAGTTGTACTCTTTGGACCAGAGTCCTCAAAAAATAAACTTCTTAATCAATCACTTAATCTGGATGGCATTAACTTGGCCTCTGGTAATAAAGTAAAAAATCTTGGTGTTATTTTTGACCAAGACGTCATTTAAATCCCATATTAAACAGGTTTCCAGAGTTTCCTTTTTTCACCTCAGGAATATTACCAAAATTAGAAACATTCTGTCCAGGGGTGATGGTGAAAAACTCGTCCATGCATTTGTTATTTCAAGGCTAGACTATTGTAATTCTTTACTATCAGGAAGTCCACAAAATGCAGTTCAAAGTCTTCAGCTGATCCAAAATGCTGCAGCAAGAGTTCTGATGAAAATCAACAAGTGGGATCATATTTCTCCAATTTTAGCTTCCCTTCATTGGCTTCCTGTTAAATCAAGAATAGAATTTAAAATTCTTCTTCTAACGTATAAAGCCCTTAATAATCAAGCTCCATCATATATCAGAGCTCTGATTACCCCGTATGTTCCTAACAGAGCACTTCGCTCTCAGACTGCAGGTCTGTTGGTGGTTCCTAGAGTCTCTAAAAGTAGAATGGGATGCAAATCCTTTAGCTATCAGGCTCCTCTCCTGTGGAACCAACTCCCAGTTTTGGTCCGTGAGGCAGACACCCTGTCTACTTTTAAGACTAATCTTAAAACTTTCCTTTTTGACAAAGCTTATAGTTAGAGTGGCTCATGTTACCCTGAGCTACCTCTATAGTTATGCTGCTATAGGCTTAGGCTACTGGAGGACATCAGGGCCTATTTTTCTCACTCTACTGATTTCTACTGTTCTCCGGTCTACTGTTCTCCATTTTTGCATTGTATTACATTGAAATGACTGTTGTCATTTCAGCTTTTAACTTTTTGTTCTCTCTCTTTTTTCTTCATAGTAGGTACACCTGGTCTTACATTCTGTTAACTGTGACATCATCCAGGGAGGACAGATCACCGCTATTACCATCTAATGTAGAACAGATTACTGGATCAATGTGTGCTTCTGTGCTTTTCTGTCTGTCTTCTTGTGTCTCTGCTCTGTCTTCTGTAACCCCCAGTCGGTCGAGGCAGATGACCGTTCATACTGAGCCCGGTTCTGCTGGAGGTTTTTCCTTCCCGCTAATGGGTGGTTTTTCTTTCCACTGTCGCTTCATGCTTGCTCAGTATGAGGGATTGCTGCAAAGCCATGGACAATGCAGACAACTCTCCCTGTAGCTCTACGCTGCTCCAGGAGTGAATGCTGCTTGTCTGGACTTTGAAGCAATCAACTGGTTTCCTTATATAGCAAATCTTTGACCAATCTGTATAATATGATTGATTTGACTTTGTAAAGTGCCTCGAGATGACATGTTTCATGAATTGGCGCTATATAAATAAAATTGAATTGAATTGAATTGAATTAACCTCCACACTGTGAACATGTATAAGCTCGACACTCTAAGTGTGAGGCATGTATGAGCAGCTGGTGTAATAGTGGCATGATACGCTTATTAACTATGTACACAACATAGCAGCTGGAGGCTCAGTAGCCTTGGAAGGAGGAACAACTTTTCCGGATCTCTCTTGTCCACATTTGGTAGTTTTACTGTAGTTATTTAATATACCCAGTTTTTATAGTTACTCTTTCATTGTCTACCCTCATAACTGGATTACTTTAGACATAATTACTGTGGGATTTTTTATTTTTACTTTCAAGATGAACAAAAGCAACAGTGTGGCCTGCACGGAGCCGGGGCATTCCCTCATCAACACCAGCACCAAAGCAAAAACAACAAGCAGCTGGAGCCGACATGGTTCCATCTTCCTCAACTCCGGTACCAAGGACTAATCAGCCAGCACGAGCCATAACATTTCCCATCATGTCTCCAACTGGAAATCCACTGAACTTTGCTTGAATTCCTCAGAAAAACAGGTTTGTTGAACTTCAGCAGGAGTCTATAAAAAACACCTCTCCTCCATTCATCAACAAGAAGCACAAGACAAGACCAAGACAACCACCTCCTAAAGTGACCCAGAAACCAAAATTTCTGCCAAAAGCTCTTATTGTTGGGGATGCAGCAGTTAATGGAATCGATCACCTCTATGGTAGAAAGAGAAGGAAGGTAATCTGCTTCCCAAATGACACAGTGTTTGATATAACACAGAAAATGCCCTCATCAACCACTGATCAGCCGGACATTGAGAATCTCATCATACATATTGGAACCAATAACCTGGCCAAGCAGAAATCAGACATTCTGAAAAATTACTTTATTCATCTTCTAAGCACAGTCAGAAGTCTGAATATTAAGGTGTTTATCAGTGGACCAATACCACAAGCTGGACGTGGTGATGAGAATTACAGCCGAATGCTTATGATTAATAAATGGCTGATTAAAGAATGCTCTTCCATCTCCGTGAACTTCATTGACAATCATAAGATTTTCTGGGAGTGCTAACATCTTTTCAGACACAATGGAGTCGGCCTAAATCAAGATGCCAATATTTTCAGAGCTGTTAACAACTGGTAATTTCTCCAAACACAGGACAACATAAACAATGACATCACTGTCCCAGCAAAGATTGCAGGACAACCACAGAACAGTCAGCAGATGCACACTGTTCCAAAACACACCGATAAGCGGCCGTCTCCCAGAACTCCAGCTGGATTTCAACATTCATGTTGATAAGCCAAAAAAAAAAAAGAGAAGCAAAAAAGCTGTGTGTTATACTTGATAACTTTGGTTTGACTCAACATATCAAACAAGCAACTCACAATTGAGAACACACTCTGGACTTGATTATCAGCAAGGGTGTAAATATTTCCAACATCTCTGTAATTGATGTCGCCCTGTTTGATTATTTCTGTTATCTTTTAAAGTACAATTTCCGTCATCTCACTTAGCAAAACAGATATTGTAACAAAACGTTATTTTACAGACAACACAGCTGAAACCTTTAATCAAATATATTCCTCCACCTCATTTGAATGCTAAAACACAATAGATGAGTTAGTAAATAATTTCCATTTTAAGATTTCCAACATTATTGATTCCATTTCTCCCATTAAAGTGAAGGTTGTCTCTGGTAGGAAGAAATCTCCATGGATATATTCCCCATTAGTGAGATGTGAAAGAAAACTTTGTCGTAGAGTGGACAAAGTTTTCTGGCGTAAACCTTTCCCCCAGGCTTCAAAAACACCAATTACTAAACCACTGATAAAAAATAGCAATCTGGACAAATCGCAGATTTACAAACCAATCTCCAACCTGCCATTTAATGGGTAAAATTATTGAAAACCTGTCTTTTAAAAGTTAAATAGCTTCCCTACAATGACCAACCGCTTTGATGTTTTTCAGTCCGGTTTCCATGCTCACCACAGTACTGAGACCGCCCTAGTCAAAGTGTTCAATAATATCCACATAAATACAGACTGTAGAAAAACCACAGTGCTAGTTTTGTTGGACCTCAGTGCAGCATTTGACACTGTTGACCATGATATATTATTAAACGGACTGGTGAGCTAGGTCTCTGGTACAGCACTCAATTGTTTCAAATCCTCCCTAAAGACCAGGGACTTCTTTGTGTCAATAGGCAGCTTCTCATCAGAGCAGACCATAACTTACCATAACTACGCAGATGATACACAGCTCTACATTACGATATCTCCAGGTGACTCTGAACATATCCATGTACTGAACAGATGTTTGGAACAAATCAATGCATGGATGTGCCAAAACGTTCTCCAGCTGAACAGAAGCAAAACGGAAGTTATTAACTTTGGACCTAAAGAGGAATGAACTAGGGTCAGGAGTGTAGTGATGAACTCAGACCTGAACCTTCAAGGACACATAAAGGTGTTACAAAGTCAGCCTTCTATCACCTGAAGAACATTTCCAGTATTAAAGGAGAAGTCCGGTCAAAATCAGAATTCAAACTGCTGAAAGTACTTTAAATATAAAACTACTACATACTGTGCAAAAAATTATAAGTTTTTTTAATTAATAATAATTCTCATTTAATCATGTTTATGTGGAGGAATCCATCTTGGTCAAGAATAGTACTGTCACCTCCCATTTTTTTACGTCACTCGGCGGACCCGCTGTTGAGCAAGTTTCAACGCTCTGTTTGTCACGGCGCACTATTTTCCAAGATCAAACTCAGTCGGGTCCTACAGTATATATCTATACACGCGTGTGTGTGTGTGTGTGTGCGCTCCGCGCAGCACGGCTTTGCATCTAACAGACAGGGTTTCAGTTTCAGTTTGCAGCAGAGCGCGCACACACACACACAGACACACAGCGGAGGAGAGATCGCTGAAGTGACTGTGTTGAAATAAGCAATGTTTTTTCCTCTTTTACCAGTTGTGTTGGAACATCCGATGGCCATGCACGTGGGCATTGTTGCTTCAGCAATAGCTCTTGGGAATGTCAGCGGTGAAGTCCTCTCGAAATCCGAAATAATTATTGATGATCGCAGCTGTGTAGAACGGCTCCTATTGACTTTGCATGGAAAGCGGAGAGAAATGCTGTCGCCGCTTCCGCTCTTCCACGTCGCAGGATGTGATGTCAAACGCCCCTTACTGCCCATATTTGGGCAGTCATGTCAGCCCCCATACACAGTGATTCAGACGACAATTTATGTTTTTATTTTCTTATTGATTAAAGATAAGTTCATTAAATAACCACAAATGTATTAGTTTTAGTTATAGCTAATGATACCCTGATTTTTCCTTGTTGACCGGACTTCCCCTTTAAAGGACTGATGCCCCAGCGAGATCTAGTGAAACTCATCATGTGTTTATCTTTAGTTGCATTAATTACTGCAAAAGTGTCTTCACAGGTCTGCTCAAAAAATAAATCAGACAGCTGAAACTGATTCAGAATGCTGCCACTCGTGTTCTCACTAAAACCAGGAAGATAGAGCACATCACCCCAGTTCTTAAGTCTTTACACTGGCTCCCTGTAGCTGCGAGAATAGACTTTAAGATACTTCTGTTAATTTATAAATCACTGAACGGCTTAGACTGCGATAGACTGGCAACCTGTCCAGGGTGTACCGCACCTCTCACACATTGACAGCTGGAGATAGGTACAAGCACCCCTCGCGACCCCACAAGGGATGGACGTGTTAGAAAATGGATGGATGGATGGATGAATGGCTTAGCACCAAAACTACTTTAGCCGTTTTACGTGGCTAACCGTTAGACGGTCAGCAAGCTAACATGCAATGTCAATCCGGCAGTTAGCTGTAAAGGCTACGTGGCTAGGCTTAATTAGTCCCAACTGTTGGGACTGTTTGGCATTGGCTTTGATCAGTGAACTGTATTTACACTCTTTTAATTTTCTCAGGAAATACAAGATGTCCACACGAGACGGACCACTGTTCTCCATGCCCTTCCTGTTTATCTACGTGAGGAAGTCTCTGAATTTTTCAGATCATGTGCGGTAAGTCTCAGTAGAGAGACATCACGCCTGCCCAGTAGAGCTTTAGAAAAGTCACCTGCAAAGAAAATCAAGTAGCTGCCATTAGCCTAACAGTGGCACACATAAAAGTACTCTTTCTCAGCAAACAAGAGCACAATGCAGCAAAATGAACAGGGGTCTTTCAGACTGATGTATTTATTTTTAATGACAGGACAATCAACTGTAATCAAAATTGCCTCTGCCTCAGCCATAGTTTCAGTAAATGTGATTAGTATATGATCTCCCTTTCATTTTTTAAGGATGGTATGGCTGAACCAGACCTGGGGGATGCATCAGTGGTCCTCCTTACAACTGTCAGTGACGATGCTGCAAGTCCAGTTCACTACCACCTAGTCAGAGTCTCTGTCGTCCTAGAGGGTGATGTGGTTGTCAACCTTCCCAGGCTTGCTGATGCCTTCCTGGTAATGTTTGGACTGATCTATGCACTACACCTCAGCTATCCTAAGGGACTCACCAACACTTTTGAGTTCACACAGAAAATCTTGCTTGGTCTTGATGACTCTAAACTGTCACCCAAGCTGCAGACTCTTAAAAATTACCTGATGTTATATGTGTAACTGAAGATCCAAAAAAGGAGTGGTGGATCCTGGTAGCTCACTCTGTTAGAGCATAGTCCACAATCGCCAGGTCCATGTTGACTACTGTTCAATGTTAATGTTAAAGTTGCTGCTCTACTCAACTAGTTTTTAGCCAAATGGCATAAAGTAGACACTGTCTGTACTACTTAAATGTTATTGTTGTTAACTAATGCAGGGCTGTATTAAGTGTTTATACACTGTATTGTTATATATTATATTGTTAATCTTGCTTGAAGTTGGTAGATTTAAACCAGATAGCCAAAGGAAGACTACACACTGCCTTTGTACAGTTTTGAAATTTTAGCAGTTTTGGTTGTGAAGAATTTCTAAGGAATTTGTTATACATTGCTGCACTGTAGGTTTACAACCAGATGGCCAAAAGTGTGCCTTAACAAATGTTTCTTTAATTCTCTATTTTTTTTTTACTGTTGTCTTTCAAATATTGTTTTATATGGGCAAATAATCTCTTTAAACTCAGATTTTTGGTCACCACCCAAGATTTTCTGATGCCCCCCTGGTAATGTTGTATTAACAGTTTTATAAGCTATTTGTGACATAAAGATCTGTGGTCTTAATGTAATTTAAGCTTTTTCTGAGTTTGAATATTTCTACTATGTTTATCTTAAAATATAAACAAAATGTCCAGTAAGTAGACTTGTTAATTGTTACTTTTTATTTATTTATTTGTTTGTTTGTTTTTATTGAATATATTTTGTGTTAAAATACAACAGAAAGGTGTATGCAAAAATTCTGAATCGAAAAAAAATACTTTTGATATGTTTTTTTTTTACTTTTATGTCAAGAGTTATTATCTTTAAGGCAATCAGTTGGCACAAATATTTTAAGTTTGGAGTGAAATGATTTTGAGTCTATGTTTTTGAGTCATGTTTAATGAGATTGAACATTCCTTATCTGGGAGAACCATTTTTTCTCCCTGTCTGAAGTCAAAAACAACAGAACACCCCTGAAAGCCAACTCTTAAAACAAACCAAATGCCTGTAACTTAATAAAAAATAAAATGATTACATTCACATTTCTCTAACAAGGTCCAATATTGAAGACACCTGGTGCCCCACTGTAATCAGCTAATTAAAGGCATACTGTGCAACATTTTTCAGTTAATTAATGTGTTCCATACCGTTTTGGATGATTAAATGAGTCATTTCAGGTTGAACAAAGGTTTTGTTGGCCGCCCTGGTGGTCTGTAGGGGAAATACCGCACTTGCAACTGCAGGAGCCCTCTGCCCGCGCCCACAGGCTCAGAATCTCGTGCAAGATCGCGAGAGTCTGTCTTGCTTTACGGCGAGAACATGTTTGTTGCTAGCGCAGTGGCGATATCTGTGCAGTTATCATGGCGGTTATCTTGGAGCAGGCAAGAAAGAGGAAAAGGGCTCTGGACAGAGGAGTCGTACACGGGTGAACATCGGGCAAGCTTTTTCCGAATGGCGAGAGCTAAAAGAAAAAGAAGGCTGCAAGGCTGACGCGGACCTCGCGTTTCTGCTGATGCGATTGTAAGTAACATTGTAGGGTTTCCCTCACGCTACCGCCTCCCAACATTCCAAAAAAAAAAAAAAAAACGAACTCGATATGCGCGCAAAGCTTGTCTCTTTCCCCCGCCCGCCCGCTCGCTCGCCCGGTCATCGGTGTAAAGCTTGTCTCTCCACCCCCCCCCCCCCCCTGCTCCGCCGGTCGTCCGGTAAGCAAATTCCTAGGGGAAACACTGCATTGGAATGGTTTCTCTCTCTCTGTGTGTGCATGTTCATACTTTCACTGTGTTAGTCATTGTTTGTACTGCCGTTTTTTCGACTTTTGTATTCGTTGCGTTCGCCTGTCTGCTAAGCTCAAAACAACCGCGCCTGGCTTGACGGAGAAACCAGTACAACAGCTGAGCATATTTACGACAGTGCACTTTTACTTTCGCCCTCTGGGGGGAGCCTCGCTGGAAAATCAATCCCGGTTGCATAGTATACCTTTAACTCAAAACACCTGCAAAGGCCTTAAAATGGTGTCTGTCTAGTTCTGTAGGCGACACATTCATGGGGAAGACTGCTGACTTGACAGTTGTCGAAAAGATGACCGTTGACACCTTGCACAAGGAGAGCAAGACACAAAAGTTAATTGCTAAAGAGGCTGGCTGTTCACAGAGCTCTGGTCCAAGTACATTAATAGAGAAGCGAAAGGAAGGAATAGATGTGGTAGAAAAAAGTGTACAAGCCATAGGGATGACCGCACCCCGGAGAGGATTGTGAAAAAAAAAAAACATTCATAAATGTGGGGGAGATTCATAAAGAGTGGAATGCAGCTGGAGTTAGTGCTTCAAGAACCACCATGCACAGCCGTATGCAAGACATGGTTTCAGCTGTTGCATTCCTTGGGTCAAGCCACTCAAACAAGAGACAGCATCAGAAGAATTTTGCCTGGTTTAAAGACAAAAAGGACTGGAGTGCTGCTGAGTGGTCCAAAGTTATGTAATCTTTGGACCATAAATTTGCCTTGCCTTGCCTTGAAAGACAATTTTAAATTTACTTTGGAAATCAAGGCCCCAGAGTCTGGAGGAAGAGAGGAGAGGCACAGAATCCACATATCTAAGGTCCAGTGTAAAGTTTCCACAGTTGGTGATGGTTTGGGGTACCATGTCATCTGCTGGTGTTGGTACACTGTGTGTCCAAGGTCAACGGAGCCGTCTACCAGGAGTCTTAGAGAACTTCATGCTCCCTGCTGCTGACCAACTTTATGGAGATGCAAATTTCATTTTGCAACAGGACTTGGCACCTACACACAGTGCCAAAGCTACCTGTACCTTGTTTAAGGATCAAGGTGTCCTGATTCTTAATTGGGCAGAAAACACGCCTGACCTTAACCCCATAGAAAATCTATGGGGAACAACTAAGTATTGAGAGCTGTACATGCTCATACTTTTCGGTTGACCAACATTTCTGGAATTTTTTTTTTTTTTTTGTTAAGTAAAATAAAACATTTCTGAGATTCTGAATTTGGGATTTTCACTAGTTTCTGTTATAACCAGTAAAACTAAAAGAAAAAACACTTGAAATATATCAGTCTGTGTGGCATTAATTAATATATATATATATATATATATATATATATATATATATATATATATATATATATATATATAAATAATTTACATATATTTAATATATTAATTATATAAATATAAAATATAAAAGTGTCACTTTTTGAGTGGAATTATTGAAAAAAATCTACTTTTTAATGATATTCTAATAATATGAATAGCACCTGTATATGAATTTAACATTATCTTTCCACACAGCACAAAACATTTTTACATTGATCAGTTGAAACTTAACCCCATTTAGGGTGTTGGTGACTATGACTTGAAGTGTAAAAGCACTTTGACTGATTGTTAAGACTACAAAAGGGTCACTTAACTAAAGATTGACTCAGAATAATGCAAAAGGTTGGTGTCCAATTCATAAATGAGCTGAAATATCCCCTGCTTAGTTGGACGGTTCCAAATATCTCAATGTGAAAAAGGTTTCAGAATATTCCTGAGATAGGTTTGCCCTTCATTACTGAAACTGATTGGACTGACTTTTATTAAATGTTGCTTTGCCATTTGAAACTCAAACGATGGCAGTCCATGAAGTATATGCACTGTGGTAAACCTTCATATGCCTGCAGCACATCCAGATAACAGCTTACATCTCAACCGAGCCCTTATACCAGTTGGATGTAGGCCAAAATTGCTGTGCCTCAACGCTAAAGCAAAAGCTTGCAGGTATTTTGTCTCCAGCCTGCCATCAACATTAAAAGCCCCCTATTTACAGGACATAGAGCAGAGAGTGAATTCAGTGTGCCATGGGGCAGCAGTTACACAGATAGATTACCTGCAAATCCCACCCAGGGGGAACTGAGAACAGAGACATCAACAGACTACACACACATGCGCACACACTCACACACACACAGTTCTCTGGAGTAAGAATATACACACAGCAGGGCACATCAGGCCAAATCACTTCATTCCAGATTCAGGAAGAGGATGGTGGTGCAGATGCAATCTGACTGGCAAATGTGAAATTTGATGGGAAAAGGGGTACATAAGGTCAGGGTGGTGATGGAAGTGATGATAATGATTGAGCTAAATGGCAAAGGTCATAATGATTGGACTGGGCCATCTGCATGCTAACACAGATGGAGAACAGACACAAGTATAACCTGAAAACTTTCAAACCAAGTCAGTGTTGTGTGAACATGGTGAAGGTAGTCAGTCCCACACTGCAAAAACGGATCTAAAAATAAGTAAAATGTTCTTAAAGTTAGTGTATTTGTCCTTGATTTGAGCAGGTAAATAATATTATCTGCCAATGGAATGAGTATTTTGACCCCTAAAATAAGATAATTAGACATCCTGCTCTTGAAATAAGATGACGGAGATGAGCTGTTCCTATTTTAAGTGCAAAAATCTTATTCCATTGGCAAATCATCTTATTTACCTGCTCAAACCAAGGACAAATACACTCATTTTAAAGAACATTTTACTTATTTTTAGTTCCGTTTTTGCAGTGCAGTGATGTAGTTCCAAACTAAATATTTTTCTTCAAGTCAGTCCAAAACAATAATTAAATAATAGTAAATACATTTGTAAAGAAGTATTAACAAGACACCAAAGTTACACCATTACACCTTAGACATTTCATATTTTGAGTTCCTAACCTGTGAATAAAGTTTTCAGAAATGACAGAGAACATTTTCATTCTCCTTGTTCTTACACTTTTATTGGGAGCGAGGATGCCTGATATTCTGGAGAAAATGTGCTAGTTAATAAAGTTATTTTCTGATAAATTATTAATAAAACTAATACATAGAAATATGAGTATATGATTAGTTTATATAGCTAATTTTTGGAATTATTCATTCTATTTAGCACTATAATAAAACACATAAGAAGTATTGTGTTTGTATTCAGTGCTTTCAGTGCATGTGATGGCTGCTGAAAAGTCCTATAGTGGGACATGAATACCGACAACTTAGTTAAACCAAAGCATATTACAACATACAAAATGATAAACTTAAAAATAAACATCTATAAAAAGGTTCTAACTAGGCTTCTTCTGGCTTGATACTTGTCTTTCATCATTCCTCGGTGGAAAAAAAAAAACAGTGCAGCAGACTTTGTGTGTTGTTACTGGTCAGCAGGTACCACCTCCAGGATGATCTGCAAAGTTCTGTTGAAGGAATCTGTGGGTACAAAAATGAAACGTGTTACAAATAAGTCATTCTACTCACTTCAGGAATAAACACAGTTCTGGACAATGTGGCCAAAAATCAGGATATATTTCTTAATTTCGGTTGCAACAATATAATTACAATATCAATATAAACAAAATAAAAGCCTCAGAAAGACTGCAAAGAAAGCCCACGACAGAATTGTTTACTGACAATTAGTTTACCGTGTTTATTAAAACTCCTCCAATATAACATTTTGGAAATATTTGCTTTGAAAAATAAAACACATAAAATCCAGAATGTAAGTCAGTGACAAATACTGCAATCATAGATTTTAATGTATAATGAAATATAATTGGATGAATATATATAACATATATAATATAATGAAAATATCATATTGTTATATTGCGATATATATTGATATTGAATTATTGTCCAACCCTAATCAAACAACAAGCTTCAGTGCACATTTTTAGACAAAAATGATACCTTGTACATATGTGCCACTATATGTACACTATAACATAAAGCAGAGCCCAGTATGACAATACAAACTTTACCTAAGGGCTCCTCTCATTTGATTTTGATGGATTTTTTCAACACCTAATGTAGAGATATTTCGGTTGCAAGTGACTATGCACAAAAACATTAACGTTTAACAGATAATAGTTTGTTGACTTTTTTTTAATTTATTTTTCCCTGATTTTCCTCACTATTCTATTCTAATGATGTCCTTATGGTCTCATGGCACCGTTCAGACCTGACACTAACATCTGTTGAGCCATATGACCGCTTATGGAAGGCAATAAATACAGGTGTGATGTAGATCTTTGCTCAGAGCAGCAGAGCGGTTGAATCTGGAAAAAAATTACCCAGATGTACAAAATATGAAAATATTATTTTCTTTACTTTTGTCATCCTCTTATCCAAGATCGAGTTGCAGAGGTGACGTTTCCAGGAAGGAAACCCAGACATCCCTGTCCCCAGCGAGATGGAGATGGACCAGATAAGTCTTTTTCTCCCAGTTCTTTTTTTAAAATTGCAGACTAGAACCAGGCTTGCATTGCTGTAAATGAAGTCCCAATCTTTCTCTCTAACATGCCATCACTTATGTGCAAAATATCACAATACATGAATCCAGCACAGAGGGGGTAGTCCACTTTTTCCGGTACAGAACCATGGCCTCAGACCTAGAATTATTGACAGTTGGGCCGACTGTTTAGGTGGATTTATTAAAAGATCTTTACCAATACTTTAAAAGACATGGTCTGAAGACTGCCTCCAGGGTCTGCTGGAGGCCAACAGATCTACATCATATGCAAAGTTAGAGTGCAAGGGTCCTAGTCCAGATACACTTCTCTCCACACATAAGCCTTGAGAATGTGTCCATGATGATCACAAACAGGATTGGGTGCAAGTGACAGTCTCAGATGAGTCCGGCCAGTCCAGGGTTCAACTTTGTGCTTGACTTTGTGCTTAGAATCCAGATATAGTTCTTGCCTTGGTTATACAAATACCGGGTGGCCATTGAATGCATCCGTGGCCCTGCACACTCCCTTAGTACCCACTACAAAATGCATCAGCGAACATGACTGGAAGCCTTTCCCAGATCCACAAATCACATTTAGACAAGAGAATCCAACTCCCATGGTCCCACAGCCATTCCACAAGGATAAAAATCTGCTTCACGGTTTCAAAGGGAGATAAAAGCCACACTGGACCTCCTGAATCAAGGTTTGTTCCCACATTTTGAGAACTTTGAAATGAATTATCCTATTTCGAAAATTAAGAACACGTAATCAACTTCACTTTCATTTAAATCGCATTTAAATTTTGACTAACACTTAGTCTTTTACTAAATCAGCTCATACCTGAATTTCCCCCTTGTGGTACAATAAAGACATTTTTTTATCTTCTTTTCTTATCATCTTAAAGACATAAGTAGAATTAAGGGTTTCCTGTCAAAGCAGGAAAGCCTTTATTTTCAGTGGGTTAGATTACGACAGCAGTGTCTTTAATGATCTCTGTGAAAAAATAATAATATCACACCAGTTCTTAAATCACTGCACTGAGATGCTTGTCAAGTATGAACCATGTAGACCCTATCAGGCCATCAGAGACCTCCTGACGCAATGTTCCCAGGACCAGAACTTAACAGGGCAAGGCAGCATTCAGTTTCTACGCTGATTCTTAGGTCGGATGGCCTCCCTGACGCAACTAGAATTTTGACTTAGGTTCCTCATATGAAAGATGTGGTGATTAGAGGTGGGCGGATCGATCCCAGGATCTATACTACCAATACCAACGCTGGTATTGATATTGAACAATACTCATTTAACAAGATTGATACTTTTTATTCTCTCCCGCACGCGTCGACTGCAGCAGATTCACCAAAGTCTCCCCGTCTGTGTCACAGCACTTTGCTGTTCCTCCCCTCTCGTCACCGTCTTGCACCGTCACATGGCTCAGCTGCACCAGCCAATCAGCTCGCAGGCTCAGCCTGGCCCACCCACTCAGCTCTCTCTCCACTCGACACAAATTTATATAAGCACATAAAAAACCATGAGCAAGAAAATGTCGAGCTACAGAAACGGAGAGAGGAGACGAAACTTCGCTCATTGCCCTGACAGATCCTCGGCCTACAGACAGACATTGAGAGAGGCGTTTCAGTCCTCCAGAGAACATCCAGGTAGATCAGAGTGGTCATCTTCAGCAGCACTTCATATTAACTTTCAAAGTAGATATTATATGTCTTATGTTACTGGAGCCCACTCAAAAAGTTTAATTAAGACCTTGAAAAGAAACCAATACATTTATCCCATTAAAACGTGTTTTCTAAGATAATCTAACATTAAACAATCCTTTATTTATCCCATGACGGGGAAATTTATAGAATTAAAGCAACAGGCAAGTGCACACAATACAACCAGAATTACATAAGGATTGAAAGATATAAGAGGTGGATTAGGAAAAAAATACTATGAACATAACATTATTATTATTATTATTATTCAATTGTAATAATAAAAAACACAAAAACACCGAAAGGTCAACAGTTTCATGATACATCATGCTTAAATGTAAAAAGTATCAGTATCGTATCGATATCGGCGACACCCTGTATTTACTTGGTATCGGATCGATTAAAAATTTCCGGTATTGCGCACCTCTAGTGGAGATACCACACTACACCACATAGGTACGGTTTCCCTTATACCTTTAGTATCTGTAATTAAAAATCTGTTTCTTTTATCTAATGCTTTGTTATTTTCTTTCTATCATTCCTTGGATGCCTTGTAGAGTACTCTGAATTACCGCATGTATGAATGGTGCTATATAAATAACCTTGTCTTGTTTTAACTCAGCCTTACATCACTTAACGGCACTCCATTTGAGGGTGAACAAGAGATTTGCACTTTGTTTTCAGGGGTAATCTTTGAATATTTAATGCACTAAGAGCCCCAGCATTTTCCTTCAAAGACAGTGTAGAAACTGTAGCACAAAGACCCAGCTTTAGCACACATGCAGCTAGATTTTTACCTTCTTTGTGAAACAAAAACTGCATCTCCCCTCGCTTCTAACTTGGTGATGGTGCCTTCAGCTTCATTTTATTAGTACGAATTTTAACCGTGTATTTAGTAGATCTCCTTTAACAGGACAGAACTGAAGAAACTTTATGAAAGGAATCAAATTACAGTTTTTAAAATCTAAGATCTCACTATTGTTTGTAAGATTCAGTTGACCGTTTCTCCAACTAAGAGGAATCATAATCTGAGAATGAAATTCTGAGTATATAGGTCCTATTATTTCTGCAGTTTATCAAAAATAAGTTGCTATCATCCATCCATTCATCATCAACCCCTGCATGTAAATGGAATGATGGGGGAAGAATTTTGATACAAAGAGAAAATTAACAGTTGCCGACTAATTTATATTTGCTGGTATTGTAAATCATGAGACATTAACTTTACAAAAAAGCTATCAAATGAATTTGATGATTGTGCTGAGTTACCTAAAGCTTTTTGAAGCCAATGTGGTCTGCTGAAGTAAATAAAGATGTAGTAAGCAGGGATGCCAGTGAGGGACATTGCAAATCCAATTCCTGTATTGAAGGGGTCCGAGTACAGCGAGAGGAAGACCATGAAGAAACATGTCAAACAGAACACGACAGGGATGAAGATTGGCACCTGTGGATGAGACAAGATGAGACTGATGGAATACGTTTTTTTACATAAATGTGTGGTTTGTTTAGGAGTTCCCATGAATGTTAGTTAAAATTGCACTACAAATGCCATTGCAGTTATTTCATGAAGGACTAAATGCAGATCAAAAGATCAAAATTTCTTAGAGAATTAGGAAAAAGGCCACACAAAGGGAAATAGCTTAATTTTTGCCTGTGCAAATTCTCAGTTATCCGGGTCAAGGAAACAGCAAACAGTCTTAGATCTGAGGCATCTGGTTTTTCGCACAGGAAAATTTTCTCAAAATAAAACATACCAATAAATTTCAAACCCAATAACACTCTCGGATAAAACTGGTTCATGCCAAAGACAGACCACCCAATCAAAAGCTGAGCAGCGTTGTGTGTGTGGTCCGATGTAGCGAGGACTGCTCAGACATCTACATCGGAGAAACCAAAGCACTACATAAATGCATGGTGCAGCTTATGAGGGCCAGCACCTCAGGGCAAGATTCAGCAGGCCACTTGCACCTCAAGAACAAAGGACACACTTTTGACGACAATGATGTCAAGATTTTGGACAGCGAGAACAGATGGTTTGAAAGTGGGGTGAAAGAAGCCATCTTTGTCAAAAGAGAAAAGCCATCACTAGCCGGAGGAGGAGGGTTGTGCTATTAACTCCCTAAATACAGCTCGGTACTCCAACACATTCCAAAGAGATTACATCAGCTGTCTCGTCATGATTCCAGTCAACAAGTACTCCACTCACACCAAGCAATATCCTCGAATGACACAGAACAGTGACAGGTGAGTCATTGGTTTGCATCTGACTTGGAAAGCGCCTCGGAGCATGGGCCTCCATGTCCTTAAAAACAGCACTGTTCCGAGAATTGGCAAAGACTTCCGGATAGATGTCGAAACATTTTCAGAAAAACTGAGGGGAAGTCTCCGATTTAAGCCTGTTTGCAACTGCCAATTGGCATTGACCATCTTTGTATGTCTTAAAGACTTGAAGATCTTAAAGTCTGAAAACCTCCAAATTATTTGGTTTAATCACCATCCTTACTAGAGTAACACAAGAAAGCCCCCTTAATTAATTCTGAGAAAGTTCCAAGGTGCTTTAGGGAGCCTTATGGAATACGATTTGACAATTTAAAGACTACTTTAGCAGCCAGCAATATGTCTGTTTGAAAAATGTAAATATAAACAATATGAAAGATGCATGAAACATGAGTGACAAATATTGTTGGTGAGGGACACTTAGAGACTGACCTTAAAGGGGCGGGGGAGATCGGGCTTGGTATATCGGAGGTAGATTAAACCTAGAACCACTACACCGATAAACAGCCACCGCAAAAAACTCATGAAGTTCAGTAGGCTGTAAATGTCCCCCACAAAGAGCTGGAGCAGGGTCATCGGATACTGCAAGTAAAGATACACACAACATTTTTCAAAAACATCAGATGATATGTAAGAGTCAATTTTGTCAGTTGTTTGTTGAATAAAAAAAAAATTAAAGCATTCTGACCAGTATGAGGACAGCAGCCAATGGAGTGTGTCTGCGGACATGGATCATAGACAGCACCTCAGGGAGCTGTCCTTCACGTGAAGCTACATAGAACATTCTGGATAACAAATACCAACTCACATAAACATGAGGTAATGGCAGAATTCTGACAACAGAGTAACAGTGCCAATTAGTCATATTATCTCAAACAGATTGAACATGGCTGGACAACTCCAGCCCTCGATGGCCAGTGTTTTCCTGCTTGAACATGCCTGACTTAAATGAACACAGTATTAACAGGGTCCTGCAGGCTGAAGAGATAATTCAATTATTTCAATTAAGTGCTGGAACAAGGATGAATCTGGGATTGTGGAATCAGTATGGTAAGAGCAGTTGTTAGATAGCGTGGTAGAGTGTATGTGCAGCTGACCCACAGGCTGATGGTGGTGAATCAGATTTACCCATAATTCCAGCTCTGTACTTTTATGGAAGTGGTGGCCTAGTGGTTAGCGAGCTAGGCATCTTTGTCTTGGAGAGTCCCCAAATTTGTAATACTACTTATTACAACTTCAAGTCCAAAATGTTCCCCAGGTCATAATGTGATAAGCTAATGCTGGCTAAACATATAAATCTTACTGCATGTTTAAGTGAATGTGTATGTCACACAGTGGAAATTTGTTTTATTGTGATGGTGTGATTATGTAAATATGTGTGCATGATTTCTCTTTTACTGCATGTTTTTACTGTTGTGTTTTTTTGATCCACTGTGGACTCTGAGAGGACAAATTACCTGATGATGGCCACCTGTGGAGTTATGGGTGTGCCTGGAAGCAGCCTATCAGCTGTTTCACAGACCTGCTAAGGGAAGCTGGCAGAACACTTAAAGGGTGAAGAACTCACTACAGGGAGAGGAGGGGAAGCAGGCCATAACAGCCAGGTGTGGTGGGCACTGGGAGGAGAGACTAAGTAACCACCAAGTATAAGCAGACTGATCGGCACGATGTGGACCATCTCTGCAGCAGGAACAGAGTGCAGTGGAAAACAAAGCGTTGGACTGGCAGCGGGGCAGAGGTAAAACTCTGCCCGCATCCGTGAGTAAACGTTTTCCACTGACATCTGCAGGGTTTTGCCACGTCGGAAGGGCTGCAGCAAAGATCAGTTGGCTCCACAAACAACGCTTCTGGCCAGCGTGTGTTTGTGTTTGCAGGAGTCCAGTGGCGAGTGAGAGACGCTTGGGGGCGGACCAGAGGCAAGGACGCGGTGCGACTGGACCAATCCCGAGACGGCTGCGGGGTGGAACTAAGAACTGACTTCCTTTGTGGACTCTGCTGCTGGACAATTATCCTGGACTGAAAGCCTCCCGTTTTTAGTTGTTTTACTGATTTTAGATTATTTAAAGAAAACATTTTATTGTGTTTTTTAGCTTTTTAAGAGACTGGTTTTATGAGAAATAAAAACCCTCCACTTCAACCTGATTTGTTCTCTGTTCCCTAAGTTCTGACCCACTAGCTCCCTCCAATTGTGAAAGGACCTACTGTAACACTGAGCTGTCCAACTTGGTGTCTACATGTACAGATGGGTTTATATGACAGCTTGAACTCTTATTCAGAAACACTGAAACCAAGAAGAAGAATCTTTACCTTGACAAAGCAAAATGACCACCATTCATGGAACCAAAACAGGACAAGGCCACAAACACTGGGACTGCAATGGAGAAGTTGCCAAACAGTGTCTCTGCAAATGTCTAATGAAAGATAGAGAAAGGGGGTCAAGGAGAGAGTACATATAAGGTGTGCTGTTTCAGAGCTGAAATAGTGATCGAAATGTTGTATATAACATTGGGCATTTCATCAAGCCTATATGGTCCGACATTTTCCCCTCAGCTGCAACACTTAAAGCACACTGGGGTTCACGCTGCGTCTTTACGCATGATCCAGCTGCTGATGTTATCCCTTTTTTCAGGTCCCTGCACTTCTAGCCTGTTACAGTTTATAACCATCATCACCTTTTACAGCGACAAGTTTCTCATTTCAGTCTCCGAGCTGACCAGACAAATCTCCTCTATGGCGTAGGGCGCTCTGGTGCATAATTACACAAGCCGAAGGCTCAACCATGGGTTGAAACACATATCAAATGTTGTTCTAAATTAGTTAAGCTAATTTGATCTCATTCCACATTCTTTAAGATGAACTTCGAAACCTGCTTTCATCTTGTAAGAGCACAGGACACCAGTGGCAAATTTGCCAGTCTTGGTGTTCTCTGGCAAATGGCAAACATCCTGCACGGATTTGGGCTGTAAGCATACCCCCACCTGTGGACGTTGGGTCCTCATACCACCCTCATGGAGGCTGTTTCTCTGTTTGAGCAGATACATGCACATTTGTGGCCTGCTGGAGGTAATTTTGCAGGGCTCTGGCATTGTTCCTCCTGTTCCTCCTTGCACAAAGGCAGAGGTAGTGGTCCAGCTGAAGGGTTGTTGCCCTCCTAAGGCCTCCTCCACGTATCCTGATGTACTGGCCTTCCTCCTGGTAGCACCTGTATGCTCTGGACACTACGCTGACAGACACAGCAAACCTTCTTGCCACAGCTCACATTGATGTGCCATGCTGGATGAGCTGCACTACCTGAGCCACTTGTGTGGGTTCTAGACTCCGTCTCATGCTACAACTAGAGTGAAAGCACCGCCAGCATTCAAAAGTGACCAAAACATCAGCCAGAAAGCATAGGAACTGAGAAGTGGTCTGTGGTCACCACCTGGAGAACCACTCCTTTATTGGGGGGGGGAGTGTTGCTTCTGAAATGGACAGTTTGATTTCACAAAAGTGTGATTGAGTTGGAGTTACATTGTGTTGTCTAAATTGTTTATAATTTTCAGAGTGTGTGGAGAAAAAGCTTCTACTTTAAACAGTTTTTTATGGTTTTCTTTGCAGTTTCTGTTTTATTGGTTTGTTTGTTAAATTATGACAATGATAGTTTCCTGCAATCATCACAGTTTGTGATGCGGTAAATGGCCTACCCATAGGTTATGTAGGCCCTTATAATGCACCTATGATAAACTTAAGAACAATTACAAAAATTGTGAGTTTCAAAGGCTCTATAAGCAAATGCAGCATTTATGTGGTGATGACCATACACCATCTCTTTTTTGTCCTTAATAACTGTGGTTAATTAGACTGAATTTAGGGGACTTAAAGAACTGTTGGCAGTAATCGTCATAAATGGGTCATGCAGAAGTGGGAGACAAAGTAGATTATTATTCATGAAGCTATTAAATTCATATTAGCCACAGAAATTGCTGGCATGGATGAATATAACCAGCAAAGGAGAAAATCTGAATTAATTAAATACATCTATAGTTGTCATTTTAAACTAAAATAATTATTAGTTTTAAATAAAAAAAGAAAAATGGCAAAAGAAATATGAGCACATTACAGAGAAATCAAAACCAAGCCAAGGCTGTCATATGATGCTCATATCTTTATAGATTTGATCAGCCCCATTTTTGTCTAATTAATGACTTCGTTGCTCTATATATAGCTAGCTTTCTTTCAGAACCTTAGAGACTTGTTTTCAAAAAGTGACTGGAGACAAATGACTTTTTTTCTGGTGTCACTGGAGACTTGTGGAGAAACATGAAAGCTTGTAACTCCTCCATGAACAGTGAGTGCTGTTATGGGCCCCTCGCATGTTGCAGTAATCACAGCTGACTAAATTAAATCGCTGTGTTAGCAATTGCTAATGTAGATTGCCTCCAAACGTATGAAACCTAGAAATATTAACAATAGACTTCTGTGGAGTGGGTCACAGCGTTACAACCTTGACTGTGTCTGTGACTGTGTGCCTGTTTCTGCTCTTCTTCTGTCCCATCTCGTGGATCCCCCCCCCCCCCCCACACACACACACACACACACCTTTTTCTTTTTTGCCGGTATAGAAGCAGACTCCTAGCATGTTATCTTGTATTTGCTTTAAGTTATCCTTTTTTCTCTCTATTCTTAACACCTTCTCTCCCTTTTAACCATTTGTCTCACCTCTCTTCTTTTACTTTGTCTATTTCTCCTTTTCATTTCTGTCACTGTGTCCATTGCATTTGAAATAATCCCAAAAAAAAGTCTAGTGAAGTAGGTTATATTAACTTGTATATGAAACTGAGCAATATAGCAAAAGCCGTAATGCTCCACTTGCGAAAGTAAATCTGTCGGGCTTCTCCTCTGCATTTGTGAGTGCTACACTGCTACGTTTAAAAAAACAAACAAACCAGACTCACCAAAACTAAACTTAAATGAATAACTATACATAAAAGTTTGTTTTTTAAATTCAGCATAGATCAGGGGTTATATGTCTTTAAAACTTACTAACTGTTCTTTCCACGACATCTTTAACAATTAAATCCATTTACATGCAGATGACCAACTATGCAAATTAGCTGACGTTGTCAGTTCCAGTGACTTTCAATAAGCCAAGACCTACTTTTCTTAATAACAGTGACCAGTTATAAAAAAACAGAAAACATACGATTTTAAACCATTTACTTTTACAACATTTTAAATAGTTTTTAGGTAACTGCAGAACTACACCACCAAAGGACAAAATCGGCTCTGTTTTAATGTCATTCAATCCAGTATACTGTTTAATTGCATTATTGCACTATGTGAGTTTCTTAATTCTTTAGTTTTAGATATCATACAACTCTGAGACAGTTTCAATCCTAATGGGTCCTTAATGCTTATTTGAGTAAGATGTAAAGTAAGATGAAACACCTTTAAGTAGATTATGTCCTCCCTTTCACAAATGCTTTTCACATCACATAATACGAGCACCCCCCGTTCATATCATCTAAAATTACTCATTAAGCAATGCTGCAAGCTGCTTTTATGCAACTCTGAGACATGAGTTAAGTCTTAAATCAAGTTTTCAATGTAAACTTCTGACCACTGTCTGATGGAAGAAGAACAGAGTGTAATCCTTTTATCATATCGACCTGCTAAGAATACAGAAATGCTCTTAACACCTTTCTTAAGGCACTCTTACTACTCATTGTGCACAGGGCAATAAAGCTAACTGCATTACAAAAGAGCAGGGATGTCTTGTGATTGAGTCTTCCTCAGTTAAGGGCTTGAAGATGCACTCATAGTAGCCTGTAGTCTAATATGAAATAGTGGCTGTTTTGAGGGAATGTCTCAGATGTGATTAGCATTAACAGGGTTTGGCTGGAGCAATTATATTAGTGGGAAAGAAAAGTCATCAGAAATGCTTCACTAATAATGAGATGTTAAGTGCAGGAAGGCACCTCACGTCAGAAGTAAGAATCACTGCACCATATAGGTGAGGCCACATCTGAAGGCTTTCAACTTTCCGAACAGGAGAACAAAGAGGCAGATTCCAGGAAAACAACCCTGTTCTGCAGTGTTCCCACATCTTCAACCTCTCCCTGCAGCTCTACATGGTCCCGGCCTGCCTGAAGTCTTCCATCATTGTGCCTGTTCCCAAAAAAACAACCATAACCTACCTCAACGACTACTTTCCTGTTGCTCTAACCCAGCAGCATCCTAACATGTCATGGTGCAGCTTTGTCGGCTGCACCATGCACATATTCAGGACACTTTTCACCCTCCATACACCTCAGTCTCCTCTCCACCTCAGTAATCATCTACACCTGTCAGTCACTAATCAGCCAGCACTCAGCACACCTGTCAGCCTCCCTATTTAAGCTGCATTCAGTCCTTCCTCGTCGGTTCGTTCTGCTAACTTCTGTTACTACTGCTCACCTGATCCAGTTCTCGTCCAGCCCGAAGTCCCTTCATCTCCGCCTTTCTGCTGTGGTTCTGGGTCTGATCTCATTCCGGTCCTGCAAGTATTCTCCCAGTCGTGCTACTTTATGCTGCCGTGCTGTTGGTCAAGTTCTGGTTCCAAGTCTCCACTCTACCATGTTGCTGGTCAAACTCTGGTTCCCAAGTCTCCACTCTGCCGTGCTGCTGGTCCCGCTGCCTCCGTGCTCTGGCTCCGTCCTGCTTGCCAGTTCCTGCCATCAACATCCCCTGGCTTCAGTCCTGTTCAGTCTCTCTGGTCTCCTGATTCCACTAATCATCATCATTCAATAAAAACTCACTAACGATTACTCTCTGGTTGTGGTGTGTTCGGGTTCAGTCTACAAAACATGACATAACACCTATGTTAGGATGCTATTTATGGACTTCTGCTCAGCCTTCAACACTGAGCAGATGCTGGCTCTGAAACTCCACAACCTAAATACAAGGATTATCCACTTCGCTCTACTCCTGGCTCAGTGAATTCCTCACCACCAGGCCCTAGGTGGTGAGGATAGGGAAACACACATCTGCCCCACTGATCATTAACACTGTAACCCCGCAGGGGTGTGTCCTCAACCCTGCTCTCTTCACCCTCTTCAGCCATGACTGCTCTGCTTTCCATCCCACAAAGACGATGGTGAAGCTCGCGGACGACACCCCTGTGTTGGGTCTCATTTCCAAAAATGATGGGATTCATTACAGAGAGGAGGCCCACAATATGAAACAGTGGTGTTCAAAGAACAACCTCATCCTGAACACCAGCAAGACCAAGAAGGTCATAGTGGACTAAAGGAGGTCCAAGAAGGGTCGGTATATCAACATAGTGGCGCTGAGCAATGGGGATAGCGGCACTGTGCCCTTATTCCATCCTCTGGGGAGAACCCTGCATTGGGTAAACGGTTCAGGAACATTAAATCAAAACAAACCGACTCAACAACAGCTTCTTCCCAAAAGTTGTGAGGGCTCTCTCCCGCTGATTAGAAGATTGTGTCTGTTACACATTACAATAACACCTGTGGGCATGAATGTATCATCGGAGGATCTTTGAGGGATTACTTAATGCAATTACACAGTAATTCATAATGTTCAAAAGATGACTGATATCAGAATTTCAAAACTCGGTATGAGTCTTAGCAGACCTTAAACACTATTTTGCACACTCAAGCTTCTCAGGAAGTGTGTTTGGCCAGTGCAATCAACTGACTGACTTAATTTGTATATATATTTCGTAAAAACACTGTCTGTTGTGTCTGCCTGTATTTATTATTGAGTACATCCTGAGTCGGTGTCTGTCTCAAAAGATTTTTACCACGGTAACATGTGGTAACAATAAAGATTCTTGATGGATGGATGGACGGACAGATGGACGGACGGACAGTCCATGTTCTTACCACAGCAACAGCCTCTGAGGCCAGGAGTTCCTCTGCTGACATCACAGTGTAGTATGCAACATTGGTCAACACATAGCAGGAGGTCACGATGGCCATGGAGATACAAATGGCTAGTGGCACCGTCCTAAAAGCAGAGAGAAGATCTGTAACTTGAGCTAGAAAAGGGATCAATTTCTAAAACTTGGCTGTTGGGAGTAGCAATGTGTCTACTAATAGGTTATTATTAGCAATTAGGCTACTGAAAAGACTACTATAGATAGAAGAGAAACTGAATAATCATATGAAGTTGCACTACTATTCTAGAGCAGTTGGGAATAACACCAACACTTCCTAAACATAAACCAAGGAGTGAGGTTTAAGTTAAATGTTTGCTTGCTTTTTAATGAGAAACTGTAAAGAATTGACAATGTTGTATCAGCACAGTCAGTGTTCTGTTCCCAAGCTTAACTGTGCTGCTCATTTGCACCCTTTACAATTTCATTGTTTTGCAGGTGTGGTCATCTTGCAGGCCCTTTGACCACCATTTATTTACAGTAATCTTACTTTGTGCATATTTGTTAGCATAGATGTGTGTTCCTGCAGAATCTGCATGAATACTGAAGATATTTGTAATGATAATGGAGAAATGAGTACATGTGAGGCATCAGCTTCTTCTGGTGTGTTACTCTCATAATATTTGATAAATGCTTGCATAATTTCAGCAACACAAAGAGTCCAAAATAAAATCTTAGCAAATGAGAGCATACATATCAGATAAATACAATAACGTGGTATTGTATTGCCTTCACATTACCATTTTCTATATTACAGAAGCAGGAGGTCACCCAGTTATGTTGATAATTATGTACTTTCACAATTCATCAAAATGTGTAACTTCCGAGAGAAATCAGGCCAGCTGACAGCTTTGCTGGGGCCCGGGACAACAATATGTTTCTGCCCCCACCACACACACACACACACACACACACACACACACACACACACACACACACACACACACACACACACACACACACACACACACACACACACACACACACACACACAATGTCTGTGTCCATGGTTTATCTCACTCTGGAAATCTCTCATAAGGCTTTCTATATTTTGTATTGGATATGTTCTATTTGATTTAGTGGTTTACCATTTCTCAACCTCTAAAGAAAACAGCCAGTATGTTTAATCAAAAAAGGCATATTTTAAGCTGCTGTTTACTATTCAGTCCTGTTAATTTTTTTCATCCACTGTGGGAGGTATAATGAGTCAAATACGTTCCTGCCCTCTGCATCTGCTGGCAGTTCCTTTACCCTCTCTGAGAAAGGCATCCGTTTTGTCATTACATGTATGATGTTCACTAGCTTGCCTTAATGCAGGATCACTGAAATTAAGTGGGTGATCAGTCTCTGATCCATTCTGCTCTCTGACCAGTCAGCCAGTTCCTCCATCTGTTAACTGTGGTGGGCAAGGTGCAATGTTAGGTCTACTATTAGGGGGTTAAGTTCTCTGCCAATTTATTTATTTATTGAATCATTAAATTTTTTTAAAGGACTCAGACTAATTTACCGTCCATCGCTAGTAGCATAGCTCACCGTATCGTACCGCACCGCATCGCACCCCGAACCCCCCGTTGACAAAACCGACAGGAGATGGTTTCTCATTTGAGATATCTGGTCATGTTATGCTAAACTGCACTGTTATCATTAGCTGCATTGCTTCTCACCTGGCTCTGGATGGTCATCATTTATGTCTGATTTCCTCTACTGCACTTGTTCCAGCCTCATCCTTAGATTTTTTTATTTACTCATAAAATCCTTCAAGGTTCTGATTTCATATTCTCTTAATATTTTTTCTGTCCTATGCACCAGACCTCTGAAGACTGGACATTCTGATATTTTACTTGAGGGGCTAAATTAACTTCAAAACAAGTCACAGTCAAAATTTGTCGAAATGGCCAGACTGATTTTATAATACTACATATCAGGATATAACTCAAATATTTATTGTTTTTCACATAAATTATAACGTTTAACATTCCTGACAATAATCTAATGATCAGAGCACCAGTTCTGCCCGCCAACCCCCACCCCCACCCCTACCCCGGGACAGCTGACCCCTTTGCCCCCCACCGCCCACACCCACCCCCGCCTTGTCAGCAGGCGTAAGAGAAATACTGTAAATACAGTAAAGTACATGGGTATGGAGTGGTTTGTTCAAGGGGACAAAAGGAAAATAGGAAGAAACAAGATTGTAACTGGTGAGTATCAAGTAGAATAAGAATTAGTGAAGGGATGGTTTGACCAGAAGTCATCTGTAGCTCACTCTCACGCTTGTACGTACATATGCACGGTATATTGCTACTTGGCTACTTTTTACAAAATTAAGAATAGAAAAAGCCTGTAGAGTTGCACAGCTGTTAGAACTCTTGCTTTGCAACAAGAAGGTCATGGGTTTAAACCCCATCCAGGGCCTTGCAGCATAGAGTTTACAAGTTTATACATTTGTGGGTTTCTTTCTTGGTATTCTGGTTCTGCTCACAGTCCAAAAACATGCATGTTGGCTTGACAATACCGTTAGGAGTGAGTGTGTGTGTTTGCATGGTTGTGTTTCTCCCAGTGGGGCTGCAAGGATAAGCAGTTATAGAAAATTTGTATTCCCTATGATGTCTTGAGAAGTGTAAAAGTGATAAGTAAAAATGAATAAGGCATGAAAATGAACTTATTGTTTCCACTGTATACAACAGTGAATCACTAGACCACTTTAATATTTTCACCTTGTAATGTTCTGTTCTGGTTTATGTTTATTATTTGGTTAAGTAGCTCTTTCCTGCCTCTAGGTTTATTTCTGTTTTGGATTCCAGTTTAGCCTTTTTACTGTGTTAGTTATCTGGTCCATGTATTAGTTCTGATTTTAGTTATGTGCTTTGTTTGTTCTGTTTTATCTTAGGTTTCTTATCTTAGGTTTATTATCTAGTGTCCTGTCAGCTCCCTTAATCACCCCCACCTGTCTTTGATTAATTAGTTTCACTCCTATCACCTGTCTGTCCGCTTATTTAAATCTGCTTTAGTTCTCTGCTCCCCGTCGGTTCGTCACTTGCCACCTATTCATCCATCCTGTCCTGGTAAGAGCTCCCAGCACCTTGATCCTGTTTTGTAACCGGTTTTGTCTTTTTCTGCCCAGTTCTGTTTGCCTGTTTACCTGTCAAGTGTTGCCTGGATATCTGCCTTACCATTTGGATCCTGTTCTGTTTGCCCGCTTAAATCCCTCTCCTCACCTTCCCTCAAATAAAACACCGTTAAAAGCATTTGCTACAGTGTGTTGGTTGAATACCGGATTCATCTCCCTCCAAGATCATTACACACCTCATATTTTAAAATATTTTCATGTCAAATTTGCCTTCTATTGACCTCCACTTTAGTTTTTTCATTGTTCTTAAAATGATAACAAAGGACCAGGGTTTCCTCTTTTAAACCGTGGTTGTGTTTTTATTTTTTATTGTATTTTTATTTAATTTTATTTATTTATTTTGGGGGTGGGTGGGAGTGATGCCATCACATAATTTGCATATTTCTTATCACATTTGAGAACCAGGCTGTAGGAGAGCTAACTATTTTTCATTAAACATTATTCATTTTACTCCCCTCCAAAATTTGCCAAAATTCGACAATCTGAGCTTCCACTGAGCACAGGCTGCTGTAGCAGCTGCTGCAAGATATCCAACAAAATTCAGCTGCTGAAACAAACACTAAGGGCTGCATGAAATTCAAATGCACAAAAGCTAAGGGAGAAATGTAGAGTGTTATACCCTAATTATACCCAGAGTGTTATTAGTGTCTGATACATTCATGGGATTGCACAGTAACTTTGTCTGTAAATAGGCTGCAATCTTGTCTTTGTTGACTAGGACATCTAAATCTTACCAGATGCTAAGGACTATTTGCAGGCTTTTAGCTTCTCAAGAAGTGTTGTTGGTGCTTTTAACTATTTGAACATTATATCTTGTTTGGGTCTGTATGTTATGTGTGAATCTGTGTCAATTCTGAGCTGGTGTCTCACTGAAATTTCATAATGGTTACATAATGACAATAACTGTTGATTCTTAATTATAAACTTGACTGTAATTACAGATCAACCAGCTCATGGAACTTACTTCTCTGGGTTGTCAACTTCCTCCGTCACAAAGTTGAGATAAAACCTGTAAAACAAAGAAAAGAAACACCTTTGAGGGGAATATCAACAGCAACAGATAAAAGATCCAAACATTCCTACCAATGGATATGTCTTCACACAACTATTGTTATATAACCAGTTAAAATGGTTCTATTACATCAGTGATATAGTATCTTTATGTTGATCATTAATGGAGAATTTAACCAATATTTATGCATTTTGAGTGGTGTTTATTCACTTAAGGTTTTTCAGGTTTGAATAACTTTTACATATCTACAGGACTGTCTCAGAAAATTAGAATATCGTGAAAAAGTATACTAGTAGGCTATTCAACTAATCACTTGAATCGTCTAATTAACTCGAAACACCTGCAAGGGTTTCCTGAGCCTTGAAAAACACTCAGCTTGGTTCAGTAAACTAAATCACAAGTATGGGGAAGACTGCTGATCTGACTGCTGTCCAGAAGACCATCATTGACACCCTCCATCAGGAGGGTAAGACAGAAAAAGAAATTTCTCAAAGAGCAGGCTGTTCACAGAGTGCAGTTTCAAAGCACATTCACAAAAAGTGTGTTGGAAGGGGGAAATGTGGCAGGAAACGCTGCACAACCAAGATCTGGCACCTGCCCACAGTGCCAAAACCACCAGTAACTGGTGTACTGACCATGGCATTACTGTCCTTGATTGGCCTGCCAATTCCCCTGACCTGAACCCCATCGAGAATTTGTGGGGTATTGTGAAGAAGAAGCTGAAAGACACCAGACCCAACAATGCAAATGAGCTAAAGGCCGCTATTGAAGCATCCTGGGCATCCATAACACCTCAGCAATGCCACAGGCTGATTGCCTCCATGCCACGCCGCATTGATGCAGTAATCTGTGCAAAAGGATTCCCAACCAAGTACTGAGTGCATTAATGGACATTTTCAAATGTTTGATTTTGTTTTGCTGTTATAATTTTTTTTTTTTACTTGGTCTGAGGAAATATTCTAATATTTTGAGATAGGATTTTTGAGTTTTCTTCAGCTGTACGCCATAATCAGCGATATTAAAACAATAAAAGGCTTGCGATATTTCAGTTGATTTGTAATGAATCCAGAATGTATGACATTTCATGTTTTTTAATTGCATTACAGAAAATAAAGAACTTTATCACAATATTCAAATTTTCTGAGACAGTCCTGTATATGTATCCCTGATTTAACCTTGAAAAAAACCAAGCATCTTGTGTCCAGTGAGATCTAAAGGTCTAAACTTTAAGTACATAACGTACTCAGATACCCAACACAAACTACTGAAAAATGGTTAGAAACACAAACTAAAGTGTGTGAATAATGCTGAAATACCAGTGATCAATAACTAAAGGCTGGTTCACACAGCAGGATCATTTGCCAGATTTTTTACCCCGATCTTCCCCTTCTGACAGGCCCGACTATCGGGTATGCTTTTAAGATAATCATAAGGGTTATTCCTGCTGTGTGGCATGTTAAAAATGATCTGGTCCGCTCAGTAGAAAGTTGTGAAATAGGTCTAAGGTGTATGCTGCAAGTTTGAGCTAGACACCTTCCTGAGCCAGTTTTTCATAGCATTGTGGGATGCAGAAGAGTAAACAAACTAATAAACAAATCCTGCACATGCTTCCGTGAACCATAAAGCTGTATACTACTTTCAATATGTGTTCTTAAAATAATTTTATATACTTATATGTAATTTTGCCTAAAAAAGAACCCAGAAATGCACTGATTTTATAATTAAGCTCTCCGTGTTTTTGACGAGCATGGAACACACCATCTACTTCCGGTGTTTAACTCTATTGCTCCTGTCCACACAACTGACCAATAAACCGACTGAGCGTTCTTGCAGGGTTTACAGTGACAGGTTTTTGTTGCTTGGAGTTTCTTCTTTGTGAACAGAAACTGAACCACAAAAAATCATTATGTTATCCTCCATAAATGATTCAGATCAAAGTAAATGGACTATAGGTGTGCAAACACCTTATATCTATATGTATACATTCTTATCTAGAGAGAGACTGTTCTCTCACATTTCAAAAAGAGATTTTCTAAACTATTCATTGTGACATTATGCTCTTGCCATGAAGGTTAAATTAATTGTATTGCTTTTTATTGGCTGCCACTGTAAATGTATACTGACCAATTACTTCTATACAAATTAGTCTGATTTACATCCCTGTCATCTGTGAGCCTTCTAACAATGTTCAGTGGATATAAAGATTTAGAATTTAGTCACTCTAGTTTTCTTAGTTATTTTATTTGTTTCTTGTATGCAAAACTAAAAGTTTCGCCAATACATTGAGTTATTAATATCCTTGGAATGGAATAGTGGGACAAAAGCTAATCTTAACCTTTAGCTGCCGGTAACATTAAACATTTTACATCAACTTTGTAGTCTGCTATGAATAAAACAACTTTGGTCCTGTGTCTGTGGACTTTGCTAATACTGTTTGCCTGTTTTCTTGAGGACCATACCTACCAACCAGCATATGCATACATTCCAGAGTAGAAAGCTAGGGGCATTCCAGACAGCTGTATGCTGTTCAGGTCAAAGGCATTCTCAAAGTTTTTGGTCTCACCTGTAAGAATACAAACACACACACATACATAAGGATATGCGTTTGTTGGATCAATTCACAAGGAAATATTTTTGCTTCCATGTTCCAGCAGGCTTTGTAGCAGCTCTCCTGGGCTCTGCCTACACACCCAGCAGTCCAAGGTCCTCTCACGCAGCATAAAAGTGACATGCAAATGCAGCAACAATGTTCTTCTCCCTCAGTAGTGTACTTGGACATTGTTTTTCAGGGTGCAAATGTAACTGTTTTTTTTTTTAATTTGCTAGCAACTTTCTAAAAAAAAAAACACTCCACCCGCTCATTTCTTAAAAGAAGAAAGCTTTGCACAGCTTTGAAATCCAGCTGTGTGAAACCAGCTGATTTCCAACTTTATTTACCGATCTATTACTGGTTCCTAAGCAGACCCTGGTACTAGAAAATCTAAGGGAGATATTCCAAAAAGAAAAAGGCATCCTTGTTTGTTTGTTTTTTTCAGTTGCCCCAACTGCAGTTTTTCATAATTTTTGCTTCCTGAACTAAAGTAAAACTGTGCCACCCCTGTTTGCCTACACATCCAACCTCAGAAACCTTTCCCAGCTAGCAGAAGAAAGCTACAAGTAAATGTGTTATATTCTGTTGTTTTTCTTCCTAGCTTGGACAGGATAAAGTAGGTTTTAGAATTGGGATGCTCCTAAACCATCACTGTGTGCTCGAAGTATTGAGCTGTTGCTTCAAACTACGAGCTGAGTGTAATGAATAAAAGTGAAGTCTTATGATTACCTGTTTAATTGTCTAGAAAGTGCTGGTCCAAATGTATCATTTCTCAATTTCTCACTTATTCTCACTTGATTGTTTTGCAATGTACCTTTGATTAATAGTTAGTAGAAGTGTGTTTCTAGTTACTTATGATTGTATCAGGTATTTGGTATTGTATTTGGTTTAATAAACTCTCATAGATAAGAGGGACACTTGTTTGTACGTGTTATATAATTGTTATATAAGAAAAATTTGCTGCCTGAAGGTTAGCGCTTGAATTGTCCCTTTCAAGTTAACAGTTGATAAGACATTGTATGGTGATTTGGATAATAATTGTTAACTACAAATTGCAGTTATAGCTCGCAATTAATAACAGTTACAAGGACCAAACAACCACAAAATTCCACCATAAGTTAGAACATCTAAATGTTTCTGGTAGTTTTGGTTAATGATAATTAATTATTAGTTCCAGTTATGTATTAATTATTAAGTGCTAGTAGCCAAGTCATCACAAGCCCCTAGTGTTCTTTAAATCTATTTTTGTTGTGGATGATTTTTGGCTTTGATTCCAAAATATTAATTATGATTTTAATTAAAATGTATATATTCATAATTGAAACACTGAATGACACGAGTATACAGTAGGCTTTTTGCAGTAGCACACCAGATTAGGGGTTTCTCAGATATTTACACCAAGAATAAAGCTAACTATGAAATGAATAAATAGAGAAGTGACTTTTTCATTTAGATTGGAGAGAAAGATTTCTGTCAAGTCCAAAAATACCACTCAGGTATGATCAACTTTTAGCTGTAAATGATTTCATGATCAAATACTCATAACATAATTGAACTACATTGACTGACCACATTGCTAAACAGCATATGCTCTATGTATTGATAATCAGGAGATAACAAAGGGAATGTCAAATTCTTAGTTTTTTGGTCTATCATTTGTAGTTGGCAAGCTAACCTTCTTTAGCTTAGTGATTTCCCCTTGGCGACTGTGGCTTGATGGGTTGAGTAGTTGTCTGGCAATCAGAAGGTTGTGGGTTCAATTCCAGCTTCCCCTTGCCACATGTTGATGTTCCCCTGGGCAAGGCACTTAACCCCAAGTTGCCTACTGAGCTGTGTCATGGTGTATGAATGTGTGCATGTTAGTGAGAGAGACTGGGTGAATGTGGCTATAGCGTACAGTGCTTTGGGTGGTCAGAATGAATGGAAAAGCGCTATATAAGTTCAGTCCATTTACCATGATGTTAGAAAGCAAAAACCCAGCATATGTAGACTTTATCTCCCAGGAATCAAAAACATTCAGAATTCTTCTTTTTCTTCTTCGTATCCGGGGTCGGGTCATGGGGGTAGCAGCTTAACTAGGGAGGCTCCTACGTCCCTCTCCCCAGCTACTTGGGCCACCTCCTCCGGGTGTTCCCAGGCCAGCCAAGAAACATAGTCTCTCCAGCGTATCCTGGGTCTTCCACTGGGTCTCTGGGACGTGCCCGGAACACCTCACCAGGGAGGCGTCCAGGAGGTATCCTAACCAGTTACCCGAGCCACCTCAACTGGCTACTCTCAAAATGGAGAAGCAGCAGCTCTACTCTGAGTCCCCTCTGGATGGCCAAACTTCTCACCCTATCTCTAAGGAGAGCCCAGACACCCTATGGAGAAAACTAATTTTGGTCACCTGTATTCGCAATCTTGTTCTTTCGGTCAGAGTCAGAGTTAATTAGTTAAAGCAGTTTCATTAAGCAGTGTTCATTTTAAAATCTAATTATCTAGTCTCTGCACATTACCGCAGGTTTAACAGATGCACTCTTGTGTTTAAAAGAGCAGTTTATCAGCTTAAATTAATTAATTTCTTTTGATTAATAACTTGTTCACAGTTGCATAGCCTTCTGTGATAAATGACTAAAACTCCAAGGAGGGCTGCAACTCTAATTAATTAGAAGGCCAGGAACTCCTAGTTAATGAGGAAGGGAATCAGATGGTTTTGTTCATAGATTCTAGAAAACCTTGCATGATCCTTTTTCCAAGTTCAGGCATGTATTGGCTTCATATCATGTTATTGCAAAAAAAGAAAGCCTAAACATGCTGCAGATCTGATCAAATATGTTATGGAAGACTGGTATTAATCTGGTGTTATGCTTTACATACATTATGACCAGGTGCATTGTTAGACCTGTGCTTCAGTCCCAGGTGTTTTCTGGACAGCCCTGGATCTCACAAAAGAGGACATTTAGCAGTACATGTATGTTCAAATGATGCATTAACCCCCTCTAATGACATTAGATTTAATATTTTTATGCTAAACCACTCACATTTGTTTCTATTGTATTACATATAATTGCTGCCTGCTCCAACATAATCTCACAATGAGTCAAAAGACAAAGAAGACTAAATAAAATGTTATTTGTGCAAACCACACACTACCAATGACCGGCAGTCCACAGCCATCGGCCTGCCTTGTTCATTACGCCAACAGGGAAACAGTAAAGGACACGGTTCATTTCAGAGCAGCTGCATAGCCAACTGGAGAGGGGGAACCTGATGCAAGTCTATATGCACAGCAACAGTTAGAAGTGGCATACAGGCTGAAGTTAGCAGTAAAACCTAAATGCTGACCCAGAATGGACTGATAGTTATAGCTAATCACATTTTCACCCTGCAAGACATTAGATGGGGCTTTACTGTAATGAGCATCACCATTATGGGGAACAGAGAGCAGAGAGACCTTAGATGGACCGGCTGCAGGAATAAGAAGTAACGTGGTGATCTGAAGGACCTTTTAATGTGTTTAGCTACTTTAGGAATATGCCTTGTTTTTCACTGGACTAAGGCTGATATATTTTCATATCATGATGCAAGTCCAGTTAGAAGCTCACAGTGAGGGTACCTACTGGTTTTGATCATAGTCAAAGCTTTTAAGTCTAATTGTGGCTCAGGTGAAGATCCCTCTGCTCTCTGTAGTTCATGATGACCCTGGTGTTGCTTATTAGAGTAAACCTTCACGTCATGTCTTGATGGGTGAATACACAATCAAGAAAATTCAAGAATCTTTATTGACATTATGCAGCCATAATAACATTTCGGTGAGACATCGGCTCTGAATGCACACAATACAAAGACACAAATGATTAGCTGTAACATACAATTAGCCCATTATGTGTCAGCATTCAGGTCATCATTCATGGTAACTTCAGGCTGTATACCAATTCCAACTGTTCATGTGCAGGCACTCGCACCACGCTCCCCCTATTCAGTTGGCTCCATGGCTGCTCTGAAATTAACCATGTTTCCGACTGTTTCCCTGTTTGGGCAATCCACAGCTATTGGACTGCCTTGTTTGTTACTCTCTCACCTAATAACAAATCTAAAACAGCAATGGGTAATCGGCCTACAGATGGATGAATGATAATCTTATACGTTATCAGCAAAACCTATACTGTACAGATAATGGGCTAAGTACAGATAGTTTCTCCTAAAACTATCAAAATAATGCCACTTGAAGAGACACTTAGCTCTTACCAGCTGGATTTTTTTTCGATCTCCTATAGGAAAAAATTGTATGACAAAAAATCTTTAAACCTTATTGTCACATCCAGGGAACCATGTGCTGAAACAGTTTGCCCATTTTGGTTAGCATTGTAGGATTGTAGGATATGTACAGATTTGTTGAAAACACAAAAATCTGGAAAAATTTGGAAATACAGCGGAGGGTGTATGAAATGTTAGAAATTATCAAAGGAACATATCCTGAAATTATCAGGTCTGTAGGTCAAAGGGTTGATTTTGTGGTAATTTTTCTCATATGTTAGGGGTCAGACATAGGCAGACGTAGGAATTTTCACACTTTTAATAATAAACTCCACTCACTTATGTAAATCATTACCATATTTCATATATTGTCAAAGGGCTATGCCATAAGTGTATTTGTAAGGTTTGGTGAAAATCCGATAAGCCGTTTTGGCGTAATAAACTTCTGAAAATTATAGCACCCCCTAGGGATGGAGGGTCATCAAACTCGATACATAGGAGTTTTCATTATTAGGTTTTGCCTTTGCCACAATGTAGCCAAAAAGGTAGCCAGGCCAAAAGGGACATGGTCTATGTCATGTGATGCAAAATCATTGCCCAAACATAGGGATATAAACTTCTTGAGAGTGTGACTTATAGTTTGACCGTTCCAAGCTAAAATGTATCGTGCTTAATAATAGCGCCCCCTAGTTGTTGAGGGATCTGAATTTTTTAGTTTGAGTAGCGGTGTGGACTCTGAACTTGAATACCAATAGATTTTTCCTTTTACACCATAAGCTGCAGAATGCGCTTTGGCAGATAATAATAATAATAATAATAATAATAATAATAATAATAATAATAATAATAATAATAATAATAATAATAATAATTTTACTAAATAGAAAAACCAACGAATCAGACTGACGAGCAGGCAACCGGCCATGCCTTTCATGCCTTGCTCGACCGTTTCACAAGCTAAGAGCCCGCTCCGTGAGCTTGGAACTCTAATTTCAGGTCTCTTCATTTTTACTGTTCATATTGTCACATTGTATACATTCTATACCAAATCCACCTACTTCATGTACACAACACCGTAAATAATACTCATTCTTCCAGGATTCTCCTTCTTTACACTGATCACACTGTGGACATTTATGTCTGTATGTGTATGTGTAACTGTACATAACTTCCACCTCTGACATGTACATAATAACAATGGAATTAGTATTTACTCTTGCATTCTTTGCACTCTGCTCATTGCACCATTGCATTATTGTCTCAATTTTTCCATTTGTTTATAATGTTAATATGTGTTTTCTATACAGCAGAGTGTTTGATTTTTATTACTGCATTATTATGTTATTGTATAAGTAAGCACATCATGAGCACTGTACAATCCAGAGTCAAATTTCTCATATGTGTACACATACCTGGAAAATAAAGCTGATTTGGATTCTGATGCTGAAGGAAAACCAGCCTGGATAGTCTCTGGAGGAACCCCACTGATGCAATTAATCCTTGCCAGAAACACTACCTCCCATCCGGGGTCATTTATTTGAGAATTAGTCAGAATATTCAAGTTAAAGGTATATATGTTGTATTGCTCTCTCCCTTTTCTCTCCTCTTTCTCTTTCACCTTTTGTCCTTTTTTCCTCTTCTACCTTCTTGTTTCAGTGTCCATTTAACATGAATTATTACCTGCATAAATTCTAATAAAGCTTCTTGCATATATAAATCAAGCAGAGCACTATGGCGAAAGCAGTAAGGCTCCGCTTGTGAAAGTAAAATCTGTTGGGCTCTTTTTAGCATTAAGACAACCATTTTTATTGCCGCGCAGTAAAGCGGCAGCTTGGTGTTATCGAATACCAACCATTATTGATTAAATGCACCGATTTACAGCAACTTTAAGAGCCTCATATCAGAACATTTACTCACGTCAATCAACTCTGTGATCACATCTGAGTGGTTGGCGGCTCTAGCTTCCGCTTTAGTGACTACTGTATTCCCAGCAGTATTCTAGTCTTTTCCCTCTTGGAATCATATTTTTTTTTTCACTGGATCTTGGACCATTCTTCATTGTTTTGCTGGGAGATGCTAATAGCTGTTAGCTGCTTCCTTGTTTAATCGCCTGCTGTGCGTGCGCAGTGTCGTACTTCCGTTGTTATTATAAATAAACACAAGGGCTTTATTTACTAACAAAGTGAGCAAAAATAAAGCATAAAAGCAAGATAACAACTACTATGCTAGCAGGATGGGATAATTCTTCATAAAATTGTGTATAAAACCAGAGTAAGCTACTGCCATATAAATTAAAAGTTAACAAACCTTTAAGGTTCCTTTCTTGTCAACTCAATGAGATTAGTTATTTCCTCTAAACAGTGAGAACAAATCAAATTTGAGCAATGTCCTGTAAATGATTGTATTAATTCAACTAATGTAAAAAATAAGCAGTTCTAAAGCCTACAGCTGAGCAAAAGCAGCAGCTCCCCCTCTGAACACCTGCTGCTAGGACATTGGGAAATGTGGGACTTGATGCTTGCTGCGTACAGCTGTGGATCACAGCCTGTGAGTCTCCAAGGTTATATTTACAGTGCATGATTCAGCGTGACGCTAAAAAAGGAATTGTTATTTTTCTGGCTTGAGCAATCAGTGTAAAGCCAATCAGTGTCAAGAAACCCTGGGTTCTTGAACAACACTTAACGGACACAGATGAAATACTGTACATGTTCTGAAATGAGGGAGTTTTCCAGTTGTTGAATACTTTTAGAGCCCAGTATGACGATGATAATATAACAGTCTTACCTTTAAAGAGCAGGTACATCCCAGGTAATATGATGGTGGCAATGGCTACTAACTTGCTGACGGTGAGGATAATCTGAATCCTGGCTGTCCAGGTAACACTCATACTGTTCAGATACATAACAGAAGCTGCACAGAGAAAAAGAGCTGTCAGTGATATTTTCTAACCCACTCTGAGTTGAGTTAAAAAGGTATTATCCTAGGGTCATAAAAAACATGAATTATAGACTCAGCAAAAAAATCAATCATTACAGTGCAATCACATTATGCCTGTTGTTGAAAAATTTTTAAGTTGTGCCAAATTCCATGTTGTTGTTTTTTTTTACTTAGTATATTTCCCATTGAAAGTGCTATTAACTAGATTTTGAAAACATTACATTTTTAAATTAAGTTAAAATATAAAAAAAAAACTTGGATACCTTAGAAATTAAATCTCTTAAAAAGCTTTTTGATAATGCAGTCATCAAAAAAAAAAGTTAGATCCTCTTTTATTTATTATGCGTAACATACTTAAAGATTATCATTGGTCTCATTTATAAAACATTGGGTAGAATCCTTACTAAATGTGCAGGTATGGCAAAAACAACAAAAATAGCTTACGCCAAAAAAAATGATTTAAAAAACCATGCTCATGCACACCAGCACACAACTTCCTTTATAGATCACAGCTATACATGAATGTTTGCGTACCTGGTCAATATAACGTGCCTCATGAATGTTAATGTGTATTTTAAATGAGCCAGTTGATCATTATTCTATCACAGTAACCAATGGAAACCACAGAGAAAAAGAAAAACTGAAATAAATTCACAGAGAGGAGATTTTTTAATATGTAAACCAGAGGTAAAAGCAAAGATGTTGTCCACGTTTAAAAAAAACTTGTTAAACTTGATTGCTGTTTTGAACGTCAGAGAAAAGCTTCATCAACCCACTCACAATTGTATTTCACTATTTACAGGAATTAAAGTAATTGTCTCAGACAAGGACCGCGGAACCGGTTGGGCCGGTAGGGCCGCGGCCCTACCTACTTTTGATGATCAATTTGATTTAAGATTTAAGTTGGTTTATGGACATTTTATTATTTATTTGAACGGTCTTAATGTATAGTTAAGTGCAAGTGAATAACACTGCAGTTTTGAATGCGTATGATAAAGTCGATCTATTATTAAAGTCTGACATAGAGTGAAATTAAACATCTGGAAGTGATGTACGCAAGTTTTAGGCCCCATTTTGTGCGTCCTTAAAACATTTGGGTCTTTCCAAAACCAAAACATGACACTGGTCTGCTGATGTGCCACTTTACCAGTATGATGTATACATGTTCCTTTGACGGAAAATATGAATCAAAGGGGTTAATCTGGGTAAATTTCCTCGAAAAATGAACTTTCCAGAGACTAAACTTGCTAACGGATTGCTTTTGGAATGGAAATTCAATTCAATTTATTTATATAGCGCCAATTTACAACACGTCATCTCAAGGCACTTTACAAAGTTAAATTCAATCAAATCATACAGATTGGTCAAAAGGTTTCTTATCTAAGGAAACCCAGCAGATTGCATAAAGTCTTGACAAGCAGCATTGACTCCTCCAGAAAGAGCATGGAGCTAAAGTGGACAGTCGTCTGCATTGCCGATGGCTTTGCAGAAGTCCCTCATACTGAGCATGCATGAAGCGACAGTGGAGAGGAAAACTCCCCTTTAACAGGAAGAAACCTCCAGCCGGACCAGAACCAGGCTCAGTGTGAACGATCATCTGCCATGACTAACTGGGGGCTTGTGAAGACAGAACAGAGAGACAAAAAAGCACATAAGCACACATTTATCTAGGAATGTTTTCTATGTTAGAGAGGGTAATGGCAGATGATCTATATGTAACTATATCTTACAGGAATAGGCGAGAATGGTTAAATGAAGTCCAATGAAATATGTCAAGCTGCATTTTAATTCTGCTTTGTTTCCTGGCTTCTATGAATGGCTTACAGACTTTGAACTTTTCAGAAATTTGAAGTGGTCAATGTGGGATTATAGATGAGGTACTAAGGGTTTAACTGGTTGGGTTATATATGTTTTACACTTAACTGGACATATTTAGACCTAGTTTACATGAAAGATACATGTAGCCTTGAATGTGGAGTTTCATTTATTGGTCAGTCAAATGAATTATTCCACCCTCTGTGCCTCTACACAGTGAGTATTTACACAGGAAGCAACAACAGGACAGAAAAAGATTAGAATAATCCCATACTAAGGAAGTGAAAGTGTTATTGGATAATAAAGCAACAGCTATCATATTTACTTATGCCAGTGGCTGTGGCCAGCTTGACAGCCATGGGGGGGATACTGCAAGGCATGAAGAATGGCTCCAGGATATATTGCCCAAAGGCCAGTGAAATGACTGCCATCGCTGCAGGCCTGCAAGACACAACACATTCCTGTCAGATTATGCTGTGATACTGAATTAGGTATAGGTACCATTTATAGCTGCTAAACCTTGAAAATATTTAATACTATATGTGTTAGGATATTGATAAGCCTACCATGTGTTTGGTTTGTTAATTTAATGAATTTGACTGACTCTTTCAGCTCAGATTGCAGCTTTGTTGCCGCCCAGGTTCCACTTTATTACCATATCATTTCAGCTTCAGAGTTTAATATTTAAATTCAGTACTAAATATTTGAAATTTGCAAATGTTATTTAAATACAACAAACTACTCTTATGATGTATTTTTTCAGTACAAAAATCCCAAGCCTGCTTTCATTTGCCACCAAAAAGCCTAACATTCCACTAATTCAGTATGCAGACAAGAATGAGATGTGTACAAAATGCTTGTTTCTGAAATACAGTATTAAAGGAAAATGATCATATGTGTAAGGCACAACCACATACACAGAAACAAAGTTTGTGTAGATGTTATGATAGTGCTGGGTTCAGCCAGGAGAAAAATAATAGTAAGACTTTAGGCTGAAGCAACAAGAAAAAGGAGACTGTAGGAATCCCTCATACAAAGCTGCCTCACAGCTGGGTGCCTACTAAAACTCTATAAAGTTTTGCTTCATGTTTCCATCGCTGACCACTCCAGCAATGAGGGTCTACACAGGAGAGACAAAATGTTCGGAGACCTGCCAACATAGGCACAGTTTCACTGACGCTAGCTGTATCCTATATTTGTCCTTCAGGTAAGGTTCATGGTTTGTAAATAAACAAAGTATATTTCGGTTTGACCTACTCTGTTCATAGTGGTCCTTAATATCAATGTCGTTGCTCTCAAGTTTTTCTGGACTTATTCGGATAAAACCTTCTCATTTCTCCATGCCCCTGCGCCAATCACTAAAAAGCAAAGCGTTCACTCAAAACTCCTCTCAAAACTCCTAGGTTTGACAAGAGGCCCAGACGAAACCAGGCTGATAAAAAACTGCTCCTGAAATACTCGCAGGTGAGCGGAGCCATGCAGTGTGCGGCTAATACGAGCAGTTAGAACAGGGTCTCATTTGTGCAAGCTGGAAGCAAGCTAATTCTACTTTCTGTGAAATCAACATCGAAATCAAAGCCAAGGAAACTGACTGTGATCTTTCTAAGCTGTTGCAGAATAGCTGGTCGGAGACAGCGTCTATGCAGTGAATTTTGTCCAATTATAGACCCTTTTCACATGACGTCACTCAACTTCCGTTTTGAAGCGGAGCAGGGTATCTTTACTTCCGGCTCCATGCTTTTACATAGAAAATTCGGGAGGTGAAGAGGTGTTTCACTGATAATCAGCGCGATTTCATAAGGTAAGACTGAGACCACAATGTGTCACATTGACTATCTTTATTTTCCTTAGTATTGGTAGCAATCATTGCTGTTATATAGATGCTTTGATCGGGACAGTAACATGTAGATCAAAGCTAACATGCAGCAGCTTGTTAGCTTACCTTACCAAACTTTTACCTTTTAGTAATCAGCGTGATTTCATTAAGTAAGACTGAGAGCACAATATTAAACGTGTCTTATTGACTATCTTTATTTTCCTTAGTATTTGTAGCGATCATTGCTGTTATATAGATGCTTTGATTGGGACAGTAACATGAAGATCAAAGCTAACATGCAGCAGCTTGTTAGCTTACTTTACCTGTCATTAATCTGATGTAGATGTTATAAAATGATTACTGTAGCTTTTCTATTATAGAAATAAATCTTGTTCACAGAGTGAAAAAAGAGACATTTATCTGCTACATTGTTCCCCTTACTTGATTATGGTGACGTGTTATATATAATTGCAGTCACTGAATTAAAAAGATCTTATTCCATTTGACTCTTTTTGTTCATTCCTAAAAAAAATTACCGTGGGTCTATTGGACAGTACTTCTGTTTCTGAATTTTCTGTGTATTATAATGAATTTTCTTCATAATATTATTTGCACTTATATTAATGCACTTTTTTTTTTTAGTTTTTGTGCAAAATACTGTATATTTTAAGTAGAAGCCTGAAATTGTTTTATTATACTGACCTCTTAGTCAGATCAACCTTTAAAAAAGAGATCTTAATCTCAATGGGAGTTTATCTGGTTAAATAAAGGTTTTAATAAGTATTATAATTAATCTATTTGTTCTCCCCTTGTGTCCATCTCTCAGCAGCATCATATCCACCAAGCATGGCACAATCACAGAGAAACTGCTACTGCAGTGTCCCACAGTGTTCGAACAACAAAAAAAAACTTTCCATATCTCAGTTTTCACGACTTCCCGGCTGATGCTGAGACTGGAGCCTATTGGGTGACAGCAATAAGAAGAGACGAGGGGCCAAATTTTAAAATCCTTCGCAGCAGCACTTACGCCTGCAGTCAGCACTTCTCTTCCGAGGACACCTATGTTTCTGCAAGTGGCCTTTAACAAATTAAACATCTTTCTTTCTTAAAGATAATTGAGTTATAAGTTTATTTAGCTATTCCCAAGATAATTTCAGTGGCTCACCACGTAAATTTTTATTAGAGCTGTCAAAATCAATTTGTTAATGAAAGGAAATTAATCTGAGAAATTAATTAATTTCTGCACATACAAATGGTTTTTAAAAATACTCACCTGTACACTGTGATCGCACACCGTCTCTTTCTCCTGCATTGTTTACATTTCAATTGTTTACTGTTAAATCACTGCTGCACTTTATCCTGTAATTTACTGTAATTCTCAAGCTGTATGCAAACGGAATTTCGTTCTGTACGCACTCTGTGCATACATAATGACAAATAAAGTTGTCTAAGTCTAATTTGTCTATGGATGGACCCAGAACCACACACACGGGACTTAAAATGAAAGTCTTTATTGAAGGTTTGATGGGATGGAGGGTGATGTAACCAGCGAGGTAGAACTGCACGGGAACAGGGCGATGGTGTTGGCAGGAGCTGACGGCCCGGAGAGAGACTTCTTGGAACCAGGAACAGGCAGCAGGGTTCCACAGCTCGGAAGAGAATTGACAGTTCAGGGGAGAACCCACCAGAGATCGGCAGCAGGCTCTTCTGTAAGGCAGAGGGGAACCGGAGCAAGGCAGCAGGATAAACAGGACAGGTAAAAGGTAAAATGGACAGAGCTGCTATGAAGTATCTATGTAATAAATAACTAAAATATATGAAGTGTGATGTCTGAAGTTTTTTAAAATCCATGTTTTTTTGGTCAGTTCCTGAAAAATAACAGTATAGGACACAAGGGGTTAGCCCCGACAGCAGCATAATCCATAAATACTATAGTGAACTGATTATTAGTGTGCATGCAGTGTGCATTCAACATTATTGACAGCGTCTTTCTCAGTCTATGATGTCCTAAACTATCACAGTTTTAACAGGAATGGGCAGAATTATTTTATTAATTGAGGCTCCAAATGTACTGACGAGACTGAGAAACACACTGAACCCACAGAGGAATTTTGAGGGATACTGCAAAGTCTGCAACCTCAGTAAAATACTACACAAAAAAAAAAAAACGGGAGGGAATGAGTCTCCTCATTTTTATTCATAGAGGTGTGACAGCGTGCTCTAACTGTGACCAAGTGGCCAAAAGCATTGACACTGTTCCAAAACAAAGTATGAAAAGGCTCAACATTATGCATCAAGTATATCCCTGGTGAGACTCATTGACTAAAAGCTGTGAAACAGATAAGCTGATATAGCAATAAAGCTAGCGTAGCAATATAATGGAGAAATAGAAAACTAATAAATGACAAAAGTCCTGTTGGTAGCATTGCTATCATTATCCTAGCATCTATGCTAACAACAGAGCTAAGAAGACAAAGCTCTTACCTTCATAATCGAAAAGGTATTGTTCCACAAAGAACTTGTCATCTTTGTCGAGTTTGGAGGCTGGTGTGGTCGAAAGCTTTTGTGCCAGTCTGTGCACGTCTCCCAAACGAAATTTGGGTAGATTGGTGAGGGACTGTGTGAATTTCCTATGTAAAAACACTGCTCGCGGAGAAAGCGGAAGTAAAGATACCCTGCTTCACCGCAGAACGGAAGTTGCATGACGTCACTGTGAAAAGGGTCTATTGTTGCAAACAAAGAACATGTTTTTTAACTGGTAATTTAAAAAAAATGCTATCAAGAAATTACTTTGAAAAACTTCTTAATCGAAAAAGAAAAAGGATTTTGAGAGTAACTTTGGTGTTTAATCAGATTTTTTTTAAAAACAACTTTTTTTCTATTTTTTCAGAATTTATATCTCCATGTATTTAACTTTTTTCAAATGTCTCTTTTTCAGAATGAGTTTTATGAAAAGCATTGTTTTCAAATTTCGTTTTACAGATCACATTCTCTTTACTTGCGCATGTTGACCAATAAATACTGTATGTTGCTAACGTCCACGCAGGCCAATGTTGCATCTCACTCCGCACTCCAGAGGAAAGCCTGCCCCTAAAGTGAAGAGAATGTGATTTGTCAAACGCAATTTGAAAATATAAAATCTGTAAAAAAAATGTTTAATTTCTTTAGAAAAAAAAATTTATTAAAAAAATTTTAATGAAAAAATTAATTGCAAATCTTTTCTGAAAAAAAATAAATCTGACATAATGGAAAAGTCACTCTCAAAACCGTTTTGATTAAGAAGTTCTTCAAAATTGAATTTCTGGATTGCATTTTTTTATTTCCCTTTACAAAACATGTATTTTCCTTTCAACAGTATTGGAACAAAATTCACTCCATACATGTGAAGCAGTTTCCTCGGCTAGAGGAATCCAAACTACACATCTGCAAGCCGTGAAGAGATCCTCCCAGAAAGCCTAAGCAAAAACCTCCAGCCCACTGCAGTCTCCACAGCACCGAGCACAGGCCGAGCCCAGTCCATCAGAGACCCACCCAGGTAGAACTCACCCAGGCCGGGATTCACAGATGATGGATTCCACCCTGAGCTTTCACCTTGAATAATTCATTGCAACCGGATGCCACAATGGAACACAAAGGCTGAGGTTTGGCAGAGATGAAGAGGGAAAGTTAGAAGCAATTCAAAACTGTTTGTCTGATGGGTTTAACTGTGTTTTTAAGGTTTAACTGAGGTTAAGAGCTGGAGCCATCAGGCCAAGCTACCCGCTAGCAATCTTTGAAGCAAAGCTAAGCTGATGTGTCTTGGGTTGTGTTTTAAGGTTATGACTTTATTTCCATAAGAATTTTTATACACTGATGGGACATTAATGTTTATGTTTTACGGTCAGCTCATTACACCAAATATAGCTAAAAGTTTTGTTTAATAAGCTCAGAATGTCCACTAGCCTTAGCCGCTAGTAGCCATTAACTTGTTGCTAACCCTAGTAAAACATAATAACGGCTTGTTAAACATGATGCTTGTTTTCGTTTGCCCCGCAATCGTCCAATTTTGCTACGAGCGTTAGTACAGCATAGGGAACATCAATGTTTTATTTACAATATTTTATGTAACTTAAGAGAAAACGATCAACCTATAGGTGACGAGATTGGGTACGCTCCCAACATTATTTTCGGTTGATCGTCCGCTTAAAACGGCATCTACATTCTTAAGTTAGCAAATCAAATCATTATTATTTCTGGAGAAATTATTACATTAATAAAAATCAAGTGTTCCCTAAAAGTTATTGACTTTTATTTAGCAAATCATTCTGTAAAATGTTATTTCCTCAAATAATGTTTTATCTAACTTGGAGTTGTATTGTGAATGGGTTGAACACACCAAATGTTGTTATAAATTAGTCAAGCTAATTTAACGTCATTCCATATCCTTTAAGATGTATTTAGGTTCTCTAACTTAGACCTTTAGTGAACTCTAAATTCATTGAATCGTTTTAACGCGGTGTTCAGACCAAACGGCATCTGTTTTACATGCATAATCTATGGTGGGTGCGCCTCAAGGGGTTTCAAGATGTCTTGCAGCACTTCACGCACATCCTGCGCTGCGCGTTTTAAAGCTTTCTGCATGTTTCGTGCTGCGTGATGTGTGCTAATCGCCTCTAGAGAGGCCAACGCTAGAGTTTCAAAATCTGAACTTCTGTAGCTGAACGCGGAGTGTCAACCAATCAGAGAGATCCTGCTATGTGATGTAGTGGCGGATTTTCTGACAGAAAAAAATATTTTTACTTCTTATCACTAATAAATGTTAACATTAAGCCTTCTGAGTGATGCCCACTAACCTGAAACAGATGGATAGACGCTCTTCATCTTGTTATGCCATAATAACGCCATGATAAATAATTGATCTCGGATTGGATTCTGAACAGTAGGGAAGAGGTGACCAAAAATAATTCTATCCTGCTGCAAAGGATACACAGGCAGAGAGCCCACGGGAACGGCCCCTCCTTCTTCTCACCAGGGATCCTGCTGCTGGTGATAAAACCTTCCTCCCACAGACAAAGCGCCCCCACTTCTCTCCTCTCTTCAGCTCTTCACTTCTCAGACTGCACAGATCGCCTTCTGCTCAGACCAGGAAAGAGCTGCTTCGGACCATGGGCCCTGCACGGGCCTGACCGACGCACATCCAGCATCTGGAGAGAGCCCCTCGTCGCCCGGAGAACATGTCCGGGCAGATCAGGTTAAGTTTGCTGTCTTAACCTGATAACCAGATGCAGGAAGAAGGATCCTGCATGCCAAAAACAGTTTTGTTGCATTTCTCCTCAGCATACAGGGAAGAGATCCCCAGATTCCGCTGAGAGCCAGCAGCAGAGCCCATGTTGGATGGTCATGAGGAGAAATCTGCTCAAATCGAACCGCAACGGAGTCAGAGACTGCCTGGAGGACCTACAGGCCTCCATTCCCTCCACACGCTGTGGTTAGCCACATGCTGCTGCAAGGCTAACGCTAGCCTGCCAAGAGGCAAACCAACGACTTCCCTGCTTCCAACGCTTCTTCCTGGAACGGCCAAAGTGGACAAAACTCACACGAGGCATCAACAGGTTGGGCAGCGGGCTGAGGGTGAAGTAAAAGGTTTATTGGGAAATGTTTTGTAAGCCGTTTGTACACATGGTGCTTTAGAACAAAGGGCTAACGAAATAGTTCACGCTAGCCTTCGTTTCATGGTATTGCTAATATCATTTGAGTGTGTCTTTCTTTTGTTATAACAAGGTTACCTCCACAAGGGTTTCATACATTGATGGGACATTAATGTTTACGTTATCCAGCCACTCATTATGACTAAAAATAAAGCAAAAGCTTTCATTTGTTAGCGCCGAGGGTCCGCTAGCCAACATGCTATTAGCCTTGCTAACATCCGGTTTCAAACATTTCAAAAGGAGTTCGTTTTAAAGCATAAAGCGTAACTGTTCTGCTCCGCCATCCTCCGATGGTGTTCTGAGCCTTATTCCCGCATCAATATGGTATATTAATGCCGGTTTTCAAGGCAATTTTGGTAGCTTTATGTTGTAACCTCTAGCCACCGAGTTGCTACAGCGACCCCTAGCGCCCGGAGGTAGAGTCGCATAAACAAAGGCAAGCGATTCTGAATTAAATGATTTTACAGGACAACCCGGTCCTCAGAATGTTATTTTCTCAAAATAATGTTTTGTTTAACTTGGGCTTTGCATTGTGAATGGATTGAAACACATGGTAAATGTTTTTTTAGTTCCATTCCATGCTTTTGAAATCAGATCTGTAGTGAACAAGGATTCACTGAATTAATCTGATTATGATCAACCACTTTTGTTTGTGTTTTGTTGTTTTGCATGTAAATAGTTCCTTAGCTTAGCTTCTTTTTATCTTCATTTTGCTTGGTAGTTTAGTTAAATTTCACTAACCTAGTAGAGAGGATTTGTTAATCGAAATATTGTGTTAATTCAGATAAACAGCATTACATAGTGATGTCTCTGGATGTTCATTTTATTTCTGTTATTAAATTCTTGGACTTGAAAAGAAGTTGTCACTCCTTATTCTATGTGTGTGAAGGTTTTGCTGTTAAAAGATCGCTAGTGCTCGAATTCATCCCTTTCAACCATTGTCTTCATATCAGCTTAAGAGCTGATCATCACCAGACAATACTTAACAGACAGAGGGTTATTTAATAAACATTAAATAACATTAAACAGTGTATAATTGCACAACAATCTGAAATTGGGCGCCTGCAGTTGGTGTCCTGGAGGGAGATGCGAGCAGCGATGCTGGTCAGCAGGTCGTCAAACTGGGCTTGAGTGCTGAAAGCGACCCTCGTCTACTCGCAGCTCCTGCAGTAGGTGGTGAACTCACCAAACTCAAAACGCCTCTAAATTATCTGGTGACCTCAGAGATGGCACAGAGGCATCCGACGACCACGTTCTCTAGCTTTATGCAGTAAATAAAGCCAAGCTATTCTCTCGATTTCATCCGCAAATTTAGCTCCTCCCAACGGGAGTCACTGGCGCGCTTGTCAGAGCATTGAGGCTCAAGACAGGATGTCTGACTTTTATGAGCACAAATGTCCAAGTTGAGGCATTGGACACCTTTCTGACGCTCACAACGTTTGGGCTGTACATAGCATTATGGTGATGGTTTTCAACAATTTCTGCTTGTTTTTTAATTTTTGTGTGTACATAGTTCCTTAGTTTCTTAAATCAGAATTTTACTTGTTAGCTTTAGTTAAGTTTCACTAGCCTAGTAGAGAGGATTTGTTGATTAGAATGTAGTGTTAATACAGGTAAACAACATTATATAACAGTGTTCCCTGGATGAGCACTTATTTTCGTTAATAAATTATTATACTTGAAGAGAGGTTGTCACTTATTTATTCGATATGTGTGCAGAGTTTGATGTTAGAAGAATGCTAGTGCTCAAATCCCTCTTTCAATTATTGTCCTAATATCAAAGCCAATTGCCCTGATATTCACTGGACAATACCTAACAGACCGAGAGTTATTGGATAAACATCAAATAACCTAAAACATGTGTTAATTGTACAACATCAACTCAGTGAATTCCATGATAACTTTACATTCTAAGCTAGTAAAATCATGTTTAGCATTGGTTCCAAATGCTCACACGTGGCTGTGTTGCTTTGTAAAAGTATTTAGACACAATGGGAATCTTCCAAAATGTGTATTACAACCACAAATTTATATGTTTTCTTGTTTTAATTTATTGGATTTTATGTCTGTGATGGACTGGCGACCTGTCCATATTCAGAGTAATTTCTGGGGTAAATTCCTGCATACCCTGGCTTTTAAGTTTCAGAAAGCTCAGAAGCCTTTACCCTGAGTCAAATTATGATAACAAATTATGACAACAATTTATGATAGCAAATTACTCCATGAAAGAACCGTGCTAGAGACCAGAGTTGTTAGGGCAAACTGAGTTTTTCCTACTTCTAAGCTGAGATCTGAACAAGGAAGTGTCGGAAAAGCTGTGTCCTTCTCTGGAGGAGCCTGTATGCTGGAGTGCAAATACTCCACATAATTCTCATCGCTCCTATAACGAGGGGACACTCTCAGTTCTGAACAAATTATTTGTGTTGCTTTTCATTTTCATGCAAACAGCAGCTTTTCAATAACGTAGTTAAAGCATTCCAACACTTATGTTAGGATGCTATTCATGGATTCAGCTCAGAATTCAACAACGTGTTCCCAGCCATGCTGGTCCACAACCTGGGATTATTCACTTAGCTCTGTTCCTGGATCAGTGACTTCCTCACCTACAGGCCCCAGGTGGTGAGGATAGGGAAATGCCATCTGCTCCACTGATCCTCAACACAGGTACGCCACAGGGTTTTGTCCTCAGCCCTGCTCTTTTCACCCTCTTCACCCAGGACTGCATTAGGTCCACAAGTCTCACACAGTGATGCACCACGAACAACCTCATCCTTAACACCAGTAAGACCAAGGGGGTCATAGTGGACTACAGGAGGTCCAGGAAGACTGAACACGCTATTCTCTGCATACAGGGGGAGGTGGTGGAGTGTGTGGACAGCATAACTGTATGGTATGGGAGCTGCACAGTGCAGGAGAGGAAGGACTTAGCACGTGTGGTGAGAACAGACGGCAGACGGCATCCCACATTGTGGGATGCCGTCTGCAGGATTTGGACTTAATTTATGCAGAATGAGTCCAAAGAAGGGCCAGACACATCTACACTGATCCCACCCACCCGGGCAATGCATGGTTTGCCCCTCTCCCATCAGGTAAATGCTTCAGAAGCATTAAATCCAAAAGTAACAAACTTAGAAACTATCATGGTGGTTTCCAATTTCTTTACCCACATGCAGAACACCAGGAGAACAGGAAATCAGTTAAATCAAGTTTATTTTTAACAAAGATGGTTCAGTGAGTAGTTGCGTCCTTGAGGATGGACTCAGGGAGTCATCTGCACGTTGCTTTGGCCAAGGGGAGAGATCTGTGGATCTGTGGTCTCGGTTTCTTTGTGGATGTCTTTGAGTAATCCTGGTTCCAGAGAAGGATCCTAACTGAATGAGTTGTGGGGACTGCGGTGGAGGGCGGACAGGTAAGTTCAGACGTGAAGAGCAACAGAGGAGCAATCCAACTGCCTGCCAGAGAATCCAGGTAACGCTTGAGATCCAGAACTGCGGAGGTGAAGGTGGGACTCGGGCAACCAGTGGGTAATAATCCACAGCGTCACGAGGGGAGAGAATCCAGAAAGCCAGAACAAGAACTTCACCAGGAAGCACCACGACGTCACGAAGAAACACCATTACTGGCAAACACTCAGGCGATGAGTTGCTGGCGGTCTGCTCCGCTTATGGTCCAGGATGATTAGGTGATGAATAACAGGTGCACGGGCGCACCCCTCTAGGTATGCAGCCTCTAGGCGCCATCTGGTGGATGATGGTCAAAGGAGCAGGCAACAGAAAGAAAACCCACAAAGAAAAACCCAAAACCCCAGATCCCAACAGGGGATCCCCCACCCCTCAATGGCCGCCACCTGGCGGGCCAGAAGAGTACGAAGGGAGCGAAGAACGATAATCAGAGATGAGAGAGGGGTCCAGAATGAAGGAGCCAGGAACCCATGAGCGCTCCCAGTCGACGAGGTACTGCCATAGACGACCTCGTCGACGGGAGTCCACAATACGGCGGATGGTGTAAGCTGGATATCCTTCTACATCTCGGGTGGGAGGAGGGGGCTCGGAAGGAGGGCACAATGTGCTGGTGCGAACAGGTTTGATCCGGGAGACGTGAAAGGTAGGGTGAATGCGGAGGGATGATGGAATATGGAGGCGGACAGCTGAGGGACTGATAACTCTTTCAATTTCATAAGGACCAATGAATCTGGGGGAGAGTTTCTTAGACACAGATTTGAGTGGAATATCTTGTGTAGAAAGCCAAACCTCTTGTCCAGGGGCATACAGTGGAGCCGGGGATCTTTTGCGATCAGCGTAACAGTAACAGTTCTTGATTCATCCGTTCTGATTGACCATTAGACTGGGGGTGATAGCCAGATGTGAGTGTGACCTTTGCTTCCAGAGCAGAACAAAAAATTTTCCATACCTGGGACGTGAACTGTGTGCCGCGGTCAGAGAGTATCTCCTGGGGAATTCCGTGAAGTCGAAAAACATGTTTGATGAGAAGCTGGGCAGTCTGGAAGGCTGTCGGAAGTTTCCTAAGTGGAATAAGGTGACAAGATTTAGAAAAACGGTCTACAATGGTGAAGATGGTGGTCATATCTTTAGATATGGGAAGCCCTGTGACGAAATCAATGGATAAGTGGGACCAGGGCCGCTTCGGGATAGAAAGGGGTTGCAGGAGACCGAAAGGAAGTTGGTGAGATGATTTATTTCTGGCACAGACGGGGCAGGCAAGGACGTAATCCTTGATGCCTTTGTGTAGTGATGGCCACCAGAACCTACGGTTGACAAGAGCGACAGTGCGACTGACTCCAGGGTGCGCTGAAAACTTAGCTGAATGAATCCAATGGATCAGCCGGGTTCGGACGGACTTGGGAACATAGACCTTATTGCTTGGAACTGAATCGGGGGAGGTTCTGTTAGTTGAGCTTAACGAATGAGATCCTCAATCTCCCAGGTAACTGAGGCAACCACACAACTGAGAGGCAGGATGGTGACAGGTTCCTTCTGGGAGTTATCTGGGCAGTGCATATGGGAAAGAGCATCGGGTTTGATGTTTCTTGTACCGGGTCGGTAAAAGATAGACAAATTAAAACGAGAGAAAAATAATGACCAACGGGACCAACGAGGGTGGAGTCTTTTAGCAGATTCAATGTAAGATAGATTTTTGTGATCTGTCCAAACCAACACAGGATGCTCAGCGCCCTCCAGCCAATGCCGCCACTCCTCCAACGCGAGCTTGATGGCTAGTAGCTCGTGGTCACCCATGTCATAATTGCGCTCAGCAGGGGACAGTCTTCAAGAAAAGAAGGCACATGGGTGAGTCTTGTTGTCCTGATCCGAAATTTGAGAAAGGATGGCTCCTACTCCGGTGTCTGAAGCATCTACCTCCACAATGAATTGTTTACTAGGATTAGGCTGGATTAGAACAGGGGCATTAGCAAAAAGGTCTTTCAGTTGTTTGAAGGCCTGATCTGCCTCTGGAGTCCAAACAAATAGATTAAAATGTCATTGAGGTAAACGAACACAAAAACATTGAGAAAATCCCTCAAGACATCATTAACAAGAGCTTGAACAAAAGCCGGTGCGTTAGACAAGCCAAATGGCATGACTAGATATTCAAAATGTCCAATGGGTGTCTTGAATGCGGTCTTCCACTCATCCCCTTGGCGGATCCGGAGAAGGTGATAAGCATTTCTTAGGTCGAGCTTAGTGAAAATAGTAGCTCCGTGAACAGGTTCAAATGCTGAGGAGAGAAGAGGCAGAGGGTATTTGTTTTTAATGGTTATTTGGTTTAAACCCCTGTAGTCAATGCACGGCCTTAGGGATCCATCTTTTTTACCTACGAAAAAAAATCCAGCACCTAGAGGAGAGGAAGATGGGCGAATAATTCCGGCAGCCAAAGAGTCCTTAATGTACTTCTCCATGGTTTCTCGTTCGGGGCGAGAAATATTATACAACCTGCTACTGGGTAGCGGAGGTCCGGGGAGAAGGTCTATAGCACAATCATAGGGACGATGAGGTGGAAGAGAAAGAGCTTTAGTCTTACTGAAAACAGGTGCTAAGTCATGATATTCAACGGGGATGGTGGAGATATCCGGAGGGTCTGCTTCTTGTATGTCTGCCAGTGAAGGACCTGGAGGAACCGCGGAACGAAGGCAGGTGGAATGACAATTCGCAGACCAAGATTCGACATGCATTTCTGACCAATTAATGTGAGGGTTGTGCTGTTGTAACCACTCGAATCCCAGAATAATGGGAGAGTTAGCAGTGGGAAATACAAAAAATTAGATATGTTCACTATGGTTACCAGAAATAGTTAACTCTATGGGCCTGGTTCTGTGCGTTATCTGGGGAAGGGCTTTACCATTTAAAGCAGGGACATGGAGAGGTGAGGACAGGGGAAGTATTTCTATAGACATTTTTGCTGAACAAAAGAAGAATCGTGACAACAATGAACTGTTGTTGGGGCAGGAGCTGAGGTCTGTCGAAAGGAATCTTGTAAAAAATTAGCTAATTCTTCAAGGCGGCGGTTAGTTTCTGCTTGACGGTTGCTAAGTTCTTGTAAGGCGGAATCATGGTTTTGGATGAGGGAATGTTGTTCAGCTAATGTCCTCCTGAGTGCGTCTGCGGGGCTAGTCTGTTGGCCTGAGTGTTCTGTCATGGTGGTTTCCAATTTCTTTACCCACATGCAGAACACCAGGAGAACAGGAAATCAGTTAAATCAAGTTTATTTTTAACAAAGATGGTTCAGTGAGTAGTTGCGTCCTTGAGGGTGGGCTCACGGAGTCATCTGCACGTTGCTTCGGCCAAGGGGAGAGATCTGTGGATCTATGGTCTCGGTTTCTTTGTGGATGTCTTTGAGTAATCCTGGTTCCAGAGAAGGATCCTAACTGAATGAGTTGTGGTGGAGGGCGGACAGGTAAGTTCAGACGTGAAGAGCAACAGAGGAGCAATCCGACTGCCAGCCAGAGAATCCAGGTAACGCTTGAGATCCAGAACTGCAGAGGTGAAGGTGGGACCCGGGCAACCAGTGGGTAATAATCCATGGCATCACGAGGGGAGAGAATCCAGAAAGCCAGAACAAGAACTTCTCCAGGAAGCGCCACGACGTCACAAAGAAACACCATTACTGGCAAACACTCAGGCGATGAGTTGCTGGCAGTCTGCTCCTCTTATGCTCCAGGATGATTAGGTGATGAATAACAGGTGCGCGGGCGCGCCCCTCTAGGTATGCAGCCTCTAGGCGCCATCTGGTGGATGACGGTCAAAGGAGCAGGCAACAGAAAGAAAACCCACAAAGAAAAACCCAAAACCCCAGATCCCAACAGAAACATACTCTTTCCATGAGCTGTGAGGGCCCTCACCCCCTGATGGGAGACTGTAGTCCAACAAGTATATGTTAAAATCACTCCACTGTTAATGCTGCAGTTCCTCAACAGAGGGCAATAGACCCCTGCTGAGAGATTGTCCATCAAATTTTCATCATATGTTACAACCATATGTTAAAATCCATCTAACGTTAAATATGTTAAAGTCCAACATAGTTATGTTATGCCAGAAGCTGTTTGAATATGCTTATTATTATTATTAGTTATAATTTGGTATTATAATTAAAATAAGTCATTCAACTCAAAATTTAGCTATAACAAATATAGTTCAAATGGTGGTGATGTCAAAGCTGGAAGCTTATAATGATTTGTACCACTAATGCAGTTATTAAGTAGCTGTTATGAACTCAGGTGTGCTGGAATAAATGATCTGGTCGGATTTTAACCGACGAGGTTTACCCGGCAGACCATGAGAACCCCGATATAACTGCAATTAGAGTTTAAATCCTTATCCCTTATCACCAATCCAATGATAATGTCTCCGTGTTAATATCAGATGTTAACTCCGAAAGGAGGTTAGCTCTGAATTCTGAATAACCATGCAGCTGTGAATTGGAATGAACACACGATTTCTATTCCACAGTTGTTGTTTATTAAACCAAAAGTAATTCCCTGTTACAGTAATTCTCTGATTCGACAACCTTGGAATCCTACTCACTACTCAACTAACATGCAAAATATATATGTAGAAATAAAAGAAAAAACAATGGATTAAAATGAGAGGTAGCAAATCTTAGTTCAGCTCACGGTTGTTTAAACCACATTCAGAGACGTCGGCATTTGACGTTGCAGCATTGAGGGGCAGACACCCGCTTTAAGACCCTCCCAAGATGGCGACTATGATGACGTACGATCTACAACCTTGCGTGATGCGTGAGGGGAGGTCCTAATGATGTCACCACGCTTACGCTAATGTGAGGCGGTACCTCGCTCCGAGAGGGAGCGGTTTGGATGAGGGATTCAAGGGAAGGGCGCGAACTAAGTCCTAACAAAAAGATTGAACTGATAAGAAAGGGAGCAGAGATAGAACAGGGAAAGAGAAAAAAAGGAAAAGTATCAAAGAAGCGACTCACGGCGGAGTCCTTATGAACCACAAATCAAACCAGCCAAAAATCACTTACAAAAGGCATGCACATACAAACAGAAAATGTTCAACAGTTAAACACTCCGCCTTGGAGTAAAAGCATTAATTCTAACACCTGCCCAGGCACTTCTGAAACACCTTGTGGGTGGAAAAGAAATAAAAGAAATAAAAGGGGGGGAATCCCGTTACTTTGATGGTGCCTCGGGGCTGTTCCGGAGCGCTCCGAGTACGCGGCTTCCTGGAGGCGTCTTGACGAACGCAGGTGCGCTTTAGCAGCGGGACCGGACTGAGAGAGTTCCTTCGTCTTCCTCTCTCTCTCTGGGCTCCCAGACGCTTGTTCGGCCAAAACAACGCGTCGTCCTCTTTCGACCACCGGGAGATGACGGCTCTCAGTCTCTTGATCAGAGGAAATCCAAAAGTACTTTTTTTTAAGTCGACCTCCTGTGTCCGCACAGGGAATAGTTTCGCTCCGGTGCTTCGAACCAGCAAAGAGTTATCGAGCACGTGGCGCGGGGGGGGCGGATTTCCACGGAGTAACAGCTGTGTGCCATCCCTGACTGGCAGAATGCCAAGAAGAAGGCAGAGTGCCGTGTGCTGCTGGGTTTTATACCTCTCCCTAGCAACGTTATCTCTCCGCTCTGTTGTTAGGGTGGCGGCCATTTTTGGGCCGTGTTGCATGATGGGAGTTGGTGGCCATTTTGACCACCTTGCATCATGGGAAATGCAGTCCGTCACGTCCCGAACTAATGCAAGTTTGTCACGTCCTGACATGGTATATCAGTTATAATCACACTGCTGTTATCGCCTATTTGCACACTATTCTCTCAGGAATATCAAATGCACATTTCTGTAAATGTACCCTCAAAATCATTGCACAAAAACACCTTATTACCTCATTACTTGTGGTTCATGAAGCGCGGCCTAAACTAATCTATGTAACATGGCTGATATCACTTGCGAAGGGATTGATATCAAAGCCCTCAGACTCTGATACAAACTTTTTTTTATCTTTTTTATCATTTAACTTTTTATATTTTGCATACTCTAATGTGAAAAAAAGTTGTACACGTTTGTCTATTGTTTGTTGTGTGTACTCTATGCCGGAGTATGTCCTCAAAGGAATTTCACCACAGTAACACGCTGTGACAATAAAGGTGCTTATCTCCAGCAGTCACGAGGCATAAGTACAAGAGGTATCACAGAGACACAGGTAAGATAGGAGCATGTATGTACATGGTTATGTTTTCAACTGTGAGGAAACCAGAGTACCCTGAGACAACATAAGCATGTTCGGGGAGAACATTCAAGCTTTCCGCAGAAATACCCAAGACTGGGATTCTAACCCATCACCTTCTGGTTGCAAGGCAACAGTGGTATCACCTGCATCCAGTTCAGTCAAGGTCCAGACCTAAATTCAATTGAAAATCTGTGGCAATATTTAAAAATGATTCTCTCCATCCAGTCTGACAGAGTTTGAGCTGAATAAAAAGCTGGTAGAAAGTTAGCCCGTAATTATTGAAAGTTAGCAATTATTACAGCAAAAGCTGGCCCTACAAACTATTGACTCAGAAGACTGATTACAAATGGACTTCATATTTTCAAAATCATGTGCTGTTTTCTTTTCACTAAACTATGCACTGCTTTCTGTTGTTCTACATTACGGTCTATAGTTGTAATCTGAAAAAATGTGAAAACCTCAAATGGTGTGAATGTAATTCTCAAAGTGAGTCATGGACTTCAATTATTAGGTGCACTGTGATCTGTACATTGTGAAAAGAAATGGAAATAGGACGTAATATGTAAATCATCTTTAACGGTTTTCTCGTTTACAATATTAGCAGGTTGAATGCTTAACTTGATTTGACATTACATGCTCTAGTTTGGAGATGTAATGTTGCTGATCAGCGTATGCATCATACACTTTAACTAGATTTTGAAAGACAGTTTTAACTGTCATAAAGCTCTGCTGAATTCACGTTTTTGTTTTGTTTTGTTATAGTGGTTTTTGTACAGCAGGTGTGTATAAGACTGTGTATTCTCAAAATGTTTCCATAACCCCTGAATTGCCTGAGTGTAGAATGTGCAACTTCACTATGGAGCTCCTGCGTTGGGCTGCTTCCACACACTGATCTTATGGCTAAGCAGTACATCCCTGTTCTTTTCCCACAGCTGCCAGTGAGGCGCTGCGGCAATGAAAATCTCCCTTTGTTCTTCCCAGTTTTGTTTTCACACTCTGCTTCTGTCCCTGTTCTTTTCCCATGGTTTTCATGCAATCCCACTAGCCAGGGGCCAGCATTAAACTGGTCAGGCCAGGATAACCACTAGACTGTTTGCACAGCTTTGGCTTGGCAGTGTACACATATAGGGCTTTTTCCCTCTGTGGTCTTATCTGAGTATCCCAAAATGTTTCAGGGAGACCGGATTTCTGTGTTCTTTGCATAGTATACAGAGTTAAAGATATGCATTATTTGATGGTCACTGCTTTGGATTAAATAATAAATGTGGCCCAAGATTTCTTCCCCAACAAACTACAGCCTGCTGATCTTTAAAATCAGCTCTCCTTTGTTGAGTTTGTCAAAAAATAAGAAAAGATCCTAAAATTATAGAGTGCCTTTTTCTTTTCTTGAGCTTGTCACTTTACAGGGATTTAGTTTCTACTGGGTAATGTCGTGAATAGGCCTTAATGCTATATGAGAGGTTAACATTGAGAGACTGTAAATTGAAGAAAAGAAAGTTTTACAATCTTACTAGGTATTCAGGATTTAGGATTCACAATAGAATTATATATTTTTTATGCTGGTTGGCTTCTTTTTCTATTCCTGACTGCCTGCTGCTGTCAGGGATAGAATATCTGTGCTGTCATATGGTCAAACCTTGAGCTAACAATGGTGGTCAAATCCCGAGCTAACAATTAACTTGAAACTTGAACTTACATGCATCAGACGGGTTCTGATGAGTCATCCCCATAAAGATTGTGTTCACAGTCCTCACTCTGCTACATTCTGCTGCTACTCTCTAATTGTTAATTATTTGATTCTGGCAATTACATTTTTAATTTTATAATTTCTCTCAGTTTTTTTTTCTGCACAATAGCAACATCTAGTCTGGTGTGTTTAACTGTGACACCGTCCTGGAGGGGGAACACTGCTGAGCTACTGCTGTCTACAACTTCCATGTTCTCTGTCTATAGATTATACACTTGGCCAGTGGCAGCTGACCCATTGGGGGCGCTAAGGCGCTTCCCCTACTTTATGTGGAAGGGGAAAATATTATTAAAATATATTTAAAAAATGCATTATCAATGTCAATCTTAATAGTGTGTGTCTACATGTAATCTGAATTTACTTACTCTAATTTAACAGTGAATTTCTGTCAACAGACAGCAATATTTCTTCATTGGGGTGCTGGGAAAAAGAGCCCCAGAAGGGCAGTGAAATAGCCTATCAGCTATGGATTACTAGGTGAAATTAATAAATATTTGCCATATCAGTATCGTCAAAATCAATGGTTTTGGGGCACTGGAATATGTCGTCCCTGCTCCAGAAATTCCACGTGTAAAAGTTTTGGATCACAATCAGAGTGAGACAAGATGGTGACGTCACCAAATACTGTAAGGTAATTGCTGAAGCATCCTTTTGTGACATGAATGATGGTGATGAAAAAATCTGAGTTAAAGTGTTACACAAAGGAGAAGAGGTGACATGCAGGTTTGTGAACTATATGTATTGTATTTTGTAATATTAACCATGGCCAGACAAACTTTGACTTGAGGACGAGAAAAGTAGAAGCATGTAAGTTAGCTCTCGTGTTTAGGGGGAACTCAAACTGCCATAAAGCGGCGCTCTGGGTCACATGGCTTATGTATTGGCTGGGGATGAGGAGTACAGGGAACCTGATCAGGATTCACCCACAAAGAAAAGAACATTGGCTGAAGACACACAGTAACATTTGGCACTGGAGGTAAGCACTTGCTGCTTGGTCTGATTTGAATCAGATTGTCAAATAAAATCCAACCAGAATGTTGATCAGTTTATATAATGGTCCTGTCTGGACTATATATTGTCATATTATGAAATGAATAGTTAAAGTTTAGCACTTTGATATGTTACATAAAAGATATAATACTGTTATTTATTTTACCGGTTACATTTCTAAAAATTGAACCACACAACTGGAGAGGTTAAATTCTAAGTGCAGAAAGGAGCATTATCACAGATCCTTCTTCACTACTGCTGTTAGACTTTATATTCATAAGTGCTCCCAACTGGCTCAATTAGTATTTACATCACTGCTGAGGGTTGCAAAGTTTTTACATTTTCTGAAAATTGGTTGTTGCATTTTTTTATTATTATTATTTTTTAAGGAGAGGCTTTCTTTACCAAGAACATTGTCAGCACTGCTCTGTTGCAAAGAGACTTCCAACAACGCAGCAGAAAGTATTAGGAACTGTTACAAAGTCAACAACACAATGGAACAGATTGTCCACAGTCACTTCATGCCAATCCATGAGGAGTGAAGGCTGAAAGTCAATGACTCAATTCAATCTGCTGGTTTTCCTTAGATAGAAAACTTTGTAACCAATTTGAATAATAAACTGAACTTAACTGCACTGTTTGATAACTAGGATCACTTGATATGTATGTTCTTGACTTGGAATCTGTATATATGTCTTGGTTGAATTTACTTTGTTTAGGTGCCCTGAGACAATATTTATTGTTTATTGGTCTTAAATAAATAAGCCGAACTGAATTGCAGCCTTAAAATGTGGCTATTGAAAAAGCACAGAACACACTGAAATGCAAACATCTAATTCACTAACAAGTTGATATGGTGACTAATCTCACTGTTCCTATGCTTTTTGTTCGTGTAATTTATTTACATTTTGTGTCTTTATGGATTGTTTTTTTGTAATTTTGATAGCTGAGTTTTTTGTTATTGGTCAATACCAACTTAGAGAAAATGGGATGAAATATAATGTTCTCCCTAAATCAAAGGGTTTATTTGAAAATTTTGAGTTAAAAGAGTTAGAATGGAAACCTAGCATTTTAGCTCTATAGCCATTATATAGGACTTAATTTTTTGCCCCCCAGATTCTATATAATCCCTTGTAAACGTTTTAAACCCCTGGAATATTACAACCCCAAACGGCAGTGTAGATTACAGGGAATTTATGCTATAGACCAAAACAAAGTAGAGCACAAATGTGAAGTAGAAGGAAAACTATATATTTTTATAATTTTCTTACAAATAAAAATCTGTAAAGGGTGGTGCACATAAAATACAGTTTACCCTTTATGCTATTTCTCTTTAGTATAAGTGCAGCTGTTCTGTGAAAGACTCAGATGTTGGTTAGAGAACATCTGGGAACAAACAGCATCATGAAGACCAAAGGACATAGCTAATTTGATTTGAACCTATCAAGTCATAGCAGTCCAGCTAAGTTAGAAGAGCATTAAAAGCAGCCATGAGCTCTATCGTAAGTCTGGAGGGGCTGCGGAGAGCCATAGCTCAGGTGGGATAATTTGTTGATAAGATAACTGTCAGTCATGCACTCTACAAATCCAGCGCTGAAAGAATAACAAGAAGATGCATGTAGAGTAAACGGCTTGTGGAAGAAGATGCTCTGAACAAATGAGACCCAAAATAAAGATTGACTAAAATGCAAAATACTATCTGTGGAGAAAAGCTAACACAGCTCAAAGGCAAGATCTGAAGCTGCAATTGCAGCGAAAATTGTTTGACAAAGTGTTACCTCAGAATCTTCATATTTTTACTGGTAACAATTTTTGATAAGCATGGAACTGTTGTGCAGTTAATCACCAATACATGTTGTTTAACATTTAATCAAATAACCCTTGGTTTGTCAGGTATTGTCCTGTGAATACCAGCCCAATTTGTCGGTGGCATTAGGACAAAAGCTGAAAGAGGGGTTCAAGCTCTGGCATTCTCAAACAGCAAACTCAGCACACAGATAGAATAATTAGTGACATTCCTTCAAATAAGAATTTATTAACATAAATAATTAATTTAAAGTTAAAGATATTTCAATGAACCACTCTTCTTTACTAAGCTTGTGAAACTGAATTAAAACTACAAAGCAAAATTTAGATTAAAGAAACAAATGAACTATGTATTTAATTTGTCCACAAAAACAAGAGGACAAATTAAAAATGCTTGGAAACCATCACAAAATAAATATTCAATGATTTAAAAGTTCAGTGTAGATGTTTGATTTGGAGAACTAAAGTTCATCTTAAAGAATTCCAAATTAGCTTTACTAATTCAGAACAAAACAATTTAAGTTTATTTGTATAGCCCATTTCAGTAAGATAATTCAAAGTGCTGTAATGAACAGAACATTAGAAAGGAAAACACACTGAGGAAAGCAGTGGAATAATAGCAGCAGGTCAAGATACGTTGGACTACAAATTTAATCTTATGGCAAATAAGTTCAAAACAGGTTAGGCAGAAAATTACCATTCAAAGGCAACTCTAAACAAATAGGTTTTTAACCTTGATTTAAAGGAATTTAGGGTATCAGCACTTTTACGGTCTTCTGGGAGTTTGTTCCAGATAAGTGGAGCATAAGAAACTAAATGCTGCTTGCCCATGTTTGGTTCTGGGAATTTTTGTGGTAAGCCATTCAGTGAAATATGTACTAACAGAAGTATTTTTAAGTCTATTCTCTTAGCTACAGGGAGTCAGTTTAAGGACTTTAGAACTGGGGTGATCTGCTCTGCTTTCTCAGTCTTAGTGAGGATGCAGGCAGCAGTGTTCTGAGTAAACTGCAGCAGACCTGTGAAAACACCTTTGCAGTAATCAGTTCGATAAATGCACAGATTAGCTTTTTGAGATCCTGCTCAGACATTATTTCCCTAATTCTGGAAATGTTCTTCAGGTGAAAAAAGGCTGACTTTGTAATTGTCTTTAGATGCCTTTGAAGGTTCAGGTCTGAGTCCATCACTACTCCCAGATTTCAGGCCTGACTAGTGGTTACTACAGTAGCTGAAGCAACTGAAGCTGTGTGCTTACTTCTGATCGCTTTGGATTGGTCCAAAAATTATTTGTTTAGTTTTGTTTTTATTCAACTGAAGAACATTTTGGCACATCCATGCATTAATTTCTTCGATACATATAATCACAGCTTTAATGGGTTCATAGTCACCTGGTGACATGGTGATGTAGAGCTGTGTGTCTTCTGCATAGTTACAGTAACTTATGTTGTTTTGTTATGATTTAAGCTATAGGGAGCATGTAGATGTTGAATAGGAGAGGACCCAAGATGAACCCTTGGGGAACCCCACAAGTGATTTTTGTGTTCACCGATGTAAAGTTACCTACTGACACAAAAAAAGTCCCTGTCCTTCAAATAGGATTTAAACCAGTCGAGTGCTGTACCAGAAAGGCCAACACAGTTTTCCAGGCACTCTAATAGTATGGAGTGATCAACTGTGTCAAATGCTGCACTCAGGTCCAATAATAGCAATCTATGGTTCTTCCACAGTCTGCATTTATACAGATGTCATTGAACACCTTGATAAGGGCGGTCTCTGTACTGTGGTTATCACGGAAACCTGTCTGGTAAATGTCAAAGTGACTGGTAATTGTTAAGACGGTATTTAACTGTTAAAAAAACAGCTTTTTTAAATAATCTCACTGATAAAGGGGAGGTTTGGGGTGGGATAATTACTGTTTTTATGGCCTAGGGGAATACACCTGACGGAAGGGATGTGTTTATTATCTGAGTCAAATCAGACGTTATGACAGGCAAACATTTTTATTTGCCCCCAAAATTCCTAAAAAAAATACCCAAGTTAAATTAGATGCTTCTCTTGAACTCTTTGGAGCAGAGGCAAAAGCATGGTGTCTCTATAAAGGTAACACTTTAAATATGTAAACTCAGAAGTCCAGTATGGTGTTCTGTTAATCAGTCTTTTAGTTATTGAAGTTGGAACACATACAAATTGTCCATTTGTGTGCTCTCTTATTCCTGTTTCTTTCTTCGACATCCAGCTGGAGGCTGATGCAAGGAGATTCTAGCTGAAAAATAAAGGAGCCAAAAGAGACAAGACTTTTGTGTGACTGGTTCTAATTTGAATGCAATATAATAAAAAATGACTATTCTAGACATACCTTTTTTCTCTAGGTATGTCTAGGTGCTCTCCAAAACCTTTCTGACACGTAATCAGAGAACAACATTGTTACTCCACTGCTTCTTCTTTTGCTATTCTCGTCTTCTCAGAAGCTTTATACATATTTCTTGGTGAAAATGTACGCCTAACACCAAAAACTGTCTTTTATGCACAAGTATGCACCGAGAGTGAGCTTTATGCATGCTGTTTCTATGGAGTTTTAAATGTCCTACCCCACAAGCGACGCATCCACATGGCGGTAATTTCACTGGCTACAATCTCCACATGTCGCAATGAGTGTCTAAACTGACTGGTGTTGTGGAAAATATCATTAGTTGTTATATTAATCAGGCATTTTTATGGAAAGTAATAAGAGGTACTCCTAGCCTCAGTCTAAACTGTGTCTCCCCTCTGAGGCAGAAAGCACACAGCTCACAGGATGTTTGCTGGTTTATGGTTGTCGAGGTCATTTGGCTTGACCCCTGATAGGACATTTTTGGGTACTAAATCAGCCGTACTGCATGTAAGACCTTGAGAAGAAGAGCTTCCTTGTTTTGAGAACAGATAGAACCTGGAGACATAGTGTCTGCGGCCACACCCCCAACCTAATCGGGAGGGGTTAGTTAGTGTGATAAAAGGATGTCTTTTCGAACCTTTGATTAGACAAAAACTGCAATGCCTGAGAGAAGGACATGGGTAAATAAGCAGGAGCAGACCCATTATTAATATCAACACTGGTCCGGGCAATGTACATCAAAGCTGGCGGAGGAAGGGTTTTAAGAAATAAGCTATGGTGAATAACATTATCTCTGGAGAAACTGTGGATCAACACACTGGTGAAAAGAGATGTCAATCAAAGGAGGAGGGCATAGTTGACCATCTTGGAAAAAAAGTTCTTAAAGTAGAAGTCTATGGTAGGAACTATACGGCTTTGAAGTCAAAAATACGTTCCAATGGGTCACCGGTGACCCGTTGCCAGTTAAGGTGTTAAAGAAAGCTTTGGGTGAAAAAGATGACGCAGCAGGAGGAATTTAGATGGTGTATGATTTCTTCTAAATTTTTGAAGTTTATGTGGCAGATTTGAAACATTTTGTCAAAAATCCGTTTTAGTAGGAGGGAACTGGTACTGAATTTGATATGGTGGCTAGAGACTGCCCCTCAAATCTTTCAGTTTTTTTTAGTAAAAGATTTAGGAAATTTGTTGCAGGCACTTATAGTTTCCCTGTTTTCTCTCTGCCAAACACAATGCCTCTACCGTGATTGGTGACATTCAGTGGTTTGGCTGAACAGTTTAGGGTGATGTTAGCGACTCCAGACTGGGAGGCCTGGTCTGGCTCCAGCTGATGAAGGCTGGGTAAAGGTGGTCGTCTTGGATCCAGGTGCTTGGGGGAAAGCCTGCTGGGTCACCGGTGCAGCTGTGCTCTGCACTGTCCTTGTGTTGGACCTGAAGCCTACCCCCAGTCACCAGGGGTAAGTGCTTGAGAACAACTCTGTTGGCTTGAAGATGAATCTTATGGTGGGCGGTTACCGTTTTTTTTTGTGCAAAACTCAAATATCACAGCTTGTTTTTGGGGTGGGTATCTGCTTCAGTTGCTGATTTTGCAGAAAGCAGACTTCACTAGGTTTGGTTCCAATTTGAAGAAATTTTTGTCTGTTTTGGCCAGTAAACCGGACAGTGCAGCGGCTCTCCAATGTTGCCGTTTGTGGCAGACAGTGGGGAAAGAGACCGATTTGAATCAGGAGGAAAGCTTTGTAGCATCCAGGAGGCACCTCCTCCCCAGGGCGGTCCTAGAAAGGAGTTAGTTCAACAGAATGACACACAGAGCTGTAATTCTATGTCATCCATTCAGTGTTCATATTTATCTCATGGCTTTGAGGCAGAGCATTCCCCTGTAGGTTTCCTCCAAGGATCTGCATCCATGTTGAGATAATTGGCTTCTCTAAATTACCCTTTGGAGTGAGTGTGTGTGCATGTTTGTCCATCTTTTCCTGTGTTCCTGAGATAAACTGGCAACATTTCTGGGGAGTAATGAAAAGGCATAGATGGATGGATGGATGGATCTGTTTTCTTCATAGCTGTGCACTACTTTATGTTGGTCTACCACAACATTCCACTAAAATCCATTGAAGGTTTTAATTTGAGTGGGAAATGTGAATGTAAATTTCTGGGGAACGAATACTTTTGTGTGACTTCTGTGATTATTTTTTTGTGCTGTTATTTAGCTAAAACCTCAAGATATGTGCAGTTTCAAGGACCACAGCACACTGAGAGAAACCAAAAGATGAACCAGGAATGAAAACATTTGACACAATTTAAAAACAAATGAAAATATGCATGTGGAACAAATTTAATAAAACAACTTTATAAATGAATTAAAAATATCATGGCTAAATGTTCATGAAAAGCAGAAAATTTAGCCTGAGACTCAGATTTCAGCTGATTGTTGTTTGGTGTGTTTGATCTCTAATTGGCCCTCTACCCCATCAGTCTTTAATGGTAAATAGAGTGACCCTTATTTCGCATTTTCTATTCATACTGACACAGAACCTCAGGCACACTGATACTTGCAGATGGTGGATGGAATCAAACCTAAACCTTCCACAACTGCAACATGTCCCCTCTTCCCACAGTAGCCCCTCTTTGATTGACCTGTTTACCAGATATTCTCAAACTGAGTGTGAGCATACAAGAAGTGCAGTGCACCATTTGTCAGAACTAACTTCAAACGATGGGTTCACAACTGCTACGGAAGAGTGTTAAAGCATTGATCAGTGCCTGTTTGATTTAAAGATTAGACTGAAAAGACTTGAGGGAACGTAATAGACGTTACATCACCTTATTGCAATGAGATCGGCCCAAAGTCTGATAAAAGCCATCTGAGGTCCAAATGCTTCCATTATATATGTGTAATGTCCTCCAGACTTCTTAATACAAGTCCCCAGCTCAGCATAGGACAGAGCTCCTGCAGTGACAAAGGTAACACATTAGTTCTGCTTGTATATCAAGAAGACAAATACAGAAACTGTCACATTTAAAGAAATTTACTCTGTAGGCCCCGTAATCTCAACAGGAGGTTATTGTGGGAGGCTTCCCAGAACAGTGAGCTTTAGAAAGGGATTTCTACAGGACTGAATCTTGATTATAGTTTGGAGAAACAGGAATCAAGCAATAAAGAAGGGGCTGGAGTAGAGTATCCAAGGATAATGTGCTGGGAGTTTTCATTACAGTATGAAAACCAAAAGCTTTAATGATTCAACAGGACAATATAATACAGATATGCTAAAGAGCAGCACTATGCAGAGATCTGTTTTAGCACTGCGGCACTAGAATTATTAGCCTGCAGTGACTTTATGCTTTAAGCTGTCAATTGTTTATTAATGATGTATTGAGTCAAACCCTAAGATAAACTGTCATGGTGTTAATGTTTCCACAGTTGGGTAGGACATGTATTTAATCCTATGTGCAAGCCTGTAGTTAAAGCAACACACGCTGGCTATGGTTTGAAGGAAACTGTTTCTCTAAATCCAATATAGAGTTAGCTAAAGAATCCTAACAGCTTTCACATTTGACCCAGGACAGGATTGTTTTTTTTCTCCCACATAGATCTGTGAACAAAACTTTATACCCCCTTTCCAGATTTATTCTGGTTTTGCTTTATTTTCATACTTACATGTTTCAGATTAAACTCATTTTAAAATCACACAAAGAATTACAGAGTAAGGAAAAAAAAGGCAGTCAAAATTAGAATTTCATTCCAAAAGGAAAAAAAACTATCCAACCTGGCCTGATGTGAATATATAATCCCCCCCCCCCCCCCACCACACACACACACAAATTTAAATGTGATTAACTGTATTTTCTTTAAAGCTAAATTCAACTTCACTGACCAAGCCTATAGGCCTGATTCCTTTAGACCCATACAAGCAATAAATCACTTTAACAGAACCTTTCTGACAACATGTACTGGGCTAAAGGGTCTCAAAGATCTCGAAGCTAACTGGATACATAAGCACTAGAAGTGCACAGCCAGCAAAAGGAAACTAGCAAGGAACGAGCATGCAAACTGCCGTTAAGTGAGCATGTCACAATAATCTGCATGTGGGGTAACCAAAAGATAAGTTCACTCAAAGCTGAAAAAAGACTGCCCACTATACCTTTAATTTACAATTTAACAGGAAGGTTATTTTTCCAAATAGGGCTATGTGAGGTTGGATAGCTATTTCCCTACATAAATAAAATCATTGATTGAAAATAGTTATTTTTTTGTATTGCACCAGGTTATCTTTATCTGATTTTAGAATTTGCTTGATTTTTGGTTTTTATTTTTGGTGGCAACAGGTACCTGATAGCTAATAACTTAGAGTAGTTATGTGGACATTTCAGTCATAAGGGTGGCTTACTGCCTCATGAGGAACATGAGGAACAAATGCTTTAATCACAGATTTAGTTAAGAAAGAACAGAAATTTGTACTGAGACGCGTTTCAGTACAAAGCATCTTTTATCATCTATATGATAACGTTAAGTGTTAAAATATTGATTGGAAGCATAACATACTGTTAAAGAAGTAAAAGATCAATTCTTCTACTCAAAGGAAAAAGAAACACAGATTTGGCTAATAAATGGGTAATGTACAATTGCTGCTCATATTCAATGTAAAACCTTTCCAGTGCATTTATGATTAATTTTCTGGCACAGTCCCTTGCCATTTTCTTTTGTTGCTTGTCAAAATGAGTACAGGTAATACAAATAAAACTTCAACAGACATTGATTTAGGTCAAAGAATAAACATGTCACCATGCAGCAATAGGTTTTTATCAAGGCTGTTACCTTTGGATTGGAAAACAGCTCAGCTTGTCAATGAGCTGGGTTTTTGACTGGGATTAAAATTCCTTTTGCAATACTTCAAGCTTTTGAAAGTCAAGCCAGTGCAAGTCAGAAAGACACTGGAGACACCACAACCAACATCACAACCTTGTGAAATCAGGTTTTCAGACTTGAAACCAATGAGAACTGATTTATGTACAAGCCTCGGGCTTGTACTACATAAAGGTTGTGTAATTTCCTTACATAGTTTTGTAAGAAAAATACACAAGAAAAACACCAACAGCATAACACCCCACTATCTACAATTAAGTGGACAAAAGTATTCAGAATAAAGGGCCCATCAGAATAAAAAAGCATCATGTAAACAAGCCAATCGGAATATGATGATCGGATTAAGCTCAATCGAAATGAAATTGTAATCCAAATGAGAGGCACGTTATGATAGGATTAATTGATTGTGTACCCATATAAATGGTGCAATTCAATTATTTAATCTGAATACATATTAATCCGTTTGTGAAATGTTGTGCATGTAAACATAGCTGCTGTGTATAATCAATAAACAAATGTTATAGTCAGTGGCGTGCACAGACATTTTGGGGGGCAGGTGCTCAGGAGGGGGGGGGAGGGCACTTTTTAGCGCACGTGGAACACTTAATTATAAAATCAATAATAATAAAATACACACGCATGTTGAATGAAATTTGACTTTTATTTGTAACATTCTCTAAATGTGAGTTTTCAATGGAAAAAAGTCACACCACCACCAACAGAACAGACTAAAGCGTACTACTTTAAAGCAGCATCCTCCTTGGTGCCATGTCTTTAAAGATGTTGATGACCTCGCTGTGGTTTACCTCAATGTCTTTTTCAATGGCAAGCAGAAGAAGGTCAGAGAGCCTTTCTTCTCCACACAGGCTTCTTAGTTTAGTTTTGATGATTTTCAGCTTGGAAAATGATCTTTCAACTGAAGCTGTCGTCACTGGTAATGTTGCATATATTTGGATCATTTTGACAAAGGCAGGAAAGATCAGCTGGCCATTGTTTTCCCTCAGTATTGAACATATTTCTTGTAGGTTCTTTAAAGTAAAGCTGGAGTGGAAGACCTTTAGTTCTGTCTTAAGCTGCTCCTCATCTTCTCCATAGAGGATGCAGGCGACCGCGCGAGTTCACGTGACAAAGGAAGAGAGATAGGCTGGTCGGGTGTGCGCAAGGAGGTGGCTCATTTCGGGGCATTGTTTCAGTCGTTTTTAATGGCTCAGGTTTTCAAAAGATCATTTCAAAACCGACCTCAGTAAGATCTTAATAATATTCAGGGCAGTCAAACTTTTTTTACAGTAGCAGGCTACACACTATCAGGTAGGAGGGTGCACTTTATATATATATATATATATATATATATATATATATATATATATATATATATATATATATATATATATATATATATATACTTCAGACTGAACAGTGGCTCTGTGACTACTGTAACAAACAAACAGCAATAGTGTAGTCGGTGTTGCCAAATTAGGCAGGTTTCCAACCAATAAGGCTTTTGAACATATTGAGCTGGAAAAAAAATAGCTTATGGGCAGATTGTAAAAAATTTCGTAAGCTTTTCATAACATTTGTTGGGCTTTTAGAAAGAATGACTAACAAAATATATCAAAATAGTCATTATTTATTTTTTAAATATGTTGAATCTGTCGATCTGACATCGTCAATGAAAATTAGTTATAATGAATAATATTGATTGTTATAATAAAACAAAAGAATAATGGTTAATCAAGTGTTTGGTCAATGTAAACGCCCAAGAGGGGTTGAGTTCTACTTATCAACTTCATAACTGCGTGTAAGAGAAATGTTTAATTGAGCTATACTGAGAGAAATTAAGTTCATATTAAAGGTAGATTTACAACTCATGTTGGGAAGCTATTTATAATTTATTTTTTCTGGGTGAAATATCCTGATTGTTAAAGAGATCTTGTGTGTATTTGGTTGTCTGATTGTACATTTTGTTTGGAGCCCATATGCGCAGTTTTTTTTTCTTTGCTTCAGCTCAGTTGTGTGCTAATGGCATGTTCTTATGTGTTTAATAGTTCTTTGCTTTTAACATGAGAGAGTTTGAGATTTGGCCTTGTTTTTTCTTTTAAGTTGGGCAGGTTTTTTGCTGGTTTGGGTTACTGGAAACTAACAGTGACATAGGGTAACCTGTAGTGCTGTCTTAACTCAAAAGTCCAGCATAAGCTACACGCTAATAAACATGAGCGCTGGTGTCAGGCTGAACACTGACTGAAGTAACAATTCTGACTAGAACAGGTTCTGTAATTGCAGCAGCTATGAGAACAATGAGCAGAACAAAGCAGAGTTCCCTTCTACCTGCAAGTAACTCAAATCTCTTCAGTTTGGCAGTTTTAGTGCTTGGTTCTGCTCCTTGTGCTGCTAGCTGTTCCCTAGCTAACCCTGCTAGCTGTCCTAGCTCACCCTGCTAGCTGTCCTAGCTAACCCTGCTAGCTGTCCTAGCTAACCCTGCTAGCTGTCTAGCTAACCCTCCTAGCGTGAATGTTTACTCCAGTTTAGACTTCAGTGCTGACATTTCAAACAGAAATTAATAGCGCTCCTTCCAGCTCGCTCTCTGCTTTGTTGTCACTTCTTGTAATTGTTTGGTAATCAGACCAAATTTCCATCCCGCTCTACCAACACCAACGGTGACCACACCACAGCCGAACTGCGGCGGCGACTGAAGGCTATGACTCGGTGTCCCGCCCCTCTCCAGCTGTGATTGGCTAGCATGCTGTCTTCAGTCGTTGATTTGATTGGTTAAATTGTATGATTGACACATCAAAGATAGTACTAAAAGGTCGATGGCCACTCCGAGGTAAAAAAAAAAAAAAAAAGAACACGGCTTCCAGTCCAGGGTCTGCTCCGCGCTCAACCAGAAGGCACAAATATCGTTCCATTATATAATCGGGGAAATGTAGGCGGCGGCAAGAGCTGCTATAGACGGCGATTTGCCGCCGTTGACTGGCTACTTTTGACTGCCCTGAATATTAATAATAAAAAAAAACGAGTTTCAAAAGGGCATTTTCGTTGATAAAGGGCAAACTTCCTAGTGCTTTAGCACCACCTAGTGTCTATGTATGCACGCCCCTGGTTATAGTATTTTAAGTGTTTTTAATAGATGGTATTGTACTTTAGGCATTCTGTCTTTAGACCTAATGTCTAGTATAATGTGTTCTGCCTTTATTCCCCACCGTGTTGTATCACACACTAAGAATGATAATACATTTAATCCATTCCTGTTCAAAAAACCTACTCAGGAATCAGCAATGTAACTCACCAAAAAGTGAAAGAACACCACAGGCAATCCAAACAATCAGGGACATTCCTACGCTTCCAGAGTGTTTCAGGATTCCCTTTGGTGAGATGAAGATTCCAGCTCCAATGATGGTCCCAACAATGATGGAGATTCCTCGGAGCAGGGTCACCTTCTTGCCCAGTTCTACCTTCTTTTCACCCCCTTTGTGGAGTTTCCCTCCAGGACTTTTTCCATTTTGGGAAGACTTTTGTCCATCTGAAGCCAGTTTAGCATCATTGTTTGCAGAAATAGATCTGTTCATCTTCTTAAACACTGCCTGACACACAAAATGGCTTTACCCTTTTGGATCAAAATCTCTGGATCTGTATCTCTGGGGGAGCCTGAGGGTACAGCTACAGTCCAGCGAGGAAAAAAAACAAAATTAAAGTTCACTTTTTTAAATACTCTTCATGCCCCTTCCTCAAATCTGTTACTCCACACTACTAAGTATATCCACTCTCTGACATCAACTAACTGTTTTGTCTCTGTTCATCTGTTTCCGTGTCTTATCTATTTCTTTGTCTTGTCCCATGCTTTTACTGTTTGTATTCCCTCCCCCTTTTTGAGTCATGCCTCTTCTCTAAAACCAGCTGTGACTCACAGGGGGGAGGTGTTACACTACTTTGGTGAAAGGTAATAATGAGAGTACAACTTGTTAAGAGAGTCATTATCAGATTCCAGCTCTTCTTTTTCCTCAGTTTTCCTATATTCTCCATGTGATTAAACAAGTTGAGTTGATTGGCTTTCTACTCAATATCAGACCTCAGCTCCAATTTGTATAACTTGCCAAAGGATCGGGTGCATTCCTGGATTTCAGTAGCAATGTCCTTGAATATAATCCTAAGAACTGTCAAGACATTGAAAGTCAGACTTGGTTAGCCCATTTGACCAACCCTAAACACCTTTATTGCACACTTAGAGTCCAACAAAGGTCTTCATGTTGAAATCTTTTCAGAGGGCAGTGTCATCATCTTTGTCTATTTAAAAAATATTTGTGTGGGTGCAGAAAAGAAAATAGATGAGGAAAGTGCAAAATATTTCTGGTTGACCAACTTAAACAATGACTGTGATATTTCATAATTCCCAGCATAATCTAACGTCAACTACTGTACAATTTCTGTAAGCCTGGCTAAAATCAAAATTACAATTTGCTAATAATATATTGGATAGTTAGCAGTAACAGAAGGAAAATGTTTTAACATGTTTGGTTTTGTAAGAACAAAAAGTATAAAATGCATGCATTGCCATATGCTGACAGCTTGGATCTGTCAGCATATCCACACACCTTCAGTGTTTGGATTTACCACGAACCTGAAACAGAAATCATACATTCTGACATACAGAATGTGCTGTAATGAAACTGTTTTATGACTGTCTCATTGTCTTACAATTCTATAGAGTTGTAAACATATGGGAACATGGTAACATTTCCCCATATCTCTATTGTGGATACAGACCTGATTCTCTCTCTTTCTGACATATATTCATAGGAAAAACTAAGTAATTGAAGTTCTACTTTAATTAGATTTAGTAGGGACATAGCAGTTAAGTGCTGTTATTCAGATGTGTTTTGTAACTCCCCATCAGTGTGAGGACCGCTATGAAAGCAAGAGTATTTGCAGTTTACCAACTGCTTGCCTATAATGTCAGTGTGTTAGTACAATGCGGAGGTAGAGAAGTATCAGCAATGACCTTTGAATAAGCAGAGGTTGTTGCTCATTAATTTTAAAAATGTTGCAAGGACAGTTCCATTTTATCTAAAGTCAGTCAATCTAAACAAAAGTCTACTTGGAAGAAGAACATGTTGCAGATAGCAACCAAACTGCAAAAATAAATAAACAAATAAATAAATAATAAAAAAAACTATTAAAAGTTAAAATGCATTACTGGTTTAAAGAAAATGTCAGGCTCCCCAGGAGTTTGATTACGTATTGTAGTTCCCTGGAGATTCTGCAGCCTGTTTATGTTTTGCACTTTTAATATTGTGTATGCTTACATTCTAGTTTCTGTCATTGGTTAGTGTTCTGTTCGGTATTTGTGTAAGTAGTTCATTCTGGTTTCTGTTAGATTCAGTTTGTGTTTTAGTCAGCTTCTGTTCATTATAAGTTTAGTAATTCTGTTAGAGCTTTACTTTTGGTGCGAACAGCAGCCCACATTTAAAAGAGGTTACATGCATGCATTTAGGGGACAGCAAATACAGGCAGTTTTTTGTTATCTGTATTTATTATTTCCATGCTGATAAATATGTATATATAAAAACCCTCCATAGAGAACTACCAAAATTAGTTTGAATTATAATTCTTTGATAAACAATTATTACATGGAAATCCATCATTGCTCAACATCTCTTATAATGGTAAATTATCCAATACAAGTATTTAAAGTTAGGTTTAACTTAAGATTTGACTGTGTGGCTGTTTTTAGCTTGCATATTGAACCTTTATTTGTCAGAGAGACTACAGAGACAATAAGTCTGGGTAATGAGAATGGATACACCCCATCTTCAAAAACTTGTAAAATTATTTTGTTCCAACAGAGGGGTACAAAGCACGTACAGAGCATGATATTTTATGGTAATCAGAAAGGATTGGTCTGATGTGAAGCATACATTGGCAGTTTTTTCTGCAAACGCAGAAGGACAAACAGAATTTCTTATGATCACACAGTGAGCATGTTTTCAAGGTACTGTGGGAAAGTCACAATCCTTTGATTAGAGTAACATAATTTAAAGCCAGCTCAGTCTTTGTATGGCTGCAAGGCAATTACACACCTCTTGCACATTCCTTTTCTCAAAGGCAGAAGGCTTTCCAGAAAAGCAGTGTGTGCCAGGGGGCAGTTTCAAGGCCGGATTGTCAGTGTTAGGACACAATGGAGAAGTTGGGACACCCAAATAGTGATAAAAGCTGAGATCATTTCTAAAACAATTTCTGCCAGCAACTTCTTAGATATAACACCACAGTGCAGGACAGTCCCACAAGGAATCGTACATATGGGGTGAAAGTGATAGCAAACAGGCTTAAATCAGAGGCAACCAGATTTTCACTCAGTTTTTTTCTGAAAACATTTTGGCGCCTCTCCTGATGTCCTTGTCAATTCTGGTGACACACTTGAGCGCAAAATGATGTAATCTATCACACTGTGAGATGCATGAAGGCCACAATGATGTTTTTCTTTAGGTTCACTTTGACATGCTGTATCTTACCTCTTCCTTATCTTCACTGCCAAACAAGCCTAGGGGAGCATAGGGTGAGTTATGCAAGTTTTCACCCAAAGTCATTTTACAGCGAGACCATGTCAGTAATGCTTCCTAAAATATGTACATATATTTCAAGATGTGGCACATCCCTGGAAACAATCACCCTGGATCTGAAATATAGAAATTCAGAAACAGCTTTCTGGAAAAAAAAGTTTTCTTGTGGCACAACATGCCACCATTATATTTTTGCATTGAGTATTAAAGTAAAATATGGTTATTTTAAACCCAGAAACTGTGATTCCATATAAAAGCTAGACAGATTCAGCACAAGATTACTCATTTAAGGTTTATTTAAAGTTATATTACAACACCAACAGCCAATATTCTACAAGCCTATTGTGCCACAATAGCTTCTTAAAGGGCAGTTTTCTTAAAAGGGATAGAAACATTTATTTAAATTAATCATTTTCACATTTAAATTTATTCATTTGAAGTCTATATATTGTGGAACTGCAATGCTTTGGTCTGAATTTCTCATTGTTGTAGCTCCACATTCCCCCTCTTTTACCCCTGTTCTGAGGTTTATCTGAGAGCAACGTATTTTGGTGCTGTCTCTTTAAATCTAAAGGAGGCACTTCACACCCCACCCCCTTCCAGGTTGCAAAGCATTCCACTTCCACCCTGTTTGGCCTTTTGTGTAGGATGCTGGGGGACAGTGTGATATGTAGCCCAAATGGGCAGAAGAACCAACCTTGTCACTTGATAACTGTAATGGTCAAAATTAGAATCACATAAGTTTTAGTACAAAAATGAATGCAGAGTACAGTCTCAATAAAATATATTTTTTTAAATAATTACAAGTCGGGGTGATTTGTGCCAGTGGTGCAACCCAAAGCCGTTTGGCCCATATTACCCCAACCCTACTATTTTGGAAGCATTTATTATCTAGCAGTTTTGAACATTATTCAGACTGTATAGACTCATATTGTAGCTAAACAAAACACTAAAATGTATGTGAAATGTAAACAAGTCTGTAACTGTTTAGACACAACAATAAAAAAAACAATCATTGAAATATTACTTTGAAAGGAAAGAATTTTTTTTTACCTATATTTGTGCTATCCTTTCATGCAATGAGGCTATTCTTTTCAGGATGAGTGAAATGGCTCACACCTCTAAAATGTGGGGTAATATGACCAATTTCTTTTATGGTTACCTAGACACAGGTAACAACTTCCCCACTTACGTAAATCACCCCTTTCACCCGTGATCATTAACAAAACTACCGACAATATCCTGTTTTCAAGTTAAAATTATTTTCTTTGATAATCTTACTTTTGCATTGAATATAATGTATATCCTAACACATTAAATAGCTGCATAGTTTTGTACTATGCACAGATCAATACTGATTATTGCCTTTACTCCAGCATAAACTAAATTGTGTTCTGCAACGTGTTATTCAGATTTTATTTCATATCATAGCAAAGTTAAATGGCAATAAAGGCCGCTACATACTCCACGAGAATAAAGAGCTTTTTTTTTCATAGTCGGGGTGGGAAGACACTAAGCTAAAGAAGTCCTGTAGACTTGACATTAAACTCCAAACACACCACACAGGTGGTATGAGTGAGGGGCGCACAGAGAGTTGTGTGCGCGGAGAGCTAAAGGTTGAGAAGCAGAAATAGGTGTGTTCTGATGCTATTTGTAAAGACTTCGAAAGTCGGGGATGTGCGATACTAAGAGGGTGCGACTGCCCGACTTGAATGATTTATAGAGTAAATGCTGCAAGTGAGCAGAATTGGAATGTTCAACCACTTAAGACCAGAGATGAAATGCAGGACTGCGAGACTGAAGTTCCACAGATGTTTGAGACATTTCCACTTCTCCAACCTAAAAACACCTATCTAATCTTTTCCAATCACAGTAGTCAGACCAGAGGCAGTTCTAGACAGGGGCAAAGAGGGGCCAGTGCCCCTTCAGAACTGGTCCTAGCCCCTGTTATGGCCCCTGTACTGAAGACATGATTTTAAATAAATTTCTTACACTTATATATAAATTATTGGTCAATCTACCATAATCTCATTCCCAGAAATGAGATTATGGTAGATTGAATGAATCCTCTCCAACAAAGAGTGATTAGTGTTTAGCTATGAGAATTCAGAAATGTTTAAAGTGCCCCACAGCAGAGGTAACAAAAGGATAACCGGACTCTCATTGAACTTGGCCCAGTATTTCAAAACACTGGAAACTTTCCTAATGATTACGATTAATGTTTGGCTGTTTCCTGTTTTTCACAGTAAGAACATTTAGTCAACTCATTTCCCTGTCATAGTCCAGGCCGAGGTGCAGGCCGGGTTTTCTCTTTCTCCTTCTCAGCAGGGTTGGATGGGCAGGTGCTCTACATGAGCTGATTACCACCCTTCTTAAGGAGCTGGAACCAGGAGGAGGGCATCAGTTTGTTTACGCTCATGCGTTGGTACAGACCAAACCTCTTTCCAAGCCTTGACTCCTTGCATGACCCAAACCTAACCCTGTTCTCATTTTCCTTCCTCCTAGAAACCCGGATTCCAAGCCGAGAACCATTCCTCTGTTAAGGCCCATTCATACCTCACGTAAAAGACGGATACGGATACGTGTGGAGTGTTTCATACGTTCTAACCGTCGATTTCGTCCGTACTTTGACACGAAAATTGGGAGCTTACGCTTACGGACGAAACGGATCAATACGGAGCAATACTACCGGAAACGGTGGGGGCGCTATTGAGTTTGTAGTACAAAATGTCAACAAAACCACGAAGAAGGTTGTAATTCTGGGCTTTAAACAATGGCGGGATTCGAGGAACAACTTGCGGAGCTTGTCCGCAACTACCCACACATATGATGTGTCGTGTCCGGGGCACAGGGACAAACAAAAAGTTTACTTAAGGAGCAAATACAACAAAATCACGTCTTGGACCGTCGCCATGTTGGATCAGTGACGAATCATTGGCGCCCAGCACTGCCACCTAGAGGACATATTGGTTATTGCGCACCTCAACGGACGGAGGTATGAAGGAGTCAACGGATAGAACGTACGGACAGAAATACGGACGTGCAGGCCAAACGTAGGGTATGAATGGGCCTTTACTCACACATTCTGAAGACTCCACCAAGATGTTCCAAGCCAGCTTGCTGGAACCCGTGAAGCCTTTGATGCACACCCTGCATAAGCCCTCCTGCCTGTCCACCCTCTGACAAAACATCTGGAGAACACCTATCGGTCCTGCACCTCCCATCAACAATCCTGGACATCACCCTCCCAAGCTCAAGCCAAACCATCAGCCCAGTGAGTTCCAGTGCTCTCCTCAGACTCTCACCATTCAAACCCTCACCTTAATGTTACCTCTCGCCTTCCCTTCCGCAAGACCCAGAGATCCAGCCTGACGACTTCATCTCCACCTTTATTATTTTCTTCAATAAAACCTTTAACTGATTCCTGCCTCCGTGATTGTGCTCATTCAGAGTCAATTTGCTAAACATGATATTCCCAGAAATGAGAGCAGGCACACACACACATGCACTCAAACACAATAGCTGATATGTGAGCACACAGCAACGTATAGAAACACAAAACTGTTTTACTATACTAACCAGTAGAATAATTGCCGGGAAGATTACCTATAACATAAAAAAGTTTGTGTATGTTTGTCTAAATGTCGAGTATGTTTGTCTATGTGATGTTTGGGGTATTTTGTTTAAATGTTTAATCTGTATGTTGTAAATGTGGTTTACTAACACTTGTCTGACTTTGTGCAGTCTACTTATGTTTTTATAATATTGTCGATAAACATTAACATGATAATGTAATGGATCAACATGAAATTAATATAATGAACAAGGGTCATAAGGTTTTTTAGCTGTCCACATTGCCTGATTTCTCAGTATTCACAAAAGTCCAGACTGAAGTTGAGGTTGGTAAATTGCCTTTAAGATTCTGCATCGGATTATGCTACATTTTTAGGAATACTGAGTTGTCAGAGTCAAACTGTGGATCTAAATTGTTTAACTTATGAAAATGAATCATCATCAATAAGCCTCCGTCATTATCAGGAGTATTTTTGGGAAAAGAGAAAAAAACAAAAGAAAAAGGTTGAAAGATGTTTGTGTATAATGTGAGAATAATGTTCTTAAGGATCTATGATCATCAGACTTATGGTATATTTAAGGTAATATATACTTAAGTTCATGGTGTTGAATATGAAAGTGTGTATATTGAACAATTATTCAACAGTTAGTATTTAAGTATTTAAGGTTGAAAAAAGTAAATTACCAACCAGGAAAGAAGTTCCACAGATTTACAACAGGCAAATTGAAAATGACATGTTGTACACAGAAGACAACATAGTTGATCAATCTTAGAATTGCAAAGATGATAGTCACATAAGGTTAAGATGCAAGTGATGATCTAGTAGACAAAGCATTTTGGAAATTAACACATGAAATTAATTCCTAATGCAGTGTAAATGGGAGATTTAGTACTTTGGATTTATTTTAAGTTAGAGGGAATTTGAAATTTCTAATGGGGAATTACAACTTTAAACTTGTTTGAAACACAGGGACAAATGAGGTTCACAATTGAGGTTTAAAAGACAAATTCTAATTTAGCCATAAGAAAACTGGAACAAGGAGTTTACCAAAATGTGATAAATTCGGTTTAGTTGCACATGAACTAAATAACTTAAAGGAATTGACATTATAACATAGATACAAGGAAGCTATTTGGTTCACAAGAAACAATATCCTTAAACAGATCTGTAGTGTTGTTTTCAGCAAAATAATATATTTGTTAATCCACATATAAAAGAAATATGGTGTCAGTAGAGCAATTCTTTTTTAGGAGAAATTTAAACTAGTCTTACGCATGTTTGAAATTTTCATTCAAAAGTGCAGGATCATTTGGGCATGAATGGAGTAATGCCTGAACTCATGAAAATTAACCCTTTACAGTCCAGAATCCCCATTAGTTTCAGATGTTTAACTTTTCCATTGTACTTAAATAAATAATTTTTTTAGCAATAAACATGCCAATTGCTTGAGAGGACCATGAAAAAACAAGCAGATGACGCTTGGAATTGTTAAAATTACATTAAATATTAAAGTAAAAAGGTTAGTTACTCTTAAACAATGAATTTAACACATAATAAGAGGAGCACTTAAGAATAAAATAACAAATTAAGAATTAAGCATATAATAAAGCTGAATAATGGATACTAGTGTCAGGTTTGGGGTTAGGTTGGTGGCTGGACCCAAATGCAGAGAGACCAAGGCAGGAAGCGGTTATGAGTGAGTTTAATGAGAAAAAAAATCCAAATAGTAGCAACAGGTGGAGCAGATGAATCCCGCAGTGAATGGAGAAACAAGAGGAGATTAAATACTGTGATGAAGGGAGCTGGAAGAAAGGCAGGGGTAGATTGGTTAATAGGACACAGGTGAGGAGAAGGAGCTGAGAGAGAAACCGAGGAGAAAGAGAGCTAGAGGCAACAGGGGGCGAGAGAGAGCAACAAAGGAAAGCAGGCAGAACGTGACAAACCCAACACATACAAAACCCAGAACTAGGTAAACCATGACAACTAGGATAAGATTAGAATTTGAGAGTTTTGAGAAAGCTGGAGTAAAAGTTTTTATCCTTGAATATTTGACAGCCGTTCACAGACTAATGTGTTAATGGCTGAGAAGGACTGGTTCAACGAGGAATGAAGAAGTTGTTGTTTATATCAAGCTAATCGCTCTGTTTCGAAATGTTCCAGGCTTTAATGAGCCTGGAACATTTCCAGGCTCAGTCCTAAATCTGGAAAGTCCTAAATCTGGAAACATTTTAAGGTTACAAAGCCAGAAACTGTGATTTATAAATTGATTAGTACCATATCAGTTTCAAAAGTGAATGCATTAGGTAGGTTTAGAAGGTGATGATGCAGGATGTGTACAGCATATTATTAATAGGGAAGAGACAGAAGTAGAATGTGATCATTTATGAAACAATATTTACATTAAATAAGGATTTAAGCTCAATGTGGTAGGAACGACTCATATAAAGGTAAATATTATTAAGTGGTTTAAACTAAACATTATTGAACGAAGCTGAACGGACAGTAACACGTCTGGATGAGCAATACTGAACAGTGAATAACTAAAATTATGTTTTCAAAATTCTGGAACAAAGCTGAAAAGTAGATGTCTTCCAAAGGAAACGGGGGCTTAAATTCTAGTTAATTATTTTTCTTTTGATTTTTTTTCCCTGGTCAATATATTTTTCTGTTCAATATATATTTCTGTTAGGGTTATCTTTCAGGAGCAGACAAAGAGCAGATTTGCACAGGAGAATGGCTGAATCTGGGTACTGGCGGAGTGAGCCTTATGGACATATCCTTTCTAAATTGTGAATTTTGATAAATTCTTTTTTGAGAAATGATGACACTGTTAAATATTTTCTGATAAATGTGTGTAAGGTCATTATTTTGCTGTTGATGTGGACATTAAGTTCTGTCCAACCTGGGGCCTGTTTCAGAAAGGAGGTTAAGTGAAAACTCTGAGTATGTTAACCCTGAAACGAGGGAAACTCTGGGTTTTCTGTTTCAGAAAGGGAGGTAAGTTAAACCTGAGTAATTCAAGCCCGTTTCTGAAATAGAGTTAACTTATACTCAGAGTCAGTTACCATGGCAATTTACTCTGTGAACCTAACCTGGTCGGGAGCAGGTTTTCTTCAGAAAACCCAGAGTTTATTTTGGTCTCCTCCCCTTTTTTAAAGAGGAAGTGGTGTTTAAACACCTCATTGATTCTTTGGGGACATATTCATTGCGCACATTTCAGTCACGCAGAGCGCATCAAAGGGAATGAAATGGCATGTCCTTTTATGGATGATCCTGTTGACGAAGAGGCTGTATTACTTCGTAGGGAGTTACATTTACGTCGGGAAAGGATTTTGTGGCCCAGAGTGGATTTTTTTGTCATATCCCTATCCATTTTTATTTGAGCGTTACCGTTTTTCTTTACAGTCAATAAGATACATCCATAATATCATCCATCCTTACATCAGAAACATCAACCATCGCGGCCGTGCTCTTACATCCGAGCAGATTCTTTGCGTTGCCTTACGTTTCTTTGCGAATGGAAGTTTTCCTTATAACATCGGGGATGCTGAACATATTAGTAAGGCTACTGTTTGCAGAGCGGTAAGGAAAGTGTGCCTCGCTCTTAAGCGCTTTCTGAGAATTTTTGTATTGTTTCCTGGGCACAAACCAGTGAGAGTCATCAAAGAGGAGTTTCACAGGATTGCAGGTCAGTGGTGTATAAATCGGTTTAAATGAGGCTAACCTGATAAATTACATTCAGTTAAGAATATCTTGCTGCGACCCCTGGAAGTAACCTAATGATTAGAATTCCTTTTAGGATTTCCGAATGTGGTTGGATGCATTGATGGCGCACATATTCCGATCATTGCACCTTCTGAAAATGAAGCGGACTATGTGAACAGGAGATCCATCCACAGTATTAATGTGCAGGTACACTGACAGCCTACTGTTTCTAATGGTCAAAGACTACACCACAATACTGTAACATCTCTCATTCTTTGCACTGTCAAGATCATATGTGATGCTTTCACATATAATTACAAATGTGGAGGCCAAAGGGGTAAGTAAGTGTATATCCTTTACACATATTTCAATGTATGCACTAAACACTTACAGGGGAATTTCTATGCAGCTCTAAAGCAAAGTGAACTTTCTTACAGGAGAGATTGATGGCTTTCTGCTGGGAGATAGGGGTTAGTACCCATGCCGACCAAATCTTATGGCCCCTTACCCAGAACCTGAACCAGGCCCACAGCAGCGCTTCAATGCACACTGCAGGACGAGAGCCCGGGTGGAGATGACCATAGGCCTGTTGAAAGCACATTTCCAGTGCCTACGTCACCTCAGGGTAACCCCTGAAAGGGCCTGCGACATTATTGTGGCATGTGTTGTTCTCCATAATATTGCCATAATTAGAGGGGAGCAACACCCTGCCCTACAATTACAAGACCCTGAGGAAGACCCCATCAACCCTGCAGATTTCCATTATGGAAGGGTAGTCCGGGATGTGATATATCGCAATGTCTTCTCAGATTAATACACATGATATCCACCACCACCACAAAAAAAATGAATAAACACAAAATCACAGCAATTTATGGTGTTCTTTATTTCATACAAATGCAACCACAAAATAAAATAATTAATAAACAAAATCACAGCAATTTATATAGTGTTCTTCATTTGCTAAAAAAAAAAAGAAAATAAAAAAAAAAAGATTTTAAAATAGTTTCAATACTTCCTAGAATTCACCTGTGACCATACACTCACCTCTAGCTTTAGTTTCAGAATGTCGATTTCCAGATCTGCCTTTTGGATCTGGCGGTCCAAGTATACAAGTTCTTTGCTGTTTTTTTTCTATCTTTTTAATAAGAAGAAGTCTATATAACTCCTTAACTGGCAACTGAAAATACATTAGATTAGAGTTACATCATGAATGTAGTCTAAAATTCAGAATGAAACTGTGGCATTTACTGTAAATCACTGAACTGTGTCTATGCACCAGAAGTTGATGGACCTTCCTCCTGCTGTTCTTCCACACTCTGGGGGGTAGAGATAAGAATGACCATTTATAGATATAAACTTGGATTCTATAGGCTACTCCACATATAAATGTGAATGTGTAGATTGTTTGATGTGTAGACATATAATATTAAAATTACCTCTGTAGGCCTGTCTGTGGCAGCAGAAACGGTTTCTTCATCCCCACCATCCTGTGAAGATGAGCATTTCATAGAGTACACTTTATAATACTATTTGTCATAATTGATGATGTATGGAGTAGGCTACTGACAACTGTATGGGGTACTGTTGGGACAGGAGGCTCCAAGAGGCAGATATTACCATCCGAATCTGTTGGGACCAACAAAAAACCCAACCCAAAGTAATATAAATGGAAATATCACATTTAGTCTATATAAAAAAATAACACTGTAGGTAGACCTCTTACATTTTATAAAGGCACTTAAATCTTCTGGAGTGACTGGCTCTGATGAAGTCCCTCCAGGAATCCCCTCAGCCATTGGCCTTCCAGCTTTTAGGCTCAGGGCCATCTCTTCTGCATTTGTCAGGGGTGGTGGTGCAGGTCCTCCCCCTGTTTTACGAGCCTCTGCCTTCTTTCTGTTGGCTGAGTAGAAGTCAAATGAGAATGAACATTTAGACCTATGTCAAAAATGCTGCTGCACTGCTAGACACTGAATGCCATTTAGTCATTTAATATGTCAAATGTTTGTAAAGCCAGGTAGCTACTCTACTCCTATGATGTGCTCAAGGCTTACCTGCTTGAAGTATATTTTTATTTTTCATTTTCAGCTGCTGCCATGTTCTTTTGATGCCTGCAGGATTGCACCTATCCATGAAAATTAAATTAGGTTTAATAAAATACTGTTCTTCCAGTTTCACCTCTGATATTATAACAGTTGGGTAAGTTACTCTAAAATAGTTCTTAATTACTAACTACAAATTTTATCTTCAACAAGTCTAATTAGATTAATGTAATAATTACTGTCTCTAGAAAGTATTGGTCTACTTACTAATTTGTTTTACTTACTTATTAATTTCTTTCTAAATCCCAAATCAACCTCAACCACTTGAACAATACAAGGAGAGACAAGAAACTGCACTTCTAATACTTTCAAATAAACAATATTCAATTGCATGAATTAATCTTAAATTGACCAAAGTGTGTAACTAGAGGGAGAAAGTTAAATTAAAAATATACCTTTTAAAATTTGATATTAAATCCACTATTGTTTTATAGTCTTTAATTTAATTACAGTATTTAGATGACTTAGTAACTTAATTCATTACACCCAACACTGTATAAAAGTAATTAAAATGTAAACTTACGCATTGACTCGAGCAGCTATTTTCTCCCAAGCTAACTCTCTCTCCTTCGCCGCTGCAACCGTGTTGCTTTTTTTTTAAATACATGTTCAAATTCTGCATATGCTTGCATAAGCACATCCAGTTCTGCTGGTGAGAAATATGCACACCTTTTTTTGTCTGACGCTGTTGCCATGGTGACTCGTAATATCTGCGCTCCATTGATAATGGCTTTTTATAATTGTGGTGCACGCGCTTAACTCAGAGTCAGTCAACTCAGAGTTGATTGAAATAACTCATTTCAGCTGTTCTGAAACCCAAAACTCAGAGTTTCCCATCTCAGGGTAAGTCAACTCAGAGTTCAAGTTTTAACTCAGAGTTGGTTGAACCTCCTTATTGAAACAGGCCCCTGATGAACAGCTCTTGATGCATGCTGTCCAGTGTTTGATAAAATAGTTCTTGTTACTTCATTGTCAATATTGTTGGAAACACCTAACACAGTTCCTGTTCCACCAAGCAAAGTGTCCCACCATCCACGTTTCATTCTGGTGCATGTTGGCAGAAGAGGAAAGACCACTCTCCAGTGGACTTTGTTTGTTATCATCGATTGTGCCATTTGTTGACAAGTGTGTACAGCAGGTGCAATTTGGGTGTGTGTCAGCTTAGTAGAGTTTGGCAATACATATATTAAGTAAGTAAACGCAATCCAAGCACTAGCATTCTGTATCCAAACTTCTGATCAGGTCAAGTTTAGGGTCAATTTCTTTGTGCCATTGTCCATACTCGTTCTTTATGTGATTTATATTGGCACATAATTACCCTTAAAAACCACCGTAATATTACATCCCCTGGTGACTACTGGTATGTTTCTTCCCCTAAAACATCCATGACAAGAATATATGGGGCATGAGCTGGTAATGTTGCTTATTAAACATACATGCCACCGAGAGCATGTGTAGTTATCCTAGATGCTGTTGTGCATGCTGCTTTTCCATCCCAGTTGATAAGGCTGATCCACTTCTTTCAGGATCCGGCCTGGTGTTTCTGCCCAACAGAGGTGAGCCAACATGACCATGGCAGCGAGGACATGGAGGATGATGGCCCCAGATCCTGCACCAGCCCTGCGGCACCTCCCATGGTTTGGGACGTCTGCCATCACGCTGTCCCTCGGGTCGTCCAATCAGCAGGAAAAAAAAAAAAAAAAAAAGTTCAACAAACCTTCAGAAACTCAACATCACCACTGGAACAGTCTCTGAAGACAGTCAAACATCTCCAAGCAGGTCAAAGGAGTTAGCATGTTCTGCTCCACATGCTAACACCAACATGTTGTGAAAGCTCTTCAGCAAACAGATCAACCTCCAAAGCTGAGCAAGAAGAACCTTGGATCTGAATGACCTCTTTCAGTGTTTCAGTGCAACAAACTGTGATCTAAATCCAACATCTGAACCAATCTGACTGAGCCGATCCAGAAGCTGGAGAACCAAAGCAGCAGCTTCAGGTCTCCACACAACCTTCTTCTCTCACCATCTTAACTCCACATTCATTAATACAGTTACAGGTTTAAAGTCACCGCTTGAGCTCAAAGTGGATTTACCCAAATGGTTGCTCCATGTGCTTCTTCCATCCAAACGGGGTCAGGTCAAAGGTCAGACTGTCAAACAGGAAGTGAAGGTTTCCACTTCCTTTTATGGGGCAAGGTAGGTTCCAGTAACTGAGGCCAGAACGTCTTTCTACAGCCTGTTTGTCCATCTGATCCATGAAGTAACCATGATCCAGCATTTGGACCGCTGGGTTCCTGAGATTGCGATGAGTTCAGACTTTAAGGGTGAAAGCTGAAGACGTCTCCCTCTGCTGCTGTTCCTGCATCCGTCTTTAAGGCTCCAAGCCCACTTCCCTGCTGGTGGTTCTGCCCGTACGCTCTGTGTGCCCTCATCATGTTCAGGTTCCTCTAGTTGGGTCAACTAACCTCCTTCACTCTGCTGAAGACTAACAAAACTCAGTTTTTACCTGTTTTATTTTCCATGATGAAATGTGACTCTGCATGCCGTGCTGGCCTTTTAATGTTTAATTCTGAGGTTCTGGACTAGTCCAAAAAGTGTCCAAATTGAAAGAAAATGTATTTCTATTTATGTAAACATGAAGTAATATACTGAGAAAAAATAAAGGCTTTTTCTGTAAAAAAAAAAAAAAACAATCAGCAGGTACCACGGAAACATCGATCTGAAATCAAAATTAGTACTGCTATAACACAAATAAAGGATTTGATTACTTTTCTCTCACATAACATTTGGACACTGGCACATTCACCCATTTTTCCTCCCCTGAGTATAATACTGACACTGTTGCATCACTGCCTTGTGCAATGATTTCAGCTGGTCTAGGTGGACCATTTTCCTGTCTCACACAAACTTTGGCTCCTGGTTTATCTGTTGAGCCAAACCCCCCTGTTCCTCTTACAGTGATGTTAGTGGGGGCAGCTATTTCCTGAACCTCTGTCATTTCACAGGGTTTCACTAGCAGCTGTGCTATTTTTCCTCCTTTCTCAATTACCGGGGGATTTTCTCCTTGGTGGAGACACACCACTCCGAGTTCTCCTTGATAATCCCTGTTGTGCCATGTCAGGACGTGACAGACTGCATTTCCCATGATGCATGGTGGTCAAAATGGCCACCAACTCCCATCATGCAACGCGGCCCAAAATGGCCGGCGCCCTAGCAACCGATAACGTTGCTAGGGTAAAGTTGATAAAACTCGGTTGCACCTCGCAATCGGCCTTCTTCCCTGGCGCCCTGCCAACCGAGAAGACACACAGCTGTTTCACTCCGTTGGGAAAATCCCACGCCACGTGCTCGAGTTTCTCGCTGGACCGAGATTTTTCGACGCAACGTTGTTCCCTGCTTTCACACAGGAGGTCGACTCAAAAAGGTACCTTTAATTCCCTCTGATCAAATACTGGAAGCCGCCTTATCTCCCAGTGATCGAGAGAGGACGACGCGTTGTTTGGCCCAACAAGCGTCTAGGAGCCCAGAGAGAGAGAGAAAGACGAAGGAACTCTCTCAGTCTGGTCCCCGCTGCAGCCTGCGGACCCTGCGGTCGTCAAGACGCGTTCAGGACGTCGCGTGATCCGGAGCGCTCCGGACCGAAGCCGGGACTTTCACTCCGGACCAGCCCCGAGGCACCTCAAAGTAACGGGTTCTCCCCTTTTATTTCTGTCTCACCAACAGGGTGTTTAGAAGTGCCTGGGCAGACGTAGAAATTTGTAGGCTTAGGTTAATGCTTTTATTCCACGACGAAGTTGGAATTATTTTGCTGAATATTTTCTTTGTATGTGCATGCATTTTACATTTGATTTTGCTGTGTTGATTGTGGTTTATCTATAACCCCGCCGTGGGTCACTGTTTCAGTTCTTTTCCATCTTCTTCCATGCTTTTCCCCCCTCTCTTTCGCTTCTCCTTATCAGAGAATTTGATCGCTTTGTTTGAATCTTAGTTCGCGGTTTCTCTTTGAACCAGAGCGTAAACCACTCCCTCTCGGAGCGAGGTACCACCTCACCTTAGCGTAAGCGCGGTGACATCATTAGGACCTCCCCTCACGCTTCACGCAAATTTGCAGAGCATACGTCATCATAGTCGCCATCTTGGGAGGGTGTCGGATGACTGGACTGTAGGTAGCTTAGCTGATAGCTTTGTAAGGCATCAAAGCGTCCGGTGGGACTCTCAAAGCTGTTCTGTCTGTCAATGCTATGTCAAATGCCGACGTTCTGAGTGTGGTTTAAACAACCGTGAGCTGAACTAAGATTTGCAACCGCTCATTTTAATCCATTTGTTTTTCTTTCCTTTTGTTTTGTTTGTTTTGTTTATTCTTTTATTTCCACATATATTTTGCGTGTTAGTTAGTAGTGAGTAAGAATTCCAAAGTTGTTGAATCAGAGAATTACTGTAACAGGGAATTGCTTTTGGTTCAATAAAACCAACGACTGCGGAATAGACATTGTTTTGTGTTCAATCCAATTCAAAGTTGCCTGGTTATTCAGAAATCAGAGCTAACCTCCTTTGGAGTTAACATCTGACATTAATACAGAGACAATATCATTGGATGGTGATAGACGAATAAGGATTTAAACTCTAATTGCAGTTACATTGGGGTTCTCACAGCTGCCGGATAAACCTCGTCGGTCACAAGTCCGACCAGATCATTTATCCCAGCATAAATGAGTTCATAACAGCAAATTAACTAATGCATTAGTGGTAGAAATACTTACAAGCTTATAGCTAACATCACCACCATTTGAACTATATTTTGTTGTAGCGGAATTTTGAGTTGAATGATTTATTATTTAAATTATAATACCAAATTATAATTAATAATAATAATAAGCATATTCAACCAGCTTCTGGCATAACATCCCCTTCAGACCTTTCAGAGCCAATCCAGATCTTGGCAGAACGTGTCCATACATGCCTTTGGGACTGTTTTTACCACCTGGACCACCCCTGGGACCAGAGTAACAACCTCCATGGTCCTGAGGTCTAATCCTGCAGATCCAGGAGTAGCCCTAATAGGCAGTTCCGCTCTTGGATCAATTTTCCACATTCTGATTGGTTCTTTCTCTGGAGTACTGTGGACTGTTATGCGGTTTAGTGGTGTTACCCCTGGAGCAATTGGTCTATTATTCAATTGGGCCACTGCTTGCATCAATTTAGGCTTCCAATCTGTCAAGTCATGATTATCAGACATTTTTCTCAAGGATTCTTTCAACAGCCCATTCATTCTCTCAATCAGTCCAGCATCTTGCGGATAATATGGAATGTGATAAATCCATTCCACATGTCGTTCCTGTGCCCAATCTTTTACCAGTTTCCCAGTAAAATGTGTGCCATTATCTGTTTGCATCTGCAGAGAAATTCCATAAAAGGATTCGATCAGCTTCAAACATTTGATGGTTGATACTTGATTAGCAAACTTGCAGGGATGAGTTACTAAGACACCAGAGTAAGTGTCTACTGCAGTGTAAACGTATCGGCATCCCTGGGACCATGGCAATGGTCCGATGAAATCCATTTGCAATATCTGTCCTGGACCTTTCCGTCGATGGATCTGTCCCTGCAAATGCTGTGGCATTCCTCTTTTCTGATGTTGACATGATTCACACTGCTGGATGGCTGTTTTAATGTCATCTGTTTTCAAATCAATGCCCCTGTCCTGGGCCCACTGTTGAGTTCCTTGGATTCCCCAATGTCCTGCCTTTTGATGTGCCCATCTGGCCAATCCTACACTACAATCTCTGTCAACTTTCATTGCCCTAACAACCCCATCGATATACCGGTTGTGTAGAGCTTCAGAGTCTGTGTTTTTGGTATGAGCATCAACATGAGTCACTGTTACTGGTATTGACTGCACTTTCTCCCAAATGTCTTTCCACAGTTCTTTTCCCCAAACTTCTTTGTGCTGAATTTTCCAATTATTATTATGCCATGTAGGCATCCATGTTGTTAATCCATTTACAACTGACCAGGAATCTGAGAAAAGATGTACTCCCTGAACCCCTGCCTGCATGATTACCATGTGCACTGCTTTCAATTCAGCCCATTGACAGCTTCCACCTTCTCCCATTTCTTCCAGGGTTTGCCCTAGAGAGGGATTAAAAGCGCCTGCCTTCCACCTTCGTTTTCCTGATCTCCACTGTGCTGAACCATCGGTAAACCATGCATTTTTCTGTTCTTCTGGAGTTAGTTCATCCCATCTTTTCCCTGGCTTTACAGGTGACTCTGCTAGCTGCATCACCTCAAAGGCTTGTTCTCCTTCCTCTGGTACGTCTGCAATTTGTTCACGTAGCACAGAGACACCTTTCTCACCTGGTTTAGCTCTTTCAGAAACATACCACTTCCATTTGATCACATTAGTTTCTTGTGCAGTTCCAATTCGGTGCGTAGCTGGTTCACTCATCACCCATGTCAAAATCGGGATACGTGTCCTCATCAACACCTCATGTCCTACTGTCTGTGCTTCTGTCTCCAACAGAGCCCAATAACATGCTAGGAGTTGTTTCTCAATTGGTGTATAGCGGACTCCCGCTGGAGGAAACATTCTGGACCAGAAGCCCAGTGGCTTCCTCATTCGTCCCTGTTTCTTCCATAAACTCCAAATTTGCATAGTCATTGACAGCTGAGACCTGCAACTCCACGGGCCCGGACATCATCTTTCCCAATGACACAGCTTGTTGTATGGCTTCCTTAGCCATATCAAATGCTCTTTGCTGTGCTTCTTCCCAAATAAAATTTTCTTTCTTTCTGGTTACCTGGTACAATGGCTGCAAAATTTGTCCCAAATGAGGGATGTGATTTCTCCAATATCCAAACAGACCAATAAACTTTTGTACATCGTTTTTGGTATGTGGGACTGCAAATGCAGCAATTTTGTCCTTTGTTTTTTGCACAATTTCTCTCTCACCTTTGTTCCAACAGATCCCCAGAAATTTTACATTCTGAGCAGGACCTTGGACCTTAGCAGGTTTGATTTTCCATCCGTGTGATTTCATGTGATCTATGAGGCGTGGCAACACGGCACTCACGATCTCTTGTGTTTCTCCTTGAATCATGATGTCATCAATGTAATGTGAGATGAGCACACCTGGAGGTAATGTGAAGCCATCCAGATGTTCAGCCACTACTCTGTGACAAATAGTGGGACTGTGCAAATATCCCTGGGGCAGACGTGTGAATGTGTATTGTCTTCCATCCCAGGTGAAAGCAAACTGCTCCATTCTATCCTCTGGGATAGGAATGGTGAAAAACGCATTTGCCAAATCAATCACACCATACCAGGTTCCTTTGTGATGTTGCACTCTCTCGATGATAGAAACTGTCTGGGACAGCAGATGTCAACGGAGGTGTGTATTTGTTCAACTGTCGATAGTCAACTGTCTTTCTCCAGGTACCATCTGATTTTCTTACAGGCCAGATAGGATTATTCCACAAAGTGGTACATGTTTTCAAAACACCTGCTTCCACATATTCTTTAATAGTGGAAGTGATCTCATCATGTCCTCCTGGTATCCGATACTGTTTCATACTGATCACTTTTGTAGCAATGAGAATGGGAAAAGGCTTCATCTTTACTTTCCCAACCAGCACTGTTCTAACATTCAAAGGACGCGAAGTTACAAACTCAAACTTTCCCTGTTGAAGGTGCAATGTCATCCCTGCCAACACATCCATGCCAATGATCCACTCTTTCACTGGTGTTACTAGGACGGAGTACTTTTTAATAGGTCACTGTCCTACCTTTAACGGTAAGGTTACAGCTTTTCCCAAAATCACATTTCCTCCCAAACCACTGAGAGGTACAAGTGGCCCCTTGAATTTATTTGGATTTCCATGAACCAATGTGGCCTCTGCCCCGGTGTCAACTAGGGCCACCACCTTTTGAACATTTGTGTTTTTCCAATAAATGTCCAATTCAACATGTGGTCTTATGTCATCAATTGACCAATTTGTGATCCGAATTTGCGGGGCTCGGCCTTCATCCTAGTTAAACTCCATCAGATCCGTCAGATCAGGGTACATGGTGTTCCACCATCTATCTTTGTTCTTTCCCTTCTTTTTCTTCTTGTTCACTGTCCTTACTCTCACCACTTCGTCCGAGGATTCCTCAGAGTCTGACACCTCAATCTCAACCACCTTAACAGGCTTTCTGCGCACAACAGACTCAGATTCTTCAGCAGGCGGAGCCGATGGTGTTGGATGAATCGCCTCTCGCAACATCTGGGCCAAAGAATTTAATGAATTCAGCCCAGCACTAAATCCTGCACAGTTAACTTTTATGCCTTTCTTGTGACATCTTCGTTTCAACTCAGCAGTAGGTAACCCATCAATCTCTGCTGCAGGCACCCCAGCATTTATCAGTGCCTTCCACAACATTGAATGTGATGGACCCTGTTCATTTCTCCCCTGGTCCCTTCGCGGCCCGCGAACCTGAGTTTGTTGAAATTGTGGTCTGCGTTCCTCTCGCTTGTCCCATTCTCCCAGATCCCCCAGCTCCATAATCCAAGCCTTAATAGTTTCCATCGGGGCATCTGGAGCTTCCAGCATCACAGTAAGCATGACTGATCGATAATGCTGTGGGGCAGTTTTAATCAACCGATCTCTCACCAACTTCGGAACATCCATTTGCTGATATCCACCTACCATTCCCACTGATAACAGATCACGTACACACAGCCTCGTCAGCTGTGGCGTGCACAGACATTTTGGGGGGCAGGTGCTCAGGAGGGGGGGAGGGCACTTTTTAGCGCACGTGGAACACTTAATTATGAAAAAAAAAATACACACGCATGTTGAATGAAATTTGACTTTTATTTGTAACATTTTCTAAACGTGAGTTTTCAATGGAAAAAAGTCACACCACCAACAGAACAGACTAAAGCGTACTACTTTAAAGCAGCATCCTCCTTGGTGCCATGTCTTTAAAGATGTTGATGACCTCGCTGTGGTTTACCTCAATGTCTTTTTCAATGGCAAGCAGAAGAAGGTCAGAGAGTCTTTCTTCTCCACACAGGCTTCTTAGTTTAGTTTTGATGATTTTCAGCTTGGAAAATGATCTTTCAACTGAAGCTGTCGTCGCTGGTAATGTTGCATATATTTGGATCATTTTGACAAAGGCAGGAAAGATCAGCTGGCCATTGTTTTCCCTCAGTATTGAACATATTTCTTGTAGGTTCTTTGAAGTAAAGCTGGAGTGGAAGACCTTTAGTTCTGTCTTAAGCTGCTCCTCATCTTCTCCATAGAACTCAGAGAATGTGCACAGCTTCCATGGCTTCTGTGTTTGGTGTGCCTACCCAGTTAGCATGTACAGTTAAGGGCTGGAATGACTCAATGATTCTTGATGTAGGGCTTCCAGTGTTCTCCCCTTTGAATCTCCTGTTCATCTCCTCAGTCATAATATCCAGGAAGGTGAAGTACACGCTACTCCTGAAATATGCCTCCACTGACTCAAACTGAGCTCCTACTTGAGACACTGTTGGGTTGTGTTGGAAACGCACTGGCACTTTCCGTTTCCTCTCTTGACCAGGCAGGCACCACAGGGTTACTAACCCTAAACCAGTCGGCAAAAATGCTTGTTTGTTGCTGCTGAATGAGACATTTTAATACACAACAAAATGATTTTGCTTGATCTGTATATTACCTGGCTAATGGGGCACGGGGGAAGCAGCCTGTCAGCGACCGTTCCTGCTATCTGAAGACGCTTACTGAACTGCTATGATGCTGCGCATCTGGCATGCCCTGCAGGCGACCGCGCGAGTTCACGTGACAAAGGAAGAGAGATAGGCTGGTCGGGTGTGCGCAAGGAGGTGTCTCATTTCGGGGCATTGTTTCAGTCGTTTTTAATGGCTCAGGTTTTCAAAAGATCATTTCAAAACTGACCTCAGTAAAATCTTAATAATATTAATAATTAAAAAAAAAAAAAAAACGAGTTTCAAAAGGGCATTTTCGTTGATAAAGGGCAAACTTCCTAGTGCTTTAGCACCACCTAGTGTCTATGTATGCACGCCCCTGCTCGTCAGCCTCTGCACACATTCCTTTAATGTTAACCATTGTCCAGAAATTTCGGGCCAATCAGACACATGAGGAAACCTTGCCCGTACTGCATCAGACCACACGTCAAACAATGATTTCACCTGATCCCCCAAATCTCTCACTTCATGTCTATAATTAGCATTGACATTCCCATCAGTGCTCGGACCACCAAATGACATGCCATCTCTGTGATCTATTTCAATCTGTTCTGCACCTTCCTCCAACAATCGAGCTAACCATAGATCAGTAGGTTCACCCGGATTCTGCCTTAGTCTTTTAGTGATATGAGAAATTTCATCCTGCGTGTAATCTTCTGTTATGGTTCGTGACACTGCCTGAGGTTGTTGCTGTTCCACCAATTCCAAAACAGGTTGTCCCGCAGCATCAACTACAACATTACCCTGAGCATCTCGTCGCTGCTGTAAGACTGCAGGTATATGTTGTTGCTCTCTTCTCCTTCGGACAACAGGTTTAACCTCCAATGGAGGGCAAGGAGGTGAATCTGGAGGACCTCCACAATCGTGACAATCACCGTCCTCCGTCCAAATATAATCACCTCCTCCCTCCTCCTCATCGTCCCAAATGTTACCGTCCCAGCTTTCGGGATCCCACCGAGACCCCAGTCCAGCTACAAATAAGCGGACTTTCTTTGGAGGCGGATGGCGGGGTTTCTTTCCCTGTTTCTTTCTTGTTAACACAGACACCTGAGCCACAGCTTTTTCTGCAACACTACTCATCTGTTCCAGCTGGTTTGTCAACATTTGCAAATGCTGTTGACACAGCGACTCAGCAGATTGCAACTCAGTCATTGCCTGCTTGTCTTTTAACTGCTGAGTTTTCCATTGCTGGCCGGCTTCATATTGTTTTTTCCATGCAGTGGCGCAGACCCACAAGTGCCTCTGCAATCCGGCCACCGGAGCCTTTTGTTGCACTTCAATTTTCTGCAACACTGCCAAGAATTCTTTGGGCGGACCATCCCACGGCTCCGGTCTCCCTCCACCATCGCGCAAACACAGCGCTACCTCTTTACAATGAGGCTGTTCCCATCCCGGGACTACCTCCTCTTCCTCAGTTTTCTCATCCTCTTTCTTCTTATCCCTATTCTTCTTTTTACACATATTTTGTTTATTGCAGTCTCTCCCTAGATCATGTTCGTGACGCCAAAATGTTTTATGAAATTTTTATACAGGATCGGGAGTGATTGGCAACACACAAATAATGACTCAAACACTGATTCTGCTAGAATAATTGTGCCCTTTTATTCCGCCACAGAATACAGCAAAGCAGCAAGCATTCCAAACAGACGTGATGCATAATAGTTTCCAAAATCGCTCTTACCGTGGCACTAGACTGGAGAGCCGTCAGTCCGGGCAGAGCAGCATCAATGTGGCTGGCCGTTCGTACGCAATTCGCAGCAGACTCTGCTAGCCTGAGGGAAATCCCCGTCTTTATATTCTTTCAAACAAAGGATCGGGTGCGAGCAAGGATGGCCAGTCCCCATCTCCCAGTCGATCCACCCAATAAGTTATTCGTCCGCTCCCAGTTTCATAACAGCCACGGACTCAGAGCGTAATCAGTGTGTGAACATACACAAAATAAGGCATGTTCAAACAAATTATATAAATGATAAAAACAAGTTAAAACAATTTATATAACTGATCAGTTTTTCCCACAATACATTGTCACAAGTTAAAACAAATTATATAAGTGATAAAAACAAGTTAAAACAAGTTATATAAATGACCAGTTTTTCATACATTGTCAAAGAGCAAAAATAATTCTTTGGTATATCAGTCTGAAATGTCAGCTGGATGTGAGGAGATGACGCGGTCTGCTCATGCGCTCTTTGTTATCAGAGAACCGGGCTACTGAAAAATCGGGCCGAGCCCACCCATGGAACTGGGCTGCATTTAGCGTGGTCCGGTTGTGTCTGGCTCGGTTCAGTTCAGTTTGCGTTCCATTTACACTCGATATTTATCTCGGTTACCGAGCTCGGACTGGTCTTGGCACGGTTAAAAAGGGGTAGTGTAAACGGGGTATATAAATCTACTCAAACAATTTGTTTCTGTAACAACTCTGCTTTAAACTGCCCACAGGTCGCATATTCTGCAATGACTGAACTGTTATGTTCTCTGTTCTGTTCTCTATCTTGTTAATATTTTTGTTTTTAAATTGTGCTAGCATAGTTTGTTGTTTCGTTTTGATTTGCGTTTTCAGGTGAGCGATCTTGGAAAGTGTTTAAGGTTTAGGAGTTCAATTCAGAGACACAAAAGATCGTGTTGCAGGTTAACTTAAGGTGTAATTACGAATACACAGAATGATGTGATGTTGGCAGTAATTTTCTACAATTTAAGTTCAGTGTGAGTTGAGGTTGTAATGATATGACAAAGTTTGGACACTTAACATCAATGTTAAAGAAAATGTACATTATGAAACACTAAAGTTCCCTATGCCCGGATAAAATGGAATAATTAACGAGACTCTAGCCCCTTGGACATTTCATGAATACCATCACGAGACTAATGAAGACTGTGCGTTGGGAAATCATTGTGATATATGATACTGGTTAGTCTTTCCTGTCTTCTCAGGACAACCCAGGGACGTTGGTGATGCAGGGACCCTTCTATGTGTGCTGGACTAAGGGACTCAGTGGCATGGTGTTTGTATTTGGGGGCCCTGCACCAGGACTGTGAGAAGGCAGTGCAATTTAATCAAAGGACAGAGATCCTGGAAAGCGACATACTGTGTCAGTGACATGAGGACAAGAACTCCACTACACTACGTAGCTGCTGAGAATCCAATTAATGTTATATTTTCAAATCTTATCTCTGCTATGCACAATCCGTAGATGTTTTGACTTATGATGAGGTGTATTATGGGGATGGTTTCCATTGGGATGTTTTTGGACGGTAGCCATCAGGAACGAGAGATGCTGCTTTATGCTTTTGATTTGTCTTAATTTTGTTTAATATGTTTGTTTTTCCTTCTTTTCTATTTTTTAAGACTTTGATGCCTCTTTTTACGACATTGTGAATATAATGGCTGATTTTCCGATTCATGCTGGTCGGTCAGGTGGTCGGCTGGCTGACGGCCAAGGGGGAGGGGTCCATGCAGCAGTTTTTTTGACCGGAATGAATACATAAACACCACCAAACAGGTTTTTTCGGTTGCATATGGTCGCAAACTGGCCTAGGGGAAAACAATGGATGTTTTGTATATTATTGAGTGTTTATTGTCATTTTATTCTGCATTTATGAAAGTATGTTACTCAATTCCGTTAGGTAATCACAAGTATTTTTGCCCTTTTATAGTCTTCTATTGTTCCATATTTACAATAATCCATTTTTCTTATAGTTTCCATGTGTAATTTTTCTTTTGATATGTTTGACCTTTAGTGAAAAGGGGGGATTATGGTAGATTGAATGAATCTTCTCCAACACAGAGTGATTAGTGTTTAGCTATGAGAATTAAGAAATGTTTAAAGTGCCTCACAGCATAGGTAACATAAGGATAACTGGACTCTCCTTGAATTTAGCCCTGTGTTTGAAAACACTGGAGACCTTCCTGATGGTTGCGATTAATGTTTGGCTGTTTCCTGTTTTTCACAGTAAGAACATTTAGTCAACTTATTTCCCAGAAATGAGAGGAAACATCTGTTTGGGATACTTGACTAAGGACTGTTTCCAAAACACGCACATACACACACTCACACACACACACACACACCGTTTCACACACACACACACACCCCCCCCCCAACTAGGTTACCGCAAACGGTTATACAACCATTCCATCTAGGGAGGACAGACTCCTGGTCTGGAGTGATCCAGGTGCACAGTAAAATATCATGTTCCCATTTACGTCATACCGCATCCCGCATCCCTATAAGAGGATGAAAGTTACCCCATATTGTTGGGATTCTGCTGAAATGAAGATGTGACTGTATGTCTGGAATAAAAGATCCCTGGTGGTCACTAAGAGAAGGTCTCGTCTCGTCTTTGTCTTTCTTTAAGACTTAACCTTCTCCCTGTCTGGTCAAACTTCCTTCTTATGGAAAGTGCTACACTGTCTTGGTAACTGGACCCACAACTGCACGTGACTGATGTGAGTGTACACAATGATTTTTAAAGATTTGGGTTCCCTACAGCTCCAGAACCGTATCTGCACCATATTCAGTGTCACCTCCTCCCCTCCACCCACATCAGTGACAATTCTTTCCATACACGAGAGACGTTAACAAACTCTTCAGAAGACAGATCCCCCGGAAAGCTGCTGGACCAGACACTGTCTCTCTATCCACCTTGAAACACTGTGCTGACGAGCTGTCTTCAGTGTTCACAGACATTTTTAACACCTCACTGGAGACATGTCACGTGCCAACCTGCTTCAAATCCTCCACTATTATCCCTGTTCCCAAGAAGCCAAGGTCCACAGGACTTAATGACTTTAGACCTGTCGCCCTGACCTCTGTGGTTATGAAGTCCTTTGAGCACCTTGTGCTTTCACACCTGAAAGAGATCACTAACCCCCTTCTGGACCCCTTACAGTTTGTCTACAGAGCCAACAGGTCGGCAGACGACGCTGTCAACTTGGCCCTTCACTACATCCTCCAACACCTGGATTCCGCAGGTACCTACGCCAGGATCCTGTTTGTGGATTTCAGCTCTGCCTTCAACACAATCATCCCAGCTCTGCTTCAGGAGAAGCTCTCCCAGCTGAGTGTGCCTTACTCCACCTGCAGGTGGATTACAGACTTCCTGTCTGTCAGGAAGCAGCACGTGAAGCTGGGAAAACATGTCTCAGACTCACAGCTCATCAGCACTGGTTCCCCCCAGGGCTGTGTTCTTTCTCCTCTGCTCTTCTCCCAGTACACCAACAGCTGCACCTCCAGTCTGTCAAGCTTCTAAAGTTCGCGGACGACACCACTCTCATCGAACTTATCTCTGATGGTGATGAGTCCGCCTACAGGTGGGAGGCTGACCATCTGGCGACCTGGTGCAGGGAGAACAACCTGGAACTCAACGCTGTAAAAACAGTGGAGTTGGTTGTGGACTTCAGGAAGAACTCAGCCCCATCTATCCCCATCACCCTCTGTGACTCCACAATTGACACTGTGGAGTCTTTCCGCTTCCTGGGAACTATCATCTCCCAGGACCTAAAGTGGGGGCTGAACATCAACTCCCTCACCAAGAAAGCCCAGCAGAGGATGTACTTCCTGCGGCAGCTGAAGAAATTCAACCTGCCAAGGACAATGATGGTGCACTTCTACTCCTCCATCATTGAGTCCATCCTCACATCCTCCATCACCATCTGGTACGCTGGTACCACCGCCAAGGACAAGGGCAGACTGCAGCGTGTCATCCGGTCTGCAGAGAAGGTGATTGGCTGCAATCTTCCATCTCTCCAGTTCGTGTCAGGGACTCTGAGGCGTGCAGGGAAGATTGTGGCTGACAAAAATGAATTGGTTGTCTATCAGGAGCTCTGTTTACTAGACCACAGGTTTTACCTGTGCTCCAGATGGGTCGACCCTTTCCAGGACCATTGACTAAGTTGCCAGGACAGGTGACTTAACTTAACATACAAAAAATATTTTGCTGAGCTGCAGACTGTGGTAGAGGCTTTTTCCAAGGTGGTTGGAGAAATGGCAACAGGAGCAGACGACAGAAACACACCCCAGGCGCAGTGGGTGTAGCTTAAGGTCATCAAAAGGAAGTGGTCGGAGCCCAGGTTCACAGGGCCCTACCAGGCAGTGGAAAGGACCTCACATGAGGTTGAAGGGAAAAGGTGATACATGGTTTCATTGGAGTCAGTGTGTGGCTGCACCTGACCCCCAGCAGTCGCTGAAGGGGTGCAGGAGGACCTGAGGGGCCAGTCACATCAGCAATCAGGACCAGATTCAGGGGCAGAATAATCCCTTCTGGTCACTGACCAGGTTCTCAGGTAGTCACCCTGTGTGCTGAAGAGTTGTTTTTCTTCCTTTCTTCTCCTGTCATTTTTACACAGAACCAGAACACAGGCCAGAATAATCCCCACCTGGTCTCTGTAGTGGCTCACAGGCAGTCTACCCTGTGATTTGAGGTGGACAACTGTCAGCCTTCGTGGGAGCAACAAATGGGTTGTATAAGCCATCACCTTTAATCCACCAGATGGAAGAAGGAAGACAGAAGGACATTGATTACCCATATTCACCTTTGAAGTATTTGAAGTATTAATTAGTTTGTTTGTCTTTTACTTATGAATTATCTTATGTTAATTTCTCTAATTTGATGCAAAGTTTAAGTTACAAGTTTCTCCTCTAAGGGGTTTTGAAGTATGTCAGGATATTGGTTTGTCTTTTCATAACATAGTGGTCTTTCATTTGTTTAGCCTTTATTCTGGCTCTCATCAGATTACTGGTATCAGGTCACACCCATTTGTAAGGGGCATCATTGTTAATTTGGTTTAAGGCTCGTATAGCCCCATGGTTTGTGTTAAGTGAACTGATAATCACATTGTTTGTCACACTTAAGGCATGGATGGACGCAGAGACTGAGCAGTTGGCAAGGTTAGGTTGAGTTTATTTAGTGGTTCTCTTGGTCAGGCAGGCAGTGGTCAGATCTGGAAGGTCAGTCAGAGGTGAGGGCAATCCTTGTAATCAGTGTCAGACAAGCAGGAGGTCAAAGCTGGGGAATCCAAGGTGGCAGGCCAGGTAGCAGGTTCAGGAAGGCAGAGGAACTGGTCGAGGGGGGAAAATAGGCAGGAATATGTCAAACTTGGCTCAAACAGACAAATGGCCTGAAAGTGTTACCACTGGGGTTAGACAACAATCTGACGCCGTATAGGTGGAGGATTTGTCCTTATAAGGCAGCAGCTGCTGATCATGGTGATTATGTTCAAGTGTGAAAGTTACAGCACAGCAGCTGGTGTGACATTGTTGATCAATGAGGAAATCCCTCAGGTTTGGGATATGAGTGAATCCCTCCTCAGGTAAGAAGATTAAAAGTATCCCAGTGGCTGGAAAGGTCTTGCTAACAACAGATCACTGGTACATGGTGTGAAACATGGAGGTCAAATTATTTGGAAATTGGAAACTAACTGCTGGGTTTGGACAGTAATTGTTGTTACATTAATTGTCTCTTTTTGTGATGTATGACAGATTTGTGAGCCACTCACTCCAGAACCAAGCAGGGGAAAGCCTGCACTGTTTAGATCTACAAACGGTTGTGTTTCAGAGCATGGATTGTTTAATTATACAGAGTGAAGTATCACCACTGTTCAGTTCGAAAACTATGCGTGAACATTTAGGTATAGATGGTGGTCTGGAGGAGTGGTTCCCAGATGTGTTGGAAATGTTTAATCATGTCTTTGATGATTTCAATTGCTACTTATGTTCGTATAATGTTACTTGTGGATGTTGTTGTCTTCCATGCATCAGGGTACTCATGGTTAGTTCAATCACTACTGCTATGGAAAGGGGTAGTGCAGACGAAGGTCCACGACTTAATCAGATGGTATTACAGTCACTTACTGAAGGGACCGAAGAAGAAAGGTATAAGGTTGATCTCTTAAAAGAGATCAAAAGGGTGAATTGTGGAATCATTCATGTACTGTGTTTGAGAATGTTTGTGGTGAGGGGAGAAAAGGGGAGTAAGTTCTTAAGGAAACGGTATCCCTTGGTACTCAAGGCAGCTGCAGGAGATCAGTTTATATGATGCTCATAAACAACCTCTTGTCAGGCATCCGATAACAGCCAAGGAAAAGGGGAGTGTAGGGTGCATCTGGAAGATGTCTGCAGCTGACGTATGTTTAGGCATAAAAGCAGAGGTTTGAGGGTAAAGGGATCAGATCAACACTGGCGGGGGGTACTTTCTGCTGGGGGGAACTTTCTGCTTTATTGCTGTAAGTGTTGATGTTCCATGTAAAAATGTTTGATTTGCATTCGCTGACTCGTTTTGCCTTTATTCTCTCTCATTAACAAACTTTGGAAGGATCACCAGCTTCAAGGGATAATATTCTAACAACAATCAAATGGCCTTTTGTGTGTTTAAAATGCTGTAAAACCAAAAGTATTTGTGAAAAAAATTAGGACTTGTTTTATAAACATTAAAGCATCCTCCTTGGAGGTATTTAGGAAAGAAAAAAACATGACCATTTCTACTTTTAAAGCATGATAAAAAGGTGTGGCTCTGCTTGGCCCGAGATCAGGCCAGACGAGTATAAGAAGTTAAAGTAGCTGTTATTAAACCTTTACTTAAGAAATCCTCTGTTGATCAAGACGACTGGTCTTCTTTTCCCATCTAAAATTCTTGAGAAAGTAGTTACTAATCAAGTATGTGAACATTTACAAAGTAATGACCTAGTTGGAGAGTTTCAGTCAGGTTTCAGAGCTCATCATAGCACTGAAACAGCTCAGATGCCTCAGGGAAAGCGTTAGGCTGGTTTAAGTCCTCTCTCTGACAGATTCCAGTTTGTTCATCCATCCATTTTCTAACACGCTTATCTCTATTGGGGTCACGAGGGGTGCTGCTGCCTTCTCCAGCTGTCAATGGGCGAGAGGCAATGTACACCCTGGACAGGTCAGAGTAACCGGAGAGAACCTACGCATGCACAGAGAGAACATGCAAACTCCATGCAGAAAGACCCAGGGCAAGGGTAGGACTTGAACCCAGGACCTTCTTGCTGCAAGGCAACAGTGCTACCCACTGCGCCATATTAATTCATATTAATGATAATATTATTGTTACTAATAATAAATCTTCAAACTCTAGGGTCACTTGTGGAGTAGCACAGGGTTCTGTCCTTGTGCCAATTCTCTTTTGGTAAAATTATCAGAGAGCATGAGATCAATCCAATCAGTTACTTCGACTACAGACATGTGACAACATCAAAACCGGGATGACTTTCAATTTCCTGCTTTTAAATTCTGACAAGACAGAAGTTTTAATCTTTTGACCAGAGTCCTCAAATAATAAACTTCTTAAATCACTTAATCTGGATGGCATTAAATTGGCCTCTGGTAATAAAATAAAAAAATCTTGGTGTTATTTTTGACCAAGACATGTCATTTAAATCCCATATTAAACAGGTTTCCAGAGTTTCCTTTTTTCACCTCTAGAATATTGCCAAAATTAGAAATTGTCAGGATTTGTCCTGATGAACCCGAACACTACCACACACACAGAGCTCCGTTTTATGAGTGTTATTGATTAAGATGAGTTGTGGAAGAAGGAAATCAGAGTCTGTTACCAGGATGGAACAGGTGAATGATGAATGCAGGAGCTGGAGGACTGGAGAGGGAGCTGAAGAGCCAGAGAGAGCTGTAGAGCTGCGGGTGCTGCGCTGCTGAGACAGGAAGCCTTCAGAGCTGGTAAGAGTTCATGGAACACGGGGGCAGCAGTAAATCCAGCTGGGCAGCAGAGAGAGTTCTTGAGACCCAGGGGCTGCAGTAAATCCAGCTGGGCAGCAGAGAGAGAGTTCTAGAGACACAAGGGCTGCAGCTCGGACTGACGTGGCAGAATCTCTGACTGAGGGCATCAGATGATTGAAGACAGACCGGCGGAGAAGAGCTGACTGAGGAGGGTTTAAGTAGTGAGGCTTGCAGGTGGAGTGAGTTCTGACTGATTGGTGCCTGACATGTGTGACTGATCGCTGAGGAGCGGAGGCTGAGCTCAAGAGAGGAGAAGGTGCTGGAAAATAACATGGGGAGACAGCCAGGCCAAAACCGCACCATGACACAAATATTCTGTCCAGGAGTGACGCTGTCATGCATAACAAGTCCATGCATTTGTTACTTCAAGGATGGATTATTGTAATTCTTTACTATCAGGAAGTCCACAAAATGCAGTTTGAAGCCTTCAGTTGTGAATTGGCGCTATATAAATAAAATAGAATTGAATTGACTTGAATTGTAAATCTTTCAGAGAGATAGTCTAACTCACCGACATATCTGACATATCTAACACCTGTTAATTTGAATTTTTGAATGAATCAAACAATTAGTTGTTTTATTTGCATTTGTAATTACATAGATAACACTTTTATCCCTTCATTCATGTTATTTACTCCTTCACCATATATTAAACCACATAGGGTTGAAGTGATTTTTCTCCTGTCTAAAACAGAGAAATTTTATTGTCATTGGAAAACCATGGTCTAAATCTATAAAACCTTCTCAAGTCTAAAAACTAAATGTATCTTTGTAATGGTGTCGGTTGCTTATCTGTAAGAAAATAAGATAGAAAGTTCTTAATTTTGCTCTGAAACAACCCAAAGCATTTTTATGCAGTAATCCATTTGGGAAATAAATATTTGGTATTTTATCATTAAGCTACAGCTACCATGAACAAATTACTATAAACCAAATGCACCCTTTCACAGTAAAATATATTAAAGTATAAAATATTACCTATTATAGCAAGGTTCTGGCATACAGGCCCACGTTCACTACTGTTTGCGTGAGACAAACCATTTATAGTATCTAATATTTAGGTCACATTTGAAGTCTCCTCAAATGCTTTGATGTAGTAAATGTTATTTTTTTGTTTAATCCTAGCTAGTTTTGCAGTCCAAATTATTGATATTACACAATTCCTGCAGACACATATGATAGATATGGGAAGTTAGGCAGAATGAGCTGAGCTAAACCTCAGAGGGTGGACAGACTAATAAATCCACGTGTGTTAATTTTCCTTTCTCACTTCAGTTCTCTTCTGTGCTATATGTTAAAATGTTTAATAGAAAATGCAATGAACATTACTTTCAAGCAGAAATTGATGTACAGTGCAAACGTTCGAGGTGAGGCAGACAGTATCTCAAAAAGAAATGTGAAGCGCATCATGAGTTTAGTTTGAGTACTTTTATGTGTTCAGTGTGTTCATTAGAGAGAAAACCTAGGAGAAGAAATGGTCTCTGTGATAAAAGCCGACGAATTTCAAAAGGGTTCCCTGTAGCAGGCAAATGGCCATGCCTTCACTTCACCAACATTGCCTGCTGGCGGTGGTCAGAGGGCCCGGTGGCGCCGGTGCATGGCAGCCTCGCCTCTGTCAGCCTGCCCCAGGGCAGCTGTAGCTACTAACATAGCTCACCACTGTCAGGGTGTGAATGTGTGTGTGAATGGGTGAATGACTGAACTGTAGTGTAAAGCGCTTTGGAGGTCGTCAAGACTAGTTAAAAGCGCTATACAAGTACAAGCCATTTACCATGCCTTGCATGGCTCGTTCGCCCACTCCACGAGCTTGGAATCCTAATTAACTAAATCCATAATACACAGAATACTAAATAATGACAGCAAAGAAGGAAACAGAATATATAGACTAACAAATACTAAAAGGTGAAAAAATGGCGGAGCTACATTTGAAAGCATTTTGTGTCTCAGTGTGGTATGGGAGCTGCACAGTGCAGGAAAGGAAGGATTTAGCATGGGTGGTGAGCACAGCACAGGGGATTGTGGGATGCCATCTACAAGATCTGGAAACAGTTTAAACAGCGCAAGTCCAGAAATGAGCCAGACACATTGCTACAGATCCCACCCAACCAGGCAATGCACTGTTTGACCCACTTACATCAGGTAAACACTTCAGAAACATTAAATCAAAAACTAATAAACTCAAAAACAATCCTCTCCAAATGCTGTGAGAGCTATTGCCTATTACTGAGAAGTTTATGGTCTGTTACATGTTACAAACATAGTACAGGCAATGCCTATTTTCACTCTAGATTCACTGTAGTTTCTCAGGGAATCTGTGGGGGGACACCAATCCATGCAAATTAAACAGTTATGTAAAATTAAGATTTAAAATGATTGCACATTGGGACATTGGAACATTGGGTGACTAATTCATGCAACAACACAGTAATTCATAAAGGGACTGATATCAGCATTTTGTACTCAAATACAAGTCTTATGAGATCCTAAAGACTATTTGCACACTATTAGCATCTCAGGAAGTGTGTTGTAAGTGTAATTGCCTGCTGGCGAAGGTCAGAGGGTCTGGTGTCGCTGTTGTATGGCAGCCTTACCTCTGTCAGTCTGGCCCAGGGCAACTGTGACTACTAACATAGCTCACCACCATCAGGGCGTGAATTTGTGTGTGAATGACTGACTGTACTGTAAAGCGCTTTGGGGTCGTCGGACTTCATAAAGCGCTATACAAGTGTGGCAACCTAAGGGTGGATTTTCTTTTAGGTAACACAAATGTTGAAGTTTATAATATGGAAGATCAACAACGCCACCTGGAATAACTCCAGGAAAATAATGCGGACACAGGTAAGTTCTGCTGGAAAGGAGACACGATATAGAAATTTGCACAAAATTTTATTAAACTTACATGGTTTTAATTTAACTGTAACCTAAACTTGAATGGTTAAAACAGTGGATGCATTGAAAAAAAAATATACAAATGTTTAAATCTCAATGGGAACCGAGGCTTACCAATGGAAAGGAAGGTGGTGAGAAGAGGGGCAACATCTAGTGAAGAAATGGGACCACCCTCGACACTACAAAACACAGCAAACAAGGAAAGGGAGCTCCAAAACACACAACAAAAACACCGCTACCAAGGGTCACCACCGCCACCACAGAAGCCTCAGTCCCTAAATGAAACAAAATTAGAACCATATAAGAAACAGTGATACAATGACACTACAATATTGCACTGCATCCCATTAATTGTGCCACAGATGCCCCTGACAGCAGGGGAAAGTTCCGCTAAATCTTTTTAAAACATTTCTTTCTAGGCAAAACAACAACGAGTGTCACTCCATGTTGAAAGCTGGGGTCCGTTCTTCGTACGTTGCTTAAAACATCCAAGATCAAATGACACATCCAAGATGATTTCATCCGACTAATCATGATCCGGCTAATTGGGTTCTTCGAACACACCTGTTGTTTAGGATTATTATCGCTGGATTGAGTTATCTGAGATAACTGCGTGTTCATGCGTTTGTTTAAAAGGGGAAATGTATCGATAGTAGAAACATTGATCAGCAACGCTGCTATTGGCTGTTCAGCATGGCCAAAGAACGCCCACAGTTTTTCTCCCAAGCAGAACAAGAGCTTGGAAGGTTATGCTGAATTTGAGTCATTAATTAAAACACCTCAAAATCTGTTAAAGCCAGGAGAGAGGGCTGGCAAAAAGCAGCGGACAAATTAATGCGTAAATACTGTCCATGGTAGATGTTTCTATCCCTTTCTACAGTATGAATTTTTGCATTTTAATAATCTCATATTTACTTTGTTCTTTTATGTCAGAGCCTCCACGGGACCCAGTAGAACATGGGGACAAGTAAAAGTGAAATACAAGAATATTCTACAAAATGGTAGCCTTTAATTATTATACTTTATTTAAAAAAAGCACTTGTTATGTCAAGAGATCCAAATTTCAGTGTCATTCCTTAGACACGGGAAGTAAAGGACATGTGCAAACTGGGAATTTTAACAAAATAAAATCTTTATCCATAAAAAATGAAAATTTTCCTTTTCCAAGTCATCCACAGTTTACACGGCAAAACTGTATTGCTCCGTGGCTAGATAATCCATCCATAGTTTTTTCTAATACAATATACGGCTCGACAGGAAGCAAGCCTTTCAAAGTAAACTAAACTTCACAATAAAATGGCCCGAACAAATCTTCTTACTGAATAGGATAAAAATAAAAAGCAAACCATCATACTTAAATATTTTAGATTTATGGCTCCAACACCACTTTTTCCTCTTTAAAAGCCACTGTTAAATGATGTGTTTGTCTGTTTATAACAGCCACCAAGAAAATCTCTCTGTCGCGCTGCGCTCAAGGATCCTGTCTATTGCGCAATACGCGATTAATTCGAAAAACTCTGCAAATTATTCTTGCACCTTCCGCAACAGGTTGCAGTCGTAAAAATGGACATGGCTACGGCAGACTTCCCTATCTCCTCCGCTTATACAGCCGTGATCTAATCTTGTTTACATGAAATAAGCCTGCTCTCGAGCAGGCTTAAGCTGGCGCACATGTTGCTATGACAACAAGTGCAGGATGTCTTTCGAAGAACCAAACGATCCAAGATCATGCCAAATCGGCAACAATGAAATCCTGCTAACTGAGTTAGCGACGTACGAAGAACGGACCCCTGGTCAGAGGCTCGTCAGATGGCTAAAACAAAATAGATTATTAATACATGTTCTGATTAGTACCATGATCTGCAGTAGCTGCGTACCTATGACTGGTGAATTACCACGCTGCCAGGTAAACAAATCCCCAATTCCACCTTCGTAGTGCAGCTGCAACAAAATGTTAAATGAAGGGTTTGTTCAACTGGTGTGGACAATACTGAGCCACATTAGCCCTTACCTTCCTGCCAGCAAACAACAGGACAGGTCAATCCAGAAGTCGGAGGAGCAACAAAGGAGTCCAGCACAATTTGACCCACAATGAGAAGCAGCTGGGTTCAGTATCACAAAGCATGCAGCCTTGTGGTAGGTGAAGACCTGCTCATATGCAGCAGCCCAATTTGGCCTTAAAGTGGCAGCGTACTATTTATGCTGCTACACAAGTACAAGGCATTTACCATACCTTCAAATACACGCTAGAACTGAAATTAATCATCTTTTTCAGCGTATCAGCCAGACAATGTCAAAAAGCCTTGCTTTGAACTCCAATCCTTAGAGTTTTATGTGACTCAATGCAAACACCTATTACCAGCTCAGCCCTGCACCTGTACCTGTACCTGTAACTGTTTTTTTTAGGTCGTTCCTGCTCCTCCTCCATCACCTTCTCCTTCTCTTTCTCCTGTCCCTCCTCATCTGTCTCTTCCTCGTCCTCAATCCTATGACTGGCATTAATCTGTCCCTCTGCATTAACTCCACGACCTCAACTAAAATTGGTCTCCTCAGCTATAACTAACAATGACAATAATAATAATCATTAAAGAATGCGCATTGATTAATAAAAAAACAAAATAAGGAAAGTGCTAAAGACACAAACACAATAATGGAATTACTCTACTTATTTCTATTTTTCTTTGGCTTGTAAAAAATAGTTAATGTAGAAACACATCAAGAAAACAGGATGTAGCCTATAGTTATTGAAATATTATCCTTTGAACACAGACTCTCCCCTGTAATGTCTTTATTTTCCTGGTCAGCCAGTATGGATCGACATTTATTCTATTTAATAAAGCAGAGTAACTATTTATACACATAAAGTGAAACCTTTAATTTTCTGTGTGCCCTGAAGACATCCAAAACACAAACATAATAGTCTACCATGGAATGTTTGCAAACCTGTAGTCCTGCTGCTCGGTCCATTACTGGCCTGGCTGACTGGAATCATGCTGACCTCGGCCCGTCCAGTAAAGGACTGCGGCCCCGCAGTTAAAAAAAAAACAGCGGTTGTTGTGCCATAACATGCCATGATGATAGTAACACAGATCGAATTCTGAACAGTGGAAGAGGGTCACAAAGGAATTCCACTCTGCCCGTAACAGGAGACCCCCATGTTTGGACGGCCCTTTTTCCCAGCAGGAGGTCAGCTGTGACCACTCCTGTTGAGATAAAACCTTTCTTCCACAGACAAGACTCTCTCTTCTCTTCAACTCTTCTCCTGACTCCAAGCTGCTGGGACACACTCCTCCACCCTTGGACGACCAGCACTCCTCTGGGGGGGGGGGGGTTCCTCCTCCCTCAGGAGCCATGCATGGGGCCTGGAGCAGGCCCCGAGCTGAGTGGGAATGAACCCTTCTGAAACTCAGTTCCTTCCCGGCATAGGGAGAAACTGCCAGCCGATTCAAAGATAAGTCTCACTTCTGCTTAAAACAGATGCCGAAGTGAAGGAATCCGTCTATGCCAGCTTTGTTCTGCTTTCTCAGCGCACCACAGACGGAGCTGGTTCCAGGCAACGCAGAGCTGAAAAGCCGGCACAGAAGCAACGTCCCCATGCCGAGGAGAGATCTGCTTAAATTGTGACTGCAACCGGGGTCAGAGTCTGCCTGGAGGACCAGGCCTCCAAGCTATCCAGACCACGGCGTTAGCCACATGCGGCTGCAAGGCTAACGCTAGCCTGCCAAGAACCGAGCGCTAGCCCGCTAGCGCTAGCCAACCATTTCCTCCTTCAACGCTTCTTCCTGGAACGGCCAAAGTGGACAGAACTCACACATGAGGCATCAACAGTTTGGGCAGCGGTCTGAGGGTGAAGAAAAAGGTTTATTGGGAAATGTTTGTAAACCGTGGTGTTTAGAACAAAGGGCTAACCGGTAGGTCGCGCTAGCCAAACATGCTATTAGCATTGTTAACATCCGGTTTCGGACATTTGAAAATGAGTTCGTTTTAAAGCATAAAGCGTAACTGTCCTGACTCTGTGCCGCCCCATCCTCCGATGGTGTTATCTGCCTTATTCCCGCATCAATATGGTATATTAATGCCGGTTTTCAAGGCAATTTTGGGAACTTTATGTTGTAACCTCTTAGCCACCGAGTTGCTGTAGCGACCCCATGCGCCCGGAGGGAGAATCGCATTAACAAATTCGGTCGTGAGGATTTAAATAATATTACAGGACAAACAGTCCTCAGAATATTATTTCAACAAATAATATTTTGTTTAACTTGGGCTTTGCATTGTGAATGGATTGAAATACATGGCAGATGTTTTAACTCCACTCCATGCTTTTGAAATCAGATCTGTAGTGAACAGGGATTTTACTGAATTAATCTGATTATGATCAACCACTTTTGTTTGTCTTTGTTTGTTTTTGCATGTAAATAGTTCCTTAGCTTAGCTTCTTTTTATCTTCATTTTGCTTAGTAGTTTAGTTAAGTTTCACTAGCCTAGTAGAGAGGATTTATTAATCGAAATATTGTGTTAATTCAGGTAAACAGCATTACATGGTGATGTTCTCTGGATGTTCATCTTATTTCTGTTATTAAATTCTTGGACTTGAAAAGAAGTTGTCACTCCTTTATTCTATGTGTGTGCAGGTTTTGCTGTTAAAAGATCGCTAGTGCTCGAATCCATCCCTTTCAACCGTTGTCTTGATATCAGCTTAAGAGCTGATCATCACCAGACAATACTTAACAGACAGAGAGTTATTTATGAAACATTAAATAACTTTAAACAGTGTATAATTGCACAACATTTATGGCGTCCCTGGGTGGGCCTTCGTGAACACAGCTTGAACTGCACACATATCAGAATATAACCTGTGACGTTTTTAGACTTTTAGGAAAATAAAAGGTAACAAAAAACTTCTCAGCTAGTGATAATAAATTTTACTACAAAGAGCTTAAACTCAGATGCTTGAGTCAATCAAGGTATCTGTCATAACCAACAGTCCCAGAGTGGATTTAACTGTAAAGTTAAGCTTACTGACTGAACAAAATTTTGTTGCACATCTGTCTCCAGATGCTGTGATTTATCCTCATGTTTGCTTAAACCACAAGTCTTAAATGGAAAGTCCACAGTTATGCACTTTCAAAATTAACTGCCAGTCCAGGAAAGTTAGATGCTCAAAAATCTAACCTAAGATGCTTTGCATATTTGTTTAACAAGACATTTTGCGAGCTTACTTGTGTTGTGTGGAACATATTTGTCTCCAGATTTAACTCTTAGTTAATCTGAGGTGTCACCCTATTTGTGGAAAGGGGGGTGATGCTCTTAAAGCTAAAAGTGCTAATTTCCCTTATAAGAAAGGTGAGAAGCACAAGCTAAAAAGCTAGTAATTCCTTAAAAGGTGAAGCCTTGCGCAAAAGCTAGTAATTCCTTAAGAAAGGTAAGCAGTCGCTACAGAGCTCGTAAGTCCTAAAGGTATAGCGTTCTTAACACTGAAAGAATAGTGTCGTCATAAGTCGCACATTGAACAGTCAACCTGCGCAATTGTTTCTACACACACAAATAAGTATTTTGCAAAATGTATGTTTAAACATAAAAGCATAGCTAAGCGTGCACAGACTGGATCTTATGTTATTTTGAAAGTTTGTCATAACTTCTTTTGTTTTGTGTTAGCAAGATGGAGCCAGAACGTCTCACATCTGAAGCTGCACCTTTGGTGGACCAAGCAGACATAGAGAGGCAGAAGGTTGTCATTGGCGACCTCATCAAGTTATCTGCAGATGAGTTAAATAATTTAAACAATCTTAACCTTGCTGAATGCGATAAAATGATTAAGGAACTAATGGATTTTATTGCAAACCCAACTAAAGATGCTCTGATTACAGATGTTCTTTGCCAGATCACCCTGCTGCATCAGCAAAGATCCCAACTGAAAGCTAAACAGTTTCTTCAGTTACAGGATGAGCATCAGATGGTTTTAGACAGTGTGAGTGCTGCCAAACGTGAGCTCTCAAAGACCGAGGTTAGGATGGAGGAAGCTGATACTGAGACCAAGGACCTCAAAGCTCCTGATGTCAGCGAGGCTGCATCTCACCAGAGAACTGAGTTCTCCACCCCTCGGGTGATATCTTCACACGATCAACCTCAGCAGGTTGAATCATTGCTGGAGCTGGAATCACAGAACAGCTCTGCAGTTTCTAACACAGCACCTAGAACAGAACCAGTCTTGCCAAAATTTAGAACAGAACCTCTAAATTTTGAGTTTACAGGAAGTACTTCCACAGACTCCATGGGAGATGCTGGAAGTCAGACTGTCCATGATGAAGCCCTGCTTCATCCTGCTGCAGTGGACAGTCCCAAAGAGTACCAGGTAAACAACTCTGCAGACACCGGTGGTTCAGATTGGAGGGATGAGCAGACATCACACCTGACTCATACCACCACCTGTCCTGACTCTGTGCCGCCCCCTAAGGGCCAGAAGAGTCACACAGGTGGTCCACACCAACCTAAGTCCCCACCACATGTCAGAGTTCACACCTTGGAAAACTCTCAATTAGATCAGGAACATTCTTCCTTACATCAAAAGTTAGTTCACAGACCTCCATCAGGTCATGAACATAACCGATTTGACTTCCCAGGTGGTCCAGGGCCACCTCATAACTACGGTCTCCGTTTTTGCCAACTTGAGTACCTTGCTCAGGACATAGAACAGTTCGACCCAGATAATCATGATTCCAACATCCATAATTATCTGCAGGAAGTCGAACGCTGTCTTTTTGACCTGCCATTTCCCTCATCTCGTGAGAAACTAAAGCTTATTTGGAAAACAACAGCTAGAAGCGTTCATGTTTTCATTAAAGCTCTACCTCCAGGGATTCGTGACAGTTATTCAGCTCTTTGCAAAGCTTTAAGAGAAGAATATTCTGCGTACAGGGATCAGGCTTCAATAACTCTTGACGCTTTCAGCATCATTCAACAGGAAAATGAAACACCCAGAGATTATTACTATCGTTTAAGGAACGTTTATCCTCAGGGATGTAATTCTCCAGGTCCCGAAGAGGACCCACTTTTCAAGTCTTTGTTCCTTCATAATCTACATGACAGTGTACGTTATGAAGTGACCATGCATTGCAGGGAAAGTAACTTTTCCATGCACGAGATCCGCAGATATGCCCAGCTGGTTTGGGAAACTCGTTTGCAATGTGACAGGAAACAAAGCAAGCGTAGAGTCTTAAACCTTCAGACAGGGAACAGGCCTAAGAAAAGACACAAAGCCAGTTCCCCAGTGATCCAGCAGACCAAAAGGTTTGTGGACAGGCTGCCACGAAAGCCTAGGCAGCCAGATGAAGGTCAACTCTTTTACAATGCAAAAACCCAACATCATATTGGTAAAAGATGGAACCATTCCAAAGAAATGATCACAAAGAAACACTTTGAAAGTATCTGTCGAGATTTTCTCACCGAGTTTGTCGCATGTTTAACAAGATTAAACGGCGAGCTGATCGAATCCAAAGCAACCACGCAACTTATCATGCCTCAGCTTGATAAGGTCAAAAATAAATTCTAGCACGGTTTATTCTGTTTTAACCCTTTTTTATTGTTCTAAGACTTAAGAAGTGGAGGTTAACCATCAGTTTACCACGGTGTTTAGAATTAGTTTTGTTTTTTGTTTGTTTTTTTCCTTGGGTTGGAATTTTGGGTGTATGTCTAAATATTTGTGGCACATCCAAGGGATGGATGTCTGAATATTTTATAGTTAGGGACAGCCCCTGCCCAACATGCCTCAATCCTTCCAAGAAACACGCTTTCCCATGGAACTGAACTTTCAATGACTATCCTCTCGTCCACAGGAACCAAAGTGACTTTTGTCATTCCAGATCATGGCGTATGGACTTGTGGTAAATCTGAAAATGGAGAATCGGATCTGCCGTTTTCTGATTTAAAGGGGGGAATGTTGTGATATTACCGCCAGGATCATCAAAATAATGGATCTCAGATTGGATTCTGAACAGTGGAAGAGTTTAACAAAGGAATTCCACTCTGGCCGTAACACGAGACTCTCAAGGCGTAGACGGCCCTTTTTCCCAGCAGGAGGTCAGCTGTGACCACTCCTGTTGAGATAAAACCTTTCTTCCACAGACAAGACTCTCTCTTCTCTTCAACACGCATTCTTCTGCAGACCTGTTCAGCTCCACTACAGCTCTCTGGGAGCAGACAAAGGAGGCCAGACCATGAGGGCCTGGCCGGCCCTCACCGACACACAAGCCAGCAGCTGAAAGATTCCCTGGACCAGCCACATTGATCCAGGGTCTGCTAGACCCGACTGCCTGCTTCAGCAGAGGACCTGACTGAATCCGGACGAACATGTCCGGGCAATTACAGAGCTAAGTTGCTGTCTTAACCCACAATCAGATGCAGGAGCAAAGATCCCTGCATGCGAAACAGCTCTGTGTATTTTTCCTCCGCCTGTACAGGGAAGTGAACACCAATGGAGCTGAAGGCTGGATGCTGAGGAAAACCCCTGCTTGGACTGCATCCCGGTCGAAGGACCAGGCCTCCAAGCTATCCAGACCACGCCGTTAGCCACATGCGGCTGCAAGGCTAACGCTAGCCTGTCAAGAACCGAGCGCTAGCCCGCTAGCGCTAGCCAACCATTTCCTCCTTCAACGCTTCTTCCTGGAACGGCCAAAGTGGACAGAACTCACACATGAGGCATCAACAGGTTGGGCAGCGGTCTGAGGGTGAAGAAAAAGGTTTATTGGGAAATGTTTGTAAACCGTGGTGTTTAGAGCAAAGGGCTAACCGGTAGGTCGCGCTAGCCAAACATGCTATTAGCATTGTTAACATCCGGTTTCGGACATTTGAAAATGAGTTCGTTTTAAAGCATAAAGCGTAACTGTTCTGCTCCGCCATCCTCCGATGGTGTTATCTGCCTTATTCCCGCATCAATATGGTATATTAATGCCGGTTTTCAAGGCAATTTTGGGAACTTTATGTTGTAACCTCTTAGCCACCGAGTTGCTGCAGCGACCCCATGCGCCCGGAGGGAGAATCGCATTAACAAACTCGGTCGTAAGGGTTTAAATAATATTACAGGACAAACAGTCCTCAGAATATTATTTCAACAAATAATATTTTGTTTAACTTGGGCTTTGCATTGTGAATGGATTGAAATACATGGCAGATGTTTTAACTCCACTCCATGCTTTTGAAATCAGATCTGTAGTGAACAGGGATTCACTGAATTAATCTGATTATGATCAACCACTTTTGTTTGTCTTTGTTTGTTTTTGCATGTAAATAGTTCCTTAGCTTAGCTTCTTTTTATCTTCATTTTGCTTAGTAGTTTAGTTAAGTTTCACTAGCCTAGTAGAGAGGATTTATTAATCGAAATATAGTGTTAATTCAGGTAAACAGCATTACATGGTGATGTTCTCTGGATGTTCATCTTATTTCTGTTATTAAATTCTTGGACTTGAAAAGAAGTTGTCACTCCTTTATTCTATGTGTGTGCAGGTTTTGCTGTTAGAAGATCGCTAGTGCTCGAATTCATCCCTTTCAACCATTGTCTTGATATCAGCTTAAGAGCTGATCATCGCCAGACAATACTTAACAGACAGAGAGTTATTTATGAAACATTAAATAACTTTAAACAGTGTATAATTGCACAACAGCGGTAAAAAAACTTAACTGGTTAATTTTGCACACAGGCTGCATCCAGTGTTGTAGTCAAGTCGCTATGCCTCGAGTCCGAGTCCAGGTTCGAGTCACCAGTGTTCAAGTCCGAGTCAAGTCCAAGTCATTAATAAAAAAATCCGAGTCGAGTCCGAGTCGAGTCCACTACTCATCCGAGTCAAGTCCGAGTCGAATAACTATTGATCCAAATTTGTTGTAGGAACATGCCGTGACGTGTGATGTATGACATGAAGCAGTAACATTCCATTGCACTAATAACTCTTTCGCTGTAGTTACCCTTGGTTTTACTCGGTAGAACGACTGCTTTTTTCAAGTCTAAGACGTCTCCTAACCATGGTTTTTAAACATTGTTGTTATGCCGGCCGGGCGTGCATTTGATAATGCATTTGGCCACCGGACCGGACTAAATTGTTCGGCGGGCCGGACAATTTAGTCCGATTTCTGGACGGTGACTACAAACAGAAAAAAAAGGCCGCTGACGCCGTGAACGCCGAGCAGGAAAAAAACATCGACTTACCTTTCTATCAACTCGGTCCGTTTTCCAGGCTTTCTAAGACCTCGACACTCAATCCATCGTTTGAGCTGAACGTTGGTATGTTGTTCCACAGTTCTACAAGTAAAATGGGCGCCTGGACATCCTCTTTTGAAAGTTTAACAGTCGGTCATACCGTTGTATCTGTTGCATGTGTAATGGCTGGTTGCTACGTGTGCTCTCACACTGTTTGCCCTACCTTAGCGGCAAGGGGCGTTGCTCATGAGATGGTGACGTCACGTGCGCGGTACGCAATTTAGATATTAAAATCATACACCAAATAATATTCTAATGAAATATTAAAATTATAGCCTAATGATATAAAAAAAGTTGAGTCTTTTTCTCAATTTCCGAGTCAGAATGATCTGAATGTAGGAGTCCGAGTCCAAGTTCGAGTCATCAGTGCTCAAGTCCAAGTCAAGTCACGAGTCTCTAAATTTAGCTAATGACTCGGACTCGAGTTCGAGTCTCGGACTCGAGTACTACAACACTGGCTGCATCCCACAGACATTTTCTCTACTCCACTAATTTTTTCTTTCCAGCATATTTGCTACTTTAACTCACTCCAGTTTCTTTCTTGCTTTTTTTTTAAATTATGAGGTGCTGTTTGCATCTCGCAAACTATCAGATTGACTCAGCCTGTTGCGCTGCGCCACCTGTGGCCGTGAGGGGGGCTTCGCGCCCACGCATCACCACGGCTGAATTTTATGATTGGATGGGAAGAGAGAGAAAAAAACGGCTCGTCCATGGGCCAGTCGGGAGTCTCCCGAACCTCTCCGCCCCTTGGTGTGACTGACTATAGCCACTAATTCCGATAGACAATTGTAGAGTGGATCCCCAACAGCCCTGTTCCCAGTCCATTTGAGAGACCCAAAGGTGAACTGCCCCTCCCCATGGCCTTTCCTCCTCTCATTTAGCCTCCAGTCTGCCATGCTCTGGGCAGTGTGCAGGGCTGCAGCATCTTCTCACAGCAAGCAGGGTGCCTGCAGCTGCAAGGGGTGCCAATTCCTCACACAGTGATATGATAGATAACTAGGAACTGCTTTGGGGACGCAGATTATTTTTAATTTAATTGTTTTTTACTGTTCGTGCCACCCCCATGTATCATTGAAAAAAGTGCCGCCCTGGTCAGCTGCCCGGTTTGCCAGTGCCAAAAACTGCTACTGGGTGGAGGAATGAAAAGCCTTTTTGTTTGTACTTTTTGTGTGGTATGAAATATCCTTTCAACATCCAGATGAATAAATCTAAGAGGAAATGTGTCTAAATAGCACAACAAAGGATTAATAAAGAACATGCAGAAACAGAGAAAAAATAGCCTCCACACTTATCCAGGCTGAATGACATGAAAAAAATAAGACAAGGACAACTAGTCAAACTCTTAAGAAGTAATGTTTAGTATGCAGGCCACATTTTCCTTAAATTGTTTACCGCAAAAATAGCTGTTTTACTTTGCATAAGAATCCATCAGCATGTTTAGGCAGAGGGTACTCCTCTTTGATACTGCCAGCACATACTGTGACTGGATCTCTTCATCCGAGGATTTTGCAAAATGAAGTTGTACTAAATAAAGTATTTACTGCGATTCTAAGACAGTATTTAAGGTGATTATGAGGTTTTAAGGCTATATATACGAAGAAGAACAAGGACATACATTTAGTTGTACCTGTCGTATGCAGCTGTGATTTACAAATACTTCTGTAGTAATAAAAAGACGTTAAAACATCAATGGAAACGGCATGATTGATTCACAATTCATCATTTATCACTCAAGGCCACAGTCTTAGCACTTATATACAATTTAGGGTTCAACTAATTACATAAGACCTGTTTTAGGTTCCTGTGCTCACATTATTTTAATTTTACATTAGACTAGGTAAGCTAATCATGTTTAGTAACCAAGGTCGAATCTGTCTACTCTTCCCCCACCCCGAAAATCCTCCTACTTGGTCCTCCGCTCACCATTTCCATGGATAAACATCCATCACTTCCATACCTTAAAAATTCAAGAGTACCAGTAGGGGGCGTTACAGGGCGGGCTGGGCCTTTCATCACCAGAAAACGTCAGGGAAATCCAGCTATCGGCCAAACTGAGCCAGAAGATTGAATCTGAAAATTATCATTACCAAGTATATAAGGATCTTTGGTGCCAATCAGATCCTGGTTCTTCTATGTCAAAGCAAAAAGATTGCATAAACCGTAGGCCTTGGTGTGTTGGTCTGAAGCAGACCCTTTCCATTCTTTATCGTATAACCATAATGATCAACATAATTCAACATTACAGTATAAATGTCACAACACATAAAATCAAACAAGACAATCTAAGTCAGTGGAATAGGGCAGTTAAAAAAACAGTAATATCATATGAAAAGAGTCTATACATCAAGAACGCAATGTAAAAAAAGCCTTCAGGCCATGGTCAGAGCACATGACAAAAAGGAATGTAATAGGGTTCTCCTAGTGTGTCTCCGCCGTATCAGGATAATTAATCATAGTTTTCTGACTCCAGCTTCCCCAGCTTCGTCAGTCTTCTTCTTCTTCCCCTGCTTGTAGGGGATGATATGACTGGATGGCAATGTGTGTTTGGTTCTGGCTCGGGAAACCAGCATTTTACTTTTCATTTCCTCTTAATAAGCTGCTCCTTTTAGATGGTTTTGCATAACACAAGGCTTTGTTTGCTGTTCTAAAACAAACAAAAAGTGCAAATAATGTTCTTATCAAGCTCCTCATTAATTTGTCATTTATTCAAAACTTCCTTCATGCACTTTCACATCCAGATATTCCTGTTCACAATTACCTAGCTCTTAGCTTAAAAGTCCTGTCCTGCAATCATGACATCCTGCAAGTAATCTAAATGTATATTCAGCAATTTTTCTCAGTAATTCTTAACATAATTCATCCAAGGTTTCTCAGCTTTCAATGTCTGACAGTTGAAAGTTCTCTGCAGCATAATTTTATCATCTTGCTCATTTCATGGGTGTTTATACTCTATATGTCAAGGCTCACATTATTCCATTCAATGCAAGGTTAGTCTCAATAAAGAATTTTATTAAAAACCTTTATGTGGAAACTTATAAAATACTATACATGTGTTTTTAAAACCCAAACAGTAAACCTCTAAGTTTGTTAAAGATGTACTACTCTGTAGATTTCCAGATATTTATTTTAATTTTAATCAGAAGCATTCCTACAAACACAGCTGAGAAAAAGGAAGTGGTTGCACACATAAGAGCTTTACTAAGTGGTCATTGGTTGATATTCGAGAAGTGGGCGTGGGCTAGGGAGGACACAGGAGGTAGATTTGGGAATCAGTTTAAGCTTGACCATGCATCAAACTGAAAGGGCTTCTAATTGAAAGCAGATGATACTTCTTATGCCTAAAGTTTACTGCAATTCTAACCCTTCAATTGCATATTTTGAAACAAACAATTAAACTTTAATTTCATCCTGTGAAGAGTAACCCATCAGTTCTTTTTAAAACCCATATCCCCCTGTTCACTTAAAGGCTTCATACAGCTGTAGATAAATATATATCATGAGACCTTAAACCTGTTTCATACACTTAACATTCGTTTAATTGATAATACACACAGTTTTACTAATAACTTCGTCCGATTCGGCCCTTTAATAAGTATCCAGTTCTCAGCTCTCATGCATTTAGTTTAAACCCTGCAGAAGGAAGAAAAAATTAACCAGACAATACCCAGAGTGATTTTCTTACATTTTCATTTATCCATAATAATAATAATAATTATTATTATTATTGTGTGTCCTACAGTTCTTCTGAAGTTAGGCCATAGTGTTTGAGAAAGTTCCTCACCTAGCGATCCTTAAATTCTTATTTTATGTTTGTGTTCTACATCTAGTCCCAGAAGATTAATCATGTCAATAAATTCAATGTTTTGTCTGAACCTACAATTTGCAATTTTATTTCATTATCAATCACTGTCTATCGAGAATATTGGAGAAGTTGTGCAGTTCCTTCAAACCCTTTAAATACTGACCAGCTGTGTTTAAAATGTCAGCATTAATTGTGTGCCCCATTTAATCCTCTGTTCAGCCTTAGTAGCTGCATTTTAATCGGTGGATTAAAATTAGTTCTTGTACGAATGCATCTATGTGTCCGTATGTCTAGAACTTTGTAATTGGATTTTTGTTATGTGCGCTGACCTGGTCAGGAGAAAGAAAGTTTTCTCTGAAGCTTCTTCTTTTGGCACCTCCAGCAAGCCCCAAAACCGCTTACAGTCAATGTTAGGTTTCAGGTAATCCATGCGGGACCACATCGTCATATCCTGTGTCCCACCTGTTCCCAAGTGCCTCGGCTGTCGAAACACATTCGCTACTTGTGATAAGTTCGTATTGGTTTCAAACAACAGCAGCTTGTCCTGGGTGTCTCCACACCTCCTGTGTGTGATCACACATCATCCTCCTGGAGTAGCTACGTTCATGCCTTCCCATAGGCTGAATCATGAAGAATAGTTGACAGCATGGGATATCACCTCATGTCCTGTTAAGTGTCCTGCATCCAATCCCATCTACCCCAAGTTTCATGCTGTTGAATCATCATATTTAAATGCTCTTCCCTCTAGAGTCTTAAGTGTGTTCTAGCTCACGTTTGTGCAACCGTGCAGTTCAAGTCCAGCATTTGTAAGGCAAAACACTCAGGCATATTCCTGTTCAAAATGGTCTTTGCACAGCAGGAGTTCCAGTGTTGGGTGCCATGGCAGTGTTAATATCCCTCAGAGTAAACCTTTATTCCTCAAGCCTTTTTATTGGGCATGATTTTGAGCTTCCTGAATTTCACCATTGTCAGCGGTGACTCCAGGGTCATTGTTTGACTATCTGATAATTTAGGAAGTGTTATTTTATCCAGAAATTGCTCTATGTCATCATCTGATGGGTTTATCTGCGATGTGTAGAAGGATTTGTAGGGATCATGTAATCAGGATTATATGATCCCCTGAGATCAGGATCATATAATGTATTACCTGTTAAGTCTGTAACTGCAAATATAGTTGTTTTTTCTTCATTTATTTTTAGCTGATTAGCTAAGACGCTTCCTGACTTATTACCATGGGTCCGTGTATCTTTTGGTTATTTGATTTTCGTTTCAGAAACAGGAATTAAGAAACCAAAAACAAATGGCGATTTGATTTTTGTTTTGAAATACAAAAAAGAAACTCAAAATACAAAGCAAATCCGTGTATCTTTCGTTCTTTCCATTTTCAATTGCAAATCAAAAAATGAAAAACAAAAAATGGACTGGTTATTTTGTTTTTTGATTCTTATGGTTAAACCAAAAACGAAAAACGAATTGGTTTTTCATATTTCAATTATAAACTCAGATCAAAAAAACAAAATGGAAAAACGGACAGGAAAGCAGAATTTGATTTCAATATTTAATCGGCGCAGTTTACGTGACCCGGAAACAGCTGTTTTGCGACTTCAGTAAAGTTAGAAAGATGTTCACAGATTCGGCTTTTCCGGATCAATAACTCATATGTGGATGATTTATTCTACAAAACGGATACCTCTCTGTAACCACAGCAAGGCAGACAGTGAGCTACAACCGTAGTTTCCTCAGAACGAGTCTCCCACCGCGCTGGGTGAATTACATTGGACCCAATGCAGAGCTCGCTGCTCCGCAACTGCTTAGGGACGGTCTGCAAGTTGCTACACCAGAAACATAATCAGAGAGAAATATTCAACAGCGTCAGCAAGGAGAGGTGGATTATTATCAAATTCATTTCATATGTATTTGATCTGATGTATATCATTCCACATTTATTGGATTTGAAAATAATAAATTTTTTGAGGAATTTCCCAAAGCCTAAATGGCAAATGGCACCTCTATTTTATTATTAGAATAAGCATAAAATGAGCAATGACTACACCATAGATCATTGTAGTGCCACCAAACTTGTAGAATACACAGATAACCTCATCTCGTTTATACTACAACTCTTACTTTGGGAAAATGTGCTAAACTAATTTTTTTTAAAGATTTTTTTAAAGTTATAATGTACTTAAATATTTTACTAAATATATATTACTAAAAATAATATCCAAATTTTACCTAATACAAGTGAAATGAAAAAGAGCTTCTTAAAGTCTAACTTTAAAATATCTAATATGGCCAACAGTTACATATGTAGCTAAAGAGAGGTTAAATTAATGTAGCATTGAATCAGGTAACAAGCTTCAGTTCACAATCGAAACTGAATTTAATCTGGCATGTAAACATTTCTCATTCATTACAACTATCAAAATGACACGGAAAAGAAAAATGGTTTGACTTATTGTGGAAATTCTGTTCATATTTCAACTTCCTCATAATCTCTCTTTTCGCTAAACTGTAAAAAGATTATTGCTCTACTGACCTTAATTGATGGCTAATCATGATTGGCTGGGACTTCATTATACTAAGCATCTAATTGGTCTGATTGTGTCTGGTGGTGTGGTTGCAAGGCAGTGACCATGAGGTAAAAAGTCAATACCAGCACATTTAATCAAATAAATTAAATAACTAACCAAAGCTCAAACATCTTTGAAATAAAGTAAAAATCAATGACAACACATGAAAATGTCATGTTTTTAGATTCCAAGTGTACTTTTAATTAATATTATACCTGTAAAAAAAAAAAATGGTGAAAAGGGTTTCCAGGGCAAGAGTGTTGGCTTAGAGATTCCTGCAGTTCAAACTGAGTATTGCTAATAAAAACAATGGAGAAAGATTTGTATTATTTTTTTATGTGAAATTATTCCTCAGAATTGAGAGTCAAAAGTCACAAGCCAAGTTTTGCTATGTAAATAAATCTGATATGATGTGGATGTGATTTTTGTCACCCTACAACTTATAAAAGTTACTTTGTGAATGATGATAATACTTTATCTGCGACAGACTGGCGACCTGTCCAGTGATCGCTGGAGATAGGCATCAGCGACACCATGAGGGAATAAGCGGGTCAGAAAATGGATGGATGGATGGATGGATAATAGTGTATGCCCCTAATGTTACATGGAGAATATTTGAAATATCTGTAGCCCATCTTTCCAAAATAAGAGTTATAGTATAAACGAGATGAGGTTATCTGTGTATTCTACAAGTTTGGTGGCACTACAATGATCTATGGTTTAGTCATTGCTCATGTTGTACTTATCATAATAATAAAATAGGTGCCATTTGCCATTTAGGCTTTGGGAAATTCCTCAAAAAATGTATTATTTTCAAATCCAATAAATGTGGTATGATATACATTAGATCAGATACATATGAAATGAATTTGATAATAATCCACCTCTCCTTGGTGACGCTGTTGAATATTTCTCTATGATTATGTTTCTGGGGTTGCAACTTGCAGACGGTCCCTAAGCAGTTGCGGAGCAGCGAGCTCTGCATTGGGTCCAATGTAATTCTCCCAGCGCGGTGGGAGACTCGTTCTGAGGAAACTACAGTTGTAGCTCACTGTCTGCCTTGCTGTGGGGTCCGTGTATCTTTTGGTCATTGGATTTTCGTTTCATAACCAGGAAGTAAAAAAACAAAAACAAATGGCCGTTTGATTTTTGTTTTAAAATACAAAAAAGAAAATCGAAATACAAAACGTTTATCTTTTTCATTGTCAAAAAGGGAAAGTAAAATTAGAAAAATTATTTGAATTTAATTCTCTATTACGGGTAATAAAATACAAAAATGCTTTTAAACAGAAACGGAAAAACGACTCGTTTGTTCATATTCCGGAGACCGGATGCGGTTACTACTTCCTGAGACTACTTTCCAAAATAAAAGCAATAAGTTTGACGTGCCTCAGCCTATTTTGTCATAATTTTTTTACACATGTCGACTACAGTTAGTTTATATAATTTCTTTCGTTTTATGTAATATTTTTTATTATTGAGGTCTGCTAGTGAATATGGAAATATATATTCTGGTCACTGTTTGGCCTAAATAACTACTAAAACAACAGCATATAAGCTTAAACATGCTTGCTGTTACAATTATCTGGATAAATAAGAATTTGCATAGGGACACTAAATAAATTTGTTGGCCAAAGTAACTACTTTCACTTACAGATGACAGATTAAGATCTCGAGATGTTACTCATTGAAATCCATCTACATGATGTCTAATTTCAAAATAAAAGCCCTCCAAAATCTCTATGTTAAGTCAGTTTGACCTAAGTTGCTGTCAATATTGAACCGTACGTTTTCAGTTTATACTGTCACTTCAACATTACAGTAGAACACCTCCAGATGTTGCTCAACAAATATCATCCACATCTAATGTTGTCACTGTTAATATTCTGAAAGGGTAGCATGCAGCTATTGTTGAAGAAGAATGCAACCAATTGAAAACACACCTTAACATTCAGGTTCAATAAATACTTTTCTTTTGATAACAGATTTGTTACTTTTCAAAATGTGAAATTGGATCAAAAACTTGAAACAACCGTAAAGTTTAACAACAGTATATATATATGTGTGTGTTTTTTATACACCAAACTTTTCCATCCATGTCCTCATGTACATTCACTGTGATATATATATATATATATATATATATATATCACAGTGAATGTGCATATGACATCATCTGCCTACTTCGATTTTGTCTGTATTTTTATTCTTATTTTTTTTTTTTTCTCATGTTGGAGGAGGCCAGCTCCAAACTGTTCCCACAAAGTTGAGAACATGGAATTTTCCAAGATGTCTTAGTCTGTGGAAACATTCAGAGCTCAGCTCCTGAAAAACAACCCCACACCATAATCCCCACTCTGCCAAACTTTACACGTGGCACAATGAAGTCAGATAAGCACCGTTTTCCTGTCAACCACCAAACCCACACTCGTCCATCAGATTTCCAGATGGAGAGGCGTGATTTGTCCCTCCAAACAACGTGTCTCAACGCTTTGCGTTGAACTTGGTGATGTAAGGCTTGGATGTAGCTGCTTGGCCATGGAAACCCATTCCATGAAGCTCTCTGTTCTGTTCTTGAGCTGATCTGAAGGTCATATGAAGTTTGGAGGCGTATAGTGATTGACTTTGCAAAAAGTTGGCAACCTCTACGCTCTATGTGTTTCAGCATCCACTGACGCCACTCTGACAGTTTACGTGGCCTAACACTTCGTGGCTGTCCTTCCCAAACACTTCCATTTTCTTATGATACAGCAGTTGACTCAAGAATATTTAGGAGCGAGGAAAGTTGACAACTGGATTTGTTGCACAGGTCGCATCCTATCACAGCTTCACGCTGGGATTCACTGAGCTCCTGAGAGCAACCCATTCTTTCACAAATGTTCATGAAAACAGTCTGCATGCATAGGTTTTATACACCTGTGACCACTGAAATGATTGGAACACCCGATTCCAAAAATTTGGATGGCAGAGCGAATACTTTTGCAATATAGTGTATATACTTATGTAGGAACAGTCTTTTGAAATTCAACATCAAATCTTAATGAGCTTTGTTGAGCAGCCTCTGGAGGTGTTCTACTGTCATGCTGAATCAAAAACGTTCCCTTAAAACATAAGGGTTAGTAGACACATTATCAGCAACTTAGGTCAAAGTGAATATATAGAGAGATTTTGAAGGGCTTTTACTTTGAAATTCCACATCAGATGTTGATGAAATTTGTTGAGCAACATTTGAAGGTGTTCTACTGTCAAGCTGAAGTGACCGTATCCCCTAAAAATGTATCGTTTAGTAGCCACATTGTCAGCAACTTAGGTGAAATTGACAATGTAGAGATTTTGGAGGGCTTTAATTTAGAAATTCCACATCATGTTTATGGATTTTGATGAGTAACATCTCAAGATCTTATTCTGTCGTCTGTAAGTCAAAGTGGTCACTTGGGAAAACCAATTGTTTTAATATCCCTGTGCATATTCTCAGTTATACGAATCATCGCAGCAGCAAGTCTGTTTAAGGCTGTTTGCTATTTTTTTTGTAATTATTCAGGCTAAAAAGTGACTATGACCAAAATATATATTTATATATTCACCAGCAGGGCTGAATAATAAAGAAATATAACATAAAGCTGTAAGAAATTATTTCAAATGACGTGCATATGTGTAACAAAACAAAGAATAGAATAGGTTGATAAACGTCAATCACATTGCTTTTATTTTGGAAAGTAGCAGTAGCAGCATGTCCCCAGTGGCGGCTGGCTAGACCAAAGTAAACTCAGCCATGTTCATTGGAAAATCACCTCACTTTTCTTAGAGAATATCGTCTTACTCCCCCTCTCACCTGGGATATCTGCATTGAGATTTGTATGGATGACAAGCCTTGTTTAGTCGTGTCTAAAATCAAATCTACGTGAGGTTCTTAAGACATATTATTCTGAAAAATGTGGTGCTTTTGCAACGCATAAGTGACCACTTCCGGTCTCGGAATACGAACAAACGAGCCTTTTTTTCGTTTATGTTTTAAACCATTTTTGTTTTTTGTTACCCGAAATGGAAAATGAAACTCAAATCAATTTTCTAATTTCACTTTTCCCTTATTGACAATGAAAAAGAGAAACGCTTTGTATTTCGTTTTCCTTTTTTTTCATTTTAAAACAAAAATCAAATCGCCATTCGTTTTGTTTTTTTTAATTCGTGTTTCTGAAACGAAAATCCAATGACCAAAAGATACACGGACCCTGTGGTTACAGAGAGGTGTCTGTTCTGTAGAATAAATCATCCGCAGATGAGTTATACACGGACCCACGGACCACACGGATTAAAGCATTTCTCTTTTTCATTGTCAAAAAGGTAAAAGTAAAATTTGAAAAATGATTTGAATTTCATTTTACATTTCTGGTTACAAAAAAAAAAGGCTTTTAAACAGAAATGAAAAAAGGCTTGTTTGTTCATATTCCGTGACGGGATGTGGTTACTAATGCCTGCGACTACTTTTCAAAATAAAAGCAATGTGTTTGACGTGTATCAACCTATTTTATTCTTTGTTTTTTACACATATCGACTTCAGGTAGTTGAAATAATTTCTCACAGCTTTATGTAATATTTTTTTATTATTCAAGTCTGCTGGTGAATATGGAAATATATATTTTGGTCAGAGTCACTGTTTAGCCTGAATAACTACTAAAACAACATTAAACAGGCTTAAACAGGCTTGCTGTTGTGCTGACCTAGATAACTGAGAATTTGCATAGGGATACTAAAACAATTTGTTTTTCCAAGGGACTGCTTTCACTTAAAGACGACAAATTAAGATCTTGAGTTGTTACTCATCAAAATCCATCTACATGATGTGGAATTTCTAAATTAAAGCCCTCCAAAATCTCTACATTAAGTCAATTTGACCTAAGTTGTTGCCAATTTTGCTAGTAAACGGTACGTTTTCAGTGGGTACTGTCACTTCAGCATGATAGTAGAACACCTCCAGATGATGCTCAACAAATTTCATCCACATCTGATGTGGAATTTCATAATAAAAGCCCTTCAAAATCTATATATATAGTCACCTTGACCTAAGCTGCTGTCGATGTTGCTACTACACTGTAAGTTTTCAGTGAAAATTTAAAAATAAAAGCAACTCAACATAAGATTTTACAATTCTCTTTATCCAAATTGCTGAGGTTTAAATTTTCACACTATGTATGTACATACTAATTACCCACACACACACACACACACACACACAAAATAAAACAAGGTCCAGAAAAAAATTTTAAATAGAAGAAGGTAACCATAAAATGTTCAAATTATTAAGAACATTTACATTGTTTGCTGACAGAACATTGTTTTCAACAATCCAATGGACAGTCCCTACGCAAGCGTATTGCTGTCACTTGAAAAAATACATTTTTGCTACTTATATTGTACACATGTGATAATTATATTTTATAAACGTGATAATTATATTGTATAAATGTGATAGTGTATTGTATAAATGTGATAGTATATTGTATAAACGTGATAATCATATTGTATAAACGTCATAATTATATTGTATAAACGTCATAATTATATTGTATAAATGTGATAACTTTATCCAGATGGTGGCGCTAGTATGCTTTTAATCTGAAAATACATTTCATGTAAACAAATTGCATAAATTCAATAAATGAAATACTGTATCTTCTTAACAGTTTATGTAGATAAGATACACTTCAGTTCTTTACATGTGCTTAGGACAACATCCACTTGATCAAAATATGAATAAATGCAAATTACATTAGCAAGTGAAATAGATTGCAAAATTAAATAATACACATTTTAGTTGGACACAATTTTTGTATATGTAAGCATTTAAATAGTCTAACAATAAGGATATACAATACTTGAAAAGTTATTAAAAATTAAAAGTAATTCCAAAATGTAAAACCTCAAGGTGCTACACAAAGAAATATTTAAAAGCAGAGATCCAAAACACATTCTAGTGTATTATAATTCCACTGATTTACAGTAGAATATAACTAATTAGGATCTTTTTGACATGTAAACTTCTCTGCTCAATCAGCATCCTCGTGGTTTATTCCCCCTGCATGTTCACATGGGGCTGCACAGATTTGAAAGATTTTGTCCATTTTATTTACCAACTTGATGGGTACAGTCTGGGAGATTATTGTAAAAACTCTGATAACTCTTTACACATGTATGTGGACGTTTGCAATCCTCCTTGTAGCAGTTACATCCTCATCAGACAACTGCTCTCCTTTTATGGGTGAATGCTGGTAGAACAAGAAGGGCTGGACAATAATTCAATAATGATATATATTGATCGATAGACGTATGGTTCAATATGTACCATATGCGTATGGTAAAAAAACAGGGGTCAATAAAAAGTTCAATAAAATAACAGTGCATTCTAGCCTATCATGAAGGTTAATACTATAGTCATTACATCCTCCCAACCAGTCACAAACACAGGAAAGCTCCATCAGCTTTCAGAGAGCATATGCTCTTTTTTTTCTTTTTTAACACTTAAAGTTTTTGTAAAAAGTTGGTTGAATAAAGGGTTGTGTTTGAATCCATTTATTTAAAAATAGGTCATTAAGCAACAGCATAAAATGGCCAGTGCTGCACTTAAAATGTATATTTTGAATTGTTTTGATAATTATCGATATCGATCAATATGATTTATATTTTATCTATATGCTTTTATTCTATATCATCCAGCCCTAAGAACAAGGTTAAATCTTAGGGCTGGATGATATACAGGAGATCTCCGATAGTAAAGCATCTGTCTTCTGTCACTTCATCACCAAAACAAAGATACTCCAGGAAGCCAGTGTTTTCCCAGCCACATGTATTCTTCTTCTTTTCTCCTAGGTGTGATCCATCGGTGCCAGTAGTGTCAGCATCTTTCGTCAAAAGTGACTCTGACTATGGAGCGGTCCGGTCACCCTCTGACAGTGGCTGTCATCTTTCAAACACAAGACCACAATCAGTTTAGCAAACAGCATAAAAGATATCAAGACCAGTGTTGTATAGTAACGAAGTACAAATACTTCACTACTGTACTTAAGTATATTTTGGAGTACTTTATACTTTTCTTGAGTATAAAATTTTTTGATTACTTTTACTTTTACTTCACTATATTTCCGAACTTAATTGCATACTTTTACTCCGATACATTTTCAATGTTTGGTTTAGTTACTCGTTACAAAAAAAGCGAGACATCAGCGTGCCCGATGGAACTGGAAGTGGATTTGTTTGTTTTTTAACCTCGGAGTGGCCATCTTTCACTTAGTACTATCTTTGATGTGTTAATCATACAATTCAACCAATCATATCAACGACTGAAGGCAACATGCTAGCCAATCACAGCTGGAGAGGGGCGGGTCGCTGGGTCAGACGTTCAGCCTTCAGAGAGACACCATGGCTCGGCTGTGGTCACCGTCGGTGTCGTTAGATTCGGTCTTATTACCAAACAATTACAAGAAGAGACAAAGAAGCAAACGAAAGCGAGCTGGAAGCAGCGCTATTAATTTCTGTTTGAAACGTCAGCATTGAAGTCAAGACTGGAGTAAACATTCACACTAGGAGGGTTAGCTAGACAGCTAGGAGCACCAGGAGCAGAACCAGGCAGGAAAACTGCTGAAAACTGAAGAAACTTGGGTTACTTCAGGCAGAAGGGAACTCTGCTTTGTTCTGATCCTTGTGCTCCTAGCTGCTGTAATTACAGAACCTCTGCTAGTATGAATTTTTATTTCAGTGTTCAGCCTGACATCAGCGCTCATGTTTATCAGCATGTCTGCTTATTCTTGACTTTTGAGTCATAAAACAGCTCTACAGGTTGCCGTATCTCACTGATGGTTTCCAGGCCAAACCAGCATAAAACCTGCCCAACTTAAAAGAAAAAAACAAGCCAAAATCTCAAACTCTCATGTTAAAAGCACAGAACTATTAAACACATAAGAACATGCTGTTAGCACACTACTGTGCTGAAACAAAAAAAAAAAAACTTTGCGCTTACGACTCCGCACAAAATGTACAATCAGTCAACCAAATAACACACAAGATCACTTTAACAATCATGATATATCAACCAGAAAAAAAGAAAACTTTTATCACTATAGCTTCCCAACATGAGTTGTAAATCTACCTTAATATAAACTTAATATCTCTTACAGAATATAGCTCAATCAAACATTTCTGTTTCACAGCCATGAAATATTTCTAAGTTGATCAGTAGAACTCAACCCCTCTTGGGCGTTTACATTGACCAAACACTTGATTAACCATTATTCTTTTCTTGTTTTATTATAACAATCAATATTATTCATTATAACTATTATTCATTGATGATGTCAGATTCAACTTATTTAAATAATAAAATGATCAGTAAAATGAACTCCCCCACCCAAACATAAAATGGTTTGACCATTAGGACAACGGCTGGCTGCAACTTTGAAAGTTCGTTCCGCTGCAAACTAAGAATCACAGGTGCACAGAAAAGAGAAATAAGAGAAGATGACATGAAAGGCTTGAGGGATTTTATTAGTAAATATTTTTTAAAAACTGAGGATGAGTCAGGAACAGGTCTAAGGATGGAATTGCAGAAAAATGATGCCCATCCAGAGCCTGGTAAGAAGCAATGCGTTTATCAATGTGACTTTAAAGTATAGCATCCGCAAGCTAGTGTAAGGGGGAAAACACCTTTTCTTTTACAGAAATACTTGAGCTTAGCGTCAAAAGAGCAGAAAGCAGAGAGATAGCAGAGGTCCAGGTACAATCTGAAAGGCAGAGAGGAGCAGGAGAGCCAGCTGAGGCGGGGAGCTGGGGGGGGGGGGGGGGGCGCAGTGTGTGTGTTTGAGGAGGACACAGAGAGAGCCATTCCTAGTGTGGTATTTGTATTATTATTGGCCTAATCCTGCTTCGCTACTAAAGGCCCATTTTTACCCCGGTTTAAGATTTGACAATAAAATAAGGAATCATTGATCAGAGGTAGAACGGTTTAAATACATATTTAATTCATTGAAATTAAATATGGAGACAGAGTACATACCATTTACAAGATGTTGTTCTCACCGCGGTGGATAAATATGTCTGTCTGAAGTAAGTTTTACCAAGACATTCCTTTTATCAACGTCTAAACTCCTCCTGCATGGCTCAGTGGGAGGATGACTGACCCCCTCTCCTGCTGACCACCCCCTCAGGACAATAAAACTCCATGTTTATCTTACGGTGGAGCAGGAAGAGCAGACTCCCCTCTGCTTTCCTCAGTAACCCCAACTAAGATATATTTTTAATTCTCAACACTAGCGATAAACAGAGACAGTGTAGGTGGAGGGGCTTACTGCCCGATTGGATAGTCTGAGCATAGTGGCTCAGAGACAGAACACAGCGTTAATTTTAATGATCCCGCGTTATGGCCAACAAAAATGACTGATTCTGATCAAATGAATGTTGTGCGTTTAATGGCAAAAAGGAAGCCTTTCTCAGCAATGGAAAATGAACTGCCAGCAGATTCAGAGGGCAGAGAATTCCCAAAGTATCTAACATATTTCACCTCCTGCAATGAAAGGGAAAAAATTGTTAGGGACTGGCTAATAGAAAGCCAGGTGGAGAAAGAATAGACTCCAGGTTCACTATGACATCTATAAAGAGAGACTTTACAGATATAACTTACAACTGAAAAATGCAAGAGAATCTTTCTTCTCAGAGATCATCAAGAAAAACATTAATAATGCTCGTGTCTTATTTTCCACAGTCGACAGGTTAACAAATCCTCCTGTGTCCGTGGCTTCTGAACTCCACTCCACCAGGGCCTGCAATGAATTTGCTAACTTCTTTACTGAGAAAATCCTAAAAATTAGAGGATCAGTTTGTACATCCACACCAATTCTTGTTAAGAACTAGAATCAGGCAAACCCAGTATTCAAACCAAACAAGCGAGGTGAAGGCAAAAAACAGGATTTAATAATAAAACAGGGACAGGCAAGGCTCAATGGTCAAAATGGCAGTCCAAAATCCGGTACACAAAAGGCAGTCCAAAATAGGCAGAGGTACAGACAGGGCAAAAGCAAGCTCGGATAACCATGGGACAGAATCAGGTTGGTAAACCGGTAAATCAGTCAGACAGGGCAGGAAAAACAGATCAGGGAACAGGCTGGCTCAGAATCAAAAAAGGCTCTCAGGTTAGAGTCAACAGGTCAATCAAGAAAGGAACGCTGGAACAAAACTCACCGTGGGCTCGTTAATGATCTGGCCGAGAACTAAAGACTGAGGCAGAACTATATAGTGAAGTGCACAGGTGAAATGGAGTGAAAACTAATTACAGGGAAACAGCTGGAACTAATCAGAGGCAGGGAAGTGACTGACAGAGAACTGAACTGATAGGTTGGTGACTGCTGACAGGGGAGTGACAAGCTAATAGGGCAAAAACAGGGAGGTGAGCTGGCAGGTGAACAGAACTGAGCTAAAAGCTTACAGAACCCTAACAGATAGTATAAAACAAAGAACAAAATCAAACCACAACAAAACTCAAACTATTCCATAATTCAAAACTAAGACAGAACCTAAAATCATGACAATTCTAGAACCAAAGCCGTATTCAGCAGGTACTTATCCTGACAAAATGTCCCAATTCAGCCAAATAAACCACAAAAGCTTAGAGCAGATCATTCAGCAGCTAAGTTCCTCTTCATGCTGTCTTGATGTTCTCCCCACTGCTTTCCTTAAGAAAGTTTTGCCTGTCATAGCGTCTGAGTTGACTCAGATAATAAACACATCCCTTCTGTCAGGTGTTTTCCCCCAGTCTCTAAAAACAGCAATTATCAAACCACTGCTGAAAAAGAACAATTTAGACAAACTACTACTCCAGAACTACAGGCCCATCTCAAACCTCCCCTTTATCAGTAAAATTATTGAAAAAGCTGTATTTCAACAATTAAACACCTTCTTAATTATGACCAGCCGATTTGACGTTTTCCAGTCAGGCTTCCGTGCTCACCACAGTACAGAGACGGCCCTTATCAAAGTGTTTAATGACATCCATATAAATACAGATTGTGGAAGAACCACCGCGCTGGTTCTGTTGGACCTCAGTGCAGCATTTGATACTGTCGATCACTCCATTCTGTTAGAACGCCTGGAGAACTGGGTCGGCCTCTGTGGTACAGCTCTCCACTGGTTTAAATCCTACTTAAAGGACAGGGAATTTTTTGTATCAGTAGGTAACTTTACATCAGAGATGACAAAAATCACATGTGGGGTTCCCCAAGGGTCCAACCTGGGTCCCCTGCTCTTCAATATCTACATGCTCCCTCTAGCTCAGATAATAAAAAACAACATCAGCTACCATAACTATGCAGACGACACACAGCTCTACATCACCATGTCACCAGGTGACTATGAACCAGTTCAAGCACTGAGTAAATGCCTAGAAGAAATCAATATGTGGATGTGCCAAAATTTTCTTCAGTTGAATAAAAACAAAACAGAAGTAATAACATTTGGACCAATAGAGGAGAGATCAAAAGTTAGCACACAGCTTCAGCTGCTTCAGCTAAAAACCACTAATCAGGCCCGAAATCTGGGAGTAGTGATGGACTCAGACCTGAACCTCCAAAAGCACCTAAAGACAGTTACAAGGTCGGCTTTCTATCACCTGAAGAACATTTCTAGGATTAAAGGACTGATGTCTCAGCAGGATCTGGAAAAACTAATCCATGCGTTTATTTTTAGTCGAATAGATTACTGCAACGGTGTTTTCACAGGTCTGCCTAAAAAGGGGATCAGACAGCTGCAACTGATCCAGAACGCTGCTGCCCGCGTCCTCACTAAGACTAAGAAAGTAGAGAACATCACCCCAGTTCTAAAGTCCTTACACTGGCTCCCTATATCTCAGAGAATAGACTTTAAAATACTTCTGTTAGTCTATAAATCCCTAAATGGCTTAGCACCTAAATACATCACAGACTTGTTATCGGTGTATCAGCCATCCAGACCACTAAGGTCTTCTGGCTCCAGCCTACTCTGCATACCTAGAACCAGAACTAAACAAGGAGAAGCAGCATTTGGTTCCTATGCTCCACTTATCTGGAACAAACTTCCAGAAAATTGTAAAGGTGCGGAAAGCCTGAGTTCCTTTAAATCAAGATTAAAAACACATTTGTTTAGGATTGCCTTCAACTGTTCTAGTTAACTGAATCACCACTTTTTTGTTCTAATTTCTATCTACATTTTATTCCTACTTGCTTTTATTCTGTTTTAATTTGCTATATTTTAATCATGTAAAGCACTTTGCATTGTCCCTGTACTAAATTGTGCTATATAAATAAATTTGCCTTGCCTTGCCTTGCCTAATATACAGCAGGTCAAAAAAGGCCATATTTTGGCTGCAGTGCTTGCTGTTCTCTTATGAAGAAAAGATCAACTAGTGCACTAAATTCAATAGATGGGTTGAAAATATCCAGTATAAAATACAGAGATTTCCAGGGCATGAAGTATACAGTTAAGTTGACTTTTTTTGGTGTGTGTGTGGTGTGGTGGCAGCAGGTGTAGAGGGAGGGGGGGGGGGGGTAGCTAAGCCTGGTTTATCACTTAACCATGTTCTTAGTATACACCCCCTTTGCCTACAGTTAGTTGTGTACAAGCACTGACCTTACTTGAAGAAGGAAAACTGAAAGCTTACAAAAAGGTTGTATTTTCTGTCTAAACTTGGTCTAAATTTCTCCTGCACTTGGTTGTTTATATTATTTTAAGGAAATTTGACTTTCAAAGTTTACCAAAATCTAAAAAATGTCATTCAAATTGCATTTGCTTTGTTTTACTTTTTACTTATACTTTTTATTACATTACTTGAGTACATCAATTTTTACAGTAATTTTCATACTTAAGTACAAGACATTTCAGATACTTTAAGACTTTTACTCAAGTAACATTTCAGTCAGTGACTTGGACTTTTACCAAAGTCATATTTTGGAGAGGTACTTATACTTTTACTTGACTCTCAGATTCCAGTACTTTATACAACACTGATCAAGACTACTTAAAACTACTCAAACACCAAGCTAATAGAGCACCACCTGTATCATTACTCATTCAAATATTCATATCACACATTCCTTCCAGTTTTTACAAACACCCTGTGCTAGTACCTGGGATGCCATTTGTAAGGTTACACAGTCAAGATATAACAGCAATATTTTGGGTTCTTTAAGGTCATAAGAGAAAAAAATGGGTTTTCATTTTTAAAGTCAGATTTTCACCATGTTATACGTTTGTAAATGTCACAGTTCCAAACTAAATATTTTATTACACAGCTAAATGTTTAGATTGTAAACTATATATTAATACACAAACCAAGCATTTAGTTTTAAGATTAAATATTTAACTCCAAATTAAATGTTTAGTTTACAAACTAAACGTTTACTTTGGAGCTAAATATTAATCTTATTTAAACATTTAACTTGGAACTGTGACTTATTTATAGATTTCTGAATAACAAAAATATGAATAATGAACCCTGCCTTTTATGTCTTATGACAGGCTAAATATATTTTGCTGTAAAATCTTTCATTGTATAACTTTACAAACATAACCCCATAGACCTACCATCAGGGATGAAAAATATTCAGATAATAACTTACAGAGAGAACAAAGCTAAAGATGGCTGTCTTCATGTGAAAGCATATGTTTTACCAAGAGCGACACAAACTAAGGAGTTAAAGTTAAAGTTGGCTAACGTAAACATCCCTTAGCTTACCTGTGTCTGCTCTCCTCTTGACGTCTCCTTGGAGTTTTTATTGGAAGTTCGTAGCCCAGCCACTTTTCTGGCATCGTGTAAAAAAAAGCATACTAGCGCCACCATCTGGATAAAGTCATCACGTTTATACAATATAGTTATCACGTTTATACAATATAATTATCACGTTTATACAATATAATTATCATGTTTATACAATATAATATCACGTTTATACAATATACTATCACGTTTATACAATATAATTATCACGTTTGTACAATATAAGTAGGAAAATTTTATTTTTTCAAGTGACAGCAATACACTTCCGTAAGTTCCAGTTGGATTCCCTCAGAGCTTTCAGGACATCTTCATCTAAACCTGGGCACAGTTGGAACCATCTGCCACACGTGTCACACTGTATCTGCAAAACAAGTTACATAATATACACATTAGGGGGACAAGGAGTTGGCTTTTGGTGTTCATACAATCTTTTCATTGTCAAATATCTATTATCAAACAGAACTGGTCAAGCTATGTTCCAAAAAACTGGGTTTTTATCAAATCAATAACAATTGTAGTTAAAAATTTGGGAGACAACCCCAGTCAAGATTGCCACGACAGACAGCTCAACAGGGAAGCTTAATGAAATTAGATTTAAATGTATTGTTCTATAGAGCTCGGCCACAGGGGGGTCGTGGCCGAGTGGTTAGAGCAGTGCGCTTGCACTCAGAGAAGGATGCAAGTACCCGGGTCGATCCCCAGTGCCGGCACTCTGGGTCCCTGAGCAAGACCCTTAACCCCAGATTGCTCTCCGGGCACCGCACATGGCAGCCCACTGCTCCCCAAGGGGATGGATTAAATGCAGAAAGCAAATTTCTGTGATGATCCTGGCACTGGGGTTGGTTTGTCCTTCACTCAGTTCACCTATCTCGGCTCCACCCCACCTGCAATCAACCTTCACCAGTTTCACATGGTTCCACCTCCTTATAAACCACCGCCAAACAAACCACCAGCGCCAGATCGTCTCAAGCCAACACTCGAGTACTTTCCAGCCTTTCTGATTCTGCCTGCCTGTTCTGTTGCCCGACCTTGACCTGTCTTTGGAACCCTGGATTTGTCTGACGTTGGAAAGCCTGCCTGTGAGCCTGAACCCCATTCTGTCTGTGAGTTACCGAGCCTGCCTTATCCCTTTGTACCTCTGAGCCCGCAAGTTATCGAACCTTGGATTGGACCTGGACCTGCCTTTGGATTTCCCCTTTTTTGAAACACTGTGTGCACCCGGTGTACTAGTGATTATTCCTTGACCGTCTCTGGATCACACCAGGAGAGTTCCAGCAGACCATCAGCCCGGCTGCCGCCCCCACGGCTTACGCCCCGCAGACAGTCTGCAGTCGGACCTACAGCTCTCAACAGGTTAGGGATTCAGCTTCACTCCCTCCCGACCATTTCCCTATCTATGCTGATCACTAACCCGCTGTCTCTACCGCAGGAGGTTACCGGCTTGTGAGCTACGCGTCACCGCTGCACACTCAGCTACTAAATAAAGAGCCTGTTAAACGTTACAGACAAACCTGTTCTGAGTTGATAATTGGATCCGTTTTCCCCGCACGTTACAATTTCATTGTAATGTATGTTTCAGTGACAATAAAGACGATATTACTATTAATAGGACAGGTCGCCAGTCTGTCGCAGGGCAAAACAGAGAGACAAACAACCATTCACACCTAAGGACAATTTGAAGAAGCCAATTAACCTAACAGTCATGTTTTTGGACTGTGGGAGGAAGCCGGAGTACCCAGAGAGAACCCACGCATACACAGGGAGAACATGCAAACTCCATGCAGAAAGACCCAGGGGTGTACTTGAACCCAGGACCTTCTTGCTGCAAGGCAACAGTGCTACCCACTGCGCCACTGTGCAGCTATAGTACCTGTCTAACACAGAGAAATTCATTTTAAAAGCCACAGCTGATTCTTTTGAGAAGGTATTTCAGGAATATATTCATAGGAAATTCTCCTGAAGTAATCCCAAGGGATTTTCCCTAACCACATTATTGAGAGACACAATGAAGTCCTTACAACCTCTTCTCTTAATTTAGACTTGGCCCGTAGATAAAGATGTTTGTAAACAAGGACTATTTAAAAATTAAATGTAACTGTTTTAATGAATCAGAATATTATTATTCAAGAGAATAACTTGTTGAGATGGACACCAATCCTTGTTGAACATAAAGTGCAGCCAATAAACTAGTCTATGTATTGAACAGTTTGACCACTACTTAATGCTGTGGTGAGATTTCTGAAAGTTTCTGGTAAAAAAGTATTGATTATATAAACTCTAAAACAAATAATAAAATTAGATTATCTCACTGCTGCAACTTTCATCCCTTCCATGTGGAGCAAACCCACTTTAAACATAATTACGACACCTAAAGGATGCGTCTGATCCATTGATTGTTACGCAGCCAAGACGTGCAGACATCTGCAATTTGGAAATTGCGTTTTTACAAATTGCGATTATATTTCAAATGCGATTAATAGTCCAGCCCTAATTCATACTTACCTTATGTAACCGGTAGCGTTGCAGAAGCCTGTAGCGATGACTTGCAACACTAGGAAAGTTGATTGCAGTGCACACCTTTGACCAAAAAAATCGGGAACACTAAACCACAATCCACATTGCAGCAACAGAAACCAGGAAGTGACGCAATATTCCTTACCACAATCCCAGGAGCTCAACAGCCACATGTAAGGAGCAAGATCAAAGGATATTGCAGAAACTAGCAAAATTGGGTTAAGAACTGTACAACACATCATTAAAAACTGGAAGGAAAGCTGGGACCCATTGTCTTCCAGGAAAAAATGTGGCAAAAAAAAATCCTGAATGATCGTGATTGGCAATCACTTAAACGATTGGTAAAATCAAATCGAAGAAAAACAACAGTAGAAATCCGGGCTATTTTTAATAGTGAAAGTAAGAGCATTTCCACACTCATAATGCGAAGGAAACTCAAGGGATTGAGACTGACCATCTGTGTAACCTTAAGAAAACCATTAATCAGTGAGGCTAAAAAAAAGAAAAAAAGGCTTCACTTTGTTAGGGAGCATAAAGATTGGACTCTGGAGCAATGGAAGGTCATATTTTCTGATGAGTCCAGATTTACCCTGTTCCAGAGTGATGGGTTCATCAGGGTAAGAGGAGAGACAGGTGAAGTGATGCACCTATCAGGGATAGTGCCTGCTGTACAAGCCTGTGGAGGCTGTGCTATGATCTGGGGTTGCTGCAATTGGTCAGGTCCAGGTTCAGCAACAGTATGTGCTCAAATAATGAGGTCAGCTGACTACCTGAGTATACTGAATGACCAGGTTATTCCATCAGCGGATTTTTTCTTCCCTGATGGCACAAGCATATTCCAAGATGTGGTTCAAAGTGCATGAGACATAATTTTGACACATGGATTGGTCACCACAAAGTCCAGACCTTAACCCCATTGAGAATCTTTGGGATGTGCTGGAGAAGGCTTTGTACAGCGGGCAGGCTCTACCATCATCATCATCAGTGCAAGATCTTAGTGAAATATTAATGCAACATTGGGTGGAAATAAATCTTGTGACATTGCAGAAGCTTATTGAGACAATGCCACAGCAAATGTATGCTTTAATCAAAGCTAAAGGCGGTCCAACGAAATATTAGTGTGACCTTTTTTTTGGTGGCGACTTTTAAAAAAAAAAAAACTTAGTTAGTTATTGCTTGTTTTTTATGCAGGTTAGGTCTAAATTATTTGGGCCCTAGACATTGGTATGTACTATTTGCAATATGCTTAATCTAGTAATTTTATTTACTGTTCTGACCCCATGCCTGTACTGCCTCCACGCTGTTGTTGTTTTCTCTAAAATGTGTCTCTGGTTTGTCTCCTGAGGCTTAACAGAGCAAAATTTGAGCATCAAAATTTTCTTCTGGGATAGGTCAGGACGAGAATTCAGTAACAATGTATATCGATCAATAAATGTGAGGAGCAATAAAAAGAAAAGGGTTATAAAAATTTTAATAGAACTTTTGCATTCTTGCCTATCATGTAACTTAATACTACAGTCATTACATCCTCCCAACCAATCAAAAACGTAGACCCAGGAACCCTGTTACCAAGATCCACATCCTTCAGAGAGTTCAGAGTGGGTGTGTTTTTTTTTCTTTTTAAAAAAACTTGCAGTTTTGGTAAAAAGTTGGTTGAATAAAGGGTTGAGTTCGAATTCAGTGTTTGTGTGTTCTTTATCTAAAATTAAGTAATTAAGCAACAGCATAAAATGGCCAGGGCTGCACTTAAAATATATGTTTTGAATTTGAAAATTTTTGATAGCTATCATTATGATTTTAAGATTATTTAAGATTAAGATTAGTTTCAAACGTCTGACAAATGAGCATCATGGGAACACATGTTCAAATTTATTGAATATGTCTTTTTACATAATGCCTGGCAATCATGCACACTCACACTCATTTCTTTCCCTCATTACGACAATTTAAAATGACCAATTAACCTAACAGTCATACATGGGAGGAAGCTGGAATACCTGAAGGGAACCCAGACATGCACCGGGAGTACATGCAAACTCCATGCAGAAAGAGACCAGGCTGGGCTTCAAAACCAGAACCAATTTTCTGCATGGAAACAGTTGTAACCACTCCACTGAGCAGCTTGGAAAGAAGAATGGATCAAAATAGCTCTACAATGATCTAGGAGACAAATTTATACAGAAAAGAGAGATATTGATTAAAGTGATCCTTCGAGGTGTTAAATTTAGTTCTGCATTCACAGATAATCCACAATCTGTGAGTGCAGATTTGTTATTTCCGTAACAAATAATAAAAGTGTGGAATCTGGAGTATGTTTCCATACATTACATGAAAAGGATATACCAGTACAATCACATTGAAAGGGACACCACTTCTAGTCCTTACTGTTGGAAAATGATTCTAACAACAACATCCATATAATGGGTCACAATAGCAGATAAGTCAGATGGCAAAGAACAGCCAGGTGCAAAGAGTTATCTTCAATAAATAATGTTACTAAAGCTCAGCATTTTAATTCCAGAACTATTCCCAACATTTCACTTTGTGCATTATTCAGTACAAAGTCCTCACCTGCTAAGTTACTCTTCTGAACATTCAGCAATATTAACATAATTAACAAACTGTTATGAATTCTGGAACTGAACCTGATAATTCAAATGACAACGACATTGAAATGTGAATAAACAAAAGGCTTGATTCTGGAGACATAGAACGTAGGATGAATCCTCATAATATGAGGAAGCTGACGACAGACAGAAACAGGATTAATGACTATTGAGATTGGAAACAGACCTATAAACCTGGGAGCCAGCTTCTTGCAGTTAACCTGTAGAGGCAGATCCTTGATAGAGAGCCAGACCTTCTGTCCAGGGATATAGGCTAGAACAGGGATCCTTCAGCAATTAGCAGCCCTGACATAACACTGACACATCTTTGACATCACATGCCTTGCCTTTCTCCAAGCACGTTGACACCGTAATGCAACTAGCTGCATGAGCTGAAGGAACCCTTGCCTCTCCTTGATGGAGAAGACCAGAGGTTGGTAGCCAAAAACTATATAGAACGGGGACATCCCAGTGGTACTGGAAGGCAAGGAGTTTATGGGGTGTTCCAGCCACAGAAGGTTATGTGCCCATTTTATTGATTCCTGCCCACAAAGAATCTGAAGCTTCATCTCAGCATCTTGATTCATCCTCTCCAATTGCCCATGAGTCTGGGGGTGAAAACCAGAAGAATAACTGACGTTTATCCCCAACTTGGAACAGAATTCTTTCTAAAATTTGGAAATGAGTTGAGGACCACGATTGGACACAATGTCCACTTGAAAGACATGAAGGCGAAAAACCTTGTGGGCCAGGATCTCTCCCAATTCTTTGGATGAGAGCAATTTACAGAGAGGACCCAGATGGACCATTTTAGAGAGTCTGTCGACAATGGTGACAATCCCTGTGTTCTCTGCAGATGCAGATAGACAGGTGATGAAGTCCATTGACATGTGAGACCATGGGCACGAAGGAATGGGCAGAGGGTGCAGAAACCCTGAGGGAGGTCTTCTTGAGTGCTTGGAAGAATTACAGACAGTGCAGGTTGAAACATATTCTTGACATCCTTAGCCAAGGACCTCCACCAGAACTGAGAGGAGACGACATCTGACATCTTATTCAGGACAAGATGACAGGTTAACAGGGAGTTATGACACAGATTGAGTACCTGACGAACCAAATTATCTGGTATGAACAACTTCTCCTTGGGACAGGCCTGAGGGACTAGGAAATTATGGTAGGCATCACAAACTCTCTGTTCAACCTCTGTTCTGGACACTGCCACACGAACACTCTCATGGAGAATGAACCCTCCAGTACCACCAACCTCCTCCTCCCTCTGGGTCTCTGTAATCCTGGACAGTTCATCCGGCTTAATATTCCTGGATTTGGGTCTGTAAGATAAAGTGAAACGGAACCTGGAGAAGAACATGGCCCACCTGGCTTTTCTAGGGTTTAATCTTCTGGCGGTCCTAAGGTACTCCAAATTCTTATAATCCGCCCAAACTATAAAAGGTTCCTTGGCCCCCTCCAACCAATTATGCCATTCTTTTAGAGCGAGTTTCACAATCTGCTGCATCATAGTTCCGTTCTGCAGATGACAAGGATTTAGAGTAAAAGGCGCAAGGGTGAACCTTACTGTCCTCACCTTACTGTCCTCACCTCTTTGACTGAGTACAACTCCTACTCCCACATTGGATGTATCGACCTCCACAATAAGTTTTGTAGGGTCAGGACAGGAGATGGCGGAAACAGACCCTTGAGACTAGTGATGGTGAGATGAAGGCATGAACCACTTGAGCCAACTGGTTCGAGAAAGGGTTCATTTCTTGACGCTTCATGTGCACACGACACCACCTACTGGCGAGGTGTATAATCACAGCCAGCTGTATCTTAACACGTGTGATGCATTGATTTTTTGTCTATTATGGCTCTTGGGAATGACTTCACAAAAGATGTAGGACGAAATCATTTGTCTACATAAATTTTGTATACACATGTGTATAATAAAATATTGTTTGAATGTATTCTCTGTGTGTAATTATTCCCAAAATAGTAGTGTCATGTGATATGGCATGTTGTGTAATAATGTTTTTCTGTGACTCTAGAAAAATGGCATGGGCTTAATCAGGCAGAGGACAGTGAAAGTGCTTATGGAACTAGGGAGGGGGTAGTGAATAAGCTAATGCTTGTGTAACTTGGATGATTTCATGCATTTTTATTAAGAAACAACAATTTCTCCACAGTTTTTGGTTTCAAACGATTTCTCTTTTTTGACACTACTTTCCAGCCTTTGAAAAGACACGCTCACAAGGCACAGATGATGTCGGGGTGCATAAATAAATAAGTGCAAGTTTGTACAGATTGGGGTACAGTGACCGATGATTAGCCCAGTACTCCAGGGGGTTCTCCAGCCTGTTTATGTTTGCCTCTGTCCTGAATCCAACGTCATCCACAATAGTGAAAGGCTGGGTATCCTTCACTATCATGGAGACTAGAGCTTAATTCAGCTCTTGTTTTCTGGTGGCTGGTTAAAAGGGAATAAATACAGTGTCTGTTACCTGTCTTTATTTGCACAACAAGCAAACATCAGCATGCAAAAATTGTGATAGTGTGTTTGTAATATAGTAATGCGCCAGTCATCCGCGCGTGGGGGAGGGGGGCGTCGGTGAAGTCGCTTCTCGCTTCAAAGTTTCCATGTATTTTTGCCTGTTTTTTTCCCTGCCATTCCCTATATGTACGCGAGAAAGCAACAACAAAAAAACGCGTATTAACGTCAACATAGTGCTGCGGGAAACACTGCTGTGGGGTTTCTAAAGCTGTCAAACCCTGCGCCGAAATCTGAACCACTTCCCGAAGCAGTCACGTGGTACAGCCGGGCAGCGAGGCTTCGGACGTCATAATTTTCAGCTCCTCCCCTAAATGAAGCAAGCCTCGATACGCGCTTTACTGAAACGCCCCCTCCATTACTCGACACACGCCTCGAAGCCTCGGCACATAACGTAACATCACTACTTGAGACACTTAAAAGCCAGATCAGTAGCCTCGGACCAGACAAATTTGAACTTGATGGAGGTGAGCGATTGGAGTGACACTGATCAGCTTCTCCCTTGAATAATTCTGGAAGAGTTAATCTAGGCTCGCAGAGGGGTACAGGAGCCTGAGAAGCAGTGCAGGCAGAAGCAGAGGCACTGGCTGGGTTGTAGGAGTAATGGTTACATTCTGCAGAAGGTTAATTCATTCATTCATAAGCTCCTCCAACCCAGAAATAGCCTACACCTAAACACTACTCAGTGTTGCTGACGGGTCCATGTTAATGGCCAGATCTACTGTTATGAATTATGGCTGATAACTCACACTGGAGGAAATTACGTAAATTCAGAAAGTCACTAACCTTGTTTGGAACTGAGAGTGGTGCTGAATCCAAAGTGAGCTGCTAATGCTGGCGAAGTTACTTTCCAGAAACGACTGGTAGCAGGAGTGGAGATCCAGAAACAGCCCAGGGTCAAACACAGGCAGGCAGAGACAGGCAGAGGTTCCAGTGGGGCAATCCAATGGGCTGAGTCCTGAATCCAGTCCTGGGTCCAGTAATCCAAAAACAATCTGACAGGTAGAAGTACAGAAGGGCTTGGAAGAGGCAGAGTCAGGCAACAGGCACAGGCTCATTTCTGATGTACCATGACAGGTATTTGGTCCAGTCTATGGTAATAAAGATCTTGGAAGGGAGCAAACTGATTCTGTGGATAGATATTGTTTAAACAGTTAGTAAATAATTAAGTTAATATTAAAATCAGGAACATCTATACATAACTGATTGGTTAATCTGCGTCACATGGGGACACATAACCTATGGATGACAACATTCTGGGATTAGATTCAGAATCGATTATTAAAAATTTCTTTTGAAGGGCCAGCTCTCGGTTACTACCTTGTAAATACACCTTGTCTCTTACTTGCCACCTAATTTATGCATAATAGACACTTATGAATGAGTAATCAAGTATTTACAGATTAACTAATACACACACACATACACATACATACACACACATAAATATATATATATATATATACATATATACATATACATATATACATATATACATATATAAAAACTATTTATTAGCCATCTATAAGGGGAGCCTTATTGAAAAGTGGTACCACAAAATCTAACATTTATTGCAATGACAACCGGATTTCGGTTGTATTGTGCTATATTAACAAAATTCCTTTTCAAAATAGCTTCTATAAATCACAGTCACCTGACAGCCTCTTCATCTTCTCACAGTGGATTTCTCCTCAACCCAGCAGTGGCTCCACCAGTCACTGAAGCAAACGATTTCAATAAACCAAAATGAGCTTCTCTGAAAATATCAAGATAATGAGAAATTCAAATAAACATAGTGAAGAAAAAGTCAATACCTTTAGGGTGTAAGGGAATGGGAGAGAGTCACACATGCATTAACTCCGAGGTCATTTATTAGGCCTTCGGCTGTGCAACAGCATTCACAGGAAAACTGCAAATCTAATTTTCTACGCATCTCATAAGTGGCGGAACAGCCACACTCACTTATCATTCTGTTTTGTGCTTTCTTCCTGTTCTTATTCTTTCCTAATTTGTTTCAGTACTTGCCAAGACCTCTAGCTTGGAGTATATTCTGGCATTGTCTTGACTTCTAGAGGTTCTTCATGTGATTTTGTGTTTTTAACATGTTTCTACCACAAACTAGGTTGTATGCAAAGAGGGTTGTGGGGGTCATTTATGTAAAAAATACGTACTTGTAGTTAAAGTCCATGATAGAAACAGTTCTAAGTGTGGAACTGATAACTGGAATATAATCACTGTTTATGTATTTAATAAAATTATATGTATATTTTCTATTATCTTAAATTGTGATCAAAATGCTTATCCAGCTTGAAATTCCCTAACCTGGCCAGCCAGATTGATAATGTTAAGCACTCTAGTCCTGCACATTATCAATCTGGGACTGCTCCATTTAAATCCTTTTGGGGAAAGGAGGGAATTTCAGCAGAATTTTCTGAGCTAATTGGCAAAGCGACACCTAGTGCCCGCCTACCAAAGATTGGTTTTAGCCAATCATGGTATCAAATGAAAACATAAGCAGCAGGCATTATGAGAAACCAACAAGCTAATCAAGGTATTTCTTCCTGTTCTTCTTTCAAAGAACAAATCGTGGATCTTGCTTTTGTCACACCGGTATGTCCTGCCTTGAACCTCAATACTGCAACGTGATTGGCCTGAACTGTTTTTGGTCTGGACACAAACAGTATAAGCCGGAGCAGTACAAGATGGATTCTCTTGTGTTTGTGAATGCACAAATACTGTGATAATTCAGCTTGCTGGCAAGCTGCCAAATCCCCTTTTTGTATGGCAAATCCCCTGCCATACAAAAAGTTTTTGTCTGGCATTTGGTCCCATTTAGTGTCAGCAAGATAACATTTGGTCTGGGTGGAGCAGGGGTTAGCACTGTTGCCTCACAGGCAGAACTTGCTGGATTCTGAGACTTTTCTTATTGGACGTTTGCATGTTTGCATGCTCTCCCTGTGCATGTGTGTGTGCTCTCCATGTACTCTACCTTCTTCATACAGTCCAAACACACGTTTGATTAACAGAGAAAGACAGCAGCCATCATCCATCAAGCCCTCAGAATAGTGTACAAACATAAACTTCCACTGTGGTCGATCTCAATCCCCATTGTAATCAGCCCACATATCTATCTCTATGCTCGTTCTTCAGGAATATTACTTGGAACAGATGTTTATGATCCTAACATTTGACTAAAAAGTTCCTAAAGACTTTAGTTTGTATGGAACACTTGCTACAGTTCTTTCCCAAAATACTGTAAAAGACGCTTGTTCAGAGAAAATGTTGCTGCTTGACAGCAGAGTGGGCAGCAAAAGAGCCCTTCACAAATGTAACACATTTTTATCTGAAGAGATTTGATCCTAATGATAAAACTATTCAGAAGCCAATGGATGCAGATTTCTTACAAAAAAGTAATCTAATCATGACTGATCTAAAGATGCAGCCACATTTTTGTATCTGGAAATGGAGGGAAATATTCACTCTCTAATGCCTACTGCTCCATCGTTTTGCTCTTGACTAAAGTGACATGACTGTTCCCAAATTCAGAACAAGTCAGTATTAGGTTCAACGATGTTGTGCCATTATGCACTGCTTTAAGTTATTTAATGTTTAATAAATAGCTCTCGGTCTGTTAGATATTGCCTGGTGAATATCAGCCAAACAGCTGATATTAGGACAATAGTTGAAAGGGTGATTCGAGCACTGGCATTCTTTTAACAGCACACATATGGAATAAATGAGTTACTCCTTTTCTTCAAATTCAAGAATTTATAAACAGAAATAAATGAACATCCAGAGAACACCACAGTAGAATTATGTTAATCTGAATTAACACTATATTTCAATCAACAAATCCTCTCTACTAGGCTTGTGAAACTTAATTAAAACTACTAAGCAAAATCAAGATAAAAAGAAGCTAAGGACACAAAAGAAATAAAAAAGGACAAAATAAGATAATTGAAAACCATCATCAGAACGATTCAGTGAATCTTGGTTCACTGCAGATCAAAGTTAGAGAACCAAAGTTCATCTTAAAGAATATGGAATGAGGTTAAATTAGCTTGACTAATTAAAAAAAACATTTGGTATGTGTCTTCATGGCCTTGCTTTTTTGTATGTGTCAGACCTGCTTCATCATAAATAGCTTGGCTGGGTGAATTCTTGCAAGCCAGAACCACAGCAGGATTAGTAGCCAGGCAGGGTGAAACTTGTAGACCAAAACCACAGCAGGATAGCAGCCAGGCAGGGTGAATACTTGTAGGCCAGAACCACAGCAGGATTAGCAGGATGGAAGGGTGAATACTTGCAGGTAGTGATGGGACATCTGAAGCCAGGCTTCAAGGCGTGTACCGAGTAAAAAGGGGGCGTGTCAGACGAAGCCCCGCTTCGGACCTTGTGTCATATTGAGGAAAATCATGTGATCAACAACAAACGGGGCCTCGCATTACATCTGCCACGTCATTGCTTCATTTTGCATATCATTTTTCAAAATAAAAGCTGTTGCTTCGTGGGTGAGGTCATTTGCCGACGGAGAAACCGTCGGAAATCTGAAACAGTGAAAAAAGTCCTGTTCCTAAATAAAAACAATTAAACCTAAAATCCAGAAATTTCTAAATTGTCTTTTGTTTGATCAGGAGATACATCAGAATCACACATCAAAAGCAGACTAAACGCCATTGGAAGAGGCAAACTCTATGTGTAACTTAATATTAAGAACCAGAAGTAGAACTCCCAGGAAGAGATGATTTTAAACAAATTCTGTTTTTCAGGAAGCAAGTTTCAAGCTCAAAGCATACAGAGTCTGCCCCAACAATCACTCAATTCCCAATACACTAAAGTAACACATATCTTCATTGTCAAATAAGTCCATGACATAAAAGAAAACCTAATACAACCACTCATGGTCAAGGATTAGATTGGCTAAAAATCATTTTAATAATTAAAACATGACAAATATGATTTAATTGATTCTCCTCTTACTCAACATGAGTTTGATGAAAACTTTGTGACAATATTGCATTTACTAATTTTTGGAAGTATGATCCAACTAAGTGACAAGGCTGTTACAGTTTCACCAGCAGATGTCACTAGTGAGTGATGAATGAAGCATCGAGTAAAGAACCTTTTTCCAAAGCAAAGTGTTGGAAAGCTTCATTGCTTCATGAGGCTTCATTTGCACATCACTACTTGCAGGTTAGAGTCACAACAGGATTAGTAGCTCTTCCTGAGGCTCAGAGGAGAGACAGGTTAGATCCAGCAGCAGGCAGAGACTAACATGGTAAAACTGGAGCAGGAAACAAAGAGCTAGCAGGAGCAAACCAGGCAGACAGGCGAGGAGTGAGTATGGTCTGATGACGAACCGGCAGAGGAGTGAAAGCAGAGGGAGGCTTAAGTAGGGAGGCTGGCAGGTGAAGTGAGTCTGACTGATTAATGACCAACAGGTGTGACTGACTGCAGAGGGAGTGAAGGGAAAACTGAGTGAGGGGGAGGAGGAGCTGAAAACAAACAGAAAATAAAGTCAAATCATAACTAAAACCCTAACAAGGAGGAAGAACTGAAACCTAATAGTAAACAAAAGCTAAGTCAAAACTAAACCCTGACAAACATCACCCAATCTTTTTTTCCTGACTTTAATAAGAAAATATTGTAGTCTATTATTAAAGGCACAATGTAAATTATGAGATTCACATGCAGACAATGAAAACACTACTGATGATCATTAATCTATGGGTTGGTTTATCAATGTAGGTCTATACCCTCATTGGTGAATGAGGCTGAGTTTCATCAAACCTATATGGTCCAACATTTTCCCCTTAGCTGCAACACTTGAAGCACACAGGGTTCACGCTGTTTTTACGCATAATCCAGCTGCTGATGTTTTCCCTCTTTTCAGCTCCATACATTTCTAGCCTGTCACAGTTTATCATTTTTGTCATCACCTTTCATAGAGACAGGTTAGTCATCTCAGTCTCCGCTCTGACCAGACAAATCTCCTCTATTGCGCAGGGTGCTCTACTACGTAATTACGCAAGCTGAAGGCTGAGTTTAAAGTTGTTCTTGGAGCACATTTTGTTTGTGGTTGGGGTGGATGGAATGATTACTTTCTGCTTTGCTTTGAGCCCACGAACAGTCTTGAAGGCAAAAGAAAATATGGCACTTTTTACGCATTGCAACTCCAGATTTGACGAGTATGGGCGGAGCTTCTCAAGCTCTGCGCCTCACTGGTTCCTAAGTAACTGTAAAAAAAAACACTATTAGGTAAGGTACCAGCATAATTTATACTTAATGATACCGGGTTGAGGCGGTGAGGTGGACAGATTTTTTTTCCCATTGGTGCGAGTGAGTGTGAGTGTGAGGAATAAACAATGGGAAAAAAGTACAACTAAAAACTGTAAAGGGCTCCTTTAGAGGGAAGAGGATGGATAAGGAGTCTGAGCTGAAGCCCCTGATGTTACAAGTTCCTTAAAATGACCCTTAAAAGTGTGCACTTAAATTACATCCATCCATCCATTTTCTGTCACGCTTATCCCCTGTGGCGAGGGGTGCTGGTGCCTATCTCCAGCTGACAATGGGCGGGAGAGGCGGGGTACACCCTGGACAGGTCACCAGTCTATCACCGGGTAACACAGAAACAAACAGGACAAACAACCATTCTCGCACACACTCACACCTAAGGAGAATTTAGAGAGGCCAATTAACCTAACAGTCATTGTTTTTGGACTGTGGGAGGAAGCCGGAGTACCCGGAGAGAACCCACACATGCAGAACATGCAAACTCCATGCAGAAAGGGCAAGGGTAATACTCAAACCCAGGACCTTCATGCTCCAAGGCAACAACGCTACCCACTGTGTCACTGTGCAGCCTATGCACCTAAATCACATGTAACTCAATTATGTGCACCTGAATTCAAGCATAAGGCGAGGCAGCAACCCACCGAAGCACCACTGGTTCTGTGTTGTTAAACAAAATTGCATGAAACACATCTACTAACTGTCCTATTGATTTTAGTTGGGGCATTTTGCTACGGGCGGAAGGACATTAAACGCAGTGGTTCACGTTTTGAATGCTGGCCGCTCATAAAAGCCCCTGACTCCGAGGGAAGGGAGGGGAGAGGAGCGTAAGAGCGTTGATGCACCGAAACACAGCACAAGTAGTTAAAAAAATGCAGAATTAATAAAAACTAATAAACAGACTAAGTGGTGTTTTAGACTGCATCTAGTTAGCAGATCTATTTTCTGATCCAGAGTGCAGCCATGACTGGCTCTGAATGAAGGCTTTATCTGGCAGCCGCTCTCCCCCCTTGCATCCTGCGTACGCAGTACCGGACCGGTACCACTTTCACCACTGGTTAAGACCAAAATTATTTATAACTCTGATTGCTCTTCCTGCTGCTCTGTTAACACGAACTGCAGCAGGAATAATTACTGATAGCCATAAACTATGAAAGAAGTGGGGTTTAGACTAGCTCTGAATGGACAGTGCTGTGAACGCATCATCCCATATGATTCATTATTTTTATGCGTAAGAAACGCCATGTGTTTTGTGTGTGAAGTCAGGGGAATGCATGTGTCACACCATCATTGCTTGAGAGTTGAGAGCTTTGGTTATAACCATAAAAACACACTGAAACCACATCAGCAAAGCTTAGTCTCCAGAAGTTAGCCTATAAGCTCCAGGACTTTTTACTAAGTTAAACCTTAAAACAAAACAATAAAACACATTAAAGTAAACCATTCTAAACTTTCCCTGTTTATTTCTCTGCCAAACCTCTGGCGATGTCTCTGGTTGCAGCAACAGGGCGTCCGGTTGTAGTGAATTACTCCAAGGTAAAGCTGGGATGCGCTTACACGGCTTCGTTGGTCTGCACTCGGCCTATGAAGGGGGTTCGCAGCATGGGCACTCTGCACGGCAATTCCTGCATCGGGGACCTCCGCACGGCCTTCCTGGGGTGGCTGTGTTTGCTCTCTGGAGGCTGAAGCGTACTCAGCTTTCCTGCAACAGCTGAGAAAAATCACAAGGCTGTTTCAGTATAAACGGATTCTTTACTCCGGCATATGGTCACGCAGAAGATTGGCTGCAGACTTAGCTCCATTCCCAGTACAGCACGTTTGAGAGTCGGCAAACCCCATGCAGTCGGCATGTGTGGCTTGTCTCCCCAGTGTCTCTCCTCGAGGGTCCACAGGCAAAGAGAGCTGAGAGTGTTCTCTCAAATGCTGCCCAAGCAGCGGGCCAAAGAAAGCGTTTGTCCGTGGCCTGGGGTTTTTATACACTGGCCTCCTGCTGTGAGAACAGTCCCCTGATGCCTGTAAAAGTCTCATGTTCATGTTGTTTCCAACTTACAGTGTGATTTTACTCCCCATGGCTGTTGCACACCGATAAAACGGAACAATGGTGGAAAATCCTACAGAGTAAATTAATATTGTCAGTAAGGATATCTGGAAGCAAGAGGCTGCCCTTTAAATTCTGCAAATTAATAAAAAACTTTGCAGAATTTAAAATGACTTAATTCCACTGTTAACAAGAATTTACAAAACTTTACTAAACTCTCAGTAATAAGCAATATTAATAAAATTATTAATTACCAAATCCAGTGTTGCATTAGTTTTCACCATTTCTACATGTTTCCTCGTGTATTTCATAACTATGTCTATCCATTACTGAGCTTTGCAAAATAACTTAAGCTCAGTCGGTTGGATGGAGAGGACCTGTAAATATATTTTTTTCTTTTTTTGGAACTAGTGGTTTTCATTTGAAAGTGGACTGACAGGAAACAGGGATAAGAGAGGGGGAAGACGTGCTGCAAAGCTCCACATGCCGGGAGTCAAACCCGAGACAGATGCGTTGAGGACAGTGCACTACCACTGTGCCCTGCAAACATCAATTTTGCATTTGGTCTAGATTTTCCATTCTACCAGCTGAATATGCTTTGATCTAAACCATGGCAGCATGTTGTCCTTCTGAAAGGTGAACCACCCCAGTCTTGTTTTTTGGAGATTCTAACAGGTTCTCTTCCAGGATTACTCTGTATTTAGCTTCATCCATTCTCTCACCATCTCTGATGTGACGACATGCCCATGCTCCTTCATGATTCTAGAAACAAAATGTGGTCAGAGAATGCAATCCACATGAAAATGACAAAAAACAGGAATTTAAAATAGGGCAAGAGGTATTATTCAGTCTACTCAGGCCTGATTTCTGCTAACTGTTGACAGCATATTTGGAGATTTACTAAAAAAAAAAAATGTTTTTTTTTCCCTTTTGTTTTTTGAAAGGACAGCCAATAGAAAGCTTTGGACACAATGGCAGAGAGCACATCTGGCGGATCAAAACGTTATGTTGTGCAATTATACACCGTTTAAAGTTATTTAATGTTTCATAAATAACTCTCTGTCTGTTAAGTATTGTCTGGTGATGATCAGCTCTTAAGCTGATATCAAGACAACGGTTGAAAGGGATGAATTTGAGCACTAGCGATCTTTTAACAGCAAAACCTGCACACACATAGAATAAAGGAGTGACAACTTCTTTTCAAGTTCAAGAATTTAATAACAGAAATAAAATGAACATCCAGAGAACATCACTATGTAATGCTGTTTACCTGAATTAACACAATATTTCATTTAATAAATCCTCTCTACTAGGCTAGTGAAACTTAACTAAACTACTAAGCACAATGAAGATAAAAAGAAGCCAAGGTAAGGAACTATTTACATGCAAAAACAAACAAAAGACAAACAAAAGTGGTTGATCATAATCAGATTAATTCAGTGAATCCCTGTTCACTACAGATCTGACTTCAAAAGCATGGAGTGGAGTTAAAACATCTGCCATGTATTTCAATCCATTCACAATGCAAAGCCCAAGTTGAACAAAACATTATTTGTTAAAATAATATTCTGAGGACCGGTTTGTCCTGTAAAATCATTTAAACCCTTACGACCAAGTTTGTTAATGCGATTCTCCCTCCGGGCGTCTGGGGTCGCTGTGGCAACTCGGTGGCTAAGAGGTTACAACATAAAGTTGCCAAAATTGCCTTGGAAAACGGCATTAATATACCATATTGATGCGGGAATAAGGCAGATAACACCATCGAAGGATGGCAGAGCAGAACAGTTACGCTTTATGCTTTAAAACGAACTCCTGTTGAAATGTCCGAAACCGGATGTTAGCAAGGCTAATAGCAGTTTGGCTAGCGTGAGCTACCGGTTAGCCCTTTGTTCTAAACACCATGGGTCACAAAGGTTTACAAATCGTTTCCCAATAAACCTTTTAACTTCACCCTCATCTCGCTGCCCAACCTGTTGGTGCCTCATGTGTGAGTTTTGTCCACTTTGGTCGTTCCAGGAAGAAGCGTTGAAGGAGGAAGTGGTTGGCTAGCGTTAGCGGGCTAGCGCTTGGCAGGCTAGCGTTAGCCTTGCAGCAGCATGTGGCTAACGGCGTGGTCTGGGTTGGAGGCCTGGTCCTCCAGGCAGACTCTAACCCCGGTTGCAGTCACGATTTAAGCAGATTTCTCCTCGGCGGGGAAGGCTCCGCTGCCGGCGTTTCAGCTCTGCGCTGCCTGGAAACCAGCTCCGTCAGGGGTCCGCTGAGGAAGCAAAACAAAGCTGGCATAGACGGATTCCTTCACTTCGGCATCTGTTTTAAGCAGAAGTGAGAGACTTATCTTTGAATCGGCTGGCAGTTTCTCCCTATGCCGGGGAGGAACTGAGTTTCAGAAGGGTTCATTCTCACTCAGCTTGGGGCCTGCTCCAGGCCCCATGCATGGCTCCTGAGGGAGGAGGGACCCCCCCAGAGGAGTGCTGGTCGTCCAAGGGTGGAGGAGTGTGTCCCAGCAGCTTGGAGTCAGGAGAAGAGGGTGAGCAGAGGTGTGCTGTGGCTTTTATCTGTAAGGAGGTGGTCACAGCTGACCTCCTGCCGAGAAGAAGGGCCCTCAGTAGGAGAGAGAGAGGAATAGAGGCCGTCCTTCCGGCCATGTCTGCAGCAGGACAGAATTCTTTTTGTCACCTCTTCCTTACTGTTCAGGATCCAATTATCATGGCATGTTATGGAATAACAGTTCTCTTGCTAAAAGCATCATAAAGTTATAAATTACTTACTACTTCACTACACATGTTCCTCTGAAAGTGTTTTGCTGTGTATTTATCCTTTGCAAGTATGTGCATACGAGGCATATGATGGGTGAGAAAAAGGGGAAAGGGAGGGCAGAGGTAGGGCGCCTTATCAAACATCGTGTTTTGGTCTACAGACAATGCTCAAAAGCACTCCTAGTGGTGAAAGCTTGCTTTGCTCCTTTAAGTATGAATAATTTTCAGTTTTCCACATTGGAAAGTTTCATGAACACCGAGAGAAGTACACGTTTTTGCAACAAAGTTCATGTTTTGTATTAGTCAGTGTATTGGCATCAGAGCTGTGAATTGTTTGGATGAGCTGATCCAGATTTATAGTTACATTACTAAACAAAGAATATCAGGAGAAAAGTAGTTAGAGCAGAAGAAGCTTCCACAAAGAATTTAGAGTGCAGTTTTACTAACATTAAGATTTAAGTCCTGGAAAAGACAGGCTATCAACTCAATAACTAATACCCCCAATTTTTACAGTGTGATTAACAATGGCCACATGTATACGATGCAATGCCAAATGATGAGATTTCACATCAACATTGAAGTCTCTTTTACAGCAAATCTATTCTAAGATATGATTTTTTTCAATCATGCACACGTGGGATTTCTGTCATTAATTTAAATTATATTTATCTTTTATACCAAAGAAAATAGATCAAATGCTGCACTTTAAAATGAACAAAGATAAGACTTTCATAAGTGTGCAATAATCTGCTTTCCACCAACATTTGTGGTTTCCTTGTCCTCCAAAAAGGATGTTGTTTTGATGAGATTAATTTTAATTATTTGCGGATTAAAACATATAATCCCTTTATCTTTACTTGAAATTCTCTGAAGTGTTCAGAGAATTTAGTACAATTTTAAAGGTGTTCGTACTTTTTGGAATGTGTAAAATTATGTGTTGCTCTCAAAGGGCTGTGCTTTAACACCTCACATACCTTCAGAAATAAAGCACTATTTTACAGCAAATATATATTGACACCAACAGCTCCAATTACAATTTTTTTATGTTTATTTTATTTAATAAGGGACAGTGCAAGTTAATCAACAGGAGTACATTAAGCTGTCATGTAAATACACCAGATTTAGCCACAAGGTCTAATTTTCGTGTGCAGTTCCATGGCAGATTGATGGTAAACATAAAGGACAAACAGCATAAACATAGACAAATACATTTGACAGGACATAATATTTACCAGAAATTACATAGTAATAAAAGAGGTTAACCATTATAATGACCCACTATTAATTATACACCATAGGTCAAATTTAGTTAAAAACATTTAGTAGCTCAAAAACATGCTAGTTTAGATCATAAGTGCAATTTTGGTTAATCAAAAACCACTGTTTAAGAGATTTACTAAAAATATTGAGTGAGAGTTCCTCAATTCCAATAGTACTTTGTTCCAAGAGTGCGAAGCACAAATATGGTTTTCCTCAAATAATGTCAAATTACTAAAATTAGATACATGGGTCGCCGCCATCTTGTGGTCGTACAATGTGGATGGAATTCTAAACAATAACAACTGAATTCCCATTGTTACTGAATAAGGAGACGGTGGTGATGAAGTTCCAGCACTTTTATTGAGAAACAGAGCAGAGATCACATAGATGGAAAGTAATCGCACCCCACGGTCCCGCTGCACTCTGCGTCTGCTCTGTCTCTGCCCTGTCTCACTTTCTGCTCTCCCTAATACTGCACAGTGGCCTTGGCATGACAAAAACAAAGACAGTCTATCCTAGACAATCATTATCCCGCACAGCATCTACGCAGCATTTGGCCTTGCACTCAGCAAACAGTGGATCTCATACACAGACATCATGTCTCCTGGCCTCCTATGTCCGAGTGGCGTGAGGCCATAGTGACTTCAGAATAATATTTTTATAACATACAAGCCGAGCGGTAACGCTTGAATAGTTTACTTGTATGAGTCAAATAGTGAACAGATCTGTCCTGAATATCGCCTCAACAGACAATAATATGGCAACAGCAAAACACCACTGCTGCGTTGGTATCTGCTGGAGTGACTAGCAATATGGTGATCATGATCATATGGAGTTTTTTTTTTTTTCTCCATTGATTTTCCAAAACCCCGGAGGATTGCAGAGAACAGTCAAAGGCACTACTAAACAAATGTGTTTTTTTCTTGATTTAAAATAACCCAGGCTTTCAGCACTTTTACAGTTTTCTGGAAGTTTGGCTGGAGCCAGAAGACCTGGGTGGTCTGGAGGGTTGATACACTGATAACGAGTCTGTGATGTATTTAGGTGCTAAGCCATTCAGGGATTTATAGACTAACAGAAGTATTTTAAAGTCTATTCTCTGAGATAAGGGAGCCAGTGTAAGGACTTTAGAACTGGGGTGATGTGCTCTACTTTCTTAGTCTTAAGCCCCGTTTACACTACACCTAAAAACCGAGCCATGCCGAGACCAGTCCGAGCTTTGATCAGTTATCCAAGACAAGCGTTTACACACAAAGCTTATCTCGGTTCCTTGGTTGCTCCTCGCCCCCTAGTGGCGATCTGCGGTACTACCGCTCTCTGGGATTGAAGGTGGGACAGAGCAAAACAAAACGGCAGCGCCTGTAACATTCATGAAGTTATGCTTGATATTGTGATATTTCGGTGTTTGCGGAGAGTCAGGGGAAGAAGGCAACCATTGGTGAATTTACTTGAGAAAGTTTGCTTTTTTGGGAAGTGGATGAGACAAACGAACGTCTAATAAGGATTTACAGACGCCGGAAACAATGACAGACGCTGAGGTTCATTGCGCTGCTAAGCAGATTCATCTCTGGAAACCGTGTGGCACGGTAAGGAAGCTAGTATTATTATGAATGTCTGAAATTTGTCTGAATGGAGTATGAATCGGGACGTGCAGCCAGACTGCCGGAAAACCCGCGGAGAGGACGAAGGAGAGAAGGAGATGACGCGGTCTGCTCATGCGCTCTTTATCAGAAAACTGGGCCAGAAATAAAACCAGGCCGAGACCTACTCAAGAGCTGGGCTGTGTCTCAATCCGCCTACTTCTACACTTCGAACACTTAGTTTTAAGTAGGTAGTGTAGATAACACAAAAAGTCAGTGCACTGAAAGTACCCGGATGACCCCCTAAAAACGGGCACAAAATGCAGTGTGTAACGATGGACCCTACTCGCACTAAACGGACGCCATCTTGACTACAAAGCGGAAAGGGAGGGGCTAAGGACGTCGGGAAGATGTTCCCAGTTTGAAAATAATGGCGGACAATTCAGCCGAGACAGCCGAAACCGCAATCATATAAATGTAAGTAATGGTGGTAATACGAGGCATTGTACTCGATAGGTGTTTGTAAAATACACGAACATACCTCATGTTCAGCCAATATTTGGAGGATCCTGCGTTGACGTCGGAGGCGATGTAATTTCAACATGCTGTGAATGTAAACGATTGTTGTTTTTAAAAAAAAAAAAAAAAAAAAACGCCGGCATATATTTCTTGGCAGTCTGAAAAATTCGCGGTCACGTGTGTTGCGTTCGTCACGTCATCCCGTCATTTCCGGTAAGTGTTTTAACATAAGTGATCCTTTTGGAACACTACTAACGGTCGAAAGTGGGCACTACGGCAGTAAGTGGTCAGTGCACATCAGCAGTGCACTGACGGAAGTAGGCGGAATGAGACACAGCCCTGGTCTGCAGTTAGCGCGGTCCGGTTATGTTTAGCGCGGTCCGGTTCAGTCTGCTGACCGTTTACACACAAGAGTTATCTCGGTTACCGAGCTCGGACTGGTCTCGGCTCGGTTAAAAAAGTGTAGTGTAAACGGGCCTTTAGTGAGGACGCAGGCAGCAGCGTTCTGGTTCAGCTGCAGCTGTCTGATCGACTTTTTTGGCATACCTGTGAAAACACTGTTGCAGTAATCAATTCGACTAAAGATAAACACATGGATTAGTTTTTGCAGATCCTGCTGAGACATTAGTCCATTAATCCTGGAAATGTTTTTCAGGTGATAGAAGGCCGACGTTGTAATTGTCTTTAGATACTTTTGGATGTTCAGGTCTCATCACTACACCCAGATTTTCGGGCCTGATCAGTGGTTACTAGCTGAAAGACACTGAAGCTGTGCTCCTTTATTGGTCAAAAAAGTATTACTTCAGTTTTGTTTTTATTCAATTGAAGACAATTTTCGCACATCAAGGCATTGATTTCTTCTAAGTATTTACTCAGTGTTTGAATGGGTTCATAGTCACCTGGTGACATGGTGATGTAGAGCTGTGTGTCGTCTGAATACTTAACGTTCAACATGCAACAACACAACATCTGAGCGGGCGTAGGGAGGATCGGGGGTCTTTTGCACACCCCCGATCTCCGATCGCGGCACGGAGTCTGGGGCCTGGAGGAGGTGTGGGCCACTCGGTCCGGGGTCTTGGCGGGGGGCTGCTGCGGCTAGCCAGCGGCTTACCGGCTCTGGGGCTGATGCCTCTGCTCTCCCCAGGAAGGGATGGGGGGCAGGGGTGGCTAGGGTAAGGTCGGGGTGGGAGGGGGTTTATTAGGTATATAGTGGGTGAGGGGGGCTCTGGTCGGGTGGCCCGTACGGGTCGTGTCGGCCCCCCCTCTTTGGGGGGCCTGGTCCGGGGGGCGTCTGGTCCGGGGGCGGGGCCGGGGGTCGGGCACAGGCAGTCGTATTGTTGAATTGTGGTGACCACCCCCCACTTGGGATTTTTGGATGTGAATGCTAAGTGAGACTGTGTACAGCGTCCTTTTTTTTTTTTTTTTTTTTTTTTTTGTGTCTGAGTGCGGCGAGTGGGGCACAAGGGAGTGATGGTGTGAATGAGTTTTTTTTTTTTTTTTTTTTTTCCAGGTTCGGGTCCGGTCCGCTCCCTCTCCCAAGATCACCTCAAGTCTCCGATAGGTGCGGAGCCCATCCCCCCACGTCCTGCCCTCCTCCGCTGCGTTGGCAGGCGCCTTGGCCCTGTGGCGCGTTGACGGTCCTCGGGTTTGGGGCGGGTTCCCGGGTAGGCGCCGGCCCATTCCCGGCGGTGGCTTCGCGGGGCCTGGCCCCCCGGGGGGCGGCCGGGGCCCCTGCCGCGGGGGCGGGGCTCATGGCCGGGACCACTTCAGCGCCGCCGGCTGCCGGCGGAGCCCACGGGCTCGTCCCCGCGGCTCTTGGGGGCGTCGGCATTGCGGTAGCTGGGGGATTTCCTCGGGGTCGTCTCTCCTCTTTCCTCGGGGGGGGGAGGTTGCAGATTTCCTGTGAAGGCCCCTCTCGGGCGCACTGCTTTGGGGGCCCCTTTGGGAGTCCGGGGTTACGGGTCCCCTGACTCCTGCCTCTGTGCTCGGGGAAGGTGGGTCTTCGGTTCTCCACAATCACTATCGAACTATTTCCTTCTGGATAAATTTTCACCTAAACTAGTGCACTCTCACAAACTCCCACAGGTGCCGGGTCCCAGGTATTAAATGTTCACTTATATACAGAAAGGCTATAATTCATTTATTTACTTTCTTTTTTAGGTATCACATTACACATGTCAGCTTAAATAATAATACATATGATTTAGCAATGGTATCAAGGTGTTACACGATTGTATCTGTTGCTTTATGTCTGTTGGTTGTGCTGTTCTTTCTGTATCTCTTTCCAGGTGATGGAGCAGACAGAGGACGTTTTATCATTCTCTTCCTTTTATCTCTTCTTTCTTTCACCTCTTCTTTCTTTTTTTTTCCTTCTTCTCTTCTTGTTTTTCTTTTACTCTCCTACTTTCCCATTGTAGTGTCCACATAATCTGAAATTCTCCCTGCAGGAATCTCAATAAAGCTATTTACACGCACAAATCAAGCGGAGCATTATGGCGAAAGCTGTTTGCTCCACTTGTGAAAGTAAAATCTGTCGAGCTCTATTTGGCATTAAGATATCAATTCTTATTGCCACATTGCTAGACAGGACACTGGGAAAAAAAAAAAAAAAAAAGAATACTTAACGTAGAGTGCTACACATCATTATTCTGGTTTGCCAGGTCAGTGACAAGCTGGTGTCTTCATCTAATGTCTGCTATGCATGCACAATATATCATGCTTAAACTACTTTTGATGCAATCAGTTTGTGTTAGAGTCATTCAGTATTTCAACTTTAAAGGTATACTATGCAACCAGGGTTGATTTTCCAGCGAGGCTCCCCCCAGAGGGCGAAAGTAAAAGTGCACTGTCGTAAATATGCTCAGCTGTTCTACTGGTTTCTCCATCAAGCCAGGCGTGGTTGTTTTGAGCTTAGCAGACAGGCGAACGCAACGAATACAAAAGTCGAAAAAACGGCAGTACAAACAATGACTAACACAGTGAAAGTATGAACATGCACACAGAGAGAGAGAGAAACCATTCCAATGCAGTGTTTCCCCTAGGAATTTGCTTACCGGACGACCGGCGGAGCGGGGGGGGGGGGAGAGACAAGCTTTACGCCGATAACCGCCGGAGCTGAGCGGGGGGGGGGGGGGGGGGGGGGAGACAAGCTTTGCGAGACCGGCGGAGCGGGGGGAGACAAGCTTTGCGCGCATATCGAGTTATTTTTTATTTTTTTTTTGGAATGTTGGGAGGCGGTAGCGTGAGGGAAACCCTACAATGTTACTTACAATTGCATCAGCAGAAACGCGAGCTCCGTGTCAGCCTTGCAGCCTTCTTTTTCTTTTAGCTGTCGCCATTCGGGAAAAAGCTTGCCCGATGTTCACCCGTGTACGACTCCTCTTTCTGTCCAGAGCCCTTTTCCTCTTTCTTGCCTGCTCTGACATGGGCTTTCGCTGTTTTATCGCCGGTTCCGCCACGATAACTGCACAGATATCGCCACTGCGCTAGCAACGAGCATGCGTTTCACTGGGGGCGTGTAGCAGTTCTCGCCGTAAAGCAAGACCGACTCTCGCGATCTTGCTCGAGATTCTGAGCCTGTGGGCGCGGGCCGAGGGCTCCTGCAATGGCGTACCGCGAGCGCGCTATTTTTAGAAACGTAACGTCACGATGATGTCACATCACGTGGTGCGCAGTAGGACAAACTCCCAAACCCGCCGCTGTTTTGCTGTAGAAGAGACGTGCGTTAGCCTAGGTTGTACTCGTTTAAAAGACTGCTTTTTTCAAAATCTAAGACCATGGTTTACAAACATTGTTGCTATGGAACATGCAACAGCGACTCGAGGTACGCTGATCGGCCCCATATGAAGGAGTAAAATAGGCCTAGTATACTGTATATTGAATCTCTTAAGGGAAAGATTCTGAGATGTAAACAATCGTTTTGTAGCTACCTATTGGCAAGATATACAGATTCCTGGACGGTGATTACAAACAAACAAAAAAGGCCGACTAAGCCATGAACGCCGAGCAGGAAAAAAAAACAAAGCTTACCGTTCGATCAACTCGGCCCCTTTTCCGGTCTTTTTCAGCCCTCGACACTCAAGCCACCGTTTCAGCTGAAGGTTGGTGTGCTCTTCCACAGTGCGACCAGTAAACCGTGCGCCTGGGACATCGTGTTGGGTAAGTTTAATGGCTGCAAAGTCGGTCATGTCGCTGGTTCTGTTGCGCGTGTAATGGCTGGTTTGTATGTGTGTTCTCTATCTGTTTGCCCTACCGAAGCGGCAAAAGGGGCGTTGCTCTTGAGGCGGTGACGTCACGTGCGCGGTACCCCATTGCAAGTGCGATATTTCCCCCACAGACCACCAGGGCGGCCAAGAAAACCTTTGTTCAACCTGAAATGACTTTAATCATCCAAAACGGTATGGATCACATTAATTAACTGAAAAATGTTGCATAGTATGCCTTTAACTTTTGGTTACATACCATCAGCCAAGCGTGCTGTGGCTTAAAGTAAGCACATGGTCAACATTCAATTAGATGACTCATTTAATTTATAGACCACCTGATAAAAATTGTCCTGAAACAGTTTTACCAACTGGTGTCACATCACCATACTTCAGCTTGTTGGAATAAAACTGTAGAGCCCCTTTGCTGGAAAAAGATACTGTGGCAATTGATGATCTAATTGAGAACCTGCCTAGATTGGCACAAAAAGAATATTGAACCAATAATCAGGGCTGAATGAAACTGGAATTGTGTAGAGTATGGCCTCATCAGTCTCAGCTGACCCCCGGTTTACCTTCAGCTCTCACACACACAAATTCACATACATCCTTGTTTCATGTGCATGGCGAGGTCCGTGCCTTGTCTGCCATCAACTTCCATTCATTTCCAAGCCTTTCTATGTCTGAACTCTAACCCTAGCCATAACTCTAACCTTTATGTGTTTATACCTAACCCTAACACACACACACACACACACACACACACACACACACACACACACACACACACACACACGCACTTGTTTTAAATATATGAGGACCTTGCCTAATCCTGACTCTAACCCTCAACCTAACCTTTACCAGTATGTAACTAACCCTAAACCTCATTGACGCCTTAGTCAGGTTTTGAGGAGTTTCCAGATAACAAGCTGACAAAAAGCTGCATTACAATAATCAGTAATATAATGTCCATATTACTGTTAAGTAAAAACAAACATAGACCAGGTGAAAAAATAATAATGTAACAAATGCAATCTATTTAGCTTTGCTGTTTGTAAGTACCACTAGGGTGGCTCCATACCATACTCCTTGCCATATCATAGTCACGACCTCAAGGCTGAGAAATTAGCAGAGGGCCTTAAGAACATTTTACCAAAACTTTTAAATTGAACCTTAACATGCCCGCATAAAAAATTAAGGTAATCAATGTCCACAAGAGTTTGCTGATGAATGTTGGGGGAGAAAGTGTAATGATCTCAGCACTTATGCTGGGCTGATCATCCACTCTACACACCTGCCCAAGTTCTGCCACGTCTTCAATCAGTCTTCATCAGATCCACCTGTCTCCAGCTCTATTTAATCAGCCTTCTGTCCAAGCAAAACTGCCAGAATGTCTTGTGCCACCTCGGTGAGACTATCCAGCATTCTCAATTATCTGCCTGCCTGTTTGTTGCCCGACCTGATCTGTTTTTTGTCTCTGAGTCTGCCTAACCCCTTTCAAGTTCTTTTGCCTGTCTGGACACCCACCGATCAGCCCGTGGTCCTCTGCATCGGCCTGGACTCATCCTGGACCTCTGAATCTGGACTGCCTGCCTGTTGCCCGACCCCGATCTGTTTGTGAGTAACCACATCTGACTAACCCCTGTGTGCCTCTGAACTCAGCCGGACTCTGGACCTGGACTGGACCCTGACCCGCTCTGGACAATCCCTCGGACCTTCTCTGGATTTCTGATTCTGCCTGAACTGGACTGTCTGCCCGTTGCCCGACCCCGATTCTGTTGTGAGTACCGCTTCTGTCTAATCCCTGAGTGCGTCTGTAAACAGCCGGATTCTGGATTGGACCCTTACCCGTTCTGGATCCTTCTCTGGACCCTCTCTGGATTTCTAACCTCTCGGCTCCTTCCCCGGACCCCCGTTTATCAGCCCCGCTTCCTCATTACTAGCCGGCGCTCGGAGTACCCCGCTCCCGACTCTCCAGGTTAGTGTCTACTCCTCTGTCCTTCATACGCCAGCATTCCCTGGTCATTAACCAGCTGCTTTGCCTCCAGGGTTCCTGCAGACGTGAGCCGCTCGGGTTGCCGTGCTACCGCCATTAAATAAATACTTGAAAATGTCACTGACCTTGTCTTGGTTGTTTACTGGGTCCAGTCTTGGTTCATTACAGAAAGAATAAGATAAAAAGAAAACGTGTCCAGAATAAAGTGGATATTTATGTATAAAAGACAAAAACATTAAATTAGTTTGTTTAATTTAAATGCAACTTTTATCTTCATGAGCATCACATCTCCGGGCAAATCCTAGTTAGATTAGATCTAAATTATATCTGTGTACAAGGTTAATAATAAGCAGACACCCTGTCTACTTTTAAGACTAATCTTAAAACCTTCCTTTTTGACAAAGCTTATAACTAGAGTGGCTCATGTTACTCTGAGCTACCTTTATAGTTTTACTGCTATAGGCTTAGGCTACTGGAGGACATCAGGGCCTACTTTTCTCACTCTACTGATTTTTACTGTTCTCCAGTCTACTGTTCTCCAGATTTGCATTGCATTACATTGAAATGACTGTTGTCATTTCAGCTTTTAACTTTTTGTTCTCTCTCTTTTTTCTTCATAGTAGGTACACCTGGTCTGACGTTCTGTTGACTGTGAAATCATCCAGGGAGGACAGATCACCGACTATTATCATCTAATGTAGAACAGATTACTAGATCAATGTGTGCTTCTGTGCTTTTTTGTCTCTCTTGTTGTGTCTCTGCTCTGTCTTCTGTAACCCCAGTCGGTCGAGGCAGATGACCGTTCATACTGAGCCCGGTTCTGCCGGAGGTTTTTTTTTCCCGTTAATGGGTGGTTTTTCTTCCCACTGTCGCTTCATGCTTGCTCAGTATGAGGGATTGCAGCAAAGCCATGTACAATGCAGACGACTCTCCCTGTGGCTCTACGGTCCCCCAGGAGTGAATGCTGCTTGTCGGGACTTTGATGCAATCAACTGGTTTCCTTATATAGGACATTTTGACCAATCTGTATAATCTGACCCAATCTGTATAATATGATTGAACTTGATTTTGTAAAGTGCCTTGAGATGACATGTTTCATGATTTGGCGCTATATAAATAAAATTGAATTGAATTGAATAATGAATAATAGCCTAATCATTTAGTTTTAGAGTAACATTTTTGTTCTGTTGAGTTTTAGCAGTTTCTGAGTTAAAAAGGACAGCATAGTGCACTCATATCAATTAATAAACTGTGAACTATTTAACTACCCAATTAATAAAGAAAGGTTACTGAAGCATTACGATCAAGTATAACATCATAGAAACTAAATTGTTAAACAGCCATCATGTAACTACTGACTTTTAAAAATTAGCAAGCACAACGAAAATGAACTGTCGTTAAAATCTCATAGAAATGCAACATACATTAACATTACTTTATACATAATAACGATAATAATTAAATAATGCATGAATTTGTATACCATGCCCGGATTCATACTATGTACACACACTGAACGATGTGAATAAGTGATTCAAGGTGGGTGGTAATCGGGTTATTTTAATTTCAGAGAAAAAAAGAGACAAGATTAAAAACTATATTTATATCCATCTTTGTAATCCAGGGTGGAATCATCGGCAGTTATACATTTGCGATCTGAGCAGGTCTCCTCTCTGCTCTCTTTGCTCTTACTGCATGAAGGGCTTCCAAGATGAGGCAGCTGCCTGTGAGACAGCACTGAAGGAATAGGGAGAACTCACACAGCTCTAGCAGTTGTGAGACAGTTAAGGTACACCGATTACTGCTTTGATGTGAAGGTACTAAATCGGCAAAAAATTTGTTTCTAGTCACTTTTTTTAATAAAAGTTGCCAGAGGGGTCTGAAAAGTCCCCACATATAGTGACAGAGTTGCAAAGGTGGCAACACTGGACTGTTGTATGTAGTTTTCCTTCACTACCGAGAGCAGCACAGCGCTGTAGGTTCATTCACTAGCAGCTTCGCAGTGACACAGAAAGGAGCCGGAGGTGTTAATTTTTCAAAATAAAGTAAATTTAAACATTTAGTGGTATTTTTAAATACATTTTAAACTGTGATTATGATTATAAGTGTGCAAATATACATTATGCTATATAAAATGCTTTATATTGTTTTAACATATTTTTCTATTTATTCTGAAGGTGTGGCAGATTTTATCTTGGTGTCGTACGCCATGATCAATTACATGTAGCGTAAACCCTGTAATTAGATCATTTCACTCATTATAAGCAAAGTAAGCCGTGGCCACACATACTTCTACTGTTATTCCTTTTTGAATTAAATGTAGTATTATAAACGATCAGAGCCCCTGGAGTTACAGAACACAATGGGTCACAGAAAATGGTCAAACACCTGTTTGTGGCCCCCTCCATCGTCGGCACCTGCAGCTGCTACGGATGCTGCTGCTCAAGTGGACGCACCACCATAGCTACCAGCAAACGCTTGTGTTATTTTCTCACATTTGGCCGCATCTACCTGAAGGGATTGCCTCTTTAATTTTACTTTTTGTTATTTTTCCTCTCTCAATGTTGTTCTCCATTCTCCTCTATCTGCATATGATTGATTGATTGATTGATGGACAGTTGTGGCCCGAGAGGGAGGGGACATCAGCCCTTGGTTGCTGTAATTGGTCCAGCCCAGAATCAATGATGACCATTGGGCCTATCTAACAGTTTTGTGTATCAATAAGTGTCCCGGCCCTATATCACTAACGGCCCAGTATGCCCAATGGCCAGTCTAGCAGTGCACACACGGCTAGGAGGTAAAGAGAAAACACACGTTGACAAGGCTGAGGGGCTTTTCAATAGCCCAGATGGTAGAAAGAAAGAATGTACATCTATATGAGATGATGGCAGAATAAAGAGCTGTTTGTGTTCAACAGCAATCTCAGGTACACGCTACCAATTCCTTACACCCCAAATAATTGATACATTTATCAAACTTAGCAAGGGAGCAGGGCAATATCCTGGTATTTCTGTCACTATAGAGGCCTGTGTCTTCTCCCTTCTACTGATAAGAGATCTGCAGTCTGGTGTTACAAACTGGTCCTTCAGGGGCTTGCTTGACTCTTTTTTGATCTAGAAGGAATGTTGCCATGTTTGCCAGAATTTTTGCAACTGCAATATCAGCATATTGTCTGTATACTTAAGAATCAAATTCCATTCCCTTTTCAACACTCAAACTTTTCAGACTCAGTTCAGTATATGTAAAACAGCACTATGTAACTTTTGACCCAAGTATTAACTTAATTTGATATATAATAAATACTTTTTTTTCAAGTCAATATACAGCACTTGGTGTATATCGATGCTCAGTGTGGGTTGCCCTTCTCAATAATCTAAAAAATAATTAACATGAGAGTTAAAGGGGAGATGGTGGAGCAAGAGTTAGGGAGGTTGTCCTGTAACTGGTGGATTGGCAGTTTGATCCCCTGCTCCAGCCATCTCAGTTGTTCTGTCCTTAGGCAAAACACTTCACCTGATGGTGAGGGTGGGATCCATCACGTTCTTGGACTTCGGTAACAACAAAACAGATATGACACTTCTCTGATCAGACTTTAGATTAAATCCTACATCTAGAGGGGTGAATGTCTAGAAGTTTGAATGTGATCTTGGAAAAGTAAACTTCTAAATCTGCTGGTCTACTATCAGATTCCAAAACACAGAGGGAGACTGTTTAGTTTTGCCAGTGGCTTCAGGGACACTAAACCTGGAAGTTACAGGTCTAGCGCCCCTAGTGCCTAAAAGTTACATGGTGCTGCTTTAAGTATTACCATTGGTTTCATAAACTTAAAAATAATGAAATGTTATTTTATTCAATTTCAACAGCTCAAATTCCTAATACAAATCTTAAGTTTGACTTTGAGCACAAACCCACACTGATACAAGGTCATTATTTGTCGGGACTTTGAAGCAATCAACTGGTTCCCTTATATAGGAAATGTTTGACCAATCTGTATAATATGATTGATTTTGACTTTGTAAAGTGCCTCGAGATGACATGTTTCATGAATTGGCGCTATATAAATAAAATTGAATTGAATTAAATTATTTGGTGTTCAGTAAAACACTACACAGTCATACATTAATATGGTGATATGATATAAGATGAGTTTTAATCACCGAATCTTGGCCTGATGATGTTGCTCTTCTGTGCTGGGCCATCTTTTTGGCCACAGTCCTTCTGGTACTTAAAGACATACACAACATTACTCAGGGGATTGGATCTTTTTGGGTGTCTCTGCTGTAATGTGTTTTGAGGTAACGGGCTGTTACGCTGAAAATTGAAAGTAGACTGTGAGCGTAGCGGTGCTACGTGCTAAGCTAACAGTACGACACAGATTTTTCAGAGCAACATAAAGCTCACGTGCATCAGCGAAGTTGTAACACGCCCGGACTACAGACCTGTAAGCTGGCGGCAGCTGTTATTAGCTTCACGAACAGCTCAATAACAGGGTTCTGTCGCGGTCTGGGCTCTCCAAATTGCACCACGCAACGCTCCGCAAATGTAGAGGGTGGAGGAGAGCTTACCACCGAGTTTCGGAAACCTATCCGGGGGGAGAGGAGTAGAGAGGCGGACTCAGCGGGCTACTTTTTGAGGTGGTGGCAGATGACTGAGAGACAGATGGGCGAGACCGAGGATTGTTGTGGGGTCCGAGCAGCACCGATGATGGGAGCAGTGGTCAGTGGACAGCTGGAGGAACCAGGGAGATCCGGTGGAGTTCTCAGCCCAGCTTGGTAACACCAAGAGAGCACGAGGTGATCCTGGAGCGGGATCCAGAACCGTGAGAGCCAGAAGACTTAATGTGGAACATTAGAACACGAGAGGACGCTTGGAGTGGGATCCAGAGTGTGAGGCAACCTGAGAGACACAGATTAGCGCAGGTAGCGTGAGAGCAGTGCCCAACTGAGGTGTACCACACTAGGTTAAAACTCTGGCGTCCTCCAGCTGTCTGAGCGCTGCTTATATGCTCCAGCACGGAGCTGCTGAACGAACCGCAGGTGTGCGGGCCACGCCCACCTGCCAACTTCAGACACCTGCAGAGAAAGGAGGGAGGAAAAAAGGCAGTCCGGCAGAATGCTGCTCAGCGCTGCCCGCTGAGTTCTGACACTATTTCCAGTTGAAATAGGCTGCACAGCAGACACAAAATGAGAACAGAAGGGACATTTGTGAGGTCTAGAAAAGGGTCATTAGAGAAACTAAATCACTTTTTCTAAGTTACAAAAATATTATGTAAAAGTACTTTTTGGGAACCAAGTAGTACTTAGTGGGAAGAAGAAGTGGGGAACTGATTACCTGAAACTACTCCATAGTTATATTCATCTAACCACTACTTACAGAGATTTTACTGTTTGAAAAAAAATAAAAAGATTGGTTGTTGGCCTTTGGTTTCTTATTACCACCACCTGTTGAACTCAAGGTGAAGTGCAGTTTTCTGCACACCTCCCCCATTTGTCATTAGGCTGGTTAATAAATGACCCACTGCAATGGAAACATGCCTACTTAAAAGCCCCAGGTTTTCATTTACTTGGGTAAACCAAATCCTGGGACTTTAAATCCTGGGCTTTCAATTGAAAAGGAACTATTTCGGTGACCCTCTGTTTTTTTCCCCCCTATTTCCACTGATAACCCGAAGAGATCCAACCAACAAGGCTAAGAATCAGGCAAAGAATGGACTTCCAGCGGCATAAACCCCCAGCAGCTGATGAGGAAATGACAACCAGGTGTGTGAAGTTGCAGTCAGCCGCCACACTCTCCAGCAAAGATCCTCTATATAGCAAGATCCTCACAGTACTCACATGCACACACCAAGGTCATGACATAAGTATTAGTCATACTTTTTATATTAAATTAATACATTTTCCTTATTATTCACATTCAGCAGCTTTTTCATCGCCTTGGGTCCCTTGGTCAACCCACAGACAAGGCTCTGTGGGATTCTACAAGTTCCCTGGTCTTCCTCTGGAGTCTCATCTCCACCGCCAACAACTTCCAAGGTTCCTGCGCTGTAGCTTCCAGACCTCTTTCACTGTCAGCATACAGACCACAGACATCTTTTGCTGCCAGTTTTTAAGGTTTTTGAGGCACAGGCTTCCGGACCTCCTTCACTGTCACCAGCCTCCAGACATCCTTCGCCGTTATGACCAGGCTCCTGACCTCCTGTGCCATCATTGCCTCCAGGTCTCCTTGGCACAACCTCCCAGTCACCCTAATAAACTTTGAACTCTAGATTTGTGTTTTGTGCCCTGGATTCCCTTTGCCTACCCAGTTTTTTTCTGACTTTCCTGTCACCTCTGATCTCTGCCATGTGCCTTGTCTGTCTGTTTGACCACTATTCTATGCCTGGTCCAGTTCTTGTGCTTCCTACCTGATCTCCTTGGCAAGACCATTGTGGAAGTTTTCTTTATTTTTTCACCACTAAAGCACTTAGCCTGACTTTGGTTCCGGCTCTTTTGAATAAATGTGTGACTTGATTCTTATGTACAGGGCTGTAGCTTACAAGGATGTAGGAATACATGTAGAACTCAGTGTTTCTATCTGCGAGGTAAATCTATATGACTGGAGGTTATGAAGTTTACACAGTGGCTTAGGTTGTATAGCAATAGAGAATTCTGGATCATACAAAAAGCAAATTCATCTGAGGGGTTTCATGTGATATTTAGACATACAGCCAAAGTCAATGCAGTTTATAAGGAAAACCTGTATATTCAGAAAACCACAGATATTAATTGTAATGGAACAGTACCGAATGAAAAACCAGGTGAAATGTTCTTTCCACTAAAGTTTAACCAAAAAACCCAAAAGATTATTACGTTTTATCTATTCATCAAAATACACTGAAACCAGTCAATTTAATACAAAATTTTAAAGTATTTCAGTGTGACATATTTTGCTTGAAAATATTTAGCTCCTCTCCACAGTGCACATGATGTACTGAGAAGATTCTTCTTAGGAAGCTACCAGTTTGAAAACAGGCCTGGTAATTATTTATGTATACAAATGTGCCTATCAGTTTGTGCAAGGCAGCCAGCTCTGACATGGAAGTGAATGAATGTGCTGGGTGCTTTAATAGATGGCTCTAATAGGAAGAGGGCCATGCATAGAAGATTAAGTGTTCATCTTCAGTGTGTTCAGAAACACTCTCAATCTTGCCTGACAGAGAACCCTCATAGGGATTTTAGTATGTGTTGTCCTGTATTTTACTTGGAAGAAATCTTTTAACTCCAGTATTGTCATCCCAGATCACTCTTTAGTTCTACATTTTTTTAGGATAAGTTGATACATGTTTGCAGTTTTTGTTTCTAGTTAGCATTATGTGTTACTGTCTTTTTTAAGCTTAGTCCTCTGATAATGAAATTCAAAACATTTTCTAGCAAAACATATAAAAAGCTTTAAAAGGGAGGAAAATGTACAGCAAGTAGCAAATCAAATGTAATGCTATGGGATGCCAGGAAAGATGAACAAAACTTCAATGTTTCATTTGTACATTCAAGTTGAAATTCATAGTGAGAAACCAGTGAGTGAATTCAATTGAATTTTATTTATATAGCGCCAATTCATCAAACATGTCATCTCGAGGCACTTTCCAAAGTCAAATTCAATCAGATTATACAGATTGGGTCAGATTATACAGATTGGTAAAAAAAAAATCCTCTCTAAGGGAACCCAGTTGATTGCATCAAAGTCTTGACAAGCAGCATTCACTCCTCGTGAAGAAGCGTAGAGCCACAGGGACAGTCGTCTGCATTGTCCATGGCTTTGCAGCAATCCCTCATACTGAGCAACCATGAAGCGACAGTGGAAAGAAAAACTCCCCTTTAACGGAAAGGAAAAACCTCCGGCAGAACCAGGCTCAGTGTGAACGGTCATCTGCCTCGACCGACTGGGGGTTAGAGAAGACAGAGCAGAGACACAATAAGAGAGACAAAAAAGCACAGAAACACACATTGATCCAGTAATCTGTTCTACATTAGATGGTAATAGCGGGTGATCTGTCTTCCCTGGATGATGTCACAGCTAACAGAACGCCAGACCAGGTGTACCTACTATGAAGAAAAAAAGAGAGAGAACAAAAAGTTAAAAATGACGACAAGCACTGCAAAACTGGAGAACAGTAGAACTCAGTAGAGTGAGAAAATAGCAGCATAACTAAAGAGGTAGCTCAGGGTAACATAAGACACTCTAACTATAAGCTTTATCAAAAAGGAAAGTTTTTAGATTAGTCTTAAAAGTAGACACGGTGTCTGCCTCACGGACCAAAACTGGTAGTTGGTTCCACAGGAGAGGAGCCTGATAGCTAAAGGATCTGCCTTCCATTCTACTTTTAGAGACTCTAGGAACCATCAGTAGACCTGCATTCTGAGAGTGAAGTGCTCTGTTAGGAACATACGGGGTAATCAGAGCTCTGATATATGATAGAGTTTGGTTATCTTATTTAGGGTACCAGGTTTGCAGTAGGACCAAAAAGACTCTGTGGTGTTGTTAAAAGATTGTGACATTGAAATGATATTGTGTCAATTCAAAATAAATGTCAGATATGAATGGAAATGGATAAAGTGGTAAAACTACAATCCTTGATGCAAAAATTAAAGCAGATTGAAGATGTCACGCCCAAATTTCCCCATGGTGAGACAATAAAGGTATTTCTACTTCAGGCCACAAGTACAAGGAGAAATAACAGTTTCAATGGAGACATGCATGCATACAATGCATGCATTCAAGTCTTTCGAGGAGAATATTGTGATCAACTGTATCAAATGCAGCACTGAGATCTAACAGAAAAAGTACAGACACAAGTCCATTATCTGAGGCCATGAGAATATAATAAGTAGTGACCTTCCCCAGAGCTTTTTCAATGCTATGGTGAGCTCTAAAGCCTGACTGAAACTCTTCAAATAGATCATTACTTTGTAAATGTTTGATAACTAACTACTTTCTCAAGAATTTTAGATAGGAAAAGATTAGATATATGTCTGTAATTTATTAAGCCATCTTGATCAAGACATGTTTTTTTTTAAGTAAAGGTTTAATAACAGCTCCTTTAAAACCTGTTTTATATATCCATTTACTAAGGATAGATTAATCATATCTAAAATGGGGGCATTAATCACAGGGACCACCTCCTTAAATAACTTTTTGGTAATGGGTCTAACATACAAGTTGAAAGTTTAGATGAAGCTAAAATGTTAGATAGCTCAGAAAGCTCTACTGCCTCTAAACAGTTCAAACACCAAATGTCATTTATCTATGCAGCCTGTATTTCTGTGCATGCTAACAGTAACGATAAAACCTAAATGATGAAACAAAACACAGATGAAAAAGAGGAAAAGTGTCCTTTTTCAGTAGACAGATAACAGGTACAGTGTGTTGTTGCCACCTGTGGACAAAACCGGGGCTTCAGAGGGTGAGGCCAACGCTGGACTGGCAATCAGGCATACCGGGCACTTGCCTGGGTGGCCATTAGTGATTCGGGACCAGGCCATTTTTTTTTTTGTTTTCTAACTTTATGGTGCTTATTGGTACACAAAACTGTTAGATTGGCCCAATAGTCATGATTGATTCTGGGCTTGACCAATTACTGGTAAGAGAACCTGGCTGCAGAACTCCACTGTCAGGTCCCTACCTCCACTAACAGGCCCGGAGGTTAGGACGTTTAGGGCGGTGGGAAGGTGGTGAGGACATTTTGAGAAAGAGACCAGCGAGAGAGCATGCGAAAAGAAGAAGGCGAGTGGACTTATTCTCTTAGTAGCGGTGAGTTTCTGATTAGTTAGTTAGTTGCAGCCCTACTCAGAACGCCGACTGGAAAATAAAGAAAAGGCCGTGAGCCCCGACAAAAAGCGAGAGTGGGGCAAGGTTGACTTACAGATAGCAGGATGACAGGGTTCCAGAGGAGAGTTAATGCCGGCAGCGGTTGTGTCTGGCTGAGCATGAGCGGTAGCAGGCAGGTGGCTCTGTTGTAATGAGTTTTGTGTGGCAGACAGGTAATGACTCGACAGGAAGAGACAGCAGCAGATTCCCAGGAAGGCGTGGACACTTGTAATGGGCAACGCTGAGGAAGTCACAATGAACCAGGAGATCCAGGAACAGCTGTGGAGTTGACTCTGGCCAGGTACTGGAAGCAAAGACAAGGAGTGAGCAGACGGCAAATGACAAAGACAACATGAGTACGAGATGGTCAGGAACCAGGAAGTAAACACAGGCTACACACTGCACCAAAGTAGTTCCGGACCATACCTCTAGGTTTGAAAGGAGAAAAACATGGCTAAAACATTGTTGATGGAGAGGACCGATTGTTTATAGGGAATGTTACTTCCATCCCAGGAAGTAACATTCCAAGAATGATTTAGGTGGATTTTACAGTAAATATCGTATTTCCAATCCAATTGAGCACATCTGGGACATCATGTCTCTCTCCATCCACCAACACCACAATGCACCACAGACAGTCCAGGAGTTGGCGGATGGGTTAGACCCATGTCTGCATTTTGGACCAACACCTGCCTCCAAAAACATGACAGTCTTTCCTTAACAGAACATCTTACTGCATGTACTCTAACTATTTAAGTCTTGTATATCCAATGGGGTTGAATTACCTTGTCTAAAGGATTAAAATGCTGCTCAAAAAAATAAAGGGAACATTGTGTTGTTTAAGTGTCCCCTTTATTTGTTTGAGTAGTATATATTGCGACATAATTAAGATCAATGGTATGTTTATGTAGCAACAGACTGGCAACCTGTCCAGGGTGTACCCCGCCTCCTGCCCAGTGAACGCTGGATATAGGCACCAGCAACCCCCGCGACCCCATGAGGGATAAAGCGGTTTGGAAAATGGATGGATGGATGGTATGTTTATGTATTCTGAAAGATTTTGCTAGATGGATGGAAATAGAGACATCAACTACAGAGGGGGTTAAGGTGCTACGTGATTATCTGAAGCCACTGTGGATGGAATTGATTAATCTGTATCGCAGTTTTTTGTTGAATAGGACAACAAACACCATCTTAAAAAAACATGGCCCACTGGGAAAAAAAATAAGTGTAAAAGCCCTCCAAATAAGCATTTTAAAGATCTTCAGAAAGCTTGGGAAATAATTACTTGAAAGCCATTAAAATGACACAAAGCTGATTATTGCAAGAAAACACCCAGAAATATGGTAGTTGATTGTATTTACTGTAGAATTATTTATATGTATCCTTGAAAGGATATCTGGTTCCTATGTGAATACAACACAGGATGTTGTGCTTGAGCCTAGGTCCCTGTGCAGACTGTCACACTGCTAGCGCCTCCAATATTTATCACTGACACCCTAGATTACAGCTGACAGCTGGAGAAGTGGACTGAGCTGCCCACATAAAACATATATTTGAGAGTGTGTTTGTGTGTGGGTTTGACCATCACAGTGAAAGTATTGATTTTAGTGCAGGTGCCGGCTGGATAAAAGCTCTGGTCTTTACATCTCAATCCTCAGTGCGTACCACTAACTGACAGCGCCTTTTTATTTGTTTATGCCAGAAGCATCGCAGCTCTTATCCCTCTGCAGCCTTTTCCACACAAATCAATGGGAGCATGTCAACTTGGATTTTAGTTTGCTCTGACAACGTTTACACTCAACCAAACTCACAGACAGTGTAAAAGTGCATGCACACTTGAGGACAAAGTGGTGCTTGATCTTTTTCTGGAAGTAAACTAAGGGTTTGTGGTGTCTTGCACAGCAACATGGAATGCCTTCTGGTAAAGGTTTGGAATTAAATGCTAGAGAGTTGGGCTTTTTTCTCAATTTATGTGAAGTGTTGTCTCAAATGACCACATAGTCATAGATATTCCAAAACAGATTATGTAACAACTATGGTGATGTTTTGTACAGTCTGGATATAAATCTAGCAAATTCGCTTTATCTAAGATCATGTTATGTACTGTATGTGGTACCACAATAACATTCTACAGTGACATTAAAAATCTGACTCCTAACAGATTTCTTCTATGTTGGTTTTTGTCTCACTTGAATGTTTCAGATCATCAAACAAGTGTTAAGAAACAAAGCTAGTTTAACTAACCTGGCCACGTGTGAAAGATTAATTGCTCCCAAACCTAACAAGTGCTTTTGCCACTTTTTTGTGTGTGTGTCCTGTCTGGCAATGTGGCAATAAGAATTGTTGTCTTAATGGCAAGAAGAGCCCACAAACAGAGCCTTACTGCTTTCACCATAGTGCTCTTATTGATTTATATAAGCAAGAAGTTTTACTAGAATTTATGCTGGGACTGTTTCATGTTAAATGGATACTGAAACAATAAGGTAGAAGAGGAAAAAAAGGAGAGAAACAGATGGGACAAAATGTCAAAAGGAAGAATAGGTGAAAGAGAAAGAGGAGAGAAAAGGGAGAGAGCAATACTTTTGCCACCCAACAACTGTTTCTGAAAACTGCCAATGAATCTTTTACATTGTGGAGAAATTTCGGCCAGCTCTTCTTTGTGGAATTGTTTTAATCCAGCCACATTGGATGCTTTTCAAGCATAAACACCCAGTGTGTGTGTGTGTGTGTGTGTGTGTGTGTGTGTGTGTGTGTGTGTGTGTGTGTGTGTGTGTGTGTGTGTGTGTGTGTGTGTGTGTGTGTGTGTGTGTGTGTGAGAACCAGGCCTTTATATTCTTTTTGGTGAGATTATGTGGTTTTAGAAATGTTTTTCCCAATTCTTTAGGTCTGGTATTACTCAGAGATGTGACTGTGTTTATCAACTGCTAGTTCATCAGAGTATCATGATCTTGGCACTAGTGCTGGTCTGATTCACCATTTGACACACCTGTGCAGCTCCGCCCCGTTCTCATCAGCCTTCGCCTGATCCACCTGCACCTCTGACTATATAACCAGTTCTCAGACCAGTCACTAGTACCAAATTACAAAAATCTTTCATAAATTTCATAAATCTTTTTCTGATTCATTATCTTTCCTTGTTTGTAGGTCTGTCGTGACCGAAAGAACGAGATCACGGATACAAGCGGTCGAAATCAGTTTTCTCTGTAGGGTGTCTGGGCTCTCCCTTAGAGATAGGGTGAGAAGCTCGGTCATCTGGAGGTAACTCAGAGTAGAGCCGCTGCTTCTCCGCATCAAGAGGAGTCAGTTGAGGTGGCTCGGGCATCTGGCTAGGATGCCTCTTGGATGTCTCCCTGGTGAGGTGCTCCGGGTACGTCCCACCGGGAGGAGACCCAGAGGAAGACCCAGGACACGCTGGTGGGACTATGTCTCTTGGCTGGCCTAGGAACACCTTGGGGTTCCCCCGGAGGAGCTGGCCCAAGTGGCTGGGGAAAGGGAAGTCTGGGCCTCCCTACTAAGGCTGCTACCCTTTGTAGATTGGATCCATTCATCCAGTCCTGGATAGATAGATGGATGGATGGATGGATGGATGGATGGATGGATGGATGGATGGATGGATGGATGGATGGATGGATAGCATTGACTTGTAGAGCCAATTTATTTCATTCTTCTTCTGTTTCAATTGATATCTCTTTTTTATACATATATACCTGACACCAGATCTCTGAAATTGTTCCTGTGATTAAATAAAATCAGTGATAACATGCACCACCACCCATTTGAAGTTGATTTAGCTATACCCTAACTTTATAGTCCTGATCGCAATTAATTTTAATAGCAAATTAAACAGCTCTATGAGTCAGAATACACTGGTGAATATTACTGTGGCTTATGTCTACAAACTGGGAACAACAAGGTAATACCTGCATACATGTGGATGAAGAGCCCAGGATCCTCACTTTGACCTATAGCGTCTATTAAGCAGGGAACCTATAGCTCAGTGGGAAAAGTAGTTGTCTTGCAGTCTGAAAGATGTAGGTTCAATTCCAGGTTCCTCTTGCTACATGATGATGTGGCCCTGGGCAAGGCACTTAACCCCAAATTGCCCACTGATGTGTTTATTGATGTATGTCCGTGAGTGTGACTGGACGAGTGTGGCTCTAGGGTAAAGAGCTTGGAGTGATCAGTATGACTTGAGAAGTCCTATATAATTTCAGTCCATTAAAACATGGCTGGATCGCTACAAAACTGGGGAACCTTGTTCAATGTGATGACAGGAGTTCACACTACTGGTTTTTCCGAAACATTTTTCTTATCCTCTGAAATATTAGCATCACTTTTTGGCCATCATCTCCCAAAAACCCACCATACCCCAGACCTCATACTACCTATCAACCAGCCTGGAGTTGGGGGTTTTCTGTGATCTAAAGTCCCTCAATTGGTTTCCATTGTTTTTAAATATTTTTTCATCTAAAGGCCAGTGACTGTCCTAGCAACACATGCAAGCAAACAGATTTTTTTTAATCATTTGCAAACTGTTTTAAGCCATGCTAATATTGTTAACTTTTAAATACAAACTGGTGACTGATGATTTGGAGCTCTTCAGTTTTTCAAAAATCCTTTAAACTTTGCACCACCTGAGCTCTTGGTGAACTAGCTGAAACATCCACTCATGGGAAGACAGGTAACAGCATTGAATACTTTTCACTTGTTAATAATTTTTCTTTCCCCCCTGATAGGCTGCTCAGTAAAGAATATTTTTTTTTGCCATAACCCTGGAATTAGTGTGGCTGCATGGTCTCTGCTGCTGTTATTTGGTAAGTCAGAAGTTCAAAGCCATGAGACCAGATCATGAAACTGCAAAGAAATCTGTCAAGAAAGGCTTTAATCTTGCAGGAAGAGCAGAATGCAATAGAAAGACTGAGTTCTCCAAACATATTTAAGTTTGTTTGCACGAAGCTAACCTTAGGGCATTATTCGTCATAGCTCTGTTCTCTATACTTTCTGCTGACACCATAACCCTGCTTCATGCCATACAGACAAGCAGAAGAAGGTCAGCTGACATAAAGGCTGTGTCACAAATGCTGGTAACGCTAAAATATTGTCTTCAGCCCTAGATAATCTGTTTCTTTAAACAACATTTTAATCATTCTTTACACTAAAGCACAAGATATCTAACAGAAACAAACTAATAAAAAACATATTTAGCAATAAGTGGTGTTCAGGCTGGGTCTAGATGGATTATCAAGACAGGTTGGCATGATCCAGTGTGCGTGCATGTGTGTAGGTGTGTGTGGAAGAGACAGCAGAATTGAGTGCTAAGGCTCCTTCCTGGTGTCTATTGAGTGATAGATGACACACTCAGGCCATGTCAGTTCTCCGGGAAAATCAGTGAACAGGAAGTGTAAGAGTGCAACACCGTGCAAGTCCACCACTAAAGTACAAAACTGATTTCTGCGCCACCTCTCAAGTTGGACTGTTTTTTTATTCCAAGATTTTAAATCGTATTTTTTTTCTAGTATTTCGGTCCATCACTGTTTTTGAAGGATTTCTGATTGGACATTAACATAACTGCTCACATAAAACCCACTCCCAATGAAAAAAGGTGTCCTTCCTAGTTCTAGAGAGACAAAATATGTAGTTAATGTCCACAGAGGAGCTGATGTGTGTTTGCATCGCCTTGAATTTCTGGTGTAAGAGTGCCTCCAAATGGCGAAGCTAAGAACTGTGCATGACAAGGACCTCAATCAAACCCACACAATGCTGCAGAGGCGTTGTGCAAAGCATTCAGTTGTGAGTGAACACATATACATGTTCATTACTTAGCATCACTTACATGGACACACACTTACATCTGCTTGCCACCGTACAATAAGCTAAATGTCAACATATTTCACCAAGAGGTCAATAAATATCTGCAGCACTAAAGGAGCGGTGTAATTCACCAGCATCTCACACTGCAGCCCTCCCCGCCTCACCGTGTGTGCTCGCTTTTGTTTGAGTTTAATTATTTCCATTGTGCTCGGCAACTGAGATCAATCTTTACACAGAAAGCAAGAGCATTTCAGCCTATCAATCACTCACCCGGGCCAACAGTATTTCAGGCAAATTTATTTACAAATCAAACTGATGGTCCTTCATTATACGGCTGCAGTGGCAAACAGGACGCCACACAGGATGAGACCAGGGCTCCAGAGAACACGGCCATTGATTTTTCTCAGGTGATGCCCATTCTATTTTTGACATTTCATGCTGCTTGGGCTCCAAGCTGGAGATCAGAAGAAAAGCGTTTTTTCTTTGCCGTTTGCTTTCCTAGTGGGAATTTGTTTGTTTTTTTGTCTTTTTTAGGGGAGCTGCTTGCATGTAAATGTCAGCTGTATCCTCTGCAGAGGAGCTGTTGATGTGCAAAACTGATTTTTGGATGTCTAATGTTGCTTGTGGAAAAAAGTTTCCTGATAGGAAATGCCTTGATTGAAATAAATAGAAATGTTGTTCCAATAGTCAGAAACTGCTTGGAAGTTTTGATTTTGATTGGTTCACATCTAATTCTGCTTCTATTTCAGAAAAAAGGGAAAAAAAATTCATGAACCGTTTTATGACAATTTTTTTTAAGTTGAAAGGGCATAAAATAGGCCACCAATTTCAGGGGGAGTTGAGGAACGACATTTGCTGTTCCTCTGTAATTTAACTGACTATTCTAGACAGAATATTAATCATAGGAAAATTGCAGGATATGCTGTGTAACAGACATGAACACTGAAGCAGGAAGAGGCAGTTATTGCTGCCGGAGCAGAGTTGGAAGGAAGTTAGGCGGGAAGAACTTTAGACAAAGATACAGCTGTATGCGTGGTGAATGCTAGTCAATAACTATACTTTTGAGCATCAGATCTAGATGTTGATTACATAAAGGTTGAAAGCCAAATTACTGTGTTAATTTAAGGTTGAGCATTTCTCACTCATTCTTGCCTTATCACTAGTATTGTACAAGTCATTTTAAGATGGTCCATTTTTGATGCTGTCACTTTGCAGGGCATCTTTAATGTGCTTTGACGTAGGAAACAGACTACAAGCCCACATGATGTCCTCCCTGCCAGTTCATTTATGTGTTTACTTTCATTGAGGCCTGTATTGTAAAGATTTCTTATTTCTCGCTTCAAATGGACATAATTCTGGCTCTTTTTAAACAAGCAGTTTTGAACTTGACATTAAAGAAATCTCATCTTAATCCCACATTACCCATCAGCTACAAGTCAAAATCTAAAATCTTGTTTGTGTCCAAGCTTCTTGAAAAATTTGGAGCACAAAAACGTACTTATTTTAGGAAGAGTAACATTATATTGGACAATTTTCAGTCTGGGTTTCGTGGCATGCAGTCAATAGAAACTATTATAGGATCAACTAACATACTGATGGCAGCTGAGTTTGGAGTATATACCGTTTTAGCTCTCCTGGGCTTTACCTCCGCTTTTGACACAGTTGATCATGTCATCCTGATTAACAGACTCAAAGATTTCTGAATGTCTGGTTATACCTTACCTCTCAGAGAGATATTCCAGGGTTTGCATAGATCAAGTGTTGTCTGACTTCTCAGATCTGCTGGGGTCTGTATTTGGCCTAATCCTATTTTTATTTTAATGTTTATTACACCATTAGGTCAAGATATCCTCTGTTTTAATCATGTTTCTTATCATTTATATGCTGATGACATACAGTTATACTGTTCCTATAAACCTTCTGAGGTTTTTAAACTGTCAAGTTTAAATAAATAGCTAAATGTAAATTGAACATTTGAATACCAACAAAACTGAAACATTAATTATTGTGCCTGATGAAAAAAAATCCTGAAATCAGAAAGCACATCAATTTCCTAGGATCTACTGTTCGGTCAAATTTCAGAAATGTGGGTTTGACAGTTCATCACCATTCTCATCATTAGCTCGAAATTGTTTTTATTATTTAAGAAATATTCAGAAGCTCAAATCTATGGTGTCTGGGTGTGAATTAGGCAACCATCAACTTTTTCAGGTTTTATTAGTAGCATCAGAATCAGAATCAAGTTTATTGCCAAGTAGGTTTGCACTTACAAGGAATTTGACTTGGTGTTGATGGTGCAGACAAAAAATAAGATAAAATAAAATAAAGTAGATATATAAACAGAAGCGATATACACTGAGTAAACTGTGCGTTAATGTAACGCAGAAGCTTGTAAGTCCTGAACGGGGGAGAGAGGCAGAGTCCAGTGTCACGGGCGGCTCTTGGCCTTGTTCATAAGGCCGGTAGCAGATGGGAAAAAACTGTTCTTGTGGCGTGAGGTTCTGGTTCTGATGGACCGCAGCCTCTTGCCAGAGGGAAGTGACTGAAATAGTCTGTGACTGGGGTGCGAGGGATCAGCCACAATCTTCCCTGCACGCCTCAGAGTCCTGGAGGCGTACAGGTCCTGGAGAGATGGAAGATTTCAGCCAATCACCTTCTCTGCAGACCTGATGACACGCTGCAGTCTGCCCTTGTCCTTAGCGGTGGCACCAGCGTATAGATGGTGATATCAGGTATGCTTCAGGTATGGTTGAGAGAGTAAACCTCCAATATCTGGTCTGTTGATGCCAACTTTCACTTGCATGTCGGAAGATGGCTAAGTCAAGAGAACTGTCCAAAATGTTCGGAGAAAAGATCACTGCCTTGGAAAAACAAGAAAATGACATTAAAGATAGTTAGCTGCAGTAGGACTTTGTACATTGGCCACTGGGGTTTCAGCATTCACAGACTAAATGAGCTACAAGCCTTAATCCCGAGGCAAACATCACAACCGATCCAAAAGCACAAGAAAAGTCAGCTCTAACATACTTACAATTTGATAAATAAGTCAGAATCAGAATCAGATATACTTTAATCGAGGTTTTGGAATCCTGTTCTATTAAGAACTGACACAGGACCTGACCTTTTTGGACTAATGGATCAGCAGTGTGTCTGGAAGCATGAAGCATATGTTGAAAGGTGCATCATGTCTATAGTGAAGCATGGTTGTATCTAAGTGATGCTTTGGTGCAGCTCTGCTTCCTCTGGCACATAAAACCTGCAGCATGTAGAGGGCAAGATGGTTTTAGGAAATCCTGGTACAAACATACATAGAATCATTATTTTGTGAATATATTACTGATTGTTCAGCTTTGGAGCTCTCATTTTCAATTAAATTGTGAGTTTAAATAATAGTTTGAAAACGGTTTGAATTATCATATTCTTTTAAAAATATTGCACACAGTGTATCAGAAAGTCACCTATATATAATGCACATATTATAAACTAATGTTGTATTGTACTATCAGAGTGTTTTCAGTGCTGGTTAATACAACAAAATCATGCAGAAAAAGGCAACTTTAGCTTTGGAGCAAAATTTTAGGTTTGTAGATTTTAGATCAATATTTAAGTATGACAATGTCTACTATCCTAAATAAATTTAAATAAAGGTAATATAAGAATAAATATATTTATGTTCTAAAAATAAGCACTTGCTATCTCATATGTATGTACAATTGGGAAATAATTTCAAAAGCAGAATTTTCAGACTGAGATGAGAAAACAGCTTAATGAGCTGTTATTTTTACATTTTATCATTAATATGCCACTGAGCTCTGGAGATCCCAAGGACTGTGTGCTGAGCCCCATCCTCTAATTGCTCTACACAAAATGGTACACAATTAAATACCACCTACACCATAATCAATTAGAGGGACAACAATGAAGGTTGCAATGATCACTGGCAGACAAGAGACTGTTTCCAGAGAGGAGCTAAGAAGGTTGAAAGAGGGAAACATGGAAAATAACTTATCAGGTTCCTAATATCAAGAAGAAGTATGATGACCAATGTCCTCTGTACTTAAACAGCAGAAAGGTGGTGATTCTCTGCAGTATCAGCTATTTAGGGTTAGGGTTTATGAATTCTGTCAATCAGAGGTCATTGTCCGTATGTCTAAGAAATACATCTCAGCCATGCAATGAGTCACTGTATTTAACACTGTCAGGTTTATACAGACTATGAACAGCCTCGAAAGAAGAGTACTACAGTCTGTATCTTCTATCTATTTAGCATGTTGGTTTTCATCATTTCAAAGATTAACTAGATTTCCTTCCGAGCTGTTAATAATAAAAAATAGAAATATAGACAGTCTTTCAGCTAAATAAATTGTTTTAAAAGTGTAATAATGTTGCTGTGGACAAGATTTAAATAGTAGGAGCAACAGGCGGCAACAAGATGTCTACATAAATGAAGCAAGGAGTCTACAGAGGCAACAAACATTGTGTGTCTTTGTTCTTTATTCTGGCACATTTCTTAAAGGGATGCAAGGACCATTAGATTCAATGGGATTTGAAGAAAACGTTTTATCAGTGCTTCACCAAAGGAAAGGTTCAGCCATAAATATATTGCTCCCAGTTTCTATCTGACTGTCTTCTCCTGAAAGCTCAATGTGTCTTTCAACATGCTTTATTTGAACTTTCAGCTTCCTTTGGTTAACGGTATCAATTTAAAACTATTCCATCCATTCAATTAAATATATATATATAACATGACAATCTTCAGTTTAGCCAAATATTATTCATACCCCAGAACTTAGTAGTGTCAATTTTAAAAACAGCAATTTCTGTTTTTATTTATATCACATTAAAAAATGTTGAACATTATTTATACCATTCTCAGTAATCAGTGGAGAAATGTTTATTGTCTTTGCAGCAAGCGTGTCCTCTTTTAATTTATGAGCTGCTTTTTGCCTTTTTCCGTTGATTATTTTCACAATTTATCATTAGTTATAAATGTCAAGTGTTTAAGGTGGGAAGGCCTCCTTGCCATCAGCCTAATCTTTAGTTTCCTCCACAGATTCTCTATAGAAAACCTGTCCGAATTTAAAACTATAATGTGACATGTCTACCTAAGTCAGGTTTGTCCAAAGTGTGGGGCCATTTATGCCCTTCAGAATGATTTTGCATGGCCCCTGGACCAAATTTTAAGAATGGCAAAAATGTGGTTGATCAGGTCAAGTGGTCGATTCACATACAGTTTAGAAAAAGAAATGTGGGTAAAATTTTCATTGGTAACCCTTTTGAAACAGATATAGAGAAAATAACATCATAAAGTGAAAAATGTGAGTTACAACATAAAGTATTCTTCTTATGCAATGCAATTCAAAGTCTTCAGCTTATCCAAAATGCTGCAGCAAGAGTTCTGATGAAAATCAACAAGAGGGATCATATTTCTCCAATTTTAGCTTCCCTTCATTGGCTTCCTGTTAAATCAAGAATAGAATTTAAAATTCTTCTTCTAACGTATAAAGCCCTTAATAATCAAGCTCCATCATATATCAGAGCTCTGATTATCATATATCAGAGCTCTGCTCTGGGAGGCAGATCCTTTAGCTATCAGGCTCCTCTCCTGTGGAACCAACTCCCAGTTTTGGTCCGTGAGGCAGACACCCCGTCTACTTTTAAGACTAATCTTAAAACCTTCCTTTTTGACAAAGCTTATAGTTAGAGTGGCTCATGTTACTCTGAGCTACCTTTATAGTTTTGCTGCTATAGGCTTAGGCTACTGGAGGACATCAGGGTCTATTTCTCTGACTCTACTAATTTCTACTGTTCTCCAGATTTGCATTGCATTACATTGAAATGACTGTTGTCATTTCAGCTTTTAACTTTTTGTTCTCTCTCTTTTATCTTCATAGTAGGTACACCTGGTCTGACGTTCTGTTGACTGTGAAATCATCCAGGGAGGACAGATCACCGACTATTACCATCTAATGTAGAACAGATTACTGGATCAATGTGTACTTCTGTGCTTTTTGTCTCTCTTGTTGTGTCTCTGCTCTGTCTTCTGTAACCCCAGTCGGTCGAGGCAGATGACCGTTCATACTGAGCCCGGTTCTGCCGGAGGTTTTTTTTTCCCGTTAATGGGTGGTTTTTCTTCCCACTGTCGCTTCATGCTTGCTCAGTATGAGGGATTGCAGCAAAGCCATGTACAATGCAGACGACTCTCCCTGTAGCTCTACGCTTCTCCAGGAGTGAATGCTGCTTGTCGGGACTTTGATGCAATCAACTGGTTTCCTTATATAGGACATTTTGACCAATCTGTATAATCTGACCCAATCTGTATAATATGATTGAACTTGATTTTGTAAAGTGCCTTGAGATGACATGTTTCATGATTTGGCGCTATATAAATAAAATTGAATTGAATTGAATTGAATTATGCAAGAATATTTGAATGAGGAATCAATGGCCTTGTTACTGAATCTACTCAATATCGAGACAAAAGAAAACCGTCAATGTCAGCACATATGGGCAACAGGGCTTGAAACTTGCGTACGTCACTTTCTACACAAATGTCGTGATCTCTAAAAAACAAACTTGACAGGAAAATGTGCAGTCCCTCACGCAAACTCTGACCCATGCATATGGTCATTTTGGAGACAGGGGAAAGAGGCGATGCAGATGGTAAAGTGGTGAACTGCAGTCACACTGCATGATGATTCCTCAGACATTCAATTCTGCCCCATAGACTTTAACCATAGATTAACTTTATCATAAACATTCAGAACTGCATTGATATTAATGCATGCACAAGTGAGTCATAACTAGGCAAGGCAAGTTTTTTTATAAAGCAGTTTTCAGTAATAAACATAAAAGCTAAAAACTGTTTCTCCATGTTTGGTTCTGGTTCTGGGGATGGAGAGTAGTAGTGCCAGAAGACCTGAGTGGTCTGGAGGGTTAATACACTGATAACAAGTCTGTGATGTATTTAGGTGCTAAGCCATTCAGTGATTTATAGACTAACAGAAGTATTTTAAAGTATATTCTCTGAGATACAGGGAGCCAGTGTAAGGACTTTAGAACTGGGGTGATGTGCTCTACTTTCTTAGTCTTAGTGAGGACGTGGGCAGCAGCGTTCTGGATCAGCTGCAGCTGTCTGATCGACTTTTTTGGGAGACCTGTGAAAACACAGTTGCAGTAATTGATTTGAATAAAAATAAACGCATGGATTAGTTTTTCCAGATCCTGCTGAGACAGTCCTTTAATCCTGGAAATGTTCTTCGTGTTTTTTGAGGGTCAGGTCAGAGTCCATTACTACACCCAGATTTCGGGCTTGATCAGTGGTTACTAGCTGAAGCAACTCTTGATCACTCCTCTATTGGTCCAAAAACAACTACTTCTGTTTTGTTATAATTCAATTGAAAATGTTTGCACATCGATGCATTGATTTCTTCTAATCATTTATTCAACTTTTGGATGGTTTTGTCATCACTTATTTAGCCCATGCTCTATATTTAGCTCTGTGCTGCCTCTTTTTTCAGCCCTTTAGTCCAACTTTGATTTAAACAATTTTACGCAGTAAACCTATCAGCAAATTTATTCCCCTTAGTTTGGCTAACATATGTGGACAAGGCAGCTTTTTCGCATGATTATACACTGCCGAAAATGAAAAGAAATTAACAGACACACTTCATCAGCAGCCAGCAGCTATTCTACTTTAATTGGGTTGTGCTATCACAAACCATGCACACATACTTAAGCATCTTCTAAAGCTAGGTGCATTTAATCTAAAGATGGTTAGACCTGCCAAGTGTTAGATGTGTGCCGGATATGCAGCCGATTCTAAAGAAGGCTTATTGATGAAGGTGTCATGACCCAAATTAAAACTTGTAGTAGAGTACTTGTGACACGACTCCATGGGTTTTATTGATCCAGACTTGTGCTCTCGGACAGAGGGATGGCCAGAAGATGGATTCAGAGAAATTTCATCATCTAAGTTTCCACTGTGTCTCCCTTGCTCATCTCTTGCGCTCTATTTTTCACATTCTCTGACACGCCAGCCATTCATCTCTTAAGTCAATAACAACAAATCCTCAGTATCTAGCTGAGCAGACACACTAATCAAAGCACACATAGTTCTTGGGAATAGATAGCTTTTTATTAGGCCCATTAATATCAAGCAATTTTTTTTTTGCTTTTTGTTGCAAGGTCTCCAAGAAGAATTGTATTCCAATACTAATTACAGGGAAATGAAAACAAAGCCAGCCCGTTAATGTTGTATCTGGTTTAAAACCAATTACTGCAATGATCAAGGGTATCAATAATTCTTTAGATTATAATGTTTAGAATAATTGTTTTTTTTGTGTTGTATTAGAAAGACATAACTTTGTTATCTCTTTGTGTGTCTAACTATGTCATTGTGTGGTAGAGCACAGCCTTATTTTACTCTTTCTTCATGTATATCCAAAATAAATGCTTAAGCAACTGCATTCTCACTAGCTCTATTTTCAAACTGCTGATGTGAGATATGGGAGTAATATATCGGCATCATTCACACCAGTCAAGTTAGGGTGTCCTAAATAACGTAGGCTCTTTTGGGAAATACTCCACAGGGAAATGTTCTCCTGGGAAAACCTGCATTCTTGCATTTATATGGATCATGGATATAATCCCGAGACAGAAGTAGGTCCTGTAGAAACTTGCTCGAGGGTGGCGTGATGAACATAACAAGCTCAAGGGTGTTCCACAAACCTCCAAATTCACATACTATCAATCCGATGGGATTTTATGGAAGAGAGCAAATCTAACCCATTTTACAACCAGCAGGACCCAAAAGATTTTCCATGCTACCCAGAAAACCCAAAATACTATATACATCTTGACACTGCTTTGTTGGCTTTTGTGAACCAACACAAATTTAAGGCAAGGGAAGGCAAGTTTATTTGTATAGCTCATTTAAGTAACAAGACAATTCAAAATACTGTACATGAACAGGGCATAAAAAGATGACATTACAGAAAAAGTATATTTCAGTGGAATAGTAGTAGCAGATCAACATATAAACCAAGTAGGACTACAAACTTTAACATTAACATTCACAAGAAAACTCAAAATAAATAGGCTTTTAACCTTGATTTAATGGAACTCAGGGTTTCGGTAATTTTACAATCTTCTGGGAGTTTGTTCCAGATAAGTGGAGAATAACTAAATTCTACTTCTCCATTTGTGATTCTGGTTCTGGGGAGCTAGAGTAAATTTGAGCCAGAACACCTGAGTGGTCTGGAGGGATGATACACTGATAACAAGCCATTCAGTGATTTATAGACTAACTGAAGTATTTTAAAGTCTATTCTCTGAGCTACAGGGAGTCAGTGTAGGAACTTTAGAACTGGGGTGATGTGCTCTACTTTCTTAGTCTTAGTGAGAACACGGTCAGCAGCGTTCTGTATCAACTTCAGCTTTCTGATTAACTTTTTAGGCAGACCTGTGAAGATACCGTTGCAGTAATCAGTTCAACTAAAAATAAAAGTGTGGATTAGATTTTCAAGATATTGCTGAGACATTGTTCTTTTAATCCTGGAAATGTTCTTCAGGTGATAGAAGGCCAACTTTGTAATTGTGTTCAGATGCCTTTGAAGTTTCAGGCCTGAGTCCATCACTACACCCAGATTTTGGGCCTGATTAGTGGTTACTAGCTGAAGCAACTGAAGCTGTGTGCTAACTCTTGATTGCTCCTTCGTTGGACTAAAAATTATTTCAATAGTTTTTTATTCAACTGTAGAAAATTTTGTCACATCCATGCATGGTTTTCTTCTAAGCATTTACTTAGCGCTTACATGGTTCCGTCATCTGGAGACATGGTGATGTAGAGCTGTGTGTCATCTGCAGAATTATGGTAACTGATGTTGTTTTTTACAGTGGCGGCTCCTGCCAAATGTGTCAGGGGGGGGCAATAGTTGCAGTGATAGAAAGTGACCCATCTAATGGGTAAACTGACAGCTACGTAAACCCTGTTTACCGTCAGTGCTTTGTGAGTTTGGACTTACAATTAACATTTCACACATTTTGATGTAAAGTCATCTCTTTTAGCATTAATAAAATAAAAATACTCAAAATCATCTTATTCAGTTGTCATTTTATTTCAAGTGCAGCTAATCAGTAAACATTATAGATAATTAGTAATTTATGTGCAATTACAGATAAACAAATGTATATTTGAACATTTTATTCACTTTGTACTGTTTGAAACAGTATACAACTGGTACTCATTTATATTGAAATTTTGCTCTCTTTTCTTTCAATGCAGCAAATCTGTCAATCACCCTTTCATTGAAAGTAGGCATGCTCCTGACTAGCTCCCTCTACTAGCTCCCTCTCCATGGAAAGCATGGCTAGTGCATTCAGACGTTCCTGCCCCATTGCATTTCTCAGGAAGGTCTTTATTCTCTTCAGTGTTGAGAAACACCTCTCAGCTTCAGCTGTTGTCATTGGAGTGGTTATAAGGACGTTCAGCAAAACCACAGTTTCAGAGAAAGTATCCTGCAGGTTGTACCTCTGTAGAGCCTGGTACAGTGCCAGTGCACCACAGCAGCTCTTGGAATCAGGACTCTCGTAAATAAGAGACAGTTCAGTCTTAAGCTTTGCCTGGTTAAGCATGGGGTATGCCCTGACAGTGGTGTTCAGAGCCTCTACTTGAAATGTATGGCAATGCTATTCAAACAGCTCTCCTTGTAGTAACGTCGCACTCACAAGGTGGTCAGTAAAAGAGAACCTCTCTTTGGCATGGGCCAGGATTGTGTCACAGATCTGTGAAAAAATAAATGGATTTACATACACTGTATATTTATTCATTTCACACACACTTGTACATTGCTGTGAACAGCAAAATGTTGAGAGATATGGAAGCACTGGTATTGGGATATAGTACAACACTAAATAAAAAAATAGAATCTATCCCTTAATGTAGACTAACCAAACAGAGTCGGCCTATTGGTCAGTAAATGAAGATACCTCTTTAGACAGCCTCTGCTTCTCTTCTTCTCCTAAGGATCTCCTTGATCTTGTGGCTCCTGTTGCTTCTGTCAGGAACGGAACTGAACGGGTGGACTCAGTATTCAGGCTAACAAGCAGAAGCTTCAGGTTCAGACGTTTTATTGCTCTCAGACAAGCAAGACAGGGACAAGCAGGCTCAATGGTCAAAATGGCAGTCCAAAAACCGGTACACAAAAAGCAGTCCAAAACAGGCAGAGGTACAGACAGGGCTAAAGCAAGCTCGGATAATCCTGGGACAGAATCAGGTCGGTAAAACGGTAAATCAGTCAGACAGGGCAGGAAAAACAGGTTCAGGGATCAGGCTGGCTCAGAATCAAAAGGCACTCGGGTATGCATCTACAGGTCAATCAGAAAAGGAACGCTGGAACAAAACTCACCATGGGCTCGTAAATGATCTGGCAATGAACTAAAGACTGGGGCAGAACTATATAGTGGAGTGCACAGGTGAAATGGAGTGAAAACTAATTACCGGAAAACAGCTGGAACTAATCAGGGGCAGGGAAGTGACTGACAGAAAACTGAACTGATAGGTTGGTAACTGCTGACGGGGGAGTGACAAACTGATTGGGGGAAAACAGGGAGGTGAGCTGGCAGGTGAACAGAACTGAACTAAAAGCTTGCAGAACCCTGACTGATAATATAAAATAACAAAATCAAACTACAACAAAACTCAAACTATTCCATAAACCAAAACCAAGACAGAACCTAAACCCAAGACAGAATTGATAAAATAGAAAGAAGTACAAAACAAACCAATAACAAACCCCCAAATCATGACAGCTTCTGACTGTTGCAATTGAGAGCTTTGGTCCCTGAAGGAAGGACATACCAACAATGGTTGTTATATTATACAAACAGTATTTAATTGATCATGCATACCATTTCCATCTTAGAAAGACAGAAACGATAAACAGTTATTATATACAGCCACAGATAAAAAAAATAAAATGCCACTGCATATTAAAAATATAATAGTATAAATATACTGTAAATGTAAAACATATTACATAAATATAAAATTTATTTAAAAGTAGAAGTAAAAAAATAAAGTAGGAATAAAATCCTGCAGTGGTCTCCTAATTCTTTCTGCGGCTTTTTTTCTCTGATTTTCTGGCAATGGCTAGATATTTTATTTTTAACTTTGTTAGACAAATGATAATTACACAAATCAAGAGGGTATTACCATAATCCTAATAAGAAAATATGCTATATTATTATATATATATGATATATAAGGTATGAGTAATATGATATATTACTCATACCTTATGGCCTGCACACTGCCTGTGAATCTCTGGAGGGCATGTTGGATGAAGACTGGGTCATTGTCCTTCTTCTGCAGCTGCTGGTACATCATGTCAACATGAGGCATGATTTGATGAAATAGGTTCAGGAAAAATCTAAATTCATCATCCTGCAACATCCTCAGGTAGCCATTTGCCATCCTCACTGTGGTGATATCAAATGAGTTGGTCTTGCTGATGGATTCAAAACACTCCATTAGATCATCAAGGCTCTCATAAACAGTGTCCACAATTCTGCTGTTGAAGTTCCATCTGGTAGGGGATGCTCTTGGCAGCCTTCTTGTTACACAGGGTTTATACAGGAATGAGTAACCCTAATTTAATGCTTTTTAATGCTCTTTTAATGCTCGTAGAAATAAATTTAATGCCATCAACAAATACCCATATATATATATATATATATATATATATATATATATATATATATATATATATATATATACAGTATATAGTACTTGTTGATGGCTGTGTTCAGACACCAGAGCACCTCCGCATGCAGTGTTGCATTGGATCCAAATGTTGTTCGAAGACCGTCCGATTTACCGACGTTAGTGGCAGTAAAGCGTGCTCCAGCTGCTGCTGTGCTGTTTGCGGTAGCTAATGCGGACGTGACTGCGTTGGTTACAGAAAAGTAACTTGACATTGTTAGCTGTTGTCTGCCCCTTGCAGCTGATCTGTAGCTGCCCGCAGTGGTCCCTGGAGAAGTGGGTATACTCTCAAAGTTTGCTCTTTTAGATGCAGCTCAGAAAAATGCTGTTTTAGGAACAATGACATGTAACACTGCTCTATTTAGTTTACCCAAAAATCCATCACTAGGGTTTACTCATTTAGCCTAAAATATTTAGCCTAAAACATTTAGATTACAATATTTCCTTGAGCTACTACGTGAGCTGTGAAAATACTGTTATCTCTTTTTTAAAGATTTTATCCAGCTTCTGGCAGGTAATGTAACATTTTCTTTGGTTTATATTGAAGGAATTCCTACACTACGTGTATCCAGAATCAACATTTCATTACTTTACTGTAGGTTTTTCAATATAGACGTAGATGATAAGGCATATGGAAAATCCTAAATTGAATGAGAAAGAGAATCTATAGAAAGTGATAAAATTAATAACGAGGAGAACATCAAAACTCAAATCTCTTTGTCTTTGCAAATGAGGAATTGTCAAATATACCAGTTGAAACACCCAAACAACTGTTGATCCTGTTGATTTAGACACCCTGACAATGAATTTTTAGCCCCTCGATTTTAAAATGGACGGTGATTTTAAACTTGACAGTCAAAAAGGGGCCTCAGTTAACTCATTTTTATCATGTAAGGAACAAAGCAAAGGTAAAACCTATTCTTTCAAGGCAGAAATATGGAAACACTACTCTAAGCCTTCATTTCATCATGGCTGGATTTGTGTAATTCTCTTTATCTCTGAATCGGTCAGTCCTCACTCATATGTCTGCAGCTGGTTCAAATGCTGCTGCACACCTTTTAATGGAAAACCATAAATAAAGGACATTAGCCCATCCTGACCTCCCTTCACTGGTTGCCTGTTTATCTTAGAGTTCAGTTTAAAGAACTTCTGTTTGTTTTTAAGGATTTAAACAGCTTATTATTATTGTTGTTGTTTTAAGCTGTTGATTCTTTACTCAAGTCATTTTATTAGATGTTATTTTGTTGTACCTCGTGTTAAAGTGCTCTTTAAATAATGATGACAATGATTATGATCACAAGAAACGTTTGCATCATCACCGAGAAGCTGAAAAGAAAAGAGACAAAAAGATTTTTCACACCTCACTTAGTAACTCAAGGAATTATTTTAAACTAAATATTTTAGGCTAAAATATTAAACTGTTTATTGGTTGTTGTTTTTTCTTCAATCCCACCGTTATGTTTAGTCATTTCTGCCGAAAGCTGCAGCATTTTGATTTAATCCATCTGAATGCAGTATTTGCAAGCCCTACTCTGATTGGATGGAAAGAAACCTGTCTGTGATTGGCTGGTGAGGTGGACAGTTTTTGAAGTCAAGAGAGCGTACAGACAGAATCCCGCGAGCCGCGCACAGACAGAATCCCGCGAGCCGCGCACAGCTGGTGTTGAGCGTGAAAGTAGCAGGTCACAGGCAGACACGGAAGCGAGTGCGAGCATAGTGGGTTGAGAAGAGTTTATCAGTTTTGAGCGCGCGCATTATATTTAAACGCTGAATACCTGTCTCACTGCGCACTCAAACAAAATACACAAATATCGCTCCAGAAGTTGATATAGGCAATGCTGACTGAAAAATAAGTGGCTATACGTCATATACCCGCGTACACCCTGGACTACACTGTCCGACTTCATGTGAGACCGTAAAGCATTGACACCCATTGTGCAAAGCTTAATTTCTTTTTACAAACACGGCAAAATTCTTCATCATCTTTACCGTCGACAGGCTGCAGCCATGTCCCCAATTCCTCGTTTTCCATCCGCTTTTGTTGAAATTAGCATTTTCCCCATTCTCTAGCTCTTTCTCCGCCCTCGAGTCCCTTTTCCGAACATTAAAAACATACGGCTTTACGATCAACCGGAAGCAGTTCCGCGCACAACGCGGAATCAGTTATATCTGATATAATATATCTGACGAAACTGTTTTTATGACCGTATTTTTTTTTAGAAAAAATAAGGCATTTTTAATACCACAGATAATCACATTTAATGACTTTTAATGCCAATTAAGGCCTTAATTTTAAAAAATTTCATTTAATGACTTTTAATGACTTTTAATGCCCCGCGGAAACCCTGGTTAAAATATGGTCGAGAATGCTTGTGCGTTTTGGCGATCTTGTAAAAAAACTAGCAATGCCACTCAAATCTGCAAAGAAAACTCTCACTGCTGGGATGCTTGAAGTGGCTTGTTGCATAATCAGATTCAACTGATGCGCGTAACTGTCATGATTTGTTTACCGAAGAACTCAGGAAGCGCACACGGGACTAAAGTTTAAGAGTTTTATTTAAAGGAAGGGTGCTGGGTGGTGAGTGATGAAGACCGGAGGTTCAGGACTGTAGAAAGTCAGGGATGTAGGTGATGGCAGGAGCTGACGGCCCGGAGAGAGAGAGTCCACACTCACAAGTGCTGCTCGGCTAGCAGGCCTCATAGCAACACCAGGACTCTGAGCAGAACTTATTCTGGGCGGCTAGTCAGGTTAACAGTTATCAGGAGACACCAGGACACATGGCAGAGCTTCACCAGAGCAGCTTGACAGGTTAGCAGTTCTCAGGAGACACCAGGGCACAGAGCAGAGCTTCTCCGGAGCAGCTAGTCAGGTTAGCAGTTCACAGGAGACACCACGGCACAGAACAGAGCTTCTCCAGAGCAGATTGTCAGGTAGCAATTCACAGAAGACACCTGGACAAAGAGCAGAGCTTCTCCAGGAATGAACAGCAGAATACAAAGACTTACAGCGGGACTGGCATGGAGTGGTGGATAGCAGAAGACGGCCCAGTGCTGAACTGAAGACAGAGGGAGGTTTAAATAGAGCACTAACAGGTGAAACAAGGGTCTGGCTAATTAACAAGCAAATGATTATCAGGTGTGACTGACTGCTGAGGAGGTGAAGTGAAAATTGACAGAAAATAACTGATGACTGAAAACTAACAATAAATAAAGTCAAACCTAACCCAAAAGAGATGAAAAAATGAAAATAATAGAAAAACAAAGACAAACCAAAACTCAACCATGACAGTAACAATGCACATAATGGGCATTTTCGTAATGTTCACGCACTTTTTGCTGCACACCAGCCCTCTCTCCCCTCATAACACTGGCCCCGTCATATGCTTGCGCGATGAGCGTGCCTTTGTTATCAGTGAAGATAATATCCAGTCTCTGTTGCATCAGAAATAGGGATGAATTCAAAGAAGCGTTCATGCACGTCATGGTTCCCGTCGATGTATCTAAACACAAGCACCAGCTGAGTTTGTGTTGCAACATCCGTGGTTTCATCTGTTTGTATTGCTACGAATTTTGATGACTTCACCTCGTCCATGATACGTTCCCTGATTACTGACAGCATGCAATCCAGCAGTTCATTTTGCACAGTTTTTGACGTGCCCTTAAAGACCGTGGCAGTTTTCAAGTGCTCCTCAAACACCTTGTCGAGTGAAGCGACAAAATCAACAAGCCCGCGAAAAATCCCAGGGTTGCTGGAGCCGTCACTCTCATCTTGGCCTCTCAAAGCTAACTCGAACACTCCACAAAACTTCACACAATCGATAAGACGGCCCAGAATATGGCGATTCTTGCCGACCTCGTCATTGTGTCTACGCACAGCTATCCTATAGCTCTCATCCAACTGTGTTGCAATGTTTGCCCGCCCAAAAGCTGCATATTTAAGACAACTGTCCATATGAACCTTGGATGCTTCATGCTTTCTCACCTTCTCTGTAAGATGATGCATATCGGTGACACCTGTCGTTGTCCAAGCCTTGTCTGCTCCAGTGCTTCCATCAGGATGGAAAAAAATGCAAGGGTAGCAAAACAGCGCGTTAGCTACTTCGCTTCCAGCTAGCCATGATTTCCGCTCGTACCAGCTCCGCGAAAATCCCCGGTTGTACAATATCCCTCCCTTTTTAGATATTTGTTTGATTTTTAAATTTGGTCTGGGTGGTCCTAATTCTTTGGTTGCATTTTTTTGTTGAACAGTGCGACGATTAAACAGATTCTCTCTTAACAAGACGATTGAGTTTAGTTGAGTAACGTTATCAGTGCCGATAGACATTTTGAAAATGTTTTCTCTTCTTCTCATACTTTTTTTTATATCAAACTTTATTCATACTCGGACATTCTTCTTCTCACACCTGACAGTAATCCAGCAGATCTACGTACTGTATGACGTAAATACGTTAGTGCAAGCACTCCCGGAAGCCATAGAGAATGCATTGCAGAGCCTGCGTATTGAAAAAAACTTTCTTAACGTGAACGTCTATGAGAGAGATCAGGGCGATATTCAACCATGTTGAAATCGCCCAAAAAGAGGCGGGACAAAGGAGGTGACGTACTCAACGTAAATTTTTATGCAGATTGATTGGTTTAACTTATAAATTCCCTCCTCTCTCTTTGGTAGTGCATCGCCCAGTCGCCCTGATGAACAAACCGTCTCTGGTTTTTTATGATCTGAGCTACAGGGAGCATGAAGATATTGAATCGGAGGGGACCCAGGATGGACCCTTGGGAAACCCCACATGTGATTTTTGTCGTCTCTGATGTAAAGTTACCTACTGACACAAAAAGGTTCCTGTCCTTTAAATAGGATTTAAACCAGTAGAGTACTGTACCAGAAAGGCCAACCCAGTTTTCCAGGCACTCTAACAGAATGGAGTGATCGACAGTATTGAATGCTGCACTGAGGTCCAATAGTACCAGTGCTGTGGTTCTTCCACAGTCTGTATTTATATGGATGTCATTAAACACCTTGATAAGGGCTGTCTCTGTACTGTGATGAGCACGGAAACCTGACTGGAAAACGTCAAAGCGGCTGGTCATAATTAAGAAGGTGTTTAATTGTTGAAACACAGCTTTTTCAATAATCTTACTGATAAAGGGGAGGTTTGAAATGGGCCTGTAGTTCTGGAGTAGTAGTTTGTCGAAATTTTTCTTTTTCAGCAGTGGTTTGATAACTGCTGTTTTTAAGGCCTGGGGGAAAACACCTGACAGAAGGGACTTGTTTATTATCTGAGTCAAATCAGACGCTATGACAGGCAAAACTTTCTTAAAGAAAACTGTGGGTAGAACATCAAGGCAGCAGGAGGAACTTAGCTGCTGAATAATCTCCTCTAAGCTTTTGTAGTTTATTTGGCTGAATTGGGACATTTTGTCAAGATAAGTTCCAGTTGGATACAGCTTTGGTTCTGGAGTTGATATGGATGTACAAACTGATTCTCTAATCTTTAGAATTTTCTCAGTAAAGAAGTTAGCAAATTCATTGCAGGCCCTGGTGGAGTGAAGTTCAGAAGCCACAGACACAGGAGGATTTGTTAACCTCTCGACTGTGGCAAATAAGGCACGAGCATTATTAATGTTTTTGTTGATGATCTCAGAGAAGAAAGATTCCCTTGCATTTTTCAGTTGTAAGTTATATCTGTAAAGTCTCTCTTTATAGATGTCATAGTGCAGGGGTGGCCAACTCCGGTCCTCGAGAGCCGGTGTCCTGCAACCTTTAGATGTGTCCCTGGTCTGACACGCCTGAGTCAAATAATCAGTTAATTAGCAGGACTCTGAAGAACCTGACTGCATACTGAGGACCTAATTGTGCTATTTGATTCAGGTGTGTGGGGCCAGGGAAACCTCTAAAAGTTTCAGGACACCGGCTCTCGAGGACCGGAGTTGGCCACCCCTGTCATAGTGAACCTGGAGTCTCGTCTTTCTCCACTTGCGTTCAGCTTTTCGATACTCCCTTTTTTCACTTCTAACTGCTGAAGCACTTCTCCAAGGAGATTTTTTCTTTCCGGAAAAATGTTTTAACTGGAGCAATGCAGTCAATGATGTCTGAGACTTTAGAATGAAAGTTATCTACTAGCTCATCTACTGAGTTGCAGCCCAAGGTTGAAGTAGCAGAGTAAGCTTGAATAGAAGTTTCCGTGGCATTGGCTTTGGTACCTGCTGTTTATACACTCATCAGTGTACAGCAGATCATATTATACCCCCAGAAACATAACATTTATTTTCAAGGCCCCTTTTACTATCTTATCTTAGGAAACCCATTGAGCCACTGATTTGCAGCATTCACTCTTCAGAGAACTGAACTCCATACTTCATCACTGATCATTCTCAGAAAGCACCAAAATGCTGCTGACTTGAATTCCTCCCGCACACAACAAGCTTTTCTGGATCTTGTTACTCTTGTGAGTTACTGATGTTTGGTGGATTGGGGTGAGTATTACCAGCCACTCCCCGACCAAACCAATGACTCAGTGTGAAGTCATGTTTGGTCTAGCTCCATTTCCTGCTATCCACTGGACCTCCACAACAAATGTAACAACAGATGAAAAATTGGTTTAATATTCTGAACAAAGTTTGTCTCCTCTCTTCTCAAAGGTGGCACAGGATTTAGGGAGTTACCAGTGGGTTACTCACGCTGACAGTCTCAGTCATTGTGTTCTTGGGCAAGCCTCTTCACCCATTTTGCCTGCAGGCAGTGGTCAGAGGCCCCGGTGGTGTCGATGTATGACAGCCTCACCTCTGTCAGTCTGACCCAGGTTAGCTGTGGCTACGAACACAGCTCACCACAGGGTGTGAATGGTTGAATGACTGAATGTAGTGTAACGTGCTTTGTGCTCGTCTGACTTGATAAAGCGCTATATAAGTACAAGCCATTTACCATTCTAAATCCCTCCAACAATGTGAAGTCTGTTGGCAGTACCTACTGTAACACATGGCTGTTGATTTGAGCAGTTTTAATTGTCACTTGTACAGTTAAATGTGATAAATGACTGCTCAATTCAACACTCCGAGAGGTTTGCATTTTCAGTTTAACTGGGTTAGACCCTGAAGGCTGCCAGTCACCATTTGCAAGTGAAAAAAGATTTCAGACACAAATTTAGATTACATCAACAATTCACTTCCATTTAAAAAGCTCTTTGTTTTATTGTGTCACCTGCCAGTAAAAGACTGTGTCCTGACTTTCCACTGACTTCCACACTGCTGATGATCCTTCCTACAGACAGCAACCAGGGGTCACTTTGCATCAGTCAGGCCAAAGTGGAAATACAGTGCAATCTTTTTGTAAGTAAGGGGTTTCATTTTCAGCTCGTCCGCCCCCTGCCTGAAATTCATTGAAACTGAATTGTAATGCAACCAGCATACAAACTCTCTCACACTCACACACACACACACACACACACACACACACACACACACACACACACACACACGGAGTCTAATTTTGTTGAGAGCATGAGTGACAGACTCCATCATCAGCCTGATGGGCCCCTGACAGCATGTCACACACAGCTAAATTGACCCACCAGGGGAAATGATAATATGCTAATAATAGCATTCCAAAATAGGTAGCAATTTAAAAGACAAAATGGTAGCAATGGAACAAGACAACAGACACAGCTATACTTCTGCTTAGCCATGCTGAACTTTTCAAGAATTTACAGGAGTAAAACATTAAATTGAGATTAATATTTTACAGACAGCATTTAACACTGTTTTTCAATACATTGTAATGCGGCTATGACAGTCTGAAATACCAGTGATTAAAAAATACATCAACATGACTTGCATTACTTGAATTGATAGAGGAAATCACAAAGTCAACAGATCAGAAAAAGGATTTGACACAACTGACCACGATAATTTATTAAGATTGGAACAATACAGTGTCAGGGTAGTGGTGTTGGAGTAGGTGAAAAGTTACCTGAGTAACAGACTGCAGTTTATGCAACTGGGTGATACATGTTCTGTTTTTTTCTGAACATAAGTTGTGTTTTCCCACATGGGTCAGGGTTGGGACCCAAACCTTTTGCATTACTATGTGTAGTGTTCAGCTGTGGAATAATTTAAATGTGGAGCTGAAGCAGTGTGCAAACAGAAATCAATTGAATTGTTGTGCCACCAAGCCATGGGCAAAAATAAGATTGAATGGGGAACAACATGTAAGAAAAGGAATTTCACACATCCACGCAGAGACAGTTTCTCACAGCAGGATGCCCTGCTATGAAGCCAGGCTACACCTCACTTATCTTTACTCCTTGCCTGTGGACTCTCGAGGAGAGGGTCCTCGCTGGGAAGACCATGTGGACTGCATGGGCTCAAAGATTCACAAGCTGAGTAAAATGTGCTTTCGGTGAAACTAATTTTCCCGTTGCCCCTGGAGCGACAAAGAGGGAATTTCTCTTCATCCAGAGGACCTGACCAGGCACGGAAAACTGCCGGCCGAATCAAAGCTAAGTCTGCAGTCTGCAGCTGAAGTGAAAGAATCCATCTATGCCGAACCAGCTTTGTTTTGCTTCTTCAGCTATTGCAGGACGTGGACTCCAGACAGCCCGGATTAGCCTCCCGCCCGCAGCCAGCACAGACTCGACTACAACCCGGCCTGCTCCAACTGCCATGTTTCGGCTAGCCGCAGAACCGCATGCTAGCCATTGCTGAAATAACCGACGTTTTCTGAGAAAATCATTATTTAAAATGTTATTTCATCAAATACTGTTTTGTTTAATTCAGGATTTGCATTGTCAATGGGTTGAAACACATACTAAATGTTCTGAATTAGTTAAGCTAATTTAAGCATTACACATTCTTAAAATGGCTTATCTCTCTGCTTCTCTGCCTGCTCGGAAGCTTTTTTTCTCTGCTCCCTGCTTGCTTGCATTTTCCTGCCTTTCACTTTTTATCTCCTTTTTATGTCTTAGCCAAAACTACAGAAAGTTGGATTTAGTTATTTTATTTATTTTCTATGATTTATTTTTGATTTTGATTTTTTTTCCCCCGTGTGGACTATTTTAGTTTTCAGCTAATCCACACAAGATGCCTCTTTTCACCCCAGAGGAGTCAGTTCTCTGGAAAAATGCTCTCATGGAAAGAATTCAACATGAAGTGGATATGGAGAAAAACCACCCGATTCAAAAGATGCCTACCTTCACCACAGAGGACTAAGACACCCTTCTACAGAAAATAGCTGTTATGGAGCTGAAAATCCGACGACTCGAAGTGAATTATGATGTAAACGCCACGTATGGACATGAAACAACCCTGCATGTGATTCCGAACGGTGACTATCAGCCCAGCAACTCAGTGAACAAATAGTTCCCTGAGGAAAATGAGAATCCCTGGACCACTCTGGGTGCAAGGCCAAAGGATCAACGAACCCCACACCTAGACAAAGAAAACTGGCCGATACTACAGAGAAGTATCCCAAGAAAAGTGAAAAAAAAAACAACAGGCTGTTCTCACAACAAATGATAGGAGTAAACCTGCTGGAAATGTTGGAATTCCATTACTAAACAGATTCTCCAACATGAAACCCATGAGGATCACGACAACAATCAAAGGTATGTCAACAATCTTTGCTCTAAGCTACCAGAGAAAAAACAAGTTAAAGGGCCGAGAACCCTGATATTATGCAATGGATCTGTAAGTGGGATTAAACATATCTGTAACAAGAAAAACACACAGGTGTTGATTTATTGCCCTTTGAACAATACCCTGGTGTCTAATATATCAGCCATCCTTCCAAGGATCTTGAAAGAATGCCCGACCCTGGAAAAACTCATAGTACAAGCTGCCCTGGGTGACACCACCCGGATAAGAAAATCAGAAGTATTGAAAGAGGATTATATTCGCCTACTAAATCTAGTCGATGGCCTTAATGTCAAGGTGTTTCTCAGCGGCCCTCACGTGCCCGTTAATTGTGGAGATGAGATTTTTTCCAGAGTTCCGATGCTAAACAAATGGCTGAAAAAAACATGCAAACAAACAACTGTAATCTTCATAGACAACTTTAACATACTTTGGGAGAGTAGACATCTGTTCAATAGAGATGGTTTCTCTCTAAATAGGTCAGGTGCAAAACGGCTGATTTCAAACATCTTCTATTCAGTGAACCATGCACCATCAGCTTTGTCCCAAAACAAAGCTCAGCCAGTGCCAAAACAAATGATAAGCCCAGTACAGCCCGAACAAGCCAAGATAAAGATAGCCAGAAAGATGACACAGAAAGAGGCGTCGTCAGAATTACAGGAGGATTCATACCAGATCTCAACAGGAGGACAGAAAGAGAACTCCGCTTTAAACTACCAAAAAACCCCATCCCCACGGACACCGGTCCAGACTGCACCCACCTCCCCTTCTTCTCCACAAAGCCCAAATGTTCCTTTTCTGGAATTTTCTCATAACATGAACAAAGTTTTTAAGATTGGCCTATAGTTGACATCCTCTCCACATAGCCATTCTGACAACCCCAGCGCTGTGACTAAACCTGCATCTTCCAAAGGCCGCAGAACCCCAGATCCTCCCCCTCTACATATCACGGAACATGCCTGTGCTCAGGACCTCCAGATAACTTCTCTGTGATACACCCCGGGCCCTAGCAGCAAGCTTATAAGACATGACATTTTCCAGCATCAGCTTGGGCCTTTTGTCGGAGATCATGGAATATCTGTGATGATATGTGGCAGAAATAAGTAAAAGGATAACAAACAGGAATACTCAATCGTACTTAAAAGTCATACACTGTCAGATGCAACCTGCCACAGAGACAACATCAACCATTAACATTAGATCTCTGTCAGGAAAATCCCTTTCAGTTAATGACTTCATTATTGACAATAATCTTGATGTTATTTTTTTAACAGAAACATGGTTACATGAACTTAATGAAGCACATATTCTGTTGGAGTCAACTCCTCCAAACTACAATTTTCTTATTATGTCATATGCGACCTGTATCTGATATTTTTATGACAGTCTGAACAACACATATCGGATTTTTTCAAATGCGACCCAGGCCACTTGGATATGTGGTCCTGAATCCGATATGTATTTGATCTTTTCAAATGCGACCTGTATCTGTACGGCCGGGTCGCATTTATCCAACCTGTACGTCACCAATACTCGACAAACGTCACTATTCTGCGTCCTGCTATGCAGAAGCGGGAAGAAAGACGACACCCATGGCGGACTACAATGAGAAGAGCAGTCAATGGAGAGAAAGCTCCGGTTAGAAAATAAATTAATGACCGCAAAATGCACGCCAGCATTATAATCCATGTTTACTTCCGCAAACACTGAGGACGCTTGCTACGTGTGACGTCATCGCGTCCTCGAGTGCGCATGCGGGACACTTAGGTTGAACGCATTCAGTTCACACAGGAGATCACATACAAGTTGCATATATTTGGAAATGTGAATGACCAAGCAATAAAATCCGATTTCACAAAAAAATCGGAATTGAGCATTAAGACCTGCTGTGTGAACGTAGCCTTAGAAACTTTGAGTTAACTCAACATGTTAAACAGCCAAACGCACAAACAGGGACATATTTTAGACTTGATCATCACTAAAGGTCTAAAGATTTCTAAGGTCAATCAAAATGATGTTGCCCTATCTGATCACTTTTCTGTTACCTTTGAAAGCATAATCTCCAGTGACTCATTTAGCCAAAGGGACATCATAAGAAAACGCACCTTTAAGGACAATGCCTACTGAAACTTCTATTCAAGCTTACTCTGCTAGTTCAACCTTGGGCTGCAACTCAGTAGATGAGCTAGTAGCTAACTTTCATTCTAAAGTCTCAGACATCATTGACTGCATTGCTCCAGTTAAAGGTTTTTTCCGAGAAGAAAAAATCTCCCTGGAGAAGTGCTTCAGCAGTTAGAAGTGAAAAAAGGGAGTATCGAAAAGCTGAACGCAAGTGGAGAAAGACGAGACTCCAGGTTCACTATGACATCTATAAAGAGAGACTTTACAGATATAACTTACAACTGAAAAATGCAAGGGAATCTTTCTTCTCTGAGGTCATCAACAAAAACATTAATAATGTTCGTGCATGGGCGCGCATGTGGCGCAGCTGGTAGCGCAACTCATATACAGAGGCCTTAGTCCTCGACGCGGTCGACCCGGGTTTGAATCCGACCCGCGGTCCTTTGCCGAATGTCTCTCCCCCTCTTCTACCCCCTTCCTGTCAGCCTACTTTCGGAAACAGCGAGCCACTAGAGCTGCAAAAAAATCCCGAAAAAAAATAAAATAATACTCGTGTCTTATTTGCCACAGTCGACAGGTTAACAAATCCTCCTGTGTCTGTGGCTTCTGAACTTCACTCCACCAGGGCCTGCAATGAATTTGCTAACTTCTTTACTGATGTAAAAGCCTGAACTTACATGAGAGTTACTATCTTGAATTAATTAATACTGCCAGGGAGAGTAGAAGTTACTTGAGGTATGTGCCTATAAGAGTGTGTGGTAATGTGATATGTGTATGTTTCCCACCCCACAACTTAGAATAGGAAACCACCTTGGATAAACAATGATATTTTATTAGCTCAGAGACTGGTAAATGTAAATGAAATAATAAAATAGTTTTTTCAAATGAAACAATCTGACAATAAAATAAAAATTTGTCTTGAATAATTAACTTAAAATTATGTCACTTATTATGTAGCCTTAAGAGGCACCTAAACATACTCAGACCCTTATGAATCCAAACTCTTATTTTGAAATCAAAATTGTAAACTCAAGCTATCGAATATGTCCTGAGACCGTACTTAAATGAAATAATTAATCATTCAACAGTTAACCTTAGTTAGAAATGTATAAACCAGCCAACCTCAATTTACCCACTAGAACTACTAAAGAGGAAGCTACCCCAACATAAATGAAATACCACCAAGGTTACTGTTAGTCCAGGCATACACATGCATCACAACCATGCAGTAAAACAACACAGGCAATAACGTCCCGGTGTCCCGAATGTCCATTAACACAACTGTAAGTTCAGTTCCTTGAAATCAAATACCGGTTGTCCGTTCTGTAAGACTCTGCTCAGTAGGCGCACAAAAGTTCTGTCTTTAAGGTGGTAAAGGACTCCTTAAAGCAATGCTGCCTTCAGTGAAGTCAGGTGGCAGGGGGTACTCACAGTCCCGTGAAGAGGGGGGGAGGGGAGGATGGAGGAGGAAATGTTCGACCTGTTCGGATCGGAGCAAACCAATGTTCATGGACCCCAGCGCCGTCTTCTCGCCGAGACTCGCCAGCTGTCACCACTCGCACGGTTTCAACACCCGAACTTGCTTGAGACAAGGTTGCTTGCAAAACATGTAACTTTACTGCACCAAACTCCTCTGGTCGCCGGCGCCCGCTGCCATGTTCTTGATCCTTTCTTATTCTTCTTCCGCCCCGCCTCTCCATTTCCTCTCCAAACCCGACGTCCCCTCTCATTGGCTGACGGCACGTCACGTTCTTCCCCACACTGAGAATATCCTAAAGATTAGAGAATCAGTTTGTACATCCATATCAACTCCAGAACCAAAGCTGTATCCAACTGGAACTTATCTTGACAAAATGTCTCAATTCAGCCAAATAAACTACAAAAGCTTAGAGGAGATCATTCAGCAGCTAAGTTCCTCCTCCTGCTGCCTTGATGTTCTACCCACAGTTTTCTTTAAGAAAGTTTTGCCGCGGGGAGTTCTGCCGCGGGGGCGGCGGCAGAACTCCCACCATGCTGTCAGAGTAGAGCTGATATTGATATTTTTAAAGCATGTATGCCGTTTTATATTTGAGCTAATAAACGGCAAATCTGAGATCATGATATTATTGCATATTTTCTGTTCTATATCTATCCAGGGCTTGTCTAAAGGATTATGCTTTATCCATTTAGTGATATATTGTAGTCTATTTGCCAAGTAGTACTTATGGAAGTTAGGCAGATCTAGTCCCCCTCTGTCTTTAGTTTTCTGTAGCGTCTTTAAGCTGATACGGGGCGGTTTATCTTTCCAAAGAAATTTAGAGATTGAAGAGTCTAGAGATTTAAACCAGTCAGATGATGGTTTATTGGGGATCATTGAAAATAAGTAATTAATTCTAGGTAAGACCATCATTTTAATCGAAGCTACCCTACCCATGAGTGAAATTGGAAGCGATTTCCATCTATCCAGGTCATCTTCTATCTTTTTTAAAAGTGGGATGTGATTAAATTTTACTAAATCCGCAAGTTTAGACGACACAGTGATACCCAAATATGTGATGTTTCCTGAGCGCAAATGTAAATCTAGGGGGTTTTGGAAAGAGCAATTAATTGGCAGTACCGTAGATTTAGACCAGTTTATAGAGTAATCAGAAACCTTTGAGAAGGATTCTAGTAATCTAATTACTTGAGAAAGGGAAGAGTTTGAGTGCTGAAGATAGAGTAATACATCATCAGCATAAAGACTAATCTTATGCTCTATATTCATGCATTTTATACCTTTAATAACCTTTGTTTGTCTAATTGTTGCTGCTAGAGGTTCAATAAAAATGGCAAAAAGTGAGGGCGAAAGTGGGCAACCTTGCCTAGTGCCCCTCTGGAGACAAAAGCTGGAAGATGTTTGATTATTTGTATTGACATAGGCTGTAGGAGAGCTGTATAAAATTTTTAACCAATTTATAAAAAAATTGCCAAAACCAAATTTATGCAGAGTAGCAAATAAAAAATTCCAATTTACTCTATCAAATGCTTTTTCTGCATCTAAAGACATTATAATAGATTTATTATTTGTACTGTAGGAATAATCTATTAAATTAAGTAATCTGCATGTATTTGTGGATGACTGCCTTCCTCTGATAAAGCCAGTTTGGTCTGGGTGGATTATGAAAGGAGTGACTTTATCTAATCGTTTTGCAAAAGCTTTACATATTATTTTAATATCCACGTTGATTAAGGATATGGGACGATAGGTGGTGGGCAACATAGGATCTTTGCCTGGCTTAAGCAGAAGACTGATGGTGGCAGAGTTCATATTAGCTGGAAATCTGCCATTTTCCTGAATTTCTTGCAACATTCTGTGAAACGTTGGTGCCAGTGTATTCCAGAACTCCTTATAAAACTCAGTAGGGAATCCATCTGGGCCTGGAGCTTTTTTATTGGGCATGCTTGTTAAAGCTTCCTGAACTTCAACTGTTGTCAGCGGTGAGTCCAGTGTCGTTCTTTGGTTATCTGATAGTTTAGGAAGTGTAATTTTATCCAGAAACTGCTTGATGACATTGTCTGATGGATTTATCTGTGATGTGTATAAAGTTTTGTAGAAATCACGGAAGGTGTTATTTATACATTCTGGATCATGTAATGTATTCCCATTGGAATCTGTAACTGCAAATATAGTCGTTTTCTCTTTATTTATTTTTAACTGATTAGCTAAGAAGCTTCCTGACTTATTGCCATGTTCAAAATTTTCTAATCGAAGTTTTTCTATTAGAAATTTGTTTTGCTTTTCAATATACTGGTTTAATTCTAGTTTTATTTTACGGATTTTACCCAACTTTCCCTCTTCCAGGGAAGTTTCTAGTAACTTGAGTTTTTCTTCTAATTCCTGAATCTTCTTGTTTTCCAACTTCTTTTTGTGAGATGAGAATGAAATTATTTTGCCTCTCATCACTGCTTTCCCTGCTTCCCAAAGTATAGATGCTGAAGTGCCTGGCAGATCATTGTGTTCTAAGTATGAAGCCCACTCTTCTTTGAAAAATTTATTAAATTCTTCATCTTTAAGCAGCGATGTATTAAATCTCCAGCTCTTGTTTTGTGGGGTTATTTTTTTATTTGTTAGGGTTAAAGTAACAGGAGCATGATCGCTAATAGCAATAGGATGAATTATAGCCTCTGAAACGTCCGACAGCAGCGAACTGCTGATTAAGAAATAGTCCAAACGAGAATACGAGTGGTGAACATTTGAAAAAAAAGTATATTGCTTACTATTAGGATGAAGAGAACGCCATGCATCGCAAAGACCAAAATCACTCATGTATTGTTTGACTATATTTAATGACTGCCAACTGCGCTGAGTCCCTGTTGTATTCAGCCTGTCTATTTCCTCATTTAGACCAAAGTTGAGGTCACCCCCAATAATTAGAGAACAATCCCCGTGTTTTGAAAGTGCATGGAAGAGTTTGTGGAAGAATGAGGGTTCATCAACGTTTGGACCATATACACTAACAATACATAACTTCTGGTTATGAATAGATATTTTAATTATTATGAATCTACCTTCGGGATCAATAATTTTGTCTAATATTTTAAAACTAACGTTTTTGTGGATTAAAATTGCTACTCCTCTCTGTCTAGAGTTATAGCAGGCAGCAAAAACATTGGGGAACTCAGGTGAGTTAAGATCACTTACAGTTGTATCTGATTTATGGGTTTCTTGCAATAAGACAACATCTGCCTTTAATCTTGTAAGCTGGTTAGAGATCTTTAGCTGTTTTTCCCTGGTGCCTGCTCCATGCACATTCCATGACACAAACTTTACATTCATCATAGGTGAAAGTGAGAAGTTGAAAAGCGCATGTCCTCAGAAGAATAGTTATACAAAGAGCCAGGTAGCATCATCTGACGTGCTTGTGATTTCCTGGTCAGCAGGAACGGAGCAGATGAATAATATAAAGAAAGACAGAAAATTAAGAAAGTGCATAGAGTGAGAAAAGATGAAAGAGAAATAACCATTACCCATGCCTCGTGTACCCAACCATGACTAACAACCATACCGTGCCAACGTGCTCTTGAGCTGTGCGTTTATTTCTTTTATCACCGTGTTCCAAACATTATTTTTTTTTTTCCCAAGCGTGACAAGCTATAAATCCACCCTTTGTGCATCTAATAAAGCCAAGGAGTGATCTTCTGATCCCTGAACAACTGACCATTGATATAAAGTTTGTCAACTGCCACGTTAGCTCTGACGCCATCATTAATGTATTTTTTCCTGATTGGAAATAACACTCGCCTACGGTCTAGGATTTCCTTAGGAAACTGGTCATTAACACTGAAATCCGTTCCTCTCAATTCGCGGCCATGGCTTTTAACAAACACTTTTTGTTTATAATGCTCAAATTTGGCTACAATCGGACGAGGGCGGATTTTATCGGGTTTCTTACCTCCGAGCCGGTGAACGCGGTGAAAGGTGATGTTTTTTACCTGATCCGCCGGTATTTTCAGCTTATGCTGGAGAAACTCACGTATAGCAAACTCAGGGTCCTCTTCTTGGCGCTCCGGGATGCCTGCAAAGACGAGGTTGTCTCTCATACTTCGCGACTGTATGTCCAGAATGGATTCTTTCATCTTCTTATTTTCGCCGGTCAGCCGCGTCAACCCCTCGGTTAGCTCCGTGACTTCCCCTCTCAGCGCGTCATTCTCCGCGGCAACAGAAGCTAGCTGGGCTTGGCTAAATTCGACCGCTTCCCTCAAAGCCTGGAACTCTTTGTGGAGCACCTCTACCAAGGCGAGGCGAGCGTCCAGGCTGGTAAGCTTTTTGTCGATGGACTCCAGGACGTCGCTGTAGCTCCTGTCGGGAGACAAAGTGGAAGTTGACGCACCGGTAGAGCTAGACCGGGTTCGTTTGAGTGAAGGTGTGTTTGTGGCTGCGGGATATTTTTTCTTCCCCATGACGATGTTGTCAAAACACTCGTCCAGGTAGCTCTCCAGGCTCGTCAAGGTCTCTTCTTCCAGTTTGTTCCCTCGTGAAAATGAGACAATTGTTAATGTTTAAACTTTACTTTGTTTAATTTTCAGTTATTGGTTAGTACTTACCTGAGTGGATTTAATTTTGAACTACATGTATGCCGCCATTTTACTTACGCACAGCTCACAGCTCTCGCGAGATCTCAGCCGCTCATCTCTCCTCCTCTGCCTCCTCTGCCGCGGGGGCGGGGCGACCCTGGGGCCTCTGGCCCCCGGGGCCCATGGCCGGGACCACTTCAGCGCGGCCGGCTGCCGGCGGAGCCCACGGGCTCGTCCCCGCGGCTCTTGGGGGCGTCGGCATTGCGGTAGCTGGGGGATTTCCTTGGGGTCGTCTCTCCTCTTTCCTCGGGGGGGGGGGGGGGGGGGAGGTTGCAGATTTCCTGTGAAGGCCCCTCTCGGGCGCACTGCTTTGGGGGCCCCTTTGGGAGTCCGGGGTTACGGGTCCCCTGACTCCTGCCTCTGTGCTCGGGGAAGGTGGGTCTTCGGTTCTCCACAATCACTATCGAACTATTTCCTTCTGGATAAATTTTCACCTAAACTAGTGCACTCTCACAAACTCCCACAGGTGCCGGGTCCCAGGTATTAAATGTTCACTTATATACAGAAAGGCTATAATTCATTTATTTACTTTCTTTTACTTTCTTTTTTAGGTATCACATTACACATGTCAGCTTAAATAATAATACATATGATTTAGCAATGGTATCAAGGTGTTACACGATTGTATCTGTTGCTTTATGTCTGTTGGTTGTGCTGTTCTTTCTGTATCTCTTTCCAGGTGATGGAGCAGACAGAGGACGTTTTATCATTCTCTTCCTTTTATCTCTTCTTTCTTTCACCTCTTCTTTCTTTTTTTTCTTCTTCTCTTCTTGTTTTTCTTTTACTCTCCTACTTTCCCATTGTAGTGTCCACATAATCTGAAATTCTCCCTGCAGGAATCACAATAAAGCTATTTACACGCACAAATCAAGCGGAGCATTATGGCGAAAGCTGTTTGCTCCACTTGTGAAAGTAAAATCTGTCGAGCTCTATTTGGCATTAAGATATCAATTCTTATTGCCACATTGCGAGACAGGACACTGGGAAAGAGAAAAAAAAAAAGAAAGTTTTGCCTGTCATAGCGTCTGATTTGACTCAGATAATAAACAAGTCCCTTCTGTCAGGTGTTTTCCCCCAGGCCTTAAAAACAGCAGTTATCAAACCACTGCTGAAAAGAAAAATTTCGACAAACTACTACTCCAGAACTACAGAACTTCCCCTTTATCAGTAAGATTATTGAAAAAGCTGTGTTTCAACAATTAAACACCTTCTTAACAACGACCAGCCGCTTTGACGTTTTCCAGTCAGGTTTCCGTGCTCACCACAGTACAGAGACCGCCCTTATCAAGGTGTTTAATGACATCCATATAAATACAGACTGTGGAAGAACCACAGCGCTGGTACTATTGGACCTCAGTGCAGCATTCAATACTGTCGATCACTCCATCCTGTAAGAGCACCTGGAAAACTGGGTCGGTCTTTCTGGTACAGCTCTCAACTGGTTTAAATCCTATTTAAAGGACAGGGACTTCTTTGTGTCAGTAGTTAACTTTACATCCCAGACGACAAAACTTACATGTGGGGTTCCGCAAGGGTCTATCCTGGGTCCCCTCCTATTCAATATATACATGCTCCCTCTTGCTCAGATCATAATAAACAACAACATCAGCTACCATAACTATGCAGACGACACACAGCTCTACATCACCATGTCACCGGGTGACTATGAACCAGTTCAAGCACTGAGTAAATGCCTAGACGAAATCAATGCATGAATGTGCCAAAATTTTCTTCAATTGAATAAAAACAAAACTGAAGTAATAATCTTTGGACCAATAGAGGAGAGATCAAAAGTTAGCACACAGTTTCAGCTGCTTCAGCTAGAAACCAGGCCCGAAATCTGGGTGTAGTGATGGACTCAGACCTGAACCTCCAAGAGCATCTAAAGACAACTACTAGGTCGACTTTCTATCACCTGAAGAACATTTCCAGGTTTAAAGGACTAATGTCTCAGCAGGATCTGGAAAAACTAATCCATGTGTTTATTTTTAGTCGAATTGATTACTGCAACGGTGTTTTCACAGGTCTGCCTAAAAAGTGGATCAGACAGCTGCAGTTGATCCAGAACGCTGCTGCCCGTGCCTCACTAAGACTAAGAAAGTAGAGCACATCACCCCAGTTGTAAAGTCCTTAAACTGGCTCCCTCTATCTCAGAGAATAGACTTTAAAATACTTCTGTTAGTCTATAAATCCCTGAATGGCTTAGCACCTAAATACATCACAGACTTGTTATCAGCGTATCAACCCTCCAGACCACTCAGGTCGTCTGGCTCCAGCCTACTCCGCATACCTAGAACCAGAACCAAACACGGAGAAGCAGCATTTGGTTCCTATGCTCCACTTAACTGGAACAAACTTCCAGAAAACTGTAAAAATGCGGAAAGCCTGAGTTGTTTTCAATCAAGATTAAAAACACATTTGTTTAGGATTGCCTTCGACTGTTCTAGTTAAACTGTTTTACTGAAACATCATTAGTTCAACTTTGTAGTCCAACTGTTTTTGCTTTTAGTTTCTATTTTCCCATGTTCTATTTTGTTTCTACATTTTATTCCTACTTGCTTTTATTCTGTTTTATTTTCCTATATTTTAATCATGTAAAGCACTTTGTATTGTCTCTGTACTGAAATGTGCTATACAAATAAATTTGCCTTGCCTTTGGTTCTTTAGCTTAGATCTGCAGTGAACCAGGATTCACTGAATTATTCTGATGATGCTGATGATGATGAACCACTATTGTCTTTTGTTTCTTTTGTGTGTACATAGTTCCTTAGCTTCTTTTTACCTTCATTTTGCTTAATAGTTTTAGTTAAGATTCACTAGTCTCGTAGAAAGAATTTCTAGATTGAAATTAATGTTAATTCAGATAAACAGCATACTATAGTGATGTTCTCTGGATGTTAATTTTATTTATGTTAAGAAAATAACCTGAACCACAACAGAACGTTACAACAGTTTGAGATATCAAAAACCTCTTGCACAAAAAGCACAAATAAGACGAGACACATATAGCAGAAGATAAACATTTGAGACTAGTTGCGTGTAAGTTCATCAGTTGATAAGAGCATCAGTTATGTGTGTCTGTTTTGGTGAAAGTGTTTATATTTCCGTGAACACTCTCCAGAGGCCATTGTCCTTGATGTTATCAGCCGACCAACAGTTCAGAAAGTATCCGCAGATGTCAGCGGGGGAGTTGGTAGCAGGGGAGAGTTCCGAGCTCGTTCCTAATAACAAACCAGGTGTGATTAGATAGGGAAGGCATAGACCAAAAATGTTATTTGTTATGAGACAAGCTGCATTGACTTTCCTGTCAGCTTTAAGTCTTTTGCTGGCTCCAAATGGTGAAATCCAATTTTCCAAATTGTTGGGCTTTCCCGCGCTTCACTTCCAGATTTTATCCCAAATTCCCCTTGAGTTCAAACCACCGAAGCCAGTCTGCGTTCCAGCACATCCAGCTTTTCGGCTCCGCTCCTCCACCTTCCAGAACTGTCCGTTCACCGCCTTAGTGAGCGCGTCATATGCAGTCGGCAGCCTGATCAAGGCCAAATGGCTACCGACATCCGCTGTATTTGCTGATACATCAAAAATCCACCAAATCCAATAAGTAGAAATCCAAGTATCCTGAATCCAAACATGCAAACGTTTCAACGTCCAGGAATGACAAAGTCGAAAGACACACAGTTTTCCATTAATGAATATAGGGTGTTTCCCACAAAATGAGTCAAATCAGGACCGGACAGGTCCCCCTTTTGTTTCCTACCCGTCGAAAAAAATTGATCAATAGCATTGAGAGATCAGCTTGCCAGATCCATGTTTTTCAGAGTTCGGTTGATATGAAGAAAGTGCTCAGAAAGACAAGACATAGCAGCAAAAGCAGGAGAGGGGGACGGGGGGGTGAAAGCTGGAGAGGAGAGAAAAACACGACCGACCTCGAAGAGAGACAGAACAGAAATACAGACCAGTCCAAGCGGATGCCGAATTGCACCAAAGTTGCAGCGGTTTTAATAACGATTGGTATTATTGCTGAATTTAATATGACTTCTGAAATAAAATGGAGTATCGACTCAACCCTACAGTCCGGGTAAACTGAACGTAAATGTCATCGTAGATGCTTAATGCGGAAAGGATTTGCCAATAGTTAGTCTTTGAATGACAAAAATCAGAGATTTGAAAATGCTGAGACATCATTTGCTAATACAGCCTGCAGGTCGATGATAAAGCGGAGATGTGAAGAAACGTTACTGTATCAAAAATAGTAGGAGAAAACAGAAATGAAAGAAAAGAGAGAGTGATAACAAGGTTATTATTTTAGCCTACAAAACTTAATTTACACTTAAAATCAAAGCATACTAAGGGCAAAAGTAATTACTGTAGAAAATATGAACAATGAGTTAAATTAGAATGATATAATTATGAAATAAAGAGAAGATATGAGTAGTGTTTGAAAGAATTAAGGAAAAGGTTAATGAATGATATAGATGGGTAGGATAAAAAGACATAAAAATAGACCATCACGAACCATACTCCAACTAGTAGCTGGCAGTAATGCTACTACAAGCCCGTTGCTAACTGCCAATACCAGAAGAAGACGAAAAACGAAAATAAACATTAGAATGGATGGAATACATTCTGCCTGAATAGTGGACGGACAGTTCAGGAGCATGATGAGCGAAACGCATGCAATGGAAAATGTATAAATGAAAACATGAGTGGATACATGTTACCTGAGCTGGCTCGGATCGCATTAGCGAGTGAATGAGAGAGTAGATCCGGCTGAAAAGTTGCGGCCGGGACGAGCGGCAAGGTGGCCCCGCAAAGCCGATCGAAACCAGAGGAGGTCCCGTGGCAAGACGCGGATCCGCAGACTGAGAGCCAGCGCCACGAATCAGCTGGAGAAAGACCCCGACGCAGTACGAAGCGAAGCAGGACCGGAGCTGAGGCAGAGTAGGACGCCGTCTGCTTCGCTTGGCGAGGAAGCGGAGGATTTGCAGGTTCATTGCGCCAGGAATCGGAGCTGACTGAAAACAGAGGTTGGGGTGATGGAATGAGACGCCACAGGTGGAGGGAGGCCAGCTGAGACAGCGAGTCCAGGTCAGCGCTGGGCAAGATTTCCTGCAGCAAATACAGAGGTCGGAGAGGATAGATGTGCGTCTAGACGGCTCTCCTGTGAGCAGGAGGATTTGAGGATAAGTTGTTATCGTCTTGAATCAAGTCATCAGAGTCCAAATCAGACATTGCGCAGCCACTGCTTGCTTGCTGGGTAGAAGGCTGAGATATGGATTTGACGTTCTTTTAAGATGAACCCAGGATGCTGATTGGCTTCGTGGAGGAGCTGTTCAAAGCTGATTGGCTTGCGTCGGAGGTGAAGGAGTCTCTGATTGGATGGAGGTAGGCAATAGAGTTTCTTCAATTGAATTTCCACTTAAGCTCCATTTGCTGGAACTATAGCCAAAGAAATATGAGGCTAGTAAACAAGCTAAGCAGCTGGAAAACCAGTCAGAAGGCAGCAAACAAAACTCAACAACAGCTCAACAAACTTCATCTTTCTGCAGGAGAGTCTTGAATCAGGTCGTCAAAGTTTATCAAACACCAAAACATTAGCGGTCTGACCTTTAAATTGAACATCACAAGATCATTATATGACTAACTGCACAAAAAACAAATGCCTCTTTAGGGTTGGACGATAATTCAATAACAATATATATCGACTGATAGACGTATATCGATGATAGAAAGAACGGGTCAGTAAAAAGTTCAATAGAACAGTTATCCTTCCTTTTGCATTCTAGCCTATCATGTAGGTTAATATTACAGCCATTACATCCTCGCAACCAGTCACAAATGCAGACCCAAGAACCAATCTCCGCCCCCTTCGAAGAATTCAGAGAGCACACGTTTCTTTTCTTTATTTTTTTAATACTAGCAGTTTTGGTAAAAAGTTGGTTGAATAAAGAGTTGAGTTTGAATTCAGTGTTTGTCTGTTCTTTATCTAAAAATAGGTCACTAAGCAACAGCATAAAATGGCCAGGGCTGCACTTAAAATATATGCTTTGATTTTGTTCATAATTATCAATCAATATGATTTCTATTTTATCAATATGCTTTTTTATATATCGTCCAGCTCTATGCCTCCTTACCTTAATCAATTTGAAAGCCTCAATTTGCCTCAGGGCCTTCACTGATGTCGAAGTTAAGATGAACCTAAAGCTCCACTAAACATGCAGTTCACCGCTAGCAACACGCCCTTTAGCCAGGCCATCCCTGTTCCCTGTTAGTGCAATGTTCTCTCCTCTGAGAGAGAATTGAGAAATGTTTTTATTATTATTATTATTATTATTATTATTATTATTATTATTATTATTATTATTATTATTATTATTATTATTATTATTTACCCAAAGATAAAGTGTTCAGAAATTTAAACAGCATAAATCATCCCCAGGTAATTCCTGTAAGTGTCTCCCTTTAATGTAATGGCCTTAAGGTAGAGCTATTGAGAAAACCATTCTCTTATTAGCTTGCATTTAAATTAAGATGAATTTCATGACAGTTGACTAAAAATGTAATGAGTATAAAATGTTTCCACTCTGCTATGGTGCACTACTACATTATTACTGTTCAAATGGCCAGTTTGAATTTTGACTCACATTTTTGCTGTTTATTGTGAAGTTCCCATATTTCTAATTTTAGTGAATATTCACACCAGATTAAGACCTTGCTAAAAGCCAGCCTGAATTTGGATGGTCTTCCCAGGGTATTGGTTAGGCTAGGATTCCTATTGTGAGAGAGTAAGACTTTTTTTTTTATTTGGACCCAACAAAAAAACTCTTTATCAAGGTGTTTGTCATTATAGAGTTATTTCAAGGTGGCATTATTTCCATGACAGGGCTAGTGCTGATGGACATGGTCATCAGCAGATGACAAGACAGAAGTTGTAATCTTTGGACCAGAGTCCTCAAGAAATAAACTTCTTAATCAATCAACTAATCTGCATGTCATTAAATTGGCCTCTGGTGATAAAGTAAAAAACCATGCTGTTATTTTTTACCAGAACATGTCATTAAAATCCTATATTAAACAGGTTTCCAGAGTTTCCTTTTTCACCTCCAGAATATTGCCAAAATTAGAAATATTCTGTCCGGGAGTGACGCTGAAAAACTAGTCCATGCATTTGTTACTTCAAGGCTGGACTATTGTAACTCTTTACTATCAGGAAGTTCACAAAATGCAGTTCAAAGTCTTCAGCTGATCCAAAATGCTGCTGCAAGAGTTCTGATGAAAATCAAAAAGAGAGATCATATTTCTCTTATTTTAACTTCCCTTCATTGGCTTCTTGTTCAATCAAGAATAGAATAAAAAAAATTATCCTTCTCGCGTATAAAGCCCTTAATAATCAAGCTCCATCGAGAGTCTGCTCTCGGATTGCAGGTCTACTGGTGGTTCCTAGAGTCTCTAAAAGTAGAATGGGAGGCAGATCCTTTAGTTATCAGGCTCCTCTCCTGTGGAACCAACTCCCAGTTTTGGTCCGTGAGGCAGACACCCTGTCTACTTTTAAGACTAGGCTTAAAACGTTCCTTTTTGACAAAGCTTATAGTTAGAGTGGCTTAGGTTACCCTGAGTTATCTCTATAGTTATGCTGCTATAGGCTTAGGCTGCTGGAGGACATTAGGGTCTATTTTTTTCACTCTGCTGAGTTCTCCTACTGTTCTTCAATATGCATTGTTTGTTAGGAAAGAACATTTCAACTTTTAACTTTTTGTTCTCTGTCATTTTTCTCTTCATAGTAGGCACACCTGTTCTGGTGTTCTGTTAGCTATGACATCATACAGAGGAGGCAGATCATCTGCTATTACCATATAACATAGGAAGGATTCCTGTATCAACGTGTGCTTCTGTTCTTTTGCGTCTCTGCTCTGTCTTCCCTAACCCCCAGTCGGTCGAAGCAGATGACCGTTCATACTGAGCCTGGTTCTGCTGGAGGTTTTTCTCCCCGTTAAAGGGGAGTTTTCCTCTCCACTGTCACTTCATGCATGCTCAGTATGAGAGATTGCTGCAAAGCCATCGACAATGCAGACGACTGTCCACTGTGGCTTTACGCTCCTTCAGGAGGAGTGAATGCTGCTTGTCAAAACTTGATGCAATCTGCTGGGTTTCCTTAGATAGAAAACATTTTAACCAATTGGTATGATTTGATTGAATTTGACTTTGTAAAGTGCTATATAAATAAAATGTAATTGAATATGCTGTAATGACCTCTTTGGCAACATGACTAAAATCTCATCATTACTACAGTGGGCTGACAGTGCCCTAGCTAAGTTGTTACAACACTCAGCTTGTCTGTTTTGCTAATTGTTTTCCACCCCAGTTTAACCAAATATGGTTCTCTCATCATGTAGCTGCATGGAACGATCTACATTCCCTTACCAGTAATGATCATGCCACACCTAGGTATTTGCCCCAAAGGAATCAGTATCTGCTGATGTAGGGACTAGTAGCTGGGGAGTATAGCACACATGTCCAATTTGCACACAGACTCAGCTGTGTCGGTTGCTCTGAGACTAAAAGAAATTGTCAATAGTTTTTTAGTCTGCAATTAAAGTGGAGTGTATTTCTTTTATTTCAAAGAATAGCCCAGTGATCCTTTATACCAGTGCTTTTCAGAAAGTAGGGCGTGCCCCCTAAGGGCGAACAGCTTTGAAAATGTTTCCTTCTTCAAAGGGGGGACGTGACCGAAAACATTTAAAATTCACTGCTTTATACAAATGAGAGGGAATAAAAAGTGGAAACAGTTTTGTTTTGTCTTCAACATTAGGAAAGATTCAAAAAAAGGTTTTAAAAAAAAATGGACTTCTATTGTGTAAGTGAATATGTTTAGCTTTCCATTGTTATGCCAGAAACCTGTTTGATTATGATTATGATTATTAATTATAATTTGCTATTATAATTTTAATAATAGGTCATTCAAACTCAAATGGTAGCTAGAACAAATATAATTCAAATGGTTGTGATCCCAGGGCTATAAGCTTGTAATGATTAATACCAATAATGCATTTCTTAATTAGCTGTTATGAACTTACTTATACTGGAAAAGTGTGATCTAACCGGTTTCTGACCAATGAGATTTATCCAGCACGCGTTGATAACTCAAATGATAACTGCAATTGGAGTTTAATCCTTACTCCTTTACCACAAACCAATGAAAATGTCTCAGTTGATTTCAGTTAACTCAAAAAGAGGTAATTCTGTACTCTTAGAGACCATATAACTTCTGGATCAAAATAAACACAAACAATTACTATTCCACACGTTATTATTTATTAAACCTGTTATGCCATTTTCATGACGAGACAGACCACATTTCCCATGATGCAGTGTGGTCAAAATGGCCACCGACTCCCATCATGCAACACGGTCAAGATGGCCACCGACCATAACAATGAGATAACGTTGCTATGATAAAGGTATTTAACACGGCCGTGCTTTGAATTCATTCTTCTTTCTTGGCGCCCCGCCAGCCTGGGAAGACATAAAGCTGTTCATTCCGTTGGGATAATCCCCCACGTGCCACGTGCTCGATTTCTCGCTGGACTGAGAACTTTCGAAGCAGGCTCATCCCTGCATTGCCGATGCAGGGGGTCGACATAAAAAAAGTACTTTTTGAATCCACTTCGATCAAAGACTGAGAGCCGTTATCTCCCAGTGATCGTCAGACCACGCTTTCGTTTTCGCCAAACAAAGCACCCGAAGAGCCCAGAGACTTCCGGGATCCCCCTCTCCTTGCTGTTTGATGGACCTGCGATTGCCGAAGCGCTCCAGGACACCCGCGGATTTGGAGCTGGGACATCCCCGTGAGACAACACAATTAAACAGGACTTTCCCCTTTTATTTCTCTTTTTCACCCATAAGGTGATATATTTTTGTGCCTGGGAAGAACCTATGAGGATTTAGTTTAATGCTTAATTACTCCAAGACGGAGTTTGTTTTAACTGCTGGATATTTCTGATGTATGTGCATGCATTTCGTAAGTGATTTTGGTTTGTGGTTTTTATAAGTGGCTCCGCCGAGAGCCGAACTTCACTCTTTCCCCTCTTTTCTTTTTTATTTTCTTCTTCTTATCTTCAGTCCAATCTCTTTGTCTGAAAATTCCCAGTTCACACCCCTTTCTTTGACTTCCTCATTCAGGTCTAGACCGCCTCCCTAATCAAGGCACACCCCACACCAGTGTAGGAGCTGATTACGTCATTAAGACCTCCCCCTTTTTGCATCACGCAAGGTTGTAGGTCATGTGTCGTCATAGTCGCCATCTTGGGAAGGTGCAGCGTAGCTAAGCTGTTAGCTAGCTTGTTGAAGAACATTGAAGCGCCCATCCAGCTTCTCAGAGCTATTTTTGTTTTTCAATGCTGCTACGTCAAGTGCCGACGTCTTGAATGTGATGTTCAAACAACTGTGAGTTGAACTAAGATTTACTACCTCTCATTTTACTCCATTTTTGACTTGTTTTATTTTCACTTATTTTTCTTTTGCATGTCTAGTTTAGTAATGAGTAGAGTTCCTAGGTTATTGAATTAAAATAATTACTGTGACAGGAAATTATTTTGGTTCAATAAATAATAACGTGTGGAATAGTGTCATGGTTTAAGTTGTCTCGCCTCTGGTTATTTTGTAGTTCACCCAGCTCTCCCTCCCACAGCCATTAGTCACACCCACTCTAATTAGTCTTCATTCCCGTCACCTGTCAGGCTCCCTTTATAAACTCACCTCAGTTGTCTCCTCGTCGCTGGCTCGTAGTGTTTGTTGCTCTCTTTCGTGTCTGCCTGCACCTGTTCCCCGTCTTGGTTCCCGGTCCGTCAAGTTTTGGTTTTGTTTGGCTGCGCTGCTGGCTTCAGTCTCTCCGTCTTCGTCTTGGTCTCGTTCCTGGTCCTGCAGCAGCCCAGCTCCTCTCTGTCTCGTGGACTCTGTACCTGCCAGCCAGCTCCTGCATTATTCACCTCCGTCTGGTAACAACTCTGGTTCCTCATGTCAACTCCATCCATCTGCAATAAACTCTCTTAAATCCTACTCTGTGTGTGCGTGCTGTGTCCGGGTTCACCCTCGACTAAATCATGACAAATAGTAATTGTTTGTGTTTATTTCGATCCAGAGTTTGCATGGTCTTTCAGGATACAGAGTTACCTCTTTTTGATTTAACATCTGAGATTAATACAGAGACATTCTCGTTGGTTGGTGATAAAGGAGTAAGGATTAAACTCTAATTGCAGTTATAATTGAGTTATCAACACTTGCTGGATAAACCTCATCTGTCAGAAACCGATCAAACCCCTTTTGTCCCAGCATAAATGAGTTCATAACAGCTAATTAATAAATGCATTATTGGTATTAATCATTACAAGCTTATAGCCCTGGGATCACCACCATTTGAACCATATTTTGTTATAGCTGCCATTTGAGTTTGAATGACCTATTATTAAAATTATAATAATTATAATTACTAATAATAATCATATTCAAACAGTTTTCTGGCATTACAAACCAAAACAATTCCCTGTTACAGTAATTATTCTAATTGAATATAACTAGGAAACACTACTCGCTACTAAAAATAAAATGCAGAAGAAAATAAATGAAAATAAACAAGTCAAAATGGATTAAAATGAGAGGAAGCAATTCTTAGTTCAATTCACAGTTTAACACCACATTCAAGGAGTCAGCACTTTGACACAGCAGCATTGAAAGACAAAATAGCTCTGAGAAGACAGACTTGAAACTAGATCGGGACACTTTGTATACCACAACCACTTAATCTAACTTTCAGAGCTACTCCGCACCTTCCCAAGATGGCGACTATGACAACATATGACTTACGACCTTATGTGGTACGTGAGGAGGAGGTCTTAATGACGGGCCCTGACCGGGAGGAGGTCTTTCCTCCTGAGCAAAGGATTCAAAGAAAATGCGCGAACTGAAATTGCAGACAAAGAGATCAAAGCTTAAGATAAGGAGAGAATGGAAAAGGAAGATTGATCCTCGGCGGGATCAGCTTATAAAAACCAACACAGCCAAAATCTCTTACAAAATGCATGCACATACATCAGAAATATCCAGCAGTTAAAACAAACTCCGTCTTGGAGCAATTAAGCATTAAACTAAATCCTAATAGGTTCTGCCTAGGCACAAAATATATCATCTTATGGGTGAAAAAGAGAAATAAAAGGGGGGAAGTCCCGTTTTACTTGTGTTGTCTCAGGGGAGGTCCCAGCCCCGAATCCGCAGGCGTCCTGGAGCACTTTGGAGAGCGCGGGTCAGTCGGGCAGCAAGGAACGGGAGGAAATCCCGCTCAGTCTCTGGGCTTTCAGACGCTTTGTTTGGCCAAAACAAACGCGGGGGTCTCGATGATCACTGGGAGATAAGCGGCTCTCAGTCTCTGATCGAAGTTAATTCAAAGTACCTTTTAAAGTCAACCTCTTGCATAGGAAAGCAGGGAAAGTTGATTCGAAAGTTCTCGGTCCAGCGAGAAATCGAAGCACGTGCCACGTGGGGAAAAATCCCAACGGGATGAACAGCTGTGTGTGTCTTCCCAGTTGGCGTGGTGCCAGTGAAGAAGGGAGAATGGAGCGCGCCAGGCGCCTTTATATCGTATCGTAGCAACGTTATCTCGTTGCTAGGGCTGGTGTCAGGATGACCATGATGCATGCTGGGAGTCAGTGGCCATTTTGACCATATTGGATGATGGGAAATGTGGTCTATCACTTCATAAAATGGCATAACACCATCCAGGAGGCTTTCTCAAGTCAAAATGTCTGGAGAAGTGTGGAGTTGCAAGCTTTACAGACCTACCGGTGAGGCCTTGTTAGAGCTTAGATTTGCATTTAGAATAACCTGGAACTGCTCGCCGTGATCAATTAGGAAGGATTGTGGAGGCCCTTGAGCCTCCCGAGTAGGAACATGACAAGGTCATAAATACATCCACAGAAGTAAAACCCCTGGCAGTGGGATTGGGTAGGGTGGCATGATCTACTGATGCTCATCCTGTCAAATCTAAGAGAGTCCTGCCAAGTAAGGTCAGAGATACAGTGCAATGACTGGAGCATACAGCAAGCTCTGTAGGAAGGTGACATAAAATGTGGTGACAGTGTGTAGAGTGCCTCCAGGATTGTCATCACACTGAAGGAGGTTTTTTTTATGTGCTGTGATCCAACCACATTCCTACACGTCCTAGAGAGCATCATAGGGTTTTAATGCTATGTGACGGGGCCTTGAACAAATCTTTCTAAATTTGCAAAAAAGGAAAAAGTACACTATTGTACTCAGGTGAAAAAGTATATTTAGCTACAAGCAAAGAACCACGTTTCTCTTGCTATGTATATCAAATGAATGTATTTTGTATAAAGCTGTATACATCTGAAGAAGGGTTGTATACTAATATCAACTTTTTACTTGAACCATGAATAATGTTCAAAATACATGAGGAATGCATCAATGTGTAAATTCACTGTAAACCCAAAGAGAATTAAAATGTGATGGCAAAAAGACTAAAGTGAAAAACTGTCAATCAAGTCAGAAAATAACAAAACAGAACAGAATGGGAAGACAAAAGACTAAAATGGAGGATGGAAAGAGGAGAAAAAAGAAGGAAAGAATGCAAAGTAAACAAGATGGAGGAGTAGAGTGTATTTTATCACCCCAGAGGCAGGAGCTTTCCACGGATAAGAGACAGAAAATAGGCAGCCACTAGTAATTGTTTCGCACAAGCAAGTCCCAAAGGCGTCATGGCAAGAAATCAGCATAAAAACATAATTAAAAAGTTACTGTGAATGGCTGAATCACTCAGCCTGCTTAGTTGTGTGATAGAAATAGTTTGAAAAGAGACTAAGATTTGGGGTGGTGGAGTGGGCGGGGGGGGGGGGGGGGTGGAAAAGGAAAAAAATGAAAATCAAAAATGATGCCTTAGGATAAACATGTGGAAGCTGAGTTAGTCACAGCCCTGGCACCTAATTACTACATGTAGGGGTCAATAAGTGGACAGTATCTGGTTAATGTTCCAGACTGTAAATAGCATTTTAACAATTAATGTAAACAATATCTGTTTTCTTCTGGTACTATCTGGTAGAGGATCAGTGCCTGTATTAACAAAGATTTTTAGAGTCTCTCAGAAAGCTCCTATCTTAGCCTGTCTTCTAAGAGCTGTGATTGCTTGATAGTATAAGAAAAGAAAAAAACAACACAAATGCGCTCCTAGTGATCAGAGGAGACAAATTAACCGAAAAGACTGGATTAAGAAATGTGTGTCATGATGATGAAATTTAACAAAATTAATTGATTGTCACACACAATTAAAATGTTTGAATGTATCTTATTTACCATCCATCCATCCATCCATTTTGTGACACGCTTATCTCTGCTGGGGTCGCGAGGGGTGCTGGTGCCTATCTCCAGCTGTCAATGGGCGAGAGGCGGGGTACACCCTGGACAAGTCGCATCTTATTTACATCCTCATCATTATTTTTATGTGCTTATTTATTTTAACTCACCCATCATTTTGCTTCTTTATCTGTTTGACATTAATGCGCACTCACCTGTCAGCATATTACTGGGGTTGTCTGCTTGTATAAAGTGATTGTATTTTGCAAAATGACCGACATCAAATGGAGAAAAACCCGTTGGGCTGCTGAAACTAATAAATTTCCCCCTATGAGGTTGAAAGTTTATCTTATCTATTTATCAATAATTGTACGATTGTTAAAGAAGCTTGTGTACTCATTTCCTCCACTGTTTAGGTGGTGGATGAGCCAATCAGTTCTCTCTGTTTCTACCATCTTCTCTGCTTCAGACACTCTTAGCCTCACTAAAGGTCATTCTCACTTCTCCTAAAATTTTCTCACTTTAGAAGCTCTCTTAAGGCCTAAGATGTATTGTGAATAACTTTTATCTTACTGAGGTAAAATTCTGAGAAAAACCAAGTTCAAGATTTTTCCTAAAATGACATCACTAAGAGCTTCTTTTAGTCTTAGGATTCTTTGTTAATATGGGCACAGGTGCTTAGTTTGGAATCAGTGATAGGATATGGGACAATGGATATACTGGACAAAAGATAAGACAAAATGAGATGAGATTAGATGAGAAAATCGGGCATGACAGTGGTCAAAACACAGACAGAGTTACACACAGCTTATAGAAGTAAAAAACACAAGCTAATATAATCTAAAGTTAGTTCTAAATGAGCATAGGATGAGCTTATCAGAAACACCAAAAATAAATGTAAAAATAAATTCCAGAGTAAATATTGCATAATTATGGATAATATGGCATACTCAGGTAAAAAATATAAATATTGAAGTTAACAGTGGAAATAAAGAACACCAGCCTATTTACAGAACAATGTGAAATAATATGCAATATGGATGATAGTAGAGCAGCATCTCGAAGTAGCTGAGATGTGCAAAAGTGTACCTTAGGATCTGAGAGGCTGTGTAAATGATTCATGGTCAGATCAGAACCCGTGCAACCATTAGCATGTTCTAAACAGTTATTGAGTCTGTTGTGAGCAGCAGTGATTATAAAGTCTAACAGCAGCTGGGAGGAAGGACCTGCGGAATCGCTCCTTAGAGCATCTAGGATGCAGCAGTCTGTCACTAAAAGAGCTCTCCAGCTCTGCAACAGTTCCATGCATGGGCTGGGAGACATTGCCCATCAGTGATGTGATTTTCCTTACAGTCCTTTTGTCTCTCACAACCTGCACTGGATCCAGGGGGCATCCCAGAACAGAGCTGGTCCTCCTAATGAGTTTGTCCAGCTGCTTCCTCTCAGCTACAGATAGGCTGCTGCTCCAACAGAACACACCATAGAAGATCTCTGATGCCACCACAGAGTTAAAAAAGGTCTTCAGGAGCACCTTTTGCACTCCAAAAGACCTCAGACTCCTCAGCAGGTAAAGTCTGCTCTGACCCTGGTTAGATAGTTCAAGTGAACACTCAGGTACCAATGAGAGTGCACTACCTCAACATCAGTTCCCAGGATGTTCACCTGTGTCAGTGCAGTGGGTCTGTGCCTCCTAAAGTCCACCACCAGCTCCTCTGTTTTCCCTGCATTTAACATGAGGTGGTTCATCTGGTACCAGTCTACAAAGCTCTGGATCCACTGTCTGTACTGTGACTCATCGTCTTCTGTGATTAGACAGACTGTTGCAGAGTCATCAGAGAACTTCTGCAGGTGGCAGCCTGATGAGCTGATGGAGAAGTCTGCAGTGTAGAAGGTGAACAGAAATGGTGTCAACACAGTTCCCATCCTGCAGCTCAGCTTGTCAGAGACACAGCTCCATGTCCTCACATACTGTGGTCGACCAGTGAGGTAATCCAGTAGCCACTGGGAGAGTTCGCGTTCCGCTCCTGACTGCTCAGATTTTGGTCAGATTTGAGAGATTTTTCACCCATTTCTAGTCACCTACAGCCTGTGCATTCAGTTTGTGACCTGAAATTTTTTCAATGCTTTTGAAACATCACTGAAGTTGTCCTGCAGCAGCACCTCCATTTATCCCCTGCAGTTCTTTTTTGCCTCTGTGATCTTGTTGAGCTTCTGTGTTGAAAGCTCTTTTGGTTGTTGCCTTTTTATATTTTCTGTGTAAAAAAAAAGTTGGCAAATCAGTCAAATCCAGTCCATGCAACAACAGTGGCAATGGCTTATAAAAAGTGGGAAATCACTATGCTCATTTCAAAATATTTTTACAAAAGACTAGAAATTTTTGGAGGTTTTTTATTGTCATCCAGGCGTTTTTTGTCATTCCTTTAAATGGCATTCCTTGCATTTAATTTCAGAGAATGTACTTCAAGGCTGGACTATTGTAATTCTTTACTATCAGGAAGTCCACAAAATGCAGTTCAAAGTCTTGAGCTGATCCAAAATGCTGCAGCAAGAGTTCTTGCTGCAGCATTTTGGATGCTGCAGCAAGAACTCTTGCAGCAGCTCTGTTCCTAACAGAGCACTTTGCTCTCAGACTGCAGGTCTGCTGGTGGTTCCTAGAGTCTCTAAAAGCAGAATGGGAGGCAGATCCTTTAGCTATCAGGCTCCTCTCCTGTGGAACCAACTCCCAGTTTTGGTCCGTGAGGCAGAATCCCTGTCTACGTTTAAGACTAATCTTAAAACTTTCCTTTTTGACAAAGCTTATAGTTAGAGTGGCTCATGTTACCCTGAGCTACCTCTATAGTTATGCTGCTATAGGCTTAGGCTGCTGGAGGACATCAGGGCCTATTTTTCTCACTCTACTGAGTTCTACTGTTTTCCAGTTTTGCATTGCTTGTCGTCATTTCAGCTTTTAACTTTTTGTTCTCTCTCTTTTTTTCTTCATAGTAGGTACACCTGGTCTGGCGTTCTGTTGACTGTGACATCCAAAGAAGACGGCTCACCCGCTATTACCATCTAATGTAGAACAGATTACTGTCAGGATGCAGCTTATGGCTGCATGCTGAGCCTCTCTCCCTCTCTCTCGTTCCTGCGCAGCCTGATCGGTTCCACCTGTCAGGCTGCAATCAACCTCCAACTGCTCCCACCTGGTTCCACCCTTATTTAAGACTCACCTCATTCTGCTCTTGTTGCCGGTCCGTAGTGTCCACTCCTGCTCAGTCTCTGCCAGTATCCTGTGTCAGCTCAGTTTTTGTTGCAGTCAGCCTGAAGTCGTTGCTTCTAGTTGGTTTTGGTTCAAGTCATTTCTCTAAGACTCTGCTCAGCTCTGCTTCATCGGACGTTCTCAAGTTCCTGAGCTGTTTCCACGTTCTCAAGTTCCCACTGCAGTTCCACGTTCTCAAGTTCCCACTGCAGTTCCACGTTCTCAAGTTCCTGAGCTGTTTCCACGTTCTCAAGTTCCTGAGCTGTTTCCACGTTCTCAAGTTCCTGCAGCTGTTTCCACGTTCTCAAGTTCCGCAGCTGTTTCCACGTTCTCAAGTTCCTGCTGCAGTTCCACGTTCTCAAGTTCCTGGGCTGTTTCCACGTTCTCAAGTTCCCGCTGCAGTTCCATGTTCTCAAGTTCTCCGCTCGAGAGTTCCTCCCGGTCAGTCTCTCTGCGATCCTCCTGCCGGCCAACTTCTGCACCCTTCATCTCCGTCCATAAAAGACTCTGGTTCCTCTCGTCATTCACCTTCCATCCTGTTCAATAAAACTCACTTTAAGAACTAGCTCTGTGTGTGCGTGCTGTGTCCGGGTTCATCCAAAGACAAATCATGACAATTACTAGATCAATGTGTGCTTCTGTGCTTTTTTGTCTGTCTTGTTGTGTCTCTGCTCTGTCTTCTGTAACCCCCAGTCGGTCGAGGCAGATGACCGTTCATACTGAGCCCGGTTCTGCTGAAGGTTTTTCCTTCCCGTTAATGGGGAGTTTTTCTTTCCGCTGTCGCTTCATGCTTGCTCAGTATGAGGGATTGCTGCAAAGCCATGGACAATGCAGACGACTCTCCCTGTAGCTCTAGGCTTCTCCAGGAGTGAATGCTGCTTGTTGGGACTTTGAAGCAATCAACTGGTTCCCTTATATAGGAGATTTTTGACCAATCTGTATAATATGATTGAATTTGACTTTGTAAAGTGCCTCGAGATGACATGTTTCATGAATTGGCACTATATAAATAAAATTGAATTGAACTTTGTGTTTAAAGAGATTAAGATATCATTGCAATTTTACTGGAAGTAAACTTCAAACTGCAGGAAGCACAGACATGTTTTGAATAGGACCAGTCTTACTGGACAGTTCTTGTATTGTTAGAGATGAAAAAGAAAATCAGTTCAAGCATTATTTAAATATATGTTTTAGGCATTGGTCTTTCAGTCAGTTCTGTTTTCTCACTAGCTGATGTTGGATTAAGAGACCAATGTGTTCAAAGGCTTGTAACGCTCAATGCTTTGGATTAATTTGCATTGACACAGACACAGACACACACACACACACACACACACTGATTTAAGCAAAGTATTTTCATTCCCCGGCAGCACTTCCATCCTAGTGAGTCCTCTGACACTTCAATGTTCCACATGGCAGACCAAAGTACAGCCAGCGTCTCTGCAAATGTAGCGCTCACTTGAAACACATGCTCTATCTGTCTAGTTCTCACTCACAAAGACCCCTACAGGATATAATCACAGGTTTCTGCGCTTACAGTGAAAATACCTTCTGCCTGCTCTGACACTAAGAAAATATCGATCTGATTTTAGCCAATTTGCAAGCAGTTACATGTAGAATGAAATACATACTTCCCACCATTTCACATCCTGAGCTTTTATTCCCTTTCCCTTCAAATAAACTCACTGCACATCTAGAATATACTAATCCATAACACTGACAATTTCATTAGACTACTTTCATCTTGTTAAAAAGAATGTGAATCAGCGTTGTAAACCCCTGAAAGGCTTTTAGTGCAACCATAATTGGTTGCAAGATTATGTTTTGTCTGATCCCACCAAATCAAGTCATATAGAACAAAGGGTTTTTATACGAAAGGCGGGGTACACCCTGGACAGGTCGCCAGTCTGTCGCAGGGTTTTAAATGACAGAATAATTTATAAAGGTAAAACAAATGTCAAACATCTTCCTTTCTAACTGATAAAGCTGTGTTGATCCATGGGTGTTAGGGCTTGGGTTTTCATTTATCTTTGTTTTCTGATCATTTACGAGTTCTTTATAATTATCCTTTGGGTTTTTCTATATCACTTCATTCATCTGCATTCTTTAATGTGGCTACGTTTTATTAGTTCATTCCTTTGTCTTTGGATTCTTAATTTTTCTTGTGTTCTGAGCATTTTGTTTTATTATTAGACTAGTTCAGCTCCTTCTTTATTAATTAGTTTTAGTAACATTTTTTACTCTGATTACCCCGTATGTTCCTAACAGAGCACTTTGCTCTCAGACTGCAGGTCTGCTGGTGGTTCCTAGAGTCTCTAAAAGTAGAATGGGAGGCAGATCCTTTAGCTATCAGGCTCCTCTCCTGTGGAACCAACTTCCAGTTTTGGTCCGTGAAGCAGACACCCTGTCTACTTTTAAGACTAATCTTAAAACCTTCCTTTTTGACAAAGCTTATAACTAGAGTGGCTCATGTTACTCTGAGCTACCTTTATAGTTTTGCTGCTATAGGCTTAGGCTACTGGAGGACATCAGGGCCTATTTTTCTCACTCTACTGATTTTTACTGTTCTCCAGATTTGCATTGCATTACATTGAAATGACTGTTGTCATTTCAGCTTTTAACTTTTTGTTCTCTCTCTTTTTTCTTCATAGTAGGTACACCTGGTCTGACGTTCTGTTAGCTGTGACATCATCCAGGGAAGACGGCTCACCACTATTACCATCTAATGTAGAACAGATTACTGGATCAATGTGTGCTTCTGTGCTTTTTTGTCTGTCTTGTTGTGTCTCTGCTCTGTCTTCTGTAACCCCCAAGTCGGTCGAGGCAGATGACCGTTCATACTGAGCCCGGTTCTGCTAGAGGTTTTTCCTTCCCGCTAACGGGTGTTTTTTCTTTCCACTGTCGCTTCATGCTTGCTCAGTATGAGGGATTGCTGCAAAGCCATGGACAATGCAGACGACTCTCCCTGTGGCTCTACGCTTCTCCAGGAGTGAATGCTGCTTGTCGGGACTTTGATGCAATCAACTGGTTTTCTTATATAGGGACATTTTTGACCAATCTGTATAATCTGACCCAATCTGTATAATATGATTGAACTTAACTTTGTAAAGTGCTTTGAGATGACATGTTTCATGAATTGGCGCTATATAAATAAAATTGAATTGAATTGAATTAACATTTTTGCTGTCAGCACTTTATGATCTATACTAAAACTGAACCTGTATCCAGGCACTATCCCATTCCCTAATCTCCCATAGTAAATATAGTTCTAGTTTTAGTTATATTGTCAGCATTTGTATGTGCAGGAGATGCATCCAATGTGTTTATTTTGGATAAATTCAGAGGGCGAGTAAGCAGTTAATCTCAGCGTGGCCAAAAACTAAATGGATTTTCACCAATCCTAAAACAACTGAGTATCCAACCATTGCATACAAAACGGAGCGATTCAAGAATTAGATAAGGGACATAAATGGTAAATGGCTTGCATTTGTATTGTGCTTTTATTAGTCCGACGACGCCAAAGCGCTTTACATTACAATCAGTCATTCACCCATTCACACACACATTCACACCATGATGGTGGTTAGCTATGGTAGTAGCCACAGCTGCCCTCGGGCAGACTGCCATACATTGGCGCCACCAGGCCCTCTGACCACCGTCAGCAGGCAATGCAGGTGAAGTGTCTTGCCAGAGGAGACAACGACTGAGACGGTTGGATCGGGCAACCCGCCAATTCTAGGACGAACTCCCTAACTCCTTCAAAAGTGACTATAACTATGACTGTTCTGTATGTCAATTTGTATGTTCTGCTTTAATGGTGTATTTGTTTTGTACTCCTCCTAACTGGGACAAGAACTTCATGAAGTTTGAATTACAACAGAGAATATTTGAGCTTGCTGAGCAACCCAGCGTACAGTTGCCACAATAAAATATTTCTCATTAAACCATAAAATGTGGAGAAATGTATTGGTGTCATCTTGTATCACCAGCAGTCATTACCAAAAAACAATATCCCAAAATTTTCTCACCTGTTACTGGAACACTCTGACCTCAGGTGTGGTGTCATTGCCCGCTCCAAGCTCTGACTTCTAAAATAAAACAAACGCAGGGTACATCTCAGATTGGGCCATTACTTTTGAAGTTTACATATTTTCACAGTGCAAGAGTGGAGTTTTCGCAGTCCAGAAACACCCAAGCAAGCTTACTTGTAACTCTGAAATATACTTAGGTGTGAGTTTAGGCGGAAAGAGCTACTTAACCAAATAATAAACATAAACCAGAACAGAACGTGACAACATAAACAGATGGATCTATGTATACCCCAGCCCTCTTCACTAACACAAAGTTTTGTAACACAAAGCACCAAACATTCATAGCATGTTTGGTCGTCTTTCAGTTGTGACATTGCAGTTATTGATCTAAACTGTACTGTGTTCTGACTTTAACGACTGATGGCTCCAGGGTCTTCTGTCCTGTTACCTGAACATTGGGGCATTTTTCACATGGCCAAACAAACAGATGAAGTAAAGAGGTGTCCAGAATAATAACAAACTCCTCCAAACATTTCACTTACTGAAACATTCTTTGTACAGCAGTGATCCTGGAACAGTGACATTCCTAATGGCCCCTCATTTCTTCCAAGTGTCACGCTAAGAGGGATGTTTTTTAATGTTATTCTCCTGCAAAGCTGAGGAGGCCGACAAGTCAATTATATTTCGAGTCATTGAAGCAGCAATTCTCTTATCAGTGACCTGTCAGCTTTGATCCAAGGGGAAGCTGTGCTTGATAAACAGGCTTGTGTAATGGTTCTGACATCCGAAGTGAAACTCATCACACCTCCAAGCAGCAAGTGTGGAGCCATACTGAGGCAGAGCAGGTAAAAACATTTTGATGTCCATAAAAATGTACAACACACCTGCGTCTGGGACCTAAAGCTTTGTGGACTCTCATAACTGAAACAAGTACATGTGAATTACAATGAAACTATATGTATGAGCTGTGCTCCATTATGCACAAACTGCTGCATGACTCCTGTTGTGCAATTATACACTGTTTAAAGTTATTTAATGTTTAATAAATAACTCTCTGTCTGTTAGGTATTGTCTGGTGGATATCAGCTCTTAAGCTCTTAAACTGATATCAGGACAATATTGAAAGGGATGATTCGAGCACTGGCGATCTTTTAACAGCAAACTCTGCACACACAGAATACGGAGTCACAACTTCTCTTCAAGTTTAAGAATTTATTAACAAAAATAAAATGAACATCCAAAAAACATCACTATATAATGCTGTTTATCTGAATTAACACTATATTTCAATCAACAAATCTTCTCTACTAGGCTAGTGAAACTTAACTAAAACTACTAAGCAAAATGAATATAAAAAGAAGCTAAGCTAAGGAACTATGTACATGCAAAAGAACACAAAAGACAAAACAAAAGTGGTTGATCATCATTAGAATAATTCAGTGAATCCTGGTTCACTGCAGATCTGAACAATAAGAACATTGAATGATCTTAAATTAGCTTTACTAATTTAGAACAACATTTGGCATGTGTTTCAACCCATTTACAATGCAAATCCTGAGTTAAACAAAACATTACTTGAAATGTAATATTTTAAAAAATGATTTGCTCATTAAAATTATTTACTATAGGAACACTCGATTTTATTAATGCAATTATACCTCCCGGAGCTAGGGGTCGCTGTAGCGATCGGTCGTTCAAATCGGCTAATCCTAAAGTTAAACGTCTTTAAATCGACATTAATATTCAATATTAATGTGGTAATAACGCTCATAGCACTATCGGACGATGGTGGAGCGAAACGAACAAGCCTTATGCTTGAAACGAGCCTCTTTCGGGCCTATACGGGAACTGGAAGTTATCAGAAGCAAATAGCGTTTTGGCTAGCGGATTTTCGGTGCTATCTTTAAAAGCTTCGGCTTTATTTTTAGCCATAATGAGTGAGCCGGATAACATAAACATTAATACCACATCAATGTATGAAACCCTTGTGGAGATAAAGTTTGTTATAACCATAAAAACACACTCGAATCACATTGGCAATGGCATGATATCAACATGCTACGGGAGCTATGTCGCTCAGCCCCTTTGTGTTTAAAACACCATGTGGACTCATTACACAAGATTTCCAAACAAACCATTTAACTCTTCCTGTGGTTTCTCTGCCCAACCTGTCGATGCCTCGTGTGAGTTCGGTTCATTTTGGCCATCCAAGAAACAGCAATGGAAAAGCAGGAGATATGTTGATCCTTTCAGCCGCGGGCTAGCCTGCGGCTCTGATTTGCCCGGTGAGGTCCTCCGGGTGAAGAGAGATTTCTCCCCTGTGCTGGCTTGTGGGTCTTTCGAGGCCCATGTGGCCCCATGCATGGCTGGCCGGTCTCAGCCAGCGCGGGCCCTGTCCTCCAGAGCAGACCCAGGAAGAAGAAGTGTAGTGAAAACTGTGAAGGGAGCTGAGAGGTGCAGTCGGAAGGGATCCTCTGTGGGGAGTGGTCTAGCTCAACACCAGGGGCACCCCTGCTGTGAGGCTGTCTCAGCCTGAAAGTGTGAAATTCTTTTGCTCACAAACCCCTTTTCAGTTGGCCTCCGTTTACATGTTCAGAATTCAATCTGACTTAATTTTTCTCATCATGGCTTTAATATCATGGCACAACACTCCTGTTGTTTGAAGCACCTAAGATTAAATAGGCAGCAGATAAAGGCACTGATGATGAAACACAAAAGAAAAAGAGAAATCTCCCTGCTTTGTTAGCTTTAACTGCTTTTTATACCGTAGTAGTTGAGTGCAAGAAGCACATGGCTTTAATGTGTCTGCTTTTCTAGTTTATATCCAGCCAGTCATTAACCATACACTGTTGCCTTTCTGACTGTAATCTTGGAGGTCTGCTCTCATTGTCTCAAGAGTTAATTGTTATGTTTTGAACAAAAGCAACTGTTAGAGAAACCATTGAAGAATGAGCCCATGCTGCCAAATGACTGTTTCCACAGTAGTGTCAGAAATAACTAGAAGTCTATCATCTTGTTCATGGTCAGTCATAGGTCAGCCCAGCTTATCAAATCGGGGTCTCTGCTGGCTTCACCTGTATGAGAATCAACAGTTATAGTTTATTCTTTCCAACCCACAGTAAGGTTGAACAACATATTGCAAATACATTATCATCACAATATCAGTGTGTGCAATATTCATGTAATATTTAGCCATTCGGAAAGCAGCAGCAGCTGATGCTCACATTGGACACACAAGATTGTCCAAAATGCTTTAGGCCACAGAGTGATGAAAGCACAGATGAGACAGAGAAAAGAAGAAAATAGGCATGTATATCACAACTGATATCGTCATCAAAAAAATTTACCAACATCATCACCATAGGAAGAATTGGTCATATCTTGCTTTAACCACACTCAGGTCCTTGAAAGTTGCACCCACTTACTTATATAGGTCTGATAATATCTTCGGTGAACCCTGGGCAAACACATTTAGTGAATGGTATTAATAATAAATTTTATTTTTAATTTATTTTATTTTACAAGCGCCTCTCAAAACACTCAAGGTCACTGTACAAATGACAGCAAAAAACAAAACAAAACAACAACACTAGACAAAAACATCCAATAAGCTATATGGAGCAGTACCATACAGAATAAGGAGTAAACAGTCTTGAAAAGGACTATCTATTGATGAGGCGGCCTCTAGTTCTTCCTGTCTGATTCACTACGGCCCGCCTTACCCAGTTCGTAAATTTGGCAGCGAAGGAAGAAAACAGTTATCAGAGACAAAACACTAGAAATACACATATATTTGTTATAACTGGAATTCCAAGGGAGGACACACACTTACAACGTCATCCTAAAGCTCATGTATTAAAACACAGATTTCGCCCTTCTGTGCCGGTTGCAAGCGCGTGTCTGCCGAACACAACCCAGGGGCGAGTCTTTTGATTAGGCTGGCCGGCCCCTCATGGAGTAACTGGCGGGTGAGGTCCACGCACACACTCAGTCTCTATAGTACTTATCTTCTCACAAGCAAAACAGATCCACATTCCAGTATCAAACAGGGTACATCAATAAAACATTGTGTGGCTCTTAGTTGCCTGGTATCTCACACAATTTATTGCCTGTTAGTGACCCTGGAGACTCCGTCCTCTTTGCACTACAGGCCACATGGTTTAACCATATTATTCAAAACTTGGGTAAGTCTTACTGCTTTAAGAACAATATATGATTAATACAAAAACTGATTATATATTTCCATAGCACTATCCATTATGCTTGAGTCATTAGGTTAGGAATGGCTTTTCGGCAGGTTCAGAAGTAAGTAGCTGGAAAGAGGTACATTTATTGGGGTACCAGCTCTGCTTTTAGGCAAGGGTGCAATGAAGTCATAGAAGACTACAGGAACTGCAGTCTGCTCACAGTCCAAGCCAAAAAATTAGTTTGCTGTTTTTGGGCTTTGCAGAGAGTCAATGATTAGAATCAAAGATGGATTCAGTGGCTGTTCAGTTCCATAGCTGAAACAGAACTCTGATAGTATAAACTCTTAAAAGTCTTTGTTCTTTTGTTTCTCCTCCTCTCTCATTGGTAGATATGAAACGATGGCTTTTCTTTGACAGCCTGATAGGTGCGCCCTGCATTCAGCTTGGGAACTGAAAAGCTCACTACAGAGCAACCAGTATTGAGCCTATGTATAATTTAGAGGAGGGCACCATTGTCCGCAGCTGAAAGGCCTACTCCAGAGGCAAGTGCATAACGATATATAGAGAAGAACCCACTGGTAGTGAGGATACGTCTTGTCAAAATACCTCTAAAATCGGTGGTGTGGTGAGCTCGACCATATTCCCTGTTATTCACAAATTAAGAGATAATTTGGACATTAAATGTATTACATAAAATAGATAACACAAAGAGCTCTGTAATTGTGTGTTTTGACTGTTTTTCTTTCTTAAAAGGATCAAGCATTCATGTATTAAATGAGTGAAATAATGATTATTTTAATGCAGTGGATGTGTCAGACAGGCTGAGGAGAAAATAGATTTGAACATGGTCAGTTGAGAGGATATGGAGCAATATAGGAGTTGTCCAGCGACGGTTGGAAAGAGATAGCAGCTGCTGTCTACAGGAAATCTGCCAAGAAGAAAGAGGAAGTGGCCCGTCTGTGGCTCAGAAGAAGAGAAACAGGACAGTTTGGTTCAGCTGACCAGCTGTCTGGGGTAAAGGTGATAAGGTAATAAGGGACTTTGTGCGTTGTTCAGTAAAGGGGGATGGTTCAAAGTTTTTGCAACCTCCCAATGGTTTCCTTAACACATAAAGGAAAGATGCTTTGGATGTTCGATGCTCAGTTCTCATCTCAGAAGACACGCAACACAGAGCAGAAGAAAGAAGACCCAAGACAGAAAGAAGATCAACGAGCCAAAGTAAGAACACGTGCCCCTGTCTCTGAGAACCACCGAGACTGAGCCGTTACCCACTTTTTCGTGTTTTTCCACAATTCGGGGCCAACAATCTACAAGTCTGTCAAGAAGAATCGCTGTGGTTTTGAACTGGTCGATGAAAACAACCTGAATGTTGCAGAGATGGGAGTCGCACCCACAGGATGTCAGTTCTGAAGCTGAACCAACTTGTCGAGCAGAAGAGACGGACCTTGGACACTGGCATCAAAGCAGAGGCTCAAGGCGTGAGTCTTTGAGAGTGGGACATTAATGGGACATCAGGGTTGCCATCAAGAGGAGGGAAGTTTTTAGGTTGAACAACCCCTCATCCAGAAATCGAAAAAACTTTGGGTCTTTGTCCGCGGTTTGGGTCAGTCTGCTCCTCTAAATTTGAAAGCCTCTCCTGAACACATTAGTAAGCAGCCTTAGATAAGAGTTAGGAAGTTGATTAAATTTTAATTTGTGATTTGTTAAATTGCTTATTGCTGTTGCTAATTCCCTGTTGAAGCATACTAATTAAAATTGTATTAGAAGTTGTGGACATTCACTTATTGAGTCAACAGTTATTTGAGTTCTTCAATGGTTGTAAAACAGACATGGTGCATGGTTCTAAAATTATTTAGGAGGCCTTTAAAGGTTGCCTGTAGTCCAAACTTTAAACACCCTTGGGGACTTTTGAGTTTCTAAAAATGTACCGATCCAGTAACAAGTGCCGTTGTATAAAAGTAGGAGCCACCTTTAACTAGGGTGGTGGTCGGGAAATAGATTGCCTCAGGCTACTAGGTTATCTATCCATCGTTTCGGCCCAAAGTTTGACCAGTGTTCACACCATGAGTTGCCTCTGATTATAGCTAACGTGGTAAGGTGTTTTTATTTTTTGTACTATTCCCCTGAGATAACAAAAAAAAAACATACACAAATTCATTAACCTATCCAGTTTCAATTTTTGTTGTTCTTTTTTTCCCCCAATAGGTCTTTCTCCTGCTAATTTTTTTGCTTGCAATTTTTGGTTCCCATAACAGCGGAGGATACCACTGTAGTTAATAAACATGAGGTTGGACGAACACTAGGAAGTCTCACGTTCAACATTTTGTCTTTTTTATAGACGTGTACATTTTTATAGACGTGTAGAGTCTCTAAAAGTAGAATGGGAGGCAGATCCTTTAGCTATCAGGCTCCTCTCCTGTGGAACCAACTCCCAGTTTTGGTCCGTGAGGCAGACACCCTGTCTACTTTTAAGACTAATCTTAAAACTTTCCTTTTTGACAAAGCTTATAGTTAGAGTGGCTCATGTTACCCTGAGCTACCTCTATAGTTCTGCTGCTATAGGCTTAGGCTACTGGAGGACATCAGGGCCTATTTTTCTCACTCTACTGATTTCTACTTGTCGCCACTATCCCACCGTGTGGATCAGTGCAGTCAGGTTGGCACGAGCGGTGGAACAAACAAGGTTGGTACCAATGAACAAAAATTGAGAGGTCAAGCAGTTTTAATGTCCTCAGTTTCCATGTCCTTTTATTTTCCATTCAAAAAAAGTCCAAAAAGTGCAAGTGCATTCAAAAAAAGTGCAAGTGCAGTCCGTATATGCATGGAGGTTAAGCAGTTTAGTGTTTTTACCTAGTAGCAGCAGGTGGCATTCAGGAAACTCCAACAATCCAACTCATGACTGAATGAACAAGATGGCTTTTTAAAGGGGCCACGCCCAACTAGGTAAAAACCACTTAAAACAACTAGGGGTGTACAAACATTAGTTACTTTAAAACTAATGTAAAATTCCTCCAATAAAAACCCACCAATAATTATGTAGAAATAAACCCATTAATTAAATAGACAAAATCCTAAAATAAACACTATTGCAATAAATAATTCTCCAGCAGTTCTAAAACCAGTAAACAACTCCCCCCTGCCTTCTTTGTTCTTGGTCTGGCCCGGAAGGTTTCAAATAGGTGTCTGGTCTCTGGGGAATCTTTTTGCCAGACACCTGGACACAAGAAGAAGAAGGTTAGAAAAAAAAAAGAAACATTACACCACTCTAAAACCCTTTAAAACATACCACATACACTACACACTGACACCTAAAAGATATCACCAAAATTACATTCATTCTTATTTCTACAGGCTGGAGCCTGGGGATGTGCAAATTAGTAAAAACTTTAAAGTGCAGTGTGCCATCCAAAGTGCTATATGCATGTTCAAGCGTTTCAGGTAAGAGCTCTCTTTTTACTTCACAGTAACGAACCGGGTCTTCGTTACATTTCCCCCTCCCTCTCCTTGAGGCGGAGCCTCAGTCCTCAGCCATCCTCGAAAGACTGTCCGCCACCACGTTAGTCTTGCCTGGCCGATACTGGACTGAAAACTCATAGGGTTGTAGAGAGAGGTACCAGCCAGAGATTCGGTTGTTGGAATCCCTCATGCGATGTAGCCACTGGAGCGCACGATGGTCGGTCTCCAGCGTGAAGTGACGTCCCAGCAGGTAGTATCTGAGCGAGTCTACAGCCCACTTGACTGCCAGACACTCCTTCTCCACTGTAGAATACCTCGTTTCACGGTCCAACAGCCTCCGACTGAGAAACACAACAGGTCTCCTTTCACCCTCCTTCTCCTGGATCAGGACTGCTCCGAGTCCCACCGCAGAAGCATCCGTCTGAAGGATGAAAGGCTGACTGAAGTCTGGGCTGTGGAGAACAGGCTCTTTACATATGGCCTCCTTCAAATCCTTGAAAGCCTTCTCACACTCCTCAGTCCAGCACACTTTGTTGGAAGCTGCCTTTTTAGTCAGACTTGTGAGAACAGCACATCGGTCAGAAACTTTAGGCACAAATTTTCTGTACCACCCCACCAGACCTAAAAAGCTTCTCACCTTCCTTTTCGTAGTGGGGACTGGGAAGTCTCGAATTGCGTCCATCTTATCAACTTGTGGCTGTATCTTGCCATAGCCGATGGTGAAACCCAGGTACTGCACCTCCTGATGGGCCACTGCACATTTCCGGGGGTTGATAGTCAGCCCAGCAGCCTTAATCCTTTGCAGCACCTCCTGGAGATGGTGTAGATGCTCCTCCCACGAGTGGCTGTAAATAACAACATCATCCAGGTAGGCAGCTGAAAAGTTAGTGACGTCTCTCAGAATGTAGTCCATCAGGCGTTGAAAGGTTGCTGGGCCCCCCTGCAGACCAAATGGCATTACTCTAAACTGGTACATACCAGATGGCGTCCGGAAGGTTGTCAATTCCTTTGCTTCATGGGCCAGTGCAAGCTGCCAATAACCCTTGCTGAGGTCCAATGTCGTGATGAACGTGGCTCCTCCTACTCGCTCCAGCAAGTCATCTATGCGAGACATTGGGTATGGATCAAAACTGGAAACACTGTTCAGGTATCTAAAGACAAAGCAAAATCGCAAAGAACCATCCTTCTTGGGCACCAACACAACTGGGCTGCACCATTCGCTACTTGAGTGTTCAATGATTCCAAGTTCAAGCATCAGCAAAATCTCTTTCTTTAATACTGGGACCAACCGCTCTGGTATCCTGTAGCTCTTTTGCCGGACTGGGGCCTCCTTTTTCAGCTGGATTTTATGCTGGACCAGAGAGGTAAAACCTGGGGTTTCCTGGAACAGAGTTGGGTCAATGAGAGGCAAGATGGCTTCCTGTTCAGAGGGAGAGAGATGGGAGAGGTCAATTGTAGCAGGCTCCTCCACACAAGTGGGAAAATATTTTTCTGGCACCTCTTCGTCCTTCACAGCTCGGACAAGCAGCTGCTGTTGAGGCTCATGGAACTCTTTTAAAAGATTCACATGGAAAACCTGGTGCTTCTTCACTCTCTCAGGCATGTAAAGCTCATATGTAACTTTACCCACTCGTTTGGTTACTTCATAGGGTCCATGCCATTTAGCCAACAACTTGTTATCACTAGTCGGTAACAACAGCAGTACCTTTTGGCCCGGTGTGAAGACTCTGTCTCTGGCCTTCCGATCAAACCAGGTTTTCTGTTGCTGCTGCGATTCCTTCAGGTGCTCCCGCGCCAAAGCCGCCATTGCCTCCAGTCTCTCTCTCATTGTGATGACGTATGAGACTATGTTGTCATCGTCACTCTCCGTCTGATCCCAATAGTCTTTCAACAGGTCCAGCGGTCCTCTCACTTGCCGTCCATAAAGTAGTTCGAATGGAGAGAAGCCCGTCGAAGCTTGAGGGACCTCTCGGTAGGCAAACAGTACATAAGGAAGCCACTGGTCCCAGTCAGTGCCTGTAGTTGAGACAAACTTGCGCGGCATGTTTTTCAACGTCTGGTTATAGCGTTCTACCAGCCCGTCCGTTTGGGGGTGGTAAGGTGTGGTCCTGATCCCCTTCACCCCCAACAGCTGGTAGACCTGCTTAAGCATCTTAGACATGAAATTAGTACCGCAGTCTGTCAAGATTTCCTTGGCTACCCCCACTCTGGAAAAGAGCTGCAATAAACAACTAGCTACTTGTTTAGCTTTAATTGAACGCAGTGGGAAAGCTTCAGGATATCTGGTAGCATAATCACACATGACTAATATATATCTGTTCCCTGCTTTGCTTCTCTCGAGTGGACCCACTATGTCCATGCCTATTCTCTCGAATGGCGTACCAATTATTGGGAGAGGTTGCAAATGGGCTGGCTTAACTCCTTTATTTGAGGTCAACTGGCATGTTTTACATGATTTACAAAATTTTGAAACCTGCGTGTACATTCCCGGCCACACAAAACGACTTCCAATTCTGTGCAGGGTTTTCTGAAAAGCCATGTGACCTGCCCATGGGATAGAATGACCCAGTTCCATAACCTGCTGTCTAAATTGACAAGGCAAAGCCAAAGCCTCAATTTTATCATGGATTTGGTACAAAATACCATTCTTAATTATGTAGCTCATTTCATCAAGACAGTGTGGTTCACCCTTTTTAATTCCTTCCTGCTCCATCACCTTTTAAAACCACGGTGCAAGGGACTGGTCTTGTTTTTGCAGTGCACCAATGTCTTTGGGAATATCAAAAACAAGTGGACCAAGGGGTTTTTGCAGACTGGACTCATTTTTCAGAGAACCCATGAATTTCTCCTTTCTTCTCTGAACCTTTGTCTTCCTAGCCTTTCCTGCTTGGACATCAAACTCTTCCCCCCAAAATGGAAGCTCCTCCAACATCCCCCTAGCACTCTGTGCTCTAGTGAGGACATGCACCGAAACAGATTGAGGCTCTACAGAAAAAACAGTATCTGCAGGCTGAGTACTGTCTGAATCTGTCATCAATTCTAGAAGGGTAGGAACATCATTACCAAGGATCACATCAAAAGGTAAGTTTTTAGCTAGGGCTACATTCAGCAGGTAAGTCTGACCACCCACTGTCAGATAAACATCAGCTGTTGGGTAAATATGCTCATCCCCATGTATGCAAACAAGTGGTGTTTTTTCCCCAGACCACTTCTCTTTCGGGACCAAACTAGTCCGGACTACAGACTGGAAACAACCCGAGTCACAAAGTGCCTCTGTTTTTCGGCCATTTACTAGCACTGGTGTGGTGCGTCTCCTGTCTTGTGTCAGTACCGCAACTGGCCTCGGTACTGAGAACATGACAGAGGATTTTGACTTAAGTGCTGGACAAAACTGCTGTGTATGGCCTAAACTATCACAGTTATAGCACCTAACATCCTGCATCTGTGTCTTCTTTAAGTGTCTTTCAGCTGGTCGTGTTTGATACAGAGATGGCTTTCTATTACCCCCTAGACCAGGACCACCACCTTGATCACCCCCAAAGGACTTACTTGGTTGCCTGTTGAAGCGAGACTCCCGGCTGAAGTAAGCAGTCCTGGTTCCCTTCCGTGCCGTAACGAACACATGTGCGAGATGGGCCGCTTCTTCTGCTGAGGAGGGGTCGTGCTCACGAATCCAGACTTCCAGCTCTGGGTTGACCATACGGAGGAACTGCTCCAGGATAATTTTCTCACAAATTTGCTTCTTCGTAGATTTCTCTGGTTGAACCCAGCGAAAAAACAAGTCTCTGAGGCGCACATAAAGTTCTCGTGGCGTCTCATCAGGTTCAAGCTTCAGAGCTTGGAACCGTCTTCGGTAAGTCTCATCATTGATCTCGTACTTTTCCAGAATTGCTTCTTTCACCTTATCATAATCGTCTGAATCACGAACGTCCATGAAGATGAAAGCGCTGCGTACTTTGCCGGTCAGGAGGGGAACTAACCGGACCGCCCACTCTTCTGCTGGCCACCGACAAACTTGGGCCATGCGCTCGAATTTGGTGAGGAAATGTTCAATATCGTCCTCAGGCGACAGGGGGTGTAGCCTTGGCTCCATCTGTGGTTTGTAACCCGTGCTGTAGGCTCTGCTTGGTCCTTCCATATCACCGTCATTTTCACCATCTGCCTCACCGTCATTTTCACATGATGGCAGCACTCTTCTTTGCCTGGGCTCATCAATCTCATCAGGCCCAGTCTGAATCAATTGTACCTGCTGCTGGATGTCTTTAAACTGCTGCTGGACCATTTTCCATCGCTGCTCTTGGATCACCCCAATTTTCCCCATTTTCTTGTCACGAGCTTCTTGCTGACTCAGCATCAACTTCACAAGCCCCGTCAGCTCCTCCATCTTGTCTTTAGGAGAGCTGGTCGACGCTGCCCCCTGATGTTGAGCTGAAACCACGGCTCCTTCATCAGGCTCCTCTCGCTTTCCTCTCGTCATCATCTTCCTTGTAGGTACTCACTGAGGCAGGATACTCCTGACACCAAATGTCGCCACTATTCCACCGTGTGAATCAGTGCAGTCAGGTTGGCACGAGCGGTGGAACAAACAAGGTTGGTACCAATGAACAAAAATTGAGAGGTCAAGCAGTTTTAATGTCCTCGGTTTCCATGTCCTTTTATTTTCCATTCAAAAAAAAGTCCAAAAAGTGCAAGTGCATTCAAAAAAAGTGCAAGTGCAGTCCGTATATGCATGGAGGTTAAGCAGTTTAGTGTTTTTACCTAGTAGCAGCAGGTGGCATTCAGGAAACTCCAACAATCCAACTCATGACTGAATGAACAAGATGGCTTTTTAAAGGGGCCACGCCCAACTAGGTAAAAACCACTTAAAACAACTAGGGGTCTGATTGCCCCGTACGTTCCTAACAGAACACTTCGCTCTCAGACTGCAGGTCTGCTGGTGGTTCCTAGAGTCTCTAAAAGTAGAATGAGAGGCAGATCCTTTAGCTATCAGGCTCCTCTCCTGTGGAACCAACTCCCAGTTTTGGTCCGTGAGGCAGACACCAGTAGGCTTAGGCTACTGGAGGACATCAGGGCCTATTTTTCTCACTCTACTGAGTTCTACTGTTTTCCAGTTTTGCATTGCTTGTCGTCATTTCAGCTTTTAACTTTTTGTTCTCTCTCTTTTTTTCTTCATAACTGGTTTGGCGTTCTGTTAGCTGTGACATCATCCAGGGAAGACAGATCACCCGCTATTACCATCTAATGTAGAACAGATTACTAGATCAGTGTGTGCTTCTGTGCTTTTTGTCTGTCTTGTTGTGTCTCTGCTCTGTCTTCTCTAACCCCCAGTCGGTCGAGGCAGATGACCGTTCACACTGAGCCTGGTTCTGCTGAAGGTTTTTCCTTCCCGTTAATGGGGAGTTTTTCTTTCCGCTGTCGCTTCATGCTTGCTCAGTATGAGGGATTGCTGCAAAGCCATGGACAATGCAGACGACTCTCCCTGTGGCTCTACGTCCCTACAAGCAGTGAATGCTGCTTGTAGGAACTTTGATGCAATCAACTGGGTTCCCTTATATAGGACATTTTTGACCAATCTGTATAATCTGACCCAATCTGTATAATATGATTGAATTTGACTTTGTAAAGTGCCTTGAGATGACATGTTTGATGAATTGGCGCTATATAAATAAAATTGAATTGAATTGAATAGTTATTGCTGTTTCAGTTTTATTATTTGTCTTTAGTTTATTCGTTTTCTTTATTTTTATTTTCAGTTTTGCTTCGTAGTTTTAGTGAAACATTACTAACCTAGTTTAGGATTTTGTTGACTAAAGACTTTTCACTGGATGTTGAAGTCTTTTGTTAATAAATTATTGCATCATCATGTTTCTCTCTCTCTCTCTCTCTCTCTCTCTCTCTCTCTCTCTCTCTCTCTCTCTCTCTCTATATATATATATATATATATATATATATATATATATATATATATATATATATATATATATATATATATATATATATATATATATACACACATACAGGGATGGGCACAAATACATCAAAATGTATTTCCAAATAAAATACAAAATACCCACCTTAAAATGTATCAAAATAAACTACAAAATACAGCGGCCAAAAAATGTATCAAAATAAAATATTTTTGTATTTTCAAAATACTACAAAATACTTCATTCTAAGCGCCTTTTTCTTCTATCCCTTCACTTGTACACTATCTGGAAAAACATATGCTGACCCCTCATGTTAGACACCCCAATATAAATCTCTGCCCTGAGAAATGTTCAGTAACTCAAGAAGCCCTTCCTTAAGTATACTTATTTACTCTATTGGTGGAATAGATTGCCCACTATGACTCAGTGACAATAACTCAAAGACAAACAATCCAAATAGGCCGAGGGCCACAATCTGTAGGGTGACTTTTCGTATGAACTGTCAGGGGCAACTTTCTTTCACTAGGATAAGTTGCTACACATAGCAGTGATCTCAAAACACCAATGTTCCCACGTTTTCACTTGCACATTAATAAGTTTAAGCCAATAAAAAAATTTAAACTGTAGCACTCCGGTTCAAGAGGTCACGTGATTCGAGTTTTGCTGCTCAGCCAATCAGATCGCTGTATTGTCAGCTGTGCGAGTTCAACCAGTTCATTATGGCTGCGTCTGTAAGGTGTCGTTTGCATCTGTTTCCAGACGAAGAAAGCCCAATAATAGCATTTTCTGGTGCCAGTTGGCAGAGATCTTGATGGCAAGGAAAAATAAATAGCCCAGTCCATCCATCTATCCATCCATTTTCTAACACGCTTATCCCCGCTGGGTTCGCGAGGTCCTGGTGCCGATCTCCAGCTGTCAATGGGCGAGAGGCGGGGTACAACCTGGACAGGTCGCCAGTCCATCGCAGGGCAGAAATAGCCCAGACTTTTGCCCAATTTACTGTGATATCACCAAGACCTGCTGCACAGGTGTCGTGCCAAACGACTTATCCCCGCCAGAATTTGTATCCCGTGCGTCGGGAAGGCATTCGGCTGGAAGAATGAGTCCAGTCAACTCCGCCTCATTTCCAACCTATTAGGCGTGGAAATTAAGATGTTTTACTTTTCTTGATGAAATATAGCAATGGTGTCGTTACATTATCGTTCAGTTAATCAATAAAATTGAATTGAATTGAATTGAAAAGTCAGTGGGTTAAAACTGAAAATGTAACACTTGTTAGTGCGATCATAAGGGATATCTTTGTCGGTTAAAACTCGATTGATCACTCAATATAACACCTTCTGAGAAAGTAAACAGCTCTGTGGTCATTTCCACATGTCACAAAAATATTAGCTTTACGTTATTAGATTGTCGCATGTCTGTCTGCTGAAACCAAAAATCCACCTTCCTGAGTCCATCACAGCTGTCTACTTGTTCGTCTTTTTTCTTTTTCTTTTTTGGTAGCTAAACCTGCATGAATGGATCATATAAAGCGGATTTAACGTGTGATCAAATGAACACTGAATAAAGGTACAGCCAAAATTATCAGATCTAATAAGATTTTAATTCAACCAAGAACCATATAGAGATATTACCATATTAAGAAAACGAGATATGTCGCTTTTAAAAATATTAAAAAAAATTAAGAGTTTAAAAAAATCTATTTCATTTTATTATAATGTGATCTTTAAAAATATTTAGACTTCCCAACTCTGGAGGTTAAAAGTTTTATTGATTTCAAGCACTCTCCTGATGCAGGGAATACAAATTCTGGCGGGAATAAGTCGTTTGGCACGACACCTGTTGCCTGTGCTATCCTAGTGCAGCAAGTCTTGGTGACATCACAGTAAATTGGGCAAAAGTCTGGGCTATTTCTGCCCTCCGATGGACTGGCGACCTGTTCAGGTTGTACCCCGCCTCTCGCCCATTGACAGCTGGAGATAGACACCGGCACCCCTTGCGATCCCAGCGGGGATAAGTATGTTAGAAAACGGATGGATGGATGGATGGATGGATAGATAGACGGACTGGGCTCTTTCTTTTTCCTCACCATCAAGATCTCTGCCAACTGGCACCAGAAAATGCTATTATTGGGCTTTCAAATGCTTACAACACCTTACGGAAGCAGCCATGATGAACTGGTTGAACTCGCACAGCTGACAATACAACGATCTGATTGGCTGAGCAGCAAAACTCGAATCATGTGACCTCTTGGACCGGAGCACAAAATTTATATTTTTTATCGGCTATAACTTATTAATGTGCAAGCGAAATCGTGGGAACATTGGTGTTCTGAGATCACTGCTATGTGTAGCAACTGATCCAAGTGCAAGAAAGTTGCCCCCTGACAGTTCATATGAAACTTCTTAAGGAGACGTCCTACAGATTCTGGGCCCACGGACTACAATGGATGATTTATTTAGACATTTAAACTGGTAAGCATTTTAACATTTTAAGTGATTTAACACCATAACTACCACAGTGCACAACCTTGATCAATGCAAATACCAAAAAAAGTAAAAAATAAAAAATCTGGTTGTTACATTAATACTGTAAAACAAAACAAAAAAATAAAGACAAATTGCAAACTCAATTGTTGCGATCTAAGCTTGTGAACTCAACTTGTAAGCCTTGTGCTGTGTAACCTTACCTCGTCTAAACTGTGGATCAAAAGAAGTGCTCTAGTTCTCATGTTCTGCCCTCTACTCGCCCAGATTCAACCATAATTTGTTACATTACAATATTACTGTCTTTGAATTTTGACAGTGAGCTGCATTTCTGTTACTTTCACCAAAATAACAGGAATGCAGCTCATTACACGGCAGGAGGTGATGTGGTATGGCATAATGACTGAGCTAGGCTTAAGGCTAACAAAAGAACAATATAATGGTTGCAGTTATGGCTCATGGGGCAATGTAGGCCCCAACGGCCAAAGGTCACTCACAACTTAATCTAGTAAAATATAGCCATAGTGAAATTGTATGTTGACTTTAAATAGTTCTCATCATTGCTGTTTGCCTTTTCTTCCACTCACAGTTGTGTAGACTTAATGCAAATAGTTTGAGAATAATGGCCAGACCTCTCAACTTTTATCAAAAGTTAGGAGTGAGATTATGCTAATTTGGGGGCGGGGCTTGTTTGGGGGCGGGGCTAACCGGACCCTGGAAGAGCCGGTGGAGTCAACTCCATCTCATTTTTATCCCACCAGACAATGAAGTAGACATGTATTACTTGTGTTAAAAAGAGAAAGAGACATATTAATACTTTATTGTTCAGTTAATGGATTAAAACATAAAAAACACACAATTGTTCAAATAATACTGAATAAAATTAAGTAGTTTTAAGTTATTGACCGAATTATTACACTGTTACACATTCATCTATGGGTTGTTTATCATTGTAAATCTATAACCTGATTGGTGAATCAGGCTGAGTTTCATCAAGCCTTTATGATCCCCTCAGCAGCAACGCTGAAGCACACAGAGGTTCCCGCTGCGTCTTTACGCACGATCCAGCTGCTGATGTCTCCCTCTTTTCAGCTCAATGCACTTCTCGACTGTTACAGTTTATAACCATTATCACCTTTCACAGCGACAGGTTTCTCAGTCAGTCGCCGCGCTGACCAGACAAATCTCTATTGCTCTCGTTAGCACGCTCTGGGCGCACTGACGCCCAGAAAGCACCTGCTCCGAGGGAAAGGAGGGGGGGTAGAGGAGCAAGCGCGGAGGCACAGAAATACGGTGCATGTAGTTTAAAAAATGCAGAATTAATAAAAACGAAACTTATAAACAGACCAAGTGGCGTTTTAAACTGCATCTGGTTAGCAGAACTGTTTTATTATCCAGCGTGCAGCCATGACTGGTTCTGAATGAACCGGTCATCTCGCAGCAGCTCCGCCCCCTCCCCTCCTCCTGTGTACGCGGTACAGGACCTTACCGGCTCACTTTCAACCGCTGGTTAAGACTAAAATTATTCATAACTCTGATCACTCTTCCTGCTGCTCTGTTAACACAAACTGCAGCAGGAATTACTGATGGCCACAAGCTGTGCCATGTTTGCGTGTGAAATGCCATGTGTTGCGTGTGAGCGTGTGAAGTTAGTGAAATGCGTGTGTCACACGGTCAATGCGTGAGAGTTGAGAGCTATGATAATGGCTAAGATCTTTGTCCGTAAAAGCAACATTTAAGTTATTCTCACTGCTTGAAATGAGAAGTATAGCCTAAGCATGTTAGATCTGTTGCATGAATGGCAGAGATAACTCAAATTCCCTTTCTACAGTCATCTAAACAGGACAATCAAATTTGAGGACCAGCATAGATGACTTTTTTTAATTCTTGGATAATCTTCTCTGGTGCCAATTACCGTATTTTCCCGACTATATGCCGCTACTTTTTCCCCATGCTTCGAACCATGTGGTTTATAATGTGGTGCGGCTTTTCTGTGGATTTTTCGTAACCCACCAGGGGGCGCTTCAGCAGAAAGTTAAAAAAAACGAGACGGGTGGGAAGTCAAAGAAGAAGATAGCGCTAATTTTTATTTAGCACTTGTAAGCAGCAGGCACGACGGAGAATTTAGTTCAAAGCCATACACACTCATCGTGGAAACCACACGAAGAAATTCGTATGATCCCGCTTTTAAGTTGAAGGCCATCGATCTGGCAGTACAGGAAAGAAATAGAGCTGCCGCACGTAAACTTGACGTGAACGAATCCATGGTTCGGCGCTGGAGACGGCAGCGGGAAGAACTCATTCAATGTAAAAAAAACTAGAAAGGCTTTCAGAGGACATAAAAGCAGGTGGCCTGAACTTGAAAATGTTCTTGAGGACTGGGTTAACACTCAGAGAGCAGGTGGCCGAGGTGTATCCACCGTGCAAATCCGGTGTTGTGCGCAATTCTGTTCCCCCGTGAAAATCTATTCCCCCTGTGTCGGGAGCGCGCTTTGCGGCCGTTTTCACGGCGCTAATTGATTTATCGGTAAAACAACTCCTATAATCATGTCAAGGTTGTAACATTGAGTTTAATCGGCAGCTGTTTACAAAATTGTAAAATAAAAATAAATAAATCAAATAAACCAGCGGCTTTTACCCCGGTGCGGCTTTTATATGTACTTCTCTATTTTTTTTTAAAAACTTAGTGGGTGCGGCTTATATAGAGATGAGCTCTATAGTCGGGAAAATACGGTAAGCATTTCTCGATTTTGGATTAAAAAGCAAAGTAACTTCAGTTACTGAGAATTGTACCGAGTAAAATATTACTGAAATTGTATTGGTAATGCCTTACATTACTGCATTACTGCAAAAAGAAATGCATTACTGTAGCCTAATTAAATTACTTTTTTACTGCATTACTCCCAACACTGATATTGTGTAGGCTACATACAGTCAACAGTAGAACATTATTTAGGTACATTTCTAATAAAGAGTAAATTAAAACGGCCAACACTAGTATGAGCCAAAACTAGCCTACTACAAGTGGCGGAGAAGGTCACCTGTGGTGCTGCAGCAGCACACATATTGACAATGAGATACAACAGTCCTATGTAGGCTATAGGCTAACATGAAACAAAAGGAAACCATGTAACATTAACTTTAAAAACGTGATTCTTTGAATGTTCACTGGTGAAATCAACAACAGTGAAACTAACACAGAGAGTTAGTTAGCAGCTAAGATTCAAAAGTTAAATAGCCTAGCCTTACGAACACTGAACGTTACACTGAACAGGAACATGCAATAAAAAGAGTGATTCATGGTTGAGAATAAATGAGTTACTGAAATAAACTAGGTAAATTTGGTTGCTCACCTTGCTTTGATACAACTTCCTTGACTGGTCCGGACAAAGCACCAAGTAGAAGATACCTGACTCAATCTAATATGCAGCACCTGCGTTTTGTGTTGATCGTGCAATGTGCCCCTAGCAAGTGTGAAACAGTGCCAAAATTCCCTAGTGGCCGAGAGTGGTATCACAGGGACTTGACTGCAAAGGTGCCACAGACACTATTTCATGCTTTATAGATAGTTAGATGTCATCACAGACTGTGTCTCACAGAAAGTATTGTACAGTATTTTGAAAATACAAAAATACACAACACTGAAGTATTTTGATACAAAATACAAAGCCATTTTCATCATCTCAATAAAATACAAATTACAAAATAGTATTTTGTATTTGAAATACGTATTTCAAATACTTGTATTAGAAATACTGCCCATCCCTGTATATATATATATATATATATATATATATATATATATATATATATATATATATATATATATATACATGTACATATACAGGCCAGCTGACAGCTTTGCTAGGGCCCGGGACAACACAGTCTACACCTGCCGCCACCACACACACGCGCACGCACTCACACACACACGCACGCATGCACACGCACACACACACACACACACACACACACACACACACACACACACCAAAAAAAGGCAACTTAACTGTATACTTCATTCTCATATGCCTTTAATTTTATTCTATAACCTTCTGTTTACAGAAATATTGTTTTTGTCCTCCAAACAAGTCTTAGATGACTTCACTTCATAAATGTGGTTAGACCCTCTGAATCTGCTGGCGGTTCATTTGCCATCTCTGAGAAAGGCTTCCTTTTTGCCATTAAACGCACAACATTCACTCCATCAGAATTACTCATTTTTGTTGGCCATAATGCGGGATCATTGAAATCGACGGCGTAATCCGTCCCTGAGCGACTATGCTCAGACTCTCCGATCTGGCAGCAAGCCCCCCCCCCCCCCCCCCCCAACACCGGCACTGTCTCTGTTATCGGTAGGGATGGCTCTCTCTGCCTCCTCCTCAAACACACGCTGTCTCTCCCCCGCGATGCCACATGTTGCGACGGGAGAACTGCTACATTGTCCTCCTTTCTCTCTGTCCACCAAGCTACCCGCCTCAGCTGGCTCTTTCAGACTGTACCTGGACCTCTGCCATCTCTCTTCTTTCTGCTCTTTTAGCGCTAAGCTCAAGTATTTCTGTAAAAGAAAATGTGTTTTTTTTCTCCTTACACTAGCTAGAGGATGCTATACTTTAAAACCACACTGATAAACGCATTGCTTCTTACCAGGCTCTGGATGGGCATCGTTCCTCTGCAATTCCGTTCCTGGACCTGTTCCTGACTTATCCTCAGTTTTTAAAAAAATATTTACTCATAAAATCCCTCAAGCCTTTGGTGTCATCTTCTCTTTTCTTTTCTGTGCACCTGTGATTCTTAGTTTGCAGCGGAACGAACTTTCAAAGTTGCAGCCAGCCGCTGTCCTAATGGTCAAATCATTCTATGTTGGGATGGGGGGAGTTCTAATGGCCCCTTATTTAAAGATCCTTCTCTGAGTGCAAGCGCGCTGCTCTAACCACTCAGCAACGACCCCCCATAAAGCAAATTTCAATAAGACAATTCAAAGTGACAATTCAGCGGCCGTATATATGTATATATATATATATATATATATATATATATATATATATATATATATATATATATATATATCCATCCCTGTGCGTGTGTGTGTCAGATGGGATGTGGGTCTGATTACAGTGAGATGATTGACTTTACAGCTTCAGAAAAGAAGCGGTTTGAAGTCTATTTTTTATATTAAGCCCTATAATAATCATTCCTTGCATTTGATCCATTGGGCGAGAGGAGAGGATGGCCTCTCCTACCTTTCTGTTAATACTGCTCATTTTGAGGCCTCTACATTCCAACCAACATTTAAACGGTTGTACAGTTTAATCCATATATTTTGTTTAAAAAGCAATAGTAAGGTTAGTACACAGTTGTGCAATTCATATTTTTCCAAAACATCATTTTGGAGCTGTAAATTGTTTTACAAAAAAACCTTCAGACCTTCCTCTAGTTGTGCATTGAGATTTATGTCTTTATCGCCCAGGGCGCCAAACAGGATAGGACCGCCCTTGGATATACGTGCATGTGAACAGCTTGCAACTTTTTTGCTATACTTAGTGACATTTCAAACCACTCTAGTGACTTTCCTTTCAGAAAAGCAAGTTTATTTGTAAAGCAAATTTCAACAAGACAATTCAAAGTGTACATGAACTGAAAAGAAAGGAAAACATTACTAAGGAAAGCACATTGCAGGGGAATAGTAGCAGCAGGTTAAGATATAGGAGAAGCTAGACTACAAACTTCAACAGTAACCGTCAAAGGTAACTTTAAATAAATAGGTTTTTGACCTAGATTTAAAGGATTTGAGAGTTTCAACACTTTTAGTCTTCCGGGATTTGATTCCAAATAAGTGGAGCATAGAACTGTCATGTTTTTAAAGTGTTTTGCCCACATGCAGAAACGTATGGGAGACCAGCACACAATTTTAAGATGTTTATTTAAAGGAAAAATAATGCAGAACGGAGGTAGAGCTACTAGAAGCCTGGAACGAGGCCTGAACGTCGAAGCGGGGTTGACTGTAAGGGGAAAGAGATAATGAGTCAACAGGTCGGAACCAGGAAGGTGCCTGATTGTGCGCAGCTTACCCTTAGTCGGAGTAACCAAGCTGGGGAGAGTAGCACTGAGGGAACTAGTGTCTGCTCTAATAAGTGGGTGGTGACTGGAGGGTGGCTGATGGAGGTGGCGAGAGATCCAAGGCAACCCCCACAGGCAGGAGTGACAGACGGATTGACCAGAGTAGAGGATGTCAGTGGAACCCGGGAGGGGGAACCTCAACCCGACTTGGTACATTCAAGGAAGTTTGAGGGGGAACATCAGAGCAACATCTGAGCTTGGAAATTCCACTGGAACCAATCCTCTTCAGAACTCCAGGACAGATGAGTGCATCCATGCACACCAAACTGTGACAAAAACAGGAGATCAAAATTAGTCCAGAGTCAGGAAGAACAAAAACTCACGGCAAGCAAAAATCCAAGGTTGGTCAGAGGCCACGTCATACCACGACTGGTTTAAGAGCAAACAGACAGCACCCTGACAAGAACTAAATGCTGCTTCACCGTATTTGGTTATGGTTCTGGGTATGCAGAGTAGATTTGAGCCAGAAGACCTGATTGGTCTGGAGGGTTGACACACTGACAAGTCTGTTATGTATTTTGGTGCTAAACCTTTCAGTGATTTATGGACTAACAGAAGTATTTTAAAGTCTATTCTCTGAGATACAGGGAGCCAGTGTAAGGCCTTTAGAACTGGGGTGATGTGCTCTACTTTCTTAGTCTTAATGAGGACACGGGCAGCAGCGTTCTGGATCAGCTGCAGTTGTCTGATTGACTTTTTAGGCAGACCTGTGAAAACACCGTTGCAGTAATCAATTCGACTAAAAATAAACGCATGTATTCGTTTTTCCAGATCCTGCTGAGACATTAGTCCTTTAATCCTGGAAATGTTCTTCAGGTAATAGAAGGCTGACTTTGTAATTGTGTTTAGATGTTTTTGGTAACTGATGTTGCTTTTTTCATAATCTGAGCTAGAGCATGTTTTTATTGAATAAGAGGGGACCCAAGATGGACCCTTGGGGAACCCCGCAAGGCGACAAATCTAACGATTTTCCTCTTGGCTTTTGGAGACTTTGGCGACAACACATAAAAGCATCAATTGTTCTGCAGTTACTGTTTTTGGTGAGCAGTGAGTGTTTCTGTGAGTCCTGCCCCTTCGAGCACCAAAGTCGGTGCTTTAATATTACTGGAAAGAAGTAAGAAATCTGTTAACAGCAAATGGCTGCATAATGAACCTCCAACAGTATCAGAATGAAGAGAAATATAGTTAAAGAAATTGACACAATGGAGAAATGAGCCTTGTCTCAGAGGTGCACTGCTCAACAATGTAAAAAGTATTGGAGAAAATGGGAAACTTAGGTAAACCTGTTATATTTTCAATGACACATATACCTTCTTTTTCCCCTTTTCCTTTCTGTTAAATTTTCATTTTAAGATTATTCTCAGAACTAGCTATTATTGTTACCATTGTTATTATTGTTTCCCATTTTTTCTTATGTGTGGGTCATGGAGGTCAGAGACAGTAAACAGAAGGAATATCCCCATTGGCCGCACAAAATATACCTGAATACCTGAGACAGAATAAGGACCGCAGTGACAGCGGAAAGACACTCACAGAGTTATGAAGGACATGTACCTGGAGATTACCTATGATATTGTTTTTGTTTTCTTTTGCTTTTTTTCTAAAGACAGAAGAAAAAAATATAACAATGTATAAGAGTACGTGATAGTAATATAGATAGAGAGAGACTGAAAGATAAAGATTAAAAGGTGTAGAAATTAGGGCTGGACGATAATTCAATAACGATATATATCGATCGATAGACGTATATCGATGATAGAAAAAAAGGTCAATAAAAAGTTCAATAGAATAAAAGTTTTCATTCCTTTTGTATTCTAGCCTATCATAGGTTAATACTATAGTCATTACATCCTCCCAGCCAATCACATGCAGACCCAGGAACCCTCACACCCCCCCCCACCCCCCCACACACACACACACACACCAAGCCCCACCTTCAAAGAGTTCAGAGGGCACATGTTCTTTTTTTAAAAACGTGCAGTTTTGCTAAAAATTGGTTGAATAAAGGGTTGAGTTTGAATTTAATGTTTGTGTGTTCTGTATATAAAGATAGGTCGCTAAGCAACAGCATAAAATGGGCAGGGCTGCACTAAAAATATATGTTTCAAATTTCTTGATAATAATCGATATTGATCAATTTGATTTCTATTTTATCGATATGCTTTTTTCTGTATCGTCCAGCCCTAGTACAAACAGAAGCAGATAAAAAGAGACAAAAAGATGGATGAGTAAGTCAAAAGATGGAGAGAGACTTTAGTTTTCTGGTCATATAGAGCTGTATCCAAAATTATTAACAGTTGGATGTGAGGAAAACTATTTGCCTTCACTGTAATCTTTTTGTCCCTCTACAGCTTCTGTATCAGATTCAAGTCAGGACTCTGTTCAGTATGGCTTTGGCCCATGAGACAGGGCACACCCTTGGTATATCTCTAGTCTATCATGCAGTATGTCTTAAATACACAGAGGGCATGGTGGAGAAGAAGGTCTCCCAGGGATAACTAAGAAATCTTTTTGTTACCTAATTCAATTCATTGCAGTCACTTAAATTTAATACAGTCAAGCCTTATCTAATTTAGTGTAGGTCATTACAGTTCCTGTTCAGTTAATTTAACTGTGTCCAAATTTGTTTCAGTCCTAACAATCACATATTGCCTGGAGTCTTATGACTGGTTGTACAAATTAAAACATATTCCCAGTGTTAAATATCAGCTTTTCAGTGTTTCATGTGCCTTGAACAAAGTTTTTTTTTTCTGTTATGGAATTACTGTGCGTCAAGTCTCTGCTGACTTAATCACATCGAACACTGATTACACAAAACTGTGATTATATGGACGTAACAAAGAGTTACAATGAGTCACAAGAGCTGACAGTTGATAAACAAGTACACATACTCAGCGCATGACCCATTTTTGCAAATGTCACCGGTTTTTAGAGAAGCTGAGCCACAGTGGAGTAATTAGCTATGTCTGTACTTTTATCATGAAATGTGTGCTGAAAAGATGTGTTTAACAAAGTACACTTCTTTCCAGCCCATCTACTGTCACATTTTAACACTTGAGAACTTCTGATTCACTTCTGATTCAGTCAGTCTAAGAAAGAATTTCTCAAAAGATACTTCCCTACTTACTGTAGAAAAGTATTTTAATGACAATGATCGTGTGAGATCAGGAGGAAACGCAATTCTCAGTATTACTGCATGCAGCATGCAGACAGATCCATGATAATCGCAACGACCACTTCAGGTCCCGCAGGTCTGCTCGGTGCTGGCCTCGCATCTACCTGGACCCCCGCTAATGCTCCCTGTCTTCAACTATCCAATCAGCCGACAGGAATTCTGCTTAAAGGGTTAATGAATAATGTTAACCACCCTGACTCAGACGCCTCTGGGATTACCATAGCAACCAGAGCCCAAGTATGTGTCATCCACAAGCACCTGGGATGTCAGTCATCACAGACAGCCATTACCCCAAAGAGCAGTTGCTACTCTTCTTTTCAGCTGCACAAGTGTGTGTGTGGGTGTATGTTTGTGCATGGGAAACTACAAAGTGTATCTTTGCACATGTTAAAAATGCATGAGTGCTTTTGTTTGCTGTTAGGTTTCTATTTATAGGTAAATGCAGTGTAATGACAGGCTTGCAATATGGTTTCATAACTTGCCTGTACTGTAAGTTTTTGTATTGATTAATTGATGGTGATTACTTTTTTAATACTCATTGAGAAGAGTGTGTGTGTGTGTGTGTGTGTGTGTGTGCGCGTGTGTGTGTGTGTGTGTGTGTGTGCGTGTGTGTGTGTGTGTGTGTGTGTGTGTGTGTGTGTGTGTGTGTGTGTGTGTGTGTGTGTGTGTGTGTGTGTGTGTGTGTGTGTGTGTGTTCAATACCATTCTGTCAGATTTTCAAAAATCACATTAGCAGAAGCTTTACCGGTGGTACAACACTGTCCCCTGCAGGAGGAATTTACATTTCTTCTCATTCATCAATGAAATAAAAAAGTGAATTCCAAGTTTCTCTACTGAAACATTAGCATCAATTCAAGAATTCCTTGGATCTTTAATTAGATTAGATTGCTAATAATACTATCCCCAACTATTTTCTATTTTACACGTGGAGCTTTTTGGTTTAATTACTTCAGCGAACTCAGCCATTTAATCCATGAATTAATCTTGTGCAGGGGAAAGCATAGAATTTTTGTTACCTTAGCAACCAAAACAACAGATATTCTTTTAATTAGGCCACACAAACACAGCCACGTGGCTGACTGGCTTGTAATACTATGGGTCCATTTGATGTGCATTTTTAGTCATCAACAACAAATATCATTTTGCATATAGGCAAACAGGTTGAGTTTGGTTCTCATCTTTCCAGGGCACCTTCCCCCACATGTTTGTTGTGTTCCCTAATTATTAGAAAAGTGCTAATGGGACTTCTGAGTGATTTCGTTTAACAGGGATTGTCTTGTAACTCTTGAATAAAGGCCAGATTTGTGGAGTGCACAACCAGTATTTGTACTGTGGACATGTTCTCCAACCTTAGCTAGAAATTGCTGTTGCTCTTCCAGAGTCACTCTCAGATGGCTATGTCTTGCAATGTTTGAAGCTCTATAGTCTTTCAAATTCCAGACTACGAATTGAACAGAGCTCTCTGAGATGTATTGTAAATGGTTTCAAGACCAAATCCTAGCTGTTTTTTTTTTTTTTTGTGTCCTGTCTGGTAATGTGGCAATAAGAATTGTTGTCTTAATGCCAAAAAGAGCGCAACAGATTTTACTTTCACAAGTGGAGCAGTACAGCTTTCGCCATACATTCATGCATGTAAATAGTTTTATTATAATTCATGCAGGGAGTATTTCATATTATATGGACACTAAATTGAGAAAGTAGAAGAGGAAAAGAAAAAGAAGAAAAAAAAGGAGAAAAGGTGAAAGAAAGAGGAGATAAAAGGGAGAGAATGATAAAACGTCTTCAGTCTGCTTCATCACCTGCAAAAAGAGATGTAAAAAGAACAGCACCACCAACGAATATAGTATAACAAATACAATAAAGTAACACCTTTATACGGTCGCTGAAGTATATGTAGTGTTATTTAATCCGACATGTATAATGTGGTAAGTGAAGATAAAAATATGGGCTTTCTGTATGGAAGTGAATCTCTAAGTAGTTGGAACCAAGCACCACGTCACGAATGAGCCGGCACCCGCCCGGGCATCCACCCCCTGACACCGAGCACCACTAATGCACCAGTGGGCCAAGGCGCCAGCCAGTGGAGGGGGGCAGGACGGGGGGGATGGACTCCGCACTTAGCGGAGACTTGATATGTTCTTGGGAGAGGGAGCAGTTCAGACCCGAACCTGACAAGTAAACAGAGAAAAGAAAAAAAAAAAAGAAAAACATACACAAGTCTCATTCACAAATCCTAGCTCTTGAAACTTCTCCACAACATTCTTCCTGCCCTGTCAGCTGTATTCCTTGGTCTCCATGATGCAGTTTGTTCTCTAATGTTCTGTTAACAAACCTCGACATAAACCAACTGGATTTATACTCATAGTAAGATACAAACAGATGGATTCTATTTACCAATTAGGTTACTTCTGAATGTAATTGGTTGGTCTGGATTTTATTTAGGGCCATCAGAGTAAAGGGTCTTAATTATAAATCCACCCTAAATTTTTTTCAGTCTCTTTTTTTAACAATGCATTACCTTGTGTGGATTTGTCACCTAAAATTGCAGGAAAATACATTCAGGTTTGAGATTGCAATGTGACAGCATGTGGAGAGTTCAGTGAGTATGAGTACTTTTACAAATCACTGCATTTAGAGAGGCATTCTCAGCTGAAAATAGAACACTAATCTTTCATGATTAAAGATGATACGCTTTGAGTGAGAGATGAATACATATGAAGAATATTTTCCCCTCAATGGACACACATGCTGCAGTGTTGGTTGTGAGAACAACAGAGCATGATATACATCAGTTCCTCCCAGTGCTGCCAGCACTATGTCTCGCTCTGTTCTTGCTTCATGGGAGCGAACAATGACTAAATCAATATTCAGCTCAGCTATCAGCCCATTTAACAAGGTGACTGTTTAGGGTTGAAGTATTGATCTCTCCAAATGAGTCTTGTCAAACATTATAAACAAAAAGGAGAATATAAAGTGTCCCAATAGACCTTTCTTTACATAGTTTAGACAGGAATTAAATGGCAACACAGCTAAGAATTGAAATTTCTGGGAACTGCGGCAACGAGGTGTTATTCAACATAGTTGCAGGGGAACAACAGATCAGTGTAATCATAATGCTCACAGAAGCAGTCTAATTAAAACTGAAGAGAACTTGATGTTTTGAGTTAAACAGGAACAATGATGCACAGAGCAGCTGGACTGTGTTGTATCCCAATCTCAGTTAGCACCGCAATAGTTACTTTAAGATCAAGCTCAGTGCTCTACTGTGTAAAACCTTTTTATTTCAGGGATGGAAGAGTTGGTTGAATGTTTTTTTCTCTCTGTTGTGTCTTGGGCATTTCATGCATTCATGGTCTGGGTCGTTTTGTACTCAGCTTCTTCAGGTGCAAAATGGAGCTACCTGCCTTGGGATGTTTCACATGAGCAATGGACCAATTAATACCAGCCAGAGGGGCGTAACATATCGGATTTGATAAGCAACAAATGAGTGACATTTTTCTATAATCTACTCATACTTTACTGTAAGGAAATGTTGTTATATCTACCAGCAGAAGGCCGCTTTGAGGTATTTTCGTTTGACCATGGGTCAAATTTAGGTATATTTTGTAAGAGTGAACTGGCTCAAACAGGAGTAGAACCAAAATAAATGGAAAGACAATAAACTATTATTAAATTCAATTACATAGATTCAAATTAGAATTAAATAAATTATACATGAGTTATGCTAATTTCCATGAGTGGCCCTATAAGTCATGAAAATACTTTTCTTCATTCAAAAACCTCTGATACTCTAGAACTAAATATATGGATATAAAAGAGCTCAATTGGCAAAGAGGCAATTTGACAAACACCTCTAACAACTGAAACATTGTGAAATTAAACCCAGTAGCCCCAATTTAATGCAGTTTTGACCTGCATTATGCTTGACAACAGTCTCACTGTGCAAAATGTGCTTCACTTTATGTTCTGTCTCACAGATGAACTTTTTTACAGCGTCTGAATAAACCAATGAACAGAACAGGTTCCAGAATATAAGGAAATTTTAAATGGATATCTTAAATGATAACCAAGTAATTAGGTATTTCCAAGCAGTAGTAAAATTTGAACTTCAGCACAAATAGGCTACATAAAGGATAAGGTTTTTGAAGGGTTATCATTCAGAAATAAGATCTACAAAATGTAGATTTTCTATATAGGCAGGATAGAACAGGTGTTTGCTGTCTCTAACATAATGAAACAGGGTAAGAACCAAAATTAGATGTTAGCCTTATATGAACAACTGTATTTTTGTATTTGTATTCCAGTAACAGTCAGTAGAGGAGAAGCAAAGATCAGTGCCTCATGTCTCAGTGAGAAAAGAATTGATAATGTCAAAAGATTTTTTTTTCAGTCTATTTGATGTGGTGGATATAAATGTCTCAGAAATGTCATTTCATCTGTTTTTTTCTTTCCTTTGGTAATATTCAAAATGTCATTATTTACATACTGTCAGGTTTGTAGGTGTGAACCCAAATTTCAGCCAACACAGAATAATATGTTTAATGGGTTTATTGAGAAGTCGAGGCAGTGCTGAACTTGAGCCGGTGAAGAAGGCAGGAGTAGACTTGAACAGGATGATGCACACTGAAGCTCACCAGAGCGAGCAGAGCAAGCAGACGGACCTCACAGGAAGCAGAGTAGACAAGCAGCACGCAGACACTGGAAATCTTCTTCAGTGAGGGCTGAACACAAGCAGTTTCCCCATCCAGCAGGCAGAGCACCCCAGAACTGGGAGTGTCAAAGCAAAAGAGCACACGAGACGTTCTGTCAGTGAGTAGATGATTGAGGCAGGTATTTGAAGGCAGTGAACATGGTGAGCAGAGTTGACTCTAATTGGTAACAGCGGGTGGAGCTGATCTGGTGGTCAGTGGTGGCAGGGAGATGATTTGTGCCAACTTCACACTTACTACGTTACTTGTGCGCTCCGTCCGTTCACTGCAAAATATGCTGCGCATGTGCCATTTGACTGATTTGACTGCAACCAACCTTTTCGGCAGCAGACTGACTGCTAGCTGCAGAAACACCATCTTCAGTTACCAGGCTATTATTTAGTCAATGGCACAATGTAAGCAACTGTTCACTGTGGCTTCATGCTCATCATACAGGAGTGAAAGCTGCAAGTCAATGTTTCAGTCCAATCCACTGGGTCTCCTCAGAAACATTTTAACTAATAAGACAAATAAACTGAACTTAAAGCAGCACCATGTACTTTCGACCCAAGTATTAGCTTAATTTGAGATGTATTCAATTATTTTTCAAGTCAATATATAGCACTTGGGGCATATCGATGTTCCATGCGAGCTGCCCTTCTCAAACACTCTCTTATGTAAGTTGAGAGCGTTGGATCCTTGGCAGAATGGGACACGTGACCTAGAATAATGCTCTAGGTCACATGAACTAGTTTTAGCTGCACTCTACCTACTATGTGTATATCATATGTCGAGGTTGGAATCAGCATTTGTTGACAGAAGGATCAAATCGAATAACATCAGAATCCCGTACCTGCTGGCGCGCCATCTTTTCTGTTTACGTATCCAAATAAGAGACAAATCATAATAATAGTAGATAAAAAGATGATGTCTCTTTTAGAGGCTCTGTCCTATATTTTGGAAAGACTAGCTCTGTTCTAGGTGCTGCGTTAGAAACTGCAGAGCTGCTCTCTGATTCCAGCTCATGCAGTGAATCAACTGGTTAGGGTTGATCATGTGAGGGTTTCCCCTAAAGGGTGGGGGACTCACTTCCCTGGGGAAATGCCGGCTTGCTGACATTTGGGTGACACGTCGGCACAGTGGTTAGCGCACTTGGCTCACAGCAAGAAGGTCCCGGTTTCCCGGGTCCTGGGCTCGGCAGGGGCCTTTCTGTTTGCATGTTCTCCGCGTGTCTGCATAGGTTTCCTCCGGGCACTCTGGTTTCCCCTACCACTAAAAGACATGCTGGTCAGGTCGGCTATTAGTGGCAGCGCGCTCAGTCGCAGCAGCTCAGGCTAACCCTCCATCTGATCTACAAAATTTTGTTGTATGTACCTTGTATGTATAATGACAAATAAAGCATCTTACCTTATCTTATTGTGCGTTTTGAGCTCCTCGGTCTCACCTTCAGCTCCCTCCATCCTCACCTCAGCCTTTGAGAGCTCAAGTTTGGCAGCACTCACTCTGGGCAGGGTCCCCTGATAGTCTGCCTGCAACTGAGAATATTTTTCATCTTCTTGTTGTCACTTACGCTGATATAACAATGTAAGCTGTCCCACAACCTCTTGAATCTGCGTCCTTTTAGTTGGATGCCCCAATGAAATTAATTAGTACCTTTTCATCAAATGCAGCCAGGTTGAAAATATTTTAATTATTCCATTCATCTGCAGATAAGATGATGAGCAACAACAACCTTCTGCCTCTCTATGTCTGCTTGGTCCACCACCGGTGTAGCTTCAGATGTGAGAAGTTCGGGCTCCTTCTTGCTAACACAAAAACAACAATCACAAGTTATGACAAAGCTTTCAAAATAACACAGGATCCAGCCCGCGCATGCTTAGCTATGCATTTATGTTTAAATACACATTTTGCAAATACTTATTGTGTGTGCAGAAACAGGTGTGCAAGTTGACAGTTCAACATACAGATTACGACAACACTATTCTTTCAGTGTTACGATGCTAAACCTTTAGGAATTACGAGCTCTGTAACACCTGCTTGACCTTTCTTTAGGAATTACTAGTGTTTTGTGCAAGGCTTGACCTTTTTAGGAATGACTAGCATTTTAAACTTGTGCTTCTCATCTTTCTTTTAAGGAAAAGTAGCAATTTAGCTTTATGAGCACCCACCTTTCCACACAGGCAGGGTGGGCACCTCAGATTAAACTAGGAGTTAAATCTGGAAACAAATCTGTTCTACACAACATAACATAAGCTTTTAAAATGTCTTTTTAGACAAATATGCAGAGGATCTTTGGTTAGATACTGGAGCATCTAACTCCTCCTTGGACTGGAAGTTAATTTTAAAAACTCATAACTGTTCTTTTATATTAAGAATTGTGCTTATGCAAACATGAAGACAAGTCACAGCATCTGGACTCAGATGTGCAACGAAATATGGTTCAGACAATAAGATTAACTTTACAGTTAAATCATCAGACTGTTGGTAACACCTTGATTGATCAAGGATTTGAATTTATGCTTTTTGTTGTACAGTTTATTATCACTAGCTGAGGAAATTTTGGAGTTAACCTTCTTTTTAAAGTTTAAAAATGTCAAATGTGATATTCTCATATTTGTTCAGCACAAGCTGTGGAACATATTGCCAAAGAAATGCAGACTAAAATTGTTAACAGCATAGTGTCATCATCTAGCAAACTGTCTGTTTTGCTACATCTGCCAGTCACAAATCTGCTATGATCAGCAGTGTCAAAGTCTCCATAGATGGAGCTGCTCCTCCTGAATTTGTGTCTCTAGAGCTACTGGAGCTGGAGAGCCAAAAAGCTTTGATATACTGCGGGCTTCACTGATGAGTAGCTTCAAAAAAACTGGATTGCATTTGTTTCAGATGGAGCTAGTGTTATGCTAAACAGAAATTCAGGTGTGGCAACCAGACTAACTGCAAGGTATCCTAACCTCTTCACATGGCACCTTATTACCCCGTTTACACTACCCTTTTTTAACCGTGCCGAGACCAGTCCGAGCTCGGTAACTGAGATAACTTTCGAGTGTAAATGGTTTGCAAACTGAACTGAACCATGCCAGACACAACCGGACAGCGCTAAATGCAGACCAGTTCGATGGGTGGGCTCGGCCCGGTTTTTTCCTGGCTCGGTTCTCAGATAACAAAGAGCGCATGAGCAGACCGCGTCATCTCCTCACAGTCAGCTGACTAATTTAGCGGTTTCAGACATTCATAAAAATACTAGCTTCCTTACCATGCCACACGGTTTCCAGTGATGATTCTGCTTAGCAGCGTGATGAACCTCGACATCTGTTGTTGTTTCCTGTGTCTATAAGCCCTGATTAGACGTTCGTTTGTCTTATCCACGTCCCAAAAGCCGACTCCGTCAAGTAAATTCACCAAAGGTTGCCTTCTTCGCCTGACTCTCTGCAAAAAGCAATTGTAACCAAGCATAACTTCCTGAATGTTACAGGCGCCGCCATTTTGATTTGCTTGAGTCCCTCCTTCAATCCTAGAGAGGAGTAGTACCGTAGCTCGTCACTAGGAGGCGAGGAACCCTGCTAGGGTGATGTGTAACCGGTCGTCGGAACCAAGCTCGGCATGGTTAACTGAACAAATGTATTTGGAGCATTTTATAAACACATTGAGTTGTAAACAATGAGACAAGCTTCCATCTTCTGGAGTCAACTGTCCCTCCAGCTGAGCAGTCTCCTGGCACCCAGCTTGCTTTTGCATATTAAAGAGGAGAAATCAATTTTTCATTAAAAACCTTGAATCAATGAGTCCCTGCCCACGGCGAGTTAAAACAGACTTCACACTAGAGGATGAAAACCTGTGCAACAACTAAAATATGCACGACAGCAGCTCATCGTAAATATTACATGAGTTAATCTGCAAAATCACTCAAACATTCCCACCTCAAACACACACAGATACTCAGAAAATGCAGGTGATTCTGTAACTAAGAGCATTTCTAAATTTCAAATAAAGCAATGCTTTGAGGCTGCTTTTAATAATATGCAAGAATATATTACAAATATGATGCTGCTTATTTTAAATTAAAAAACTATAGGTTGGGAAAATATTTAAAACATCTCCAGTTTTCAAATTAATAACATGTGAAAATTAAAGATGTAAGAAAGTAGAGTTAATGTCAATGAAAAACAAACTGGGTTCGCCTCATAAGGAAAGTTTATCAGACAATCTTTGGGTGCTTTTCTGTGGTCTGGTTGGTTTTTGGTGTAAGTGGCTGGGCACTTGTGCCAGATAGTCCCAGGTCATGCCGTGTGTCACAGTTTGTGTTTAATTCTTGTGTTTAAATTAGATTTTTCTAATTCACTGGTATTTAAGGGCATTTTTTCCCTACTGGAAAAGTCATTCAGAAGTTTGCACTGCAGAAGTCTGCATTCAAACAGTTAACAGGTTTTATGATTAATTTTTCTGTTCTTTCTACTTCAACATACTCGTTGAACATACTTGGACATGTTTTGCATATGTACATAGTATTATAAATTCTAAATGTTTTCAAAGCATATCCAACAGTTCTACAAAGTTTTACATTTATTCAAATACAGTTTAAGAATGAGAAAAATTCCGATGTTAAATATGCTTAAAAATCAAAATAAACTGCCAATTACATTGCGTGAACGTGTGTACTTTTGTCTCTAAGCACAGTATACCCACTACAAAAATGTAGACTACGCCACTGGATCAGCCCAAACAGCTTATATCAGGACAATAGTTGAAAGAGTGATTCGAGCACTGATATTCTTTTAACAGCAAACTCTGCACACACAGAATAAATGAGTGACAACTTCTCTTCAAGTTCAAGAATTTATTAACAGAAATAAAATTAACATCAGAGAACACGTGAATTATCTGAATTAACACTATATTTCAATCAACAAATCCTCTCTACTAGGCTAGTGAAACTTAACTAAACTACTAAGCAAAATTAAGATAAAAAGAAGCTAAGGAACTATGTACACACAAAGGAAACAAAAAGGGCAAAATTAAATAGTTGAAAACCATCAGCAGAATGATTCTGTGAATCCTGGTTCACTGCAGGTCCAATTTAGACAACTTAAGTTCATTAAAGAATGTGGAATGAGATCAAATTATCTTAACTAATTTAGAACTAATTTAGAACAACATTTGGTATGGTACCCATTCACAATGCAAATCTGAGTTATATAAAACATTATTTGAGGAAATATTTTTTCAGCACCACTCCTGGACAGAATATTTTTACTTTTGGCAATATTCCAGAGGTGAAAATGGAAACCCTAGAAAACTGTTCAATATTGTATTAAAATGACAGTTCCTGGTCCTGGTCATTTAAATGCCATCCAGATTAAGTGATTGATAAATAAATTTCATTTTTAAGGACTCTGGTCCAAAAATGACTACTTCTGTCTTCTCAGAATTTAAAGGCAGAGAATTTAAAGTCATCCAGGTTTTGATCTCATAAAGACATGCCTGTAGTCGAAGTAATTGATTGGATTCATCAGGATTTAGGGATAAACATAGCTGAGTGTCGTCAGCATAACAGTAGAAATTAATCCCAATTTCCACTGTCAATTCCAGCAAACTGGAATCTGTCAGACAGATACGATTTAAACCAGCCTAATGCTTCCCCCTTAATCCCTACAGTATGTTCAAGTCTTTGTAGGAGAATATTGTGATCAACTGTATCAAATGCAGCACTGAGAGCTAACAGGACAAGTACAGACACAAGTCCAGTATATGAGGGCATGAGAATATAATTAGTGACCTTCACCAGAGCTGTTTCAGTGCTATGATGAGCTCTGAAGCCTGACTGAAACTCTTCAAATGGTTCATTACTGTGTAAATGTTCACATACTTGATTAGGAACTATTTTCTCAAGACCTTTAGATATGAAAAGATTGAATATAGGTCACCCTGCGTCTTGACCATTGAATGCTGGAGATAGGCACCAGCACTCCTCGCAATCCCAACAGGAATAAGCGTGACGGAAGATGGATGGATGGATGGATGGATGAATATAGGTCTCTAATTTATTAAGTCATCTTGATCAAGAGAGGGTTTCTTAAGTAAAGGTTTAATAACAGCTACTTTAAAAGCCTGTGGTACATATCCATTTACTATGGATAGATTAATCATGTCTAGAAAAGGGGCATTAATCTAAGGGAATACGTCCTTAAATAACTTGGGTCTAACATAAAAGTTGTTATGTTAAGCAAAAATTGTGCATGACTCAGAACGCTCTACTGGGTCTAAACAGTCCCAACATAGATCAGGTTCTAAAGATACCTCCAACGATGCCTGAAATACTGAGGATGAAGTAATCATGTTTTGAAGCATGCCAATAACTTTTTTAAATAAAATCAATTTAATTGATTTTAAGAAATACTTAACAAAATCAGTTTAGATATTGTCAGTATGTCTTTTATAAAAAGCTGAGGTACTGTAGGACAAGTTGTCAAGGACAGACTCTTCATCTGGAATATTTACAATCTAACAATTATCAGCTCTGGAGAGCAATAAATAAAAATTTTAAGGAAAAGGGGGAATTATAATTTTTAGATTTATCTGGTACTGTAGAAGTCAGAAATAGATAATAGTTTTCGTTATGCTTGCAATAATTGATTACTCTTTAATCATCAATGTCAGGATGAGATTTGTAAAATGAAACATGAGCTTCATATTTTGTGAATAACACAGCTTTCTGATCAAATGACGTGTTGAATGCGGGGATCACTCTGGAGGAGTTTCTGTCATATTTAATGACTAAAAGTTCTTTTTGGGAAATTCGAGAGGAACTTGAGAAGGGCACTCTGGAGGAGGAGCAGAAGTGTTGGATAACATTTAGGCAAATAATGCTGTGGGGATACACAAAAAAGGATCTGAAAAATTTAGAAACAACATATTCTTTATTTCAGAAGTGTGTCCTTAGTGTTAATTTTCATTTAGTGTTTTTAAAAAAATCTATTAAACTAGTTTGTAAAACTACAAAAGTTGACCCATGAGTTCCTTTTAATTATAAAAGTATTAGTTTGATGAATACAGTGTATCACATACACTCTGGAATACTTAATCAAAGATAAGTTAATTACTCAGAGACGTATGATGTACTGGTGGATGAGAAGAAAGGTTTTAGAAAGAATGAAGCTTGTATATGTGCTCACGTTCATTTTATGTTCACAGTAATAATAGCACAGATATATGAAGGGAAATCTACTTTTGCTTGTTTTGTTAATATATAGAAAAAATTGATTCGATTAATAGAGACCTCCTATATAAATGATTAAATATTGACATTTGTGGAAAATTGTATAACGCTATTAAAGCTACTTATAATAACCCATATTAACATATAGCCATAAACCACTTTTTGATTGGTTGGTTTCCAATCCTCTTCGGAGTGAAAAAGGGAGATGTACTTTCACCAACATTATCTGCCCTTTATATTATTGAGCTAGCAGAAGAAGTGAAGGAAGCAACCTCTTTAAACCAGGGGTAACTGTGAGCTCGGTCCCAAATAAAACCTTCCTGGTCAGTCATGAACATGAAGCAAGAACAGAGCGAGTATTCATCCCTTACTTAAAGAATATATGTGTGTGTGTGTGTGTGTGTGTGTGTGTGTGTGTGTGTGTGTGTGTGTGTGTGTGTGTGTGTGTGTGTGTGTGTGTGTGTGTGTGTGTGTGTGTGTGTGTGTGTGTGTGTGTGTGAGAAACATCCTGATAATTTATAGATAAAATAGATAAAAACCTCACTCTGTGTGGAAGTACTGTGTACTTACATAGATCACACATAGCTTTTTTTTTTTTTTTTTTTTTTTTTTTTCCCAGTGTCCTGTCTAGCAATGTGGCAATAAGAATTGATGTCTTAATGCCAAATAGAGCTCGACAGATTTTACTTTCACAAGTGGAGCAAACAGCTTTCGCCATAATGCTCCGCTTGATTTGTGCGTGTAAATAGCTTTATTGTGATTCCTGCAGGGAGAATTTCAGATTATGTGGACACTACAATGGGAAAGTAGGAGAGTAAAAGAAAAACAAGAAGAGAAGAAAAAAAAAAGAAAGAAGAGGTGAAAGAAAGAAGAGATAAAAGGAAGAGAATGATAAAACGTCCTCTGTCTGCTCCATCACCTGGAAAGAGACACAAAAAGAACAGCACAACCAACAGACATAAAGCAACAGATACAATCGTGTAACACCTTGATACCATTGCTAAATCATATGTATTATTATTTAAGCTGACATGTGTAATGTGATACCTAAAAAAGAAAGTAAAAGAAAGTAAATAAATGAATTATAGCCTTTCTGTATATAAGTGAACATTTAATACCTGGGACCCGGCACCTGTGGGAGTTTGTGAGAGTGCACTAGTTTAGGTGAAAATTTATCCAGAAGGAAATAGTTCGATAGTGATTGTGGAGAACCGAAGACCCACCTTCCCCGAGCACAGAGGCAGGAGTCAGGGGACCCGTAACCCCGGACTCCCAAAGGGGCCCCCAAAGCAGGGCGCCCGAGAGGGGCCTTCACAGGAAATCTGCAACCTCCCCCCCTGAGGAAAGAGGAGAGACGACCCCGAGGAAATCCCCCAGCCACCGCAATGCCGACGCCCCCAAGAGCCGCGGGGACGAGCCCGTGGGCTCCGCCGGCCGCGCTGAAGTGGTCCCGGCCATGGGCCCCGGGGGCCAGAGGCCCCAGGGGCGCCCCGCCCCCGCGGCAGGGGCCCCGGCCACCCCCCGGGGGGCCAGGCCCCGCAAAGCCACCGCCGGGAATGGGCCAGCGCCCACCCGGGAACCCGCCCCAAACCCGAGGACCGTCAACGCGCCAGAGGGCCAAGGCGCCTGCCAACGCAGCGGAGGAGGGCAGGACGTGGGGGGATGGGCTCCGCACCTATCGGAGACTTGAGGTGATCTTGGGAGAGGTAGCGGACCGGACCCGAAAAAAAAAAAAAACTCATTCACGCCATCCCTCCCTTGTGCCCCACTCGCCGCACTCAGACACAAAAAAAAAAAAAAAAAAAAAAAAGGACGCTGTACACACATTCCCACATAGCATTCACATCCAAAAATCCCAAGTGGGGGGGGGTCACCACAATTCAACAATACGACTGCCTGTGCCCGCCCCCCGGCCCCGCCCCCGGACCAAACGCCCCCCGGACCAGGCCCCCCAAAGAGGGGGGGCCGACACGACCCGTACGGGCCACCCGACCAGAGCCCCCCTCACACATACATAGCTTAACAATATCATGTACCGCTGAAGACATCTGATCATCAGGGGTGATGAGTTCAGTTAGAGCTTCAGGTATGTTTCTGGAGTACTTGTTGCCATCTTGGTTGTGCTACAGCAAACTCTGAACTCTGTGTCATGCGTAGTCAAAGTCAAAGTATCTTTATTAGTCTCCCTTGAGAGAAATTTGTCTCGGATACAAGGATCAGCACATATTCAATCACTGATAAAAGCAATCTTTTACAAAAATAATAATAAAATAGTAAAATAATAAATATTAAATAGTAACAACAGTTCATAAATCACAGTTCGACTAAAACAATCATTAAAACCATGCAAATCAAGAAACTAAGTTGAAACACTACTGCCCTCCCAGTTTGCTGCTGTAGATCATAAGAGGTCATAGATACGGCTACCTGCGTGTCCTAGCACTTCCCCTTTTAATCTTTTCCACCCACACCATGTGCTCATTAACAAGTTTTATGGACAATGGGATGAACGGATGTTTAAATCTGTTATGTTTGCATAAGGGTGTCCTGTACCTTCTTCCAGAGTTCAGCAGCACAAACTCAGAGTGGAGCACATGAAAGGAGTCAGATAAGATTGTATCTGCCTGTCTAAGGATGGACTGCTCAAAAAGTTCCTGTGGAGACAGAGGAGGAGCCATTCCCATTATTTTACCACTTCACAGCACATAGCACAAGATTGGTTGTTGGAGTAATTTCCTAGTTTTAAAATGACATTAGCCCTGCTGATGTGTTGTTATGGAAATGATGCATGCAAATCCACAGTTGGTTCTTTCCAGACATTTCCATTAAATGTTAAAGCTTGGAAAGGAAAGCATGTGTGCTTAGCGTTGCAGTCACTGCTCTATTCAGGACAACTTTTGTAGACATGAATTTTAAATGTTTTCATATGTTCATTAATGTTGCTGGAAAATTACATCTGTCGCTTGATATCTCCCACTGTCTCAAACTGAGCAGCATAACTGCATTAACTCAGGTAGCAGCAACATTTCCTGTCTTTATAATGAAGATGGAGAGCTTTTTTTCATAATTGATTCATTAGGAGACTGTAATTACAGTATTTCTCCTGTTAGATATATGATAGTTAGTCATTATCTAAGCATTGTACGGAGAATGTGTAAATTCAATAAGCACTACATGTTCATGCTTCATTTTCATTTTTTATAATTTGTCTTCCCACTCCTACATTAGCTGCTGTTCTCTCTTCCCACATTACTTTCTCTCCCATTCTTCTTGCAACTCACACCGTCTACTTGTGCCCCTGCTTCTAAAAACACAGTCATCTCCCCTTATCAGCTGTGCTACACATTTTCCACGTTTCCCTCCATGTCTCTGTTCTTTTCTTCCTGTCAGACTTATCCTTGGCAATTCACCATCCTCTTTTGTCATGGGTCTTCACTGTAAATTTCTTGGGCTTCAGCAGCAGTATGGTAGATGTGGTCGAGCGCTGTTTTGTTTTAGAAAAATCACAAATATACCAAATTGTGGTTGGTTGGTAGACACCAGTGAGACAATCAGATGATTATTGGAATAATTTACTATAACTGATCTTGCCTTTTAAAGATAAAATGTTCAGACATCTTTTTTTTCCTCTGAGCACTCAAAATCTTTCATTTCACCCATCTATCCATCCATCCATCCATCTATTGTGTTTCACCCAGACTTAGCAGGTTGGGGTCCTACCTCCATTTAATCCATCACCTGCCTCGGCATCACTGTCCTCCCTGTTATGTCCACGCTTGATGATTTTTTTGCCTTCTACATTTAACCCAACTTGTTCACCAACCAACAAGTAAACCACTGATGACTTGAATTGACTGCACGGCAGAATGTGTCCATATCAGTCCCTTCAAAAGGCAAAGGCAAAGGCAAATTTATTTATATAGCACAATTCAGTACAGGGACAATGCAAAGTGCTTTACATGATTAAAATATAGCAAATTAAAACAGAATAAAAGCAAGTAGGAATAAAATGTAGATAGAAAATAGAACAAAAAAGTGGTGATTCATTAACTAGAACAGTTGAAGGCAATCCTAAACAAATGTGTTTTCAATCTTGATTTAAAGGAACTCAGGTTTTCCGCACCTTTACAATTTTCTGGAAGTTTGTTCCAGATAAGTGGAGCATAGGAACTAAATGCTGCTTCTCCTTGTTTAGTTCTGGTTCTAGGTATGCAGAGCAGGCTGGAGCCAGAAGACCTGAGTGGTCTGGAGGGTTGATACACTGATAACAAGTCTGTGATGTATTTAGGTGCTAAGCCATTTAGGGATTTATAGACTAAAAGAAGTATTTTAAAGTCTATTCTCTGAGATACAGGGAGCCAGTGTAAGGACTTTAGAACTGGGGTGATGTGCTCTACTTTCTTAGTCTTAGTGAGGACGCGGGCAGCAGCGTTCTGGATCAGCTGCAGCTGTCTGATCCACTTTTTAGGCAGGCCTGTGAAAACACCGTTGCAGTAATCAATTCTACTAAAAATAAACGCATGGGTTAGTTTTTCCAGATCCTGCTGAGACATTAGTCCTTTAATCCTAGAAATGTTCTTCAGGTGATAGAAAGCCGACCTTGTAACTGTCTTTAGGTGCTTTTGGAGGTTCAGGTCTGAGTCCATCACTACACCCAGATTTCGGGCCTGATTAGTGGTTTTTAGCTGAAGCGACTGAAGCTGTGTGCTAACTTTTGATCTCTCCTCTATTGGTCCAAAAATTATTACTTCTGTTTTGTTTTTATTCAACTGAAGAAAATTTTGGCACATCCACGTATTGATTTCTTCTAGGCATTTACTCAGTGCTTGAACTGGTCCATAGTCACCTGGTGACATGGTGATGTAGAGCTGTGTGTCGTCTGCATAGTTATGGTAGCTGATGTTGTTTTTTATTATCTGAGCAAGAGGGAGCATGTAGATATTGAAAAGGAGGGGACCAGGATGGACCCTTGGGGAACCCCACATGTGATTTTTGTCATCTCTGATGTAAAGTTACCTACTGATACAAAAAATTCCCTGTCCTTTAAGTAGGATTTAAACCAGTTGAGAGCTGTACCAGAGAGGCCGACCCAGTTCTCCAGACATTCTAACAGGATGGAGTGATCGACAGTATCAAATGCTGCACTGAGATCCAATAGAACCAGCATGGTGGTTCTTCCACAGTCTGTATTTATATGGATGTCATTAAACACCTTGATAAGGGCGGTCTCTGTACTGTGGTGAGCACGGAAGCCAGACTGGAAAACGTCAAATCGGCTGGTCATAGTTAAGAAGGTGTTTAATTGTTGAAATACAGCTTTTTCAATAATCTTACTGATAAAGGGGAGGTTTGAGATGGGCGTGTAGTTCTGGAGTAGAGGTTTGTCTAAATTGTTCTTTTTCAGCAGTGGTTTGATAATTGCTGTTTTTAGGGACTGGGGGAAAACACCTGACAGAAGGGACACGTTTATTATCTGAGTCAACTCAGACGCTATGACAGGTAAAACTTTCTTAAGTAAAACTGTGGTTAGAACATCAAGGCAGCATGAAGAGGAACTTAGCTGCTGAATGATCTGCTCTAAGCTTTTGTGGTTTATTTGGCTGAATTGGGAAATTTTGTCAGGATAAGTCCCAGCTGAATACGACTTTGGTTCTAGAGTTGGTGTGGATGTACAAACTGATCCTCTAATTTTTAGGATTTTCTCAGTAAAGAAGTTAGCAAATTCATTGCAGGCCCTGGTGGAGTGAAGTTCAGAAGCCACGGACACAGGAGGATTTGTTAACCTGTCGACTGTGGCAAATAAGACACTGTGGCGGACCACTAGGGGGCTCCACTCTCACTCAGTGGAGAAGTTGTAGTGATGAGAAATATGTTTGTTCGTTGGTGTATATATATATGGTTTTCTGTACAGTTGCTCTCAGTTGGAGTAGAGTAAAGAACTGTTTAAACCTACATCCTTTGTGTCGTCATTTTCACTCCTCCACATTGGTGACCCCTGTGAGCCAACATGTCCACATCTGATGGCCTGCCCAGCTCCTCACAGCCGATCGCTGTCTCTGGTGGACCTCCACCGGCTTCTCCGGCTTCTTTTGCTGTGGCCGTTAAGATTCCGGATTTCTGGCTACATGATCCGCAATCATGGTTCTTCCACGTCGAAGCACAGTTTGCTCTTCGTGGAATCACATCAGACGACACAAAGTACCACTATGTGGTTTCAGCACTGGATCCACCATCCACCAGGCGCGCAATGACCCTGCTTCGCAACCCTCCCGCGGACGGAAAGTACAGCGCGCTCAAACACCTGCTTCTCCGCCGTTACTCCCTGTCCGACGCAGAACGCGCCGAGAAGCTGCTTTCTCTCTCGGGGTTAGGAGATGGCTCAGCTTTGGAGCTCATGGAAAGCATGCTGTCTTTGCTGGGTGACGACGAAGGCGGATTTCTTTTCATCCACCTGTTCCTGCGACAACTCCCGACTCTGGTGCGGATCGCTCTGGCTAACTCGTCCCTGCTGCGGGAGAAGGATTGCCGCTCGCTGGCTGAAGAAGCTGATCGCATCCTCCTGGCTTCCAAGACCTTCACGGTCCAGTCGCTGGCCAAGGAAACTACAGCTTCTTCTTCTGAGTCTTTGCTGGCTTCAGCGGTCGATCAGCCGTCGGTGATGGCAGCGATCGCCACCAGGAAACGCCAGAAGCCGGCTTTTTGCTTCTACCATCAGCGCTTCGGCGTCAGGGCGCGGCGCTGCCTCCCGCCCCGCAGCTTCAAGCCGCCGGGAAACGACCAAGCCGACGCCTGCTAGCAGCCGCGGCCGTCGGCGATAAGGAGAGGCTGCTCTTTATTGAGGATTCGCGATCGGGGCGACGTTTTCTGGTGGATTCAGGTTCGCAGAAGAGCCTCGTTCCCCCGGCGGGCTCCGACAGGCTTGCTGAGGGCTGCGGTCCCCAGCTGACCGCCGCTAACGGTTCTCCCATCAGAACATTCGGAGAAAGGTTGGTGACTGTCTGTTTCAATGGACGTGACTTCCAGTGGAACTTTGTAGTAGCTGCGAGCTCTGTCCCCATCATAGGAGCTGACTTCCTCTGTGCTCACGGCCTGCTTGTGGACGTTGCAAACCGGCGTTTAATTGACGCTGTGTCTTTTTCTTCACTGCCTTGTATAACGCGAGGAGCTGGGCCGTTAGTACACACTAATTTTTTAGCTTCAGGGGACGCGTTCCAGCGTTTATTGTCAGATTTTCCCTCTCTGACTCTCCCCAATTTTTCAAACACAGACACAAAGCACGGGATAGAGCATTATATCCCCACAACTGCCGCTCCAGTGTTTGCGCGCGCGCCGCCTTGACGCGGCAAAGCTGGCTCTTGCGCGGGAGGAGTTTGCCAACATGGAGCGTTTAGGGATCGTGAGGCGCTCCAACAGCCCCTGGGCGTCACCGTTGCACATGGTGCCCAAGTCGGACAGCCAGTGGCGGCCTTGTGGGGATTTCCGTCGTCTAAATAACGTCACAGAGAATGACCGTTATCCTATCCCCCACATCCAGGATTTCTCTGCCCATCTCTCCGGGACATCCATTTTTTCTAAAGTGGATTTGGTGCGGGGTTATCACCAGGTTCCCGTGGGAGCTGAAGACATTCCTAAAACCGCGGTGATCACTCCGTTTGGCCTGTTTGAGTTTTTACGCATGCCATTCGGCCTTAAAGGTGCAGCTCAAACATTTCAGCGGTTGATGGATTCCATTCTGCGTGGGTTGTCCTTCGTGTTTGTATATTTGGACGACATCCTTGTGGCCAGCAGCTCGGCCGAACAGCACATGTCCCACCTACGTCAGGTTTTTCAACGTTTGGCGGCACATGGCCTGATTGTCAACCCCGCAAAATGCCAATTTGGGTTGCCGGTCATTGATTTTTTGGGCCACCGCATTTCTGCCAGTGGTGCGGTCCCATTGCCACAGAAAGTTCAGGCGGTGGCCGATTTTCCCCGCCCCCAGACGGTTAAAGCCCTGCAGGAGTTCTTGGGGATGGTTAATTTTTACAACCTCTTTATCCCCAAAGCAGCACAACTTCTGCAGCTGCTTTACGGTGCGCTCAAACAAAGAAAAGCCACCGACAGCATCGACTGGGTCCCTGAACGCCTCCAGGCGTTTGGTGGCGCTAAGTCTGCTTTGGCCGACGCTGCTCTTCTGGCCCACCCTTCCCAGTCAGCTCAGATCGCTCTGACAACCGATGCATCTGACGTGGCTGTGGGGGCGGTTTTGGAGCAGCGTGTCTCTGGTGTTTGGCAGCCACTTGCCTTTTTCAGCCGCACTTTGCGGGACAATGAACGGAAATACAGGGTTTTTGATAGAGAGTTGCTTGCTCTCTACCTGGCTACACGCCATTTTAGATATTTTCTGCAGGGCCGCTCATTTACTGCCTTTGTGGACCACAAGCCCCTCATCTTTGCCATGTCCAAAACATCTGACCCCTGGTCTGCACGACAGCAACGCCACCTTGCCGCCATTTCCGAATTCACGACTGACATTCAGCATGTTGCTGGCAAGTCCAACTTAGTGGCTGACTGTCTGTCTCGTGCGCTGATTTCCCCAGTTTATGTGGGGATCGATTTTTCTGCTATGGCTGCAGACCAGCGCAGTGATGCAGACAGCCTTGCGCTACAGTCTGGGTCCACGGGCCTCCAGCTGGAGGAAAGACAGATGCAGGAAGGTGGTCCTCCTCTGATCTGCGATGTTTCTACTGGCTGTCCCCGCCCTCTGGTTCCTGTTTCCTGGCGCCGCCGGGTTTTTGACACGTTACATTCCCTCTCGCATCCCGGCATTAGGGCCTCCGTCAAACTGGTCAGTTCTAAATTCGTTTGGACTGGACTGCGCAAAACAGTTAGAGAATGGGCTGCAGCCTGTGTTCAGTGCCAGCGTGCTAAGGTCCAGAGGCACACTAAAGCACCTTTGGAACCGTTTCCCATCCCTGACAAGCGGTTTGATCATGTGCATGTAGACCTTGTGGGTCCCCTTCCTCCATCACAGGGTTTCACACATCTCCTGACCATGATCGATCGTACAACCCGGTGGCCGGAAGTGGTTCCGCTGTCATCTACAACGTCAGCAGCGGTGGCCCGGGCTTTCCTGTCCACCTGGGTTGCACGTTTTGGCCCCCCCTCTGACATTACCTCTGACAGAGGCCCACAGTTCGTTTCAGAGCTTTGGTCCGTCATGGCCGATGGTCTGGGGGTCAAGATCCACCGCACCACTGCGTACAATCCGCAGGCTAATGGGTTGTGTGAGCGGTTCCACAGGTCTTTGAAAGCTTGCGCTCCGCGCTTCTTTAACTGATGGAAACTGGGTTGACCGCCTTCCATGGGTCATGCTCGGTTTGCGTTCAGCCGTTAAAGAGGACCTTGGTGCTTCCACAGCTGAACTGGTTTTCGGTCAGCCCCTGCGTGTCCCTGGGGCGTTTTTACCTGATTCCCCTGCGCCACAGTTCAGCCCACTTGGGCAACGTTTTTTCCCTCAGGGAGACTCCTTTCAGGTTCCCACCCCTGTTCACCATTGTTTGCCCCAGTCCTTTGTTCCTGAGAACTTAGAGACCTCTAAATTTGTTTTCGTTCGACACGATGCACACAGAACACCCCTACGACCTTTGTATGATGGCCCTTTCAGAGTCCTTGAACCAGGGCCTAAACATTTTCTTTTGGATTTGGGAGGGCGTAAGGAAACTATCTGTGTTGACAGGCTCAAACCCGCTCATGTCTTGGCGGACGATCAGGTAGTAACGGCCCAAGCTCCTCGCAGGGGAAGACCCCCCTCCACTGTTTTAATGGACCGCTGTTCTTCCTCCAGAGATCCTCATTTATCGGAGCTCAACCCCCCTGCAGCCCCTCCGTGTCGCCCTCGTCCTCAGGCACGGATGTCCCAGGATCATCCTACAGGGTCCAAGTTCAGCCGTTTTGGACGTTTGTTGAAACGCAAGGATCTGGATTAGTTTGTTATTTTACCCTACTGAGTGTTCGGGGGGGGGGGGGGCATATGTGGCGGACCACTAGGGGGCTCCACTCTCACTCAGTGGAGAAGTTGTAGTGATGAGAAATATGTTTGTTTGTTGGTGTATATATATATGGTTTTCTGTACAGTTGCTCTCAGTTGGAGTAGAGTAAAGAACTGTTTAAACCTACATCCTTTGTGTCGTCATTTTCACTCCTCCACAACACGAGCATTATTAATGTTTTTCTTGATGATCTCTGAGAAGAAAGATTCTCTTGCATTTTTCAGTTGTAAGTTATATCTGTAAAGTCTTTCTTTATAGATGTCATAGTGAACTTGGAGTCTATTCTTTCTCCACCTGCGTTCAGCTTTCCGACATTCCCTTTTTTCACTTCTAACTGCTGGAGCATTTCTCCACAGAGATTTTTTCTTCCCAGAAAAAACCTTCACTTTAACTGGAGCAATGCAGTCTATGATGTCTGAGACTTTAGACTGAAAGTTATCTACTAGCTCATCTACTGAGTTGCAGCCCAAGGTTGAAGTAGCAGAGTAAGCTTGAATAAAATTTTCTGTGGCATTGTCCTTAAAGGTGCGTTTTCTTACGATGTCCCTTCGGCTAAATGAGTCACTGGAAATTATACATTCAAAGGTAACGGAGAAGTGATCGGATAAGGCAACATCAGTTACATTGACCTGTGAAATGTTTAGACCTTTAGTGATGATCAAGTCTAAAATGTGTCCCTGTTTGTGTGTTGGCTGTTTAACATGTTGACTTAAACCAAAGTTTCTAAGTGTGTCACACAGTTCTTTTGCACTTCTGTCTTCAGGGTTGTCAACGTGAAAGTTGAAGTCTCCAACAATAATTAAAAAGTCATAATCAACACATATCACAGACAGCAGGTCACTAAAATCATTAAAAAAGTTTGATGTGGACTTAGGAGGCCTGTAAACATTCAGAAACATAGTTCGTATTGGGCCCTTTACCTGGAGAGCCAAATGTTCAAAAGAGTCAAATTTTCCCCAAAACACCTTTTTACACTTTAGTGAATCATTAAACAATGTTGCAACTCCTCCACCTTTCCTTTGCTGTCTGCTCTCACAAAGAAAATTGTAGTTTGGAGGAGTCGATTCCAGCAGAATGGCTGCTTCATTAAATTCATGTAACCATGTTTCTGTTAAAAACATAACATCAAGATTATTGTCAATAATGAAGTCATTAATTAAAAGGGATTTTCCTGACAGAGATCTAATATTTAGTAAACCCAGTTTATATGATTTGGTGGTTGATGATGTCCTTGTGGCAGGTTGCATCTGACAGTTTATGACTTTTAAGTACGACTGATTATTCCTGTCTGTTTTCCTTTTGCTTTTCTTATTTCTGCCACGTATCATAACAGATATTCCATGTTCTCCGTCAGGAGGCCCAGGCTTATGCTGGAAGCGGTCTTGACTGATAAACGTACTGCCAGGGCCCCCTGTATATCACAAGGAAGTTATCCGAAGGTCTTCAGGACAGGCATGTTCTGTGATATGTAGAGGAGGAGTAGGATCTGGACCTCTGCGTCCTTTGGAAGATGCTGATTTAGTCACAGAACTGCGGTTTTCAGAATTAATATGTGGAGAGGATGTCAACTCTAGACCAATCTTAAGGACTTTGTTCATGTTATGAGAAAATTCCAGAAGAGGAACATCTGGGCTTTGTGGAGAGGAAGGTGAGGCGGGTGTAGTCTGGACCGGTGTTCGTGACGATGGCGGTTCTTGGTCTTCTCTTTGTCCTGCTGAGATCTGGGATGAATCCTTCTGTAGCTCTGACGACGCCTCTTTCTGTCTCATCTTTCTGGCCGTCTTTATCTTGGCTTGTTCGGGCTGCACTGGGCTTATATTTTGTTTAGGCACTGGATGTACTTTGTTTTGGAACAAAGCTGATGGAGCATGGTTCACAGAATAGCAGATGTTTGAAATCAGCCGTTTTGCACCTGACCTATTTAGAGAGAAACCATCTCTGTTTAACAGATGTCTCCTCTCCCAAAAGATGTTAAAGTTGTCTATGAAGGTTACAGTTGTTTGTTTGCATGTTTTTTCCAGCCATTTGTTTAACATCAGAATTCTGGAAAAAATCTCGTCTCCACAAGTAACGGGTGGGAGAGGGCCCTGAGAAATACCTTGACATTAAGGCCATCAACTAAGTTCAACAGACGAATGTAATCCTCTTTCAATACTTCTGATTTTCTTATCCGGGTGACGTCGCCCAGGGCTTCAGCTTGTATTATGAGTTTTTCCAAGGTCGGGCGTTCTTTCAAGATCCTTGGAAGAATGTCTAATAAATCAGACACCAGGCCATAGTTCAAGTCGTTATAAATTAACACCTCTATGTTTTTCTTGTTACAGAAATGTTTAATCCCACATACAGACCCACTGCATAAAATCAGGGTCCTTGGCCCCGTGGCATGTCTTTTCTCTGATGTATTAGAGCGAAAGTCGTTGACGTACCTCTGAGTGTTGTCATGATTCTCCTGGGTCACGTTTTGGAGCGGAGCGAATCTGTTTCGTAAAGGAATTCCAGCATTTCCAGCAGGTTTACTCCTATCATTTGTTGTGGGAACAGCCCGCTGTTGTTTCACTTGTCCTGGGACATCTCTCTGTAGTCTCGGCCAGTTTTCTTCGTCTAGGCGTGGGTTTCGTTGATCCTTTGGTCTTGCACCCAGAGTGGTCCAGGGATTCTCATTTTCCTCAGGGATCTGTTTGTTCAGAGAGTTGCTGGGCTGGTGGTCCCCGTTTGGAGTTGCAGGCAGGGTTGTTTCATTTCCATACACGCCGTTTACATCATAATTCAGTTCGAGTCGGCATATCTTCTGTTCTATAACAGCGATCTTCTGTAGAAGCGTGTCAAGGTCCACTGTGGTTAAGGTAGGCATCTTTGCAAAATCAAAATCAAAAATAAATAAAAAGATAAAAAGGAGATAAAAAGTAAAAGGCAGGAAAATGCAAGCAAGCAGGGAGCAGAGAAAAAAGCGTCCGAGCAGCATGACTGTAGAGTGCTCATTATCTATTTACTTTCCAAAGTACTTCTATAAAGCTTTCCTGAACTCATAAGATAGCATGGTTGCTTAGGACAATGAGAAAATGATCAGCTAGAAAGATCAATTAAAAAGAGAAGATATTTAAAGTGAAAAGTAGTAACATTTTAATAGTTTTGCCTCTTCAACAAATCATTCAATGCAGAAGAAATGCACTGCATTTGTCATCATTTGCGGAGGGTGTGGACCCAAATGCAGCAAGTGCTACACCAAGCCATCAAGGGTAATATATTTAATAAACTGGAAACTTGAGGACAGTGACAGGTTGACAAACCGGGCAGAATGTCAGAGAATCCAGCAACCATCCATCCATCCATTCATCCATTTTCCGACACGCTTATCCCTGTTGGGGTCACGAGGGGTGCTGGTGCCTATCTCCAGCTGTCAATGGGAGAGAGGCGGGGTACACCCTGGACTGGTCGCCAGTCTGTCGCAGGGCATCCAGCTACCAATGGAAAAGAAAACAGGGACTTAAATACGCTGGGAAGTAATCAAGTGGATAACAAACAGGTAAATAACAATCAACAGAAATGCACAGTAGGGGAGGCAAACACTTTAGGACTGTGACAGCATTTTTACATTAAAATCTTTTAGAGTGATTTTTATTTCAAAATCATATTATGAGAAACACATGTGTTTGACTGTTAGTCAGAAGCTCAAACTGAACCTTTCTGTTGAGGGATCTAAAACCTCACTAGCATTGGATGTGTCACTTGCTCATAAATATCTTACCTGCATGGGAAATTGATTTTAGTTGCTCTGCTGCCCGGCTTTGGAAATCTCTTCCACCTGAGTCAAAACTCAAAACCATGACACAAGTTGTTGTCAGATGTTGCTTCATGTTGTCTCCTCTGCTGTTTCACTGTTTTTGTAACTGCAATGTGATCTTGAGTTCAGTAAAACAAATGGGGGACAAATGTGTACCAATCAGAATACTATTCGGACCCAAAACTCTTATTTTTTTATCAAATGAATGGTTTACAAGCACAGTGTTCTTAAAAAATGTTATGAGTCGATTTTATGTGAGGCACTTCATTTCTTGGATTTTTGTGACCAATATGCAACTAATTAAAAACCATGACGCAACAACAGCAAGCTTTAAGGATATTTTTCATGGCTTCTTTTTTGGTTTTGCTGTAATATTTCAGTTACAGCACTACATCACATAGTGGCCTGGTATTATTACTCTCACAGTTTTGTTTTGTTGTTTTGTATGGGTGAAGATATTTCTAGAAATGCTGCCAAGTTAATGATGAGAAACACAAAGACTGATTTAGAAAAAACCTTGAGGTTCATGTTTACCCCTGTCAGCAATTATACATTTCAAAGTGTAAAAGACTACCAAAACTGGCTCAAGCCCACATGCTTCTGAAATCTGCCCCAGCTTCCATACACACAGCAGACTGTGGCTTCATTTTAGACCTGGTGCAGTTACAGATTTTCTCAGCCCAGACACAAGCAGCAGATATAATAGAATTTGCTTGAAATTATGACTCTGACATTAGGTTTAAAGTATGATTACATTTCTAGGAACGTACAACAGAATTTCTCAGCAGGCTCTATGTAAATTCACGTTTTGCTGGAGCCTATAAATCAAAAGGGGGCCCTAAGGAGTTGGTAAATCTGTTTGGTTCTACCCCTGGTTGACTTAACCTTCATTCCGAGAGATAAGTACACTCAAACATCTCTTACCAGCAACTCATGGGGAAACCTGAGGTGATACTACCTCTTGGTCAGAAGGATAATAGTAATGAATTGTGTGGGTTAATACACCAAACAAAACATTTTGACTTATCCCCTTAGCTTCAGCTTGGTATGCAGAATCACAGTGAAAATGGCAGGTTTCATGAAATGGATTAGCCAGGAGTCCATGACCTTGTTTAGCAGCCCTGCAACAAATACCATGATGTAACTCTTCAAAAAATGTAATAGAAAATTAAGCCGCTTGAAATATATGATCCAAACAGATTATAAAGATATCTACACATCTTCTAGACAGACTACATTCAACTTTTCTGCACTCCTAGAGGCTCCAAGTACACAACTAAATGTATGTATGCCCTTAAACAGTGGATTTTGCATGTCTACTTTAACTCTGCCACATTCCGTCTTTTATAAGAAACAGTTCTGTAAATGTCAAATGGTTTGAATTAACTGTTAACAATGAAAGAATCTATCTGTGGAAAGACATGTAGTTTAAAGATTGTTTAGAATGATTAATTACTCAACAAGGGCACATAAATCTGTACTATTTGATAAGTTGAAAAATATGGCTTTTGTTGCACTATAAGCCTGAAACATCCTGCTGTCTTTAGATACAAATGCAGAGGACTTGGATACCAAATAAACCAAATAATTCCCCCAATTTTAAGACTAAGGAAAGAAAAAAAGCATTATAATTTATCAAGCAATTTGATTCAATCAAAATGCTTTAGATCCTTTACAGTATAATTGATGTTGCCATAGATACTATGACAGCAAATGTGTTTGGTTATTTGTACATTGGCTACGGCTTTTCCATGAATTGATTGCGTCTCATGTATGCACTCATTCTGCTCAGCATAGACATTTAACACATACTGAGGAGAATAAAGGCCTTCTGAAATGAATGCTAGAAAATAAAAAGGTAAAAATATTCACAAAAGCTAATATTAAATAGTAAGTTGAACCTAAAATCAAAGGAGGTGACATGTTCAAATATAGTAATAGCTCAAAAAGTCAGTCTAATGCAATCAAACCCAAAACTCCATCACAAAATATTTCTGTCATAAAGCTGTGAGGATGAGATTCCTGTGAGCTCCCTCTGGCCATTCATAAATCACTAGCGGACATGGTGATATCCCCCACAGCTGTCAGTGTTCCGAAAATACAGCTGTCAGTGGGGAATGACAGGAGGTGTTGTGGGACATCAACGTCACATAAGATCTGCATCATAAGTTGTCCTATGCTGTTCTTTTCAAAACAATAATGACAGACGAAGTCAGGGCAGCGATCCTGTTGTCGACCAGATTTGAATGATGTATCTTAAAGTCTGAAACGATTTCTGATTCTTGTTTACACATGTAAATCCTGCCGCGGTCTGGATGCACATAGCTTACATGGTCACCACATCACTCCCTTGACCCTTGAAATCGCCTCTATAGAACTCAGCCAATGCAGGGCTTTGAGTAGCTCAGTTGATGACCCAGGAGCTTAACAGAGGTGGGCTGTCTTCTACCTCCTTTCCACAAAAACCAGAAACAGCAAAAGGCGCCTTAATACAACCGTAAAGTATTTTGTGAAAGGCTCACATGAGGTCTAGTGTTGTCTTGCATTAGGAGGAACCGAGGGCCAACCGCACCAGCATATGGTCTCACAATGGGTCTGAGAATCTCATCTCTGTCCTTAATGCCAGTAAGACTACCTCATGGAGGGCTGTGCGGCCCCCCAAAGAAATGCCACTTCACACTTTTACTGACCCACTGCCAAACCAGTCATGTTGGAGGATGTTGCAGGCAGCAGAACGTTCTCCAAGGTGTCTCCAGACTCCGTCATGTCTGTCACATGTGGTCAGTGTGAACCTGTTTTCATCTGTGAAGAGCACAGGGCGCCAGTGGCGAATTTGCCAATCTTGGTGTTCTCTGGCAAATGCCAAATGTCCTGCACGGTGTTGGGTTGTAAGCATAACCCCCACCTGTGGACTTTGGGCCCTCATAACACCCTCATGGAGGCTGTTTCTGATCGTTTGAGCAGACACATGCACATTTGTGGCCTGCTGGAGGTCATACTGCAGGGCTCTGCCAGTCCTCATCCTGTTCCTCCTTGCACAAAAGCAGAAGTAGCGGTCCTGCTGCAGGGTTGATGCCCTCCTACAGCCTCTTCCACGTCTCCTGATGTACTGGCCTGCCTCCTGGTAGCTCCTCCATGCTCTGGACACTACACTGAAAGACACAGCAAACCTGGATGAGCTGCACTACCTGAGCCACATGTGTGGGTTGTAGACTTTGTGTATGAAGCACAACACTAGGAAATTAGAGAGAAATTGGCGCTCTACACATCTAGAGGAATCCTACCTAATCTGAAAAACAGCCTAGTGTTGTATAAAAACACCCTTCACAGAGTTAGAGCAGCGTATTGTCATCATTAATAGAGGATAATAAAATACTCCTAGGTTTCTTTTTAGCACAGTTGCCAAACTTACACAGAGTCAGAGCTCTTTTGATACATCCATTCCTTTAGCTCTCAACAGTAATGACTTTATGTGATTCTTCATAAATAAAATTGATTCTATTAAAAATAAAATTATTGGCATCCTCCCAATTATTACCTTGTCCTCAGTAAGTGGACAAGACGATGTGACTCCATACTCTTTCAGGAGTAGAATGCTGCTTATCAAAACTGGATGCAATCTACTGGGTAGATAGTAAACTTTTTGACCAATCTGTCTATATGATTTGATTGAATTTAACTTGGTAAAGTGCCTTACATGCTTTATGAATTGGTGTTATATAAATAAAACTGAATTGAATTGAATAAAATTCCTTGACTTTACACATTTCATTCAGACCTGCCCGGCACACCCTCTTGTGTGCAGCCAAGATGTGCTAATGGGTCCCATCTGAATTTGCTCAGGTTAGTTACTAGTGGGACCTGGGCTCACAATAGATGTCCTATATAAAACCCACTTCAGTTGATAGTACTGCCAAAACCAGCCACATCAGCAAAACCAGTAGATGACTCCATGATAAATCATAGTGGGTCTAAAACATATATTAAGAAATCAATTTCAGGTTGAACAATACATCTAGGACTCAGAAAATTAGAATATTGTAATAAAGTTCTTTATTTTCTGTAATGCAATTAAAAAACATGAAATGTCATACATTCTGGATTCATTACAAATCAACTGAAATATTGAAAGCCTTTTATTGTTTTAATATCGCTGATTATGGCGTACAGCTGAAGAAAACTCAAAAATCCTATCTCAAAATATTAGAATATTTCCTCAGACCAAGTAAAAAAAAATAATTATAACAGCAAAACAAAATCAAACATTTGAAAATGTCCATTAATGCACTCAGTACTTGGTTGGGAATCCTTTTGCACAGATTACTGCATCAATGCGGCGTGTCATGGAGGCAATCAGCCTGTGGCATTGCTGAGGTGTTATGGATGCCCAGGATGCTTCAATAGCGGCCTTTAGCTCATTTGCATTGTTGGGTCTGGTGTCTTTCAGCTTCTTCTTCACAATACCCCACAAATTCTCGATGGGGTTCAGGTCAGGGGAATTGGCAGGCCAATCAAGGACAGTAATGCCATGGTCAGTACACCAGTTACTGGTGGTTTTGGCACTGTGGGCAGGTGCCAGATCTTGGTTGTGCAGCGTTTCCTGCCACATTTCCCCCTTCCAACACACTTTTTGTGAATGTGCTTTGAAACTGCACTCTGTGAACAGCCTGCTCTTTGAGAAATTTCTTTTTGTGTCTTACCCTCCTAATGGAGGGTGTCAATGATGGTCTTCTGGACAGCAGTCAGATCAGCAGTCTTCCCCATACTTGTGATTTAGTTTACTGAACCAAGCTGAGTGTTTTTCAAGGCTCAGGAAACCCTTGCAGGTGTTTCGAGTTAATTAGACGATTCAAGTGATTAGTTGAATAGCCTACTAGTATACAGTACTTTTTCACAATATTCTAATTTTCTGAGACAGTCCTGTATATTGGTCCCACTTGTTTCTCAGCTTTGTCCTGCATCAAGCCTATTAGGCATTTAACATGGGGCTATTATATAACCTTTAGAAAATGACCATCTGGGGCCGATTAGCCATGACATGTCCTGCTTTAAAAGGGGCCTGTCATGCAAAAAAAACTTTTTTAGCCCTTAGATACATTTAGTTATGTACTTGGAGTCTCTAAGAGTGCAGAATATATGAATATAGTCTCTCCAGGAGCTGTGTAGATATATTTATGTTCTGTTTGGGTCATATTTTTCAATCTGTTCAATTTTCTTTATTCTCTATTATGTTCTTTAAACAATTATGTTAGTATTTGCCATAAAACTGTTGAACAAGGTCATGGACTTCCAGCTAATGAATCTTATAAACCTGCTGTGTTTTTTTTTCGCTGTGACTTTGTAGTCCAAGATGAAGGGTCAAGGAATCCTTATTTTCCCCATAGGGCAATTTGTTTTACAGCTGGCAGTAACATGCAAACAATTAAACAGTCACTCAGACACATACAAAAAAAACAAAACATAAAAAATTGAAGGATAAGTGGATAAGTGAAAAAGTTGGGTGTATTAACCCACCAATTCACGCCCACCCGTCAACTGCAGCCACCTGTGGAGCAGAGTTAGAGAGCACGGAGCACAGGACCCTGACATCACCCCCCCCCCCCCCCCCTCAACGGTCGCCTCCTGGCAGCCCAGAAGAGGATGTAGACGGGCGGGAGGCCCAAAAGGCATCAAGCAGGGCCGAATCGATGACGGCAGAACCTGGGACCCACGACCGATCCTCAGGACCGCAGCCCTCCCAGTCGACGAGGTACTGATGGCCCTTACCTCGCCGACAGGAGTCCACAATCCTGAGGATACGGCGGCTTTGACTGTCCTGGGTGAGCGGAGGGGGTTCGGCCGGACGGCAGAGTTCACTAGAGATGACGGATTTAATCTGGGAGACATGAAAAGTGGGATGGACACGAGAATGTGGTGGCAGGCGAAGACGGACGGACGTGGGGCTGATGACTCTCTCTATCTCATATGGACCAGTGAATCGGGGAGTGAGTTTCTTGGCGGCAGGATTTGTGAGGACGTCTCTGGAGGATAACCAAACCTTCTGACAGGGGCGGAATTGGGGGGCAGGAACTCAACACCGATCAGCAAACCTTTTGTTCTGCTCTGTGGTGTGGGTAAGGGCGGTGACTGTTGATTTCCATGTGTCCTGGCAGCGGGTAATGTACTGGTTAACTGAAGAGACCGGTATATGGAGTTCATCAGGGGGCAGGAGAGGTGGTTGGTAGCCTAGGGCTATCTCAAAGGGGGAGTTTCCGGTGGCAGAGGAAACATGTGAATTGAGGGCATACTCAACCCAGGGCAAAAACTTATTCCAGTCGGAGGGGGACAAAGAAGTAAGGCATCGGAGGGTGGTTTCGAGTTGCTGGTTCATTCTTTCAGTCTGACCATTGGTTTGTGGATGGTAACCAAAGGTGAGACTGTAACGGGCACCGAGAGCATAACAGAAGTGCTTCCAAACTTGTGAGATGAACTGGGGGCCCCGGTCAGATAGGATGTCAGCAGGGATTCCGTGGAGCTTGAACACGTGCTTGATGAGGACTTCAACCTTCAAACACACCTTCACTTAAACGCACCTGTTCGAGCTCAACCGGCGCATCATCTTCTACTTTGTCTCCCGACAGGAGCTACAGCAACGTCCTGGAATCCATCGACAAGAAGCTTACCAGCCTGGACGCCCACCTCGCCTTGGTAGAAGTCCTACATAAGGAGTTTCAAGCCCTGAGAGAGTCTGTGGAATTTAGCCAAGCCCAGCTAGCTTCTACCACCGCCGATAACGAAGCGCCGAGGGGGAAATCCACGGAGCTCACCGAGGGGATGATCCAGCTGTCCGGCAAAAATAAGAAGATGAAAGAATGAAAGAATCCATTCTGGACATACAGTCGCGAAGTATGAGAGATAACCTCGTCTTTGCAGGCATCCCGGAGCAGCAGGAGGAGGATCCCGAGGTGACAATCCGTGAGTTCCTCCATCAGAAGCTGAAAATCCCGGCGGATCAGCTAAAAAACATCACCTTTCATCGGGTCCACTGGCTCGGAGGTAAGAAGCCCAATAAAACCTGTCCCAGACCGATTGTAGCTAAGTTTGACCATTATAAACAAAAAGAGCAGGTTAGAAGTCAGGGCAGAGAACTCAGAGGAACGGATTTCAGCGTTAATGACCAGTTTCCTAAGGAAATCCTAGATCGTAGGTGAGTGTTATTCCCAATCAGGAAGAAATACATTACGGAAGGCGTCAGAGCTACGGTAGCTGTTGACAAACTTTATATTAATGGTCAGTTGTTCAGGGATCAGAAGATCACTCCTTGGCTTTATTAGATGCACAACAGGTGGATTTAAAGCATGTCACACTTGATAAAAGTGCATAGATCGGAACACGGTCATAAATGAAATATATGCACAGCTCAAGAGCACGTTGGCACGGTATGGTTGTTAGTCACAGTTGGGTACACGAGGCATGGGATGTGGTTCTCCCTCTTTCACCTTTTCTCACTCTTTGCACACTCTTAATTCTCTGTCTTTCTTTATATTATTCGTCTGCTTCTTTCCTGTTGACCAGACAATCACAAGCACGTTATATGATGCTACCCGGGTCTATGTATAACTATTTTTTCGAGGGCATGCACTTTTCAACTTCCCACTCACACCTATGATGAATGTAAAGTTTGTGACATGGAATGTGCACGGAGCTGGCACCAGAGAGAAAAAGTTAAAGATCTTTAACCAGCTTACAAGATTAAAGGCAGATGTTGTCTTATTGCAAGAAACCCATAAATCAGCTACAAGTGTAAGTGATCTGAACTCACCTGAGTTCCCTAATGTGTTTGCTGCCTGCTATAACTCTAGACATAGAGGAGTAGCGATTTTAATCCACAAAAACGTTAGTTTCAAATATTAGACAAAATTATAGATCCTGAAGGTAGATTAATAATAATTAAAATATCTATTCATAACCAGAAGTTATGTATTGTCAGTATATATGGTCCAAATGTTGATGACCCCTCATTCTTCCACAAACTTTTCCATGCACTTTCAAAACACGGGGATTGTTCTCTAATGATTGGGGGTGACTTTAACTTTGGTCTAAATGAGGAAATAGACAGGTTGAATACAACAGGGACTCAGCGCAGTTGGCAGTCATTAAATGTAGTCAAACAATACATGAGTGATTTTGGTCTTTGCGATGCATGGCGATCTCTTCATCCTAACAGTAAGGAATATACTTTTTTTTCAAATGTCCACCATTCTTACTCTCGTTTGGACTATTTCTTAATCAGCAGCTCGCTGCTGTCTGACGTTTCAGAGGCTGTAATTCATCCTATTGCTATTAGTGATCATGCTCCTGTTACTTTAACCCTAATAAATAAAAAAATAACCCCACAAAACAAGAGCTGGAGATTTAATACATCGCTGCTTAAAGATGAAGAATTTATAAAAATTTTCAAAGAAGAGTGAGCTTCATACTTGGAATACAATGATCTACCAGGCACATCAGCATCTATACTATGGGAAGCAGGGAAAGCAGTGATGAGAGGTAAAATAATTTCATTCTCATCTCATAAAAAGAAGATAGAAAACAAAAAGATTCAGGAATTATAAGAAAAACTTAAAGTACTTCTTGATTCTGAGATCATACAAGTTGCTATATGTTAGAAAGTTCACATATTATTATGACCCGAGGAAAAAAAATAAAAAAATTCAATGAAAAAGTGGATTTTCAAGGCTTTTTAGCTCAAGGTTCATAAATAAATGTTGCGTGACCGATGACGTAATTCGTAGAGAAGCGTTGCTCTGTTGACATGGTAACAAGATACTTCCTGCTTGCAAACTTGCTTTCCTCAAACACAAATAGACAGATAAAACATGGTTAAAAAGTGTGTCGCGTATGGTTGCTCAGATACCAACAAGGAGAATGTGTTCTCATTTCCGAACCCGAAAAGTCCCGGTGTTGTGCGAAATTCAGTTCCCCTGTGAAAATCTGTTCCCCTCTGTGTCGGGAGCAGTGCAGCCAGAGAGGCGGGGTTTCACGGCGCTTCTGATCGGTTTCTCGGTAAAACAGCTCATATAATCATGTCAAGGTTGTAACATTATGTTTAATCGGCAGCTGTTGTTTACAAAATTGTAAAATAAAAATAAATAAACGCGGTCTTTCAGGCAGCTGAAATATCCATTCTCTCCTCTCCTCCCCCCATAACTTTGGGAAATAAAGAGCAACTGTTTCCAAATTCTCAAAAATTGTTATGTGTGATAGCATGTAGTATACTAGAAATTTCCTTAATCCAGTAATCTGTCATATTTTACATTACAACGGGATTTACCAGAAAGTCTACACTCTCGTCTTTTCAGGAAGTCTTAATTTTTGTGCCCTGCTATCAGCCAGTCTCCATCCTCTTATTTCAGCAATGGAAAATCATAAATACACACTAGTGTTGGAATACTGTGTTTGGTGGCTTATTTTATTTGTCAGGCTTAAGTGACAAAAGTTGGAAAAAGACCGATTATCTTGCCGTTTAAAATAACACAAAACACAAACTGAATTTCGCACAACACCGGAGAAGCTCACTGACGCTGCAGCTCCTCTTCCTCACTCCTCACATCGTGGGAGCAGAGGAAACTCCGCGCAGCGGCAGCCAGATGTTTTACCCACGCTGAAGTCTCTGGTGGTGTTACATCAGGTGGAGCTGCTCCATTTGAGCCCCCTGAGCGCAGAGAAGCTCTGTGCGCTCAATGAGAGCCCAACGAGATCTCTGGATGTCTCCTTCTCTTCTCCTCACTCATCGCGCATGGGAGCGGAGAAATCTGGCTGTCATCACAGCAGCCTGCTGTGAAGGAACGTGTTATCCACACTACCTCTCAGCACGGCCCTGCTACCCCGCAGAACCCTGAGGCGTTTAAAGCCGTGGTGGGGATAGACCCACAGCCCTTTCGGTTCGGAAACCCCCATGCCCCCCCCCCCGGAGAATATGAGCGCTATGCTTCGACGAGTTGTTTCCGTGTTTACATCTGAACTGGCAGCCAGAACTGCGATTATAAGCCCCGATTCCAATTATACACCAGCAACCCATTTCGTTTATTCTCCTAAAATGTGTAGACAGACTTACTTGAATCGAAACAGACGCTAGCGCTGTCTTTCGTGTTACACTCATCACTTTCTGAATCACCATTCGAACTTCTTGTGTACTCCATTGTACTCTCTGTAGCGTAGCCTGAGCTCCGCCTACGAACTACGTCATCATACCACGTGACCCAAATTGTGGATTTTTAGCCTAGCGGTTGCCGAGGGACAATTTTTAGTCCTCAAAAAAACCTTTAACGGCGCAATCACGATCTTAATGCCACATTTTTTGAAAATATGGTCACTAATGCATGTATTTCCGAGTTGGTCGATCTCAAAATCAAGAAGTACTTTAAGTTACTAGAAACCTCTCAAGAAGAGGAAAAGTTGGGAAAAATCCATAAAGTAAAATTATAATTAAACCAATATATTGAAAAGCAAAATAAATTTCTAACACAAAGACTTCGAATAGAAAATTTTGAACATGGCAATAAGTCAGGAAGCTTCTTAGCTAATCAGCTAAAAATAAAGAAAGAAAAAACGACTATATTTGCAGTTACAGACTCAACTGGTAATACATTACGTGATCCGGAATGTATAAACAACACCTTCGGAGATTTCTACAAATCTTTATACACATCACAGATAAATCCATCAGATAATGACATCAAGCAATTTCTGGATAAAATTACACTTCCTAAATTATCACATAGCCAAAGAACGACACTGTACTCACCGCTGACACAGTTGAAGTTCAGGAAGCTCTAAAAAGCATGCCCAATAAAAAGGCTCCAGGTCCAGATGGATTCCCTACTGAGTTTTATAAAGAGTTCTGGAATATTCTGGCACCAACGTTCCACAGAATGTTGCAGGAAACTCAGGAAAATGGCAGATTTCCAGCTAATTCTGCTACCATCAGTCTTCTGCTTAAACCAGTCAAAGATCCTATGTTTCCCACCAGTTATCGTCCTATATCCTTAATTAACGTGGATATTAAAATAATCTGTAAAGCTTTAGCAAAACGATTAGATTAAGTCACTCCTCTCATAATCCACCCTGATCAAACTGGTTTCATCAGAGGAAGGCAGTCATCCACAAACGCACATTACTTAATTTAATAGATTATTCCTACAGTAAAAATATTAAAACCAATATATTGTCTTTAGATGCAGAAAAAGCATTTGATAGAGTAAATTGGAATTTTTTATTCGCTACTCTACATAAATTTGGTTTTGGCAATTTTTTTATAAATTGGCTAAAGATTTTATACAGCTTTCCAACAGCCTGTGTCAGGACAAATAATCAAACATCCTCCAGCTTTTGTCTCCAGAGGGGCACTAGGCAAGGATGCCCGCTTTCCCCCTCACTTTTTGCGAACCTCTAGCAGCAACAATTAGACAAACTAATGTTGTCAAAGGTATAAAATGCATGAAAATAGAGCATAAGATTAGTCTTTACGCTGATGATGTATTACTCTATCTCCAGCATTCAAAGACTTCCCTCTCTCAAGTAATTAGATTACTAAAATCTTTCTCAAAAGTTTCAGATTACTCTATAAATTGGTCTAAATCTGCGGTACTGCCAATTAATTGTTCTTTTCAGAACCCCCTAGATTTACAATTGCAATAAGGAAATATTAAATATTTGGGTATTACTGTGTCGTCTAAACTAGCGGATTTACTAAAATTTAACCACACCCCACTTTTAAAAAAGATAGAAGGGAACCTTGAAAGATGGGGGCCCCCACTGGGGGCTGGGCCTGTGGGGGGCTGGGCCTGGGGCTCCACGCAGCCAATCACTAACGCGCCTGGCCTTTGATTGACAAGGCAGACACCCCCCTTAACTCCACTCTCATTGGTTTTGCTGCCTTAAATTCCGCCTTCCCTCTTCCTGATTGGCTGTTTTCTATTGCGTGTGTGTGCGTGCACGTGAGTGCGTGCTTGGAGCGCGAGATTTAAGTTTTGATTCATACTGGGTTACTGCCGTTACCACAATTAATACTGGGCTACGAAACTAGTCCCAGTTAAGAAACTAAATATTATCTGCACTAAAATAGGTGAAAGCTGCTGAGTGCAGTACTGAACAGAAGCGGGTGAGAGAGTTTTGATTTGTTGAACTTGAGAAATGTAAATGTAACCAACGTTAATATCTCAAAATAGCATTTAATTCTGAAGTATAACACATTTTATCGACAAAAACCTAATCTCTTTTATAAAACTAAATATTCTGTGCCAGGCAGGAGTTCTGAAGACTGCTGGAAAGAGGGAAAAGGAAAGACAGAAGGCTATTAAAAATTCAGATTCTTAGCCACAGCCATCTGAAAAAGAAAAGGTGAGGGTTTCCCTTTTACCAATATTTCGTTGTTATTGTTGCTTTCATTTATTGTCGACCATTTGAGGCAGTTCAGGCATAAATAGCAGGTGTAATTTATTTTGCATAATATACAATATAAGAACATTAGATGCTGCCTAAACAACTGCTATTCTTGTTCAGACCTTTGCATAGTTATAATAGTATGATTAGGGTTCCACAAAATAATAGTGCTATTTATTTGACTGTTTCTACTTCTAGAATTAGGATAAAGACAAATAAAACAGAGGAACACTATTTACATTGGTTTTATTGTACATAGATTTCCACACTGTCCATTAGTAAATTAGTACAAACCAGGGGCGGAGCTAGACATTTTCATCATCAGGGGCTTAGCCCATAAAATATTTCATCATTACGAGGGTAATTTGGTACACCAAAAAGTAAGAAATTATTTAATCTGTTGATGTGGTCGCAAAATGAATTTAATATAGGCCTTTACATATCTTAAAGTTTGATCTGCTGTTCTTTAATAGTTATACTAGTATATACCAATAGTATATTAATATGTTCTCATTTCAATGATGAAATGGTCAACCACTCATGTTACAATTCAGTCTTGGTGTCACCAATCTTACTCAAACTACAGTATTGGGTCCTCCATGCTGCTTATGTATAAAGGTTTACTGCACATTTAAACATTGATAACTCACTATTGTCAGGGAAATAATTAGTTGTCTGAGAAGATGTAGGTAAGGAGAAGATGTTATCTACACTTCAGATATATGATGTAAGAAATGTGTTTGGAATGTTAAGATAAATTACATGAAATGGGCTAAAGAGAGTAACTACAGCCCAGTTGCACATTTGTTGTTTGAATTTAATATTTGCAATGCTGTCAGTGTCAGTGACACTTCTACTTCCAGTGCAGAGTAAATACATGAAATTTATTTGCAGTACCTTGAATGTATAATTTTCCTGTGTTTTATGATGCAGACAGAGTATCTTCGATAAAAAAAATTTCGGTGGGGTTGATCTCTGTGCATTTCTATATCTTCAAAAGAAAATACAGGATAAATCTAGACAACAGACATATTTTGACTATATTTGGTTTAACAGGCACATATGTACCGTCTGTCTCTGTTGCTGGTAGTTCAAATAGAAAAAAGTCCAAATTCGACATTCATCAAGACAAGGCAAGGCAAGGCAAATTTATTTGTATAGCACAATTCAGTACAGAGACAATGCAAAGTGCTTTACATGATTAAAATACAGGAAAAGAAAACAGAAAATGTAGAAACAAAATAGAACATCAATAAACAGTTGGACTAAAAAAGTTGAACTAATGCTGTTTCAGTAGAACAGTTTAACCAGAACAGTCAAAAACAGTCCTAAACAAATGTGTTTTTAATCTTGATTTAAAAGAACTCAGGTTTTCCGCACTTTTACAGTTTTCTGGAAGTTTGTTCCAGATAAGTGGAGCGTAGGAACTAAATGCTGCTTCTCCTTCTTTAGTTCTGGTTCTAGGTACGCAGAGAAGGCTGGAGCCAGAAGACCTTAGTGCTCTTGAGGGTTGATACACTGATAACAAGTCTGTGATGTATTTAGTTGCTAAGCCATTCAGGGATTTATAGACTAACAGAAGGATTTTAAAGTCTATTCTCTGAGATACAGGGAGCCAGTGTAAGGACTTTAGAACTGGGGTTATGTGTTCTACTTTCTTAGTCTTAGTGAGGACGCGGGCAGCAGCATTTTGGATCAGCTGTCTGATCCACTTTTTAGGCAGACCTGTGAAAACACCGTTGCAGTAATCAATTCGACTAAAAATAAACGCATGGATTAGTCTTTCCAGATCCTGCTGAGACATTAGTCCTTTAATCCTGGAAATGTTCTTCAGGTGATAGAAAGCCGACATTGTAATTGTCTTTAGATGCTTTTGGAGGTTCAGGTCTAAGTCCATCACTACACCCAGGTTTCGGGCCTGATCAGGGATTTTTAGCTGAAGCGACTGAAGCTGTGTGCCAACTTTTGATCTCTCCTCTATTGGTCCAAATATTATTACTTCTGTTTTGTTTTTATTCAATTGAAGAAAATTGTGGCACATCCAGGCATTGATTTCTTCTAGGCATTTACTCAGTGCCTGAACTTGTTCATGGTCACCTGGTGACATGGTGATGTAGAGCTGTGTGTCGTCTGCATAGTTATGGTAGCTGATGTTGTTGTTTTTTATTATCTGAGCTAGGGGGAGCATGTAGATGTTGAATAGGAGGGGACCCAGGATGGACCCTTGGGGAACCCCACATGTGATTTTTGTCATTTCTGATGTAAAGTCACCCACTGATACGAAAAAGTCCCTGTTCTTTAAGTAGGATTTAAACCAGTTAAGAGCTGTACTAGAGAGGCCGACCCAGTTCTCCAAGTTCTAACAGAATGGAGTGATCGACAGTATTGAATGCTGCACTGAGATCCAATAGTACCAGCACGGTGGTTCTTCCACAGTCTGTATTTATATGGATGTCATTAAACACCTTGATAAGGGCGGTCTCTGTACTGTGGTGAGCACGGAAGCCAGACTGGAAAACGTCAAAGCGGCTGGTCGTTGTTAAGAAGGTGTTTAATTGTTGAAACACAGCTTTTTCAATAATCTTACTGATAAAGGGGAGGTTTGAGATGGGCCTGTAGTTCTGGAGTAGAGGTTTGTCTAAATTGTTCTTTTTCAGCAGTGGTTTGATAATTGCTGTTTTTAGGGACTGGGGGAAAACACCTGACAGAAGGGACGTGTTTATTATCTGAGTCAAATTAGACGCTATGACAGGCAAAACTTTCTTAAAGAAAGCTGTGGGGAGAACATCAAGGCAGCTGGAGGAGGAACTTAGCTGCTGAATGATCTGCTCTAAGCTTTTGTGGTTTATTTGGCTGAATTGGGACATTTTGTCAGGATAGGTTCCTGCTGGATACAGCTTTGGTTCTGGAGTTGGTATGGATGTAAAAACTGATCCTCTGATCTTTAGGATTTTCTCAGTGAAGAAGTTAGCAAATTCATTGCAGGCCCTGGTGGAGTGGAGTTCGGAAGTCACTGACACAGGAGGATTTGTTAACCTGTCGACTGTGGAAAATAAGACACGAGCATTATTAATGTTTTTCTTAATGATCTCCGAGAAGAAAGATTCTCTTGCATTTTTCAGTTGTAAGTTATATCTGTAAAGTCTCTCTTTATAGATGCCATAGTGAACCTGGAGTCTCGTCTTTCTCCACCTGCGTTCAGCTTTTCGACACTCCCTTTTTTCACCTCTAACTGCTGGAGCATTTCTCCAAGGAGATTTTTTCTTCCCGGAAAGAACTTTCACTTTAACTGGAGCAATGCAGTCAATGATGTCTGAGACTTTAGAATGAAAGTTATCTACTAGCGTATCTACTGAGTTGCAGCCCAAGGTTGAAGTATCAGAGTAAGCTTGAATAAAAGTTTCCGTGACATTGTCCTTAAAGGTGTGTTTTCTTACGATGTCCCTTTGGCTAAATGAGTCACTTGAAATTATGCTTTCAAAGGTAACAGAAAAGTGATCAGATAAGGCAACATCAGTTACATTGAGCTTAGAAATCTTTAGACCTTTAGTGATGATCAAGTCTAAAATATGTCCCTGTTTGTGTGTTGGCTGTTTAACAGGTTGAGTTAAACCAAAGTTTCTAAGATCCGGTGATGCTTTAAACATTAACAAACAGCATCTAGTGTGTGTCGTGGTTATAAAATTTTGCAAGAAATACTGCTTTTCTCTTTAGACAGACGAAACGCGCCCTGACGCTCAAGTCAAGCATCAAAAAATAGGAGCATGCATATTGCGTAGGATGAATGAAGTTAGACCAGGGAAGGTTTGTTTGTAGGTGTCCCTACCAAAGTTCTGATAAAACCTACGCCCTTGCATCTTTGTTTCACAATCAGACCATGATGGGACCACAGATATTTTTAGTTGCTAAAAAAACCCAGAGCTCAGCTAGTCTTGCCATATGGATCTATTTCTATTCGAGCATTTTACATCTGCAGCTATATTCTTTTCTGCACATATGGCATCTGTGTCCGAAGCGCTTCAGATGTTCTAATGAATTGTTTCTAAACATGAGCTCAGTAGATGTAGTCGTGGATTCAGAATGCCTGTCTGAAAAGTTAAATCTGAACTGTATGATGTTTTTTAACTGTATGATGTTTTTTAGAAAACATCATACAGTTAAATCTGAACTGTATGATGTTTTCTAAGAATCTTACATCTGGACTAAAAATGGAAAGCCTGTTGTTCATGCCAGGAATCACAGTCAACACTGGGGGCTGAACACCCCTAAAGGTCAGATCCTAGAATTGCCCTTGATCACCACCAACAGGATAAGAAGCTGGTTCAGTAGTAAAGCAGGTTAAATAACCTTGTGGTATAGGTAGAGCATCTAATAGTAGAGCCGCGAGTCCTAATTTTCTTAACTAAATGATACCTGCAGGCACACCCGCTGACAGGGGGGGACAAACAGGTCAATTGTCCCAGGCCCTGGACAGAGGGGGGGCTCAAAACTGACACTGTGACCATTAAAATACAGGCAGAAGTAATTTTTCAGAAAATAATTGTGTGAAAAATATTTAATATTAGAGTAAATATATATATATATTAGTGCTGTCAGTTAAACGCGTTATTAACGGCGTTAACGTAAACCCATTTTAACGCCGACAATTTTTTTGTCGCCGTTAATCGCGCGTCAAAACACACACACCGTTCCCTAATGTTTTTCCCCCCGCCGCGCTCTCCGGACTGTGTTTCTTTTACCCTCGGCGCTTTCCGTAGTTTCAAGAGTGCTAGAAAACTGTAGCAAAACAGAGAGACATAGGATACACCATGTGTCAAAAGTAATTTATGACCCTTATGAACTGTATATGACCTTATGATTTATGACACCTGTCACCCCCCCTCCTTCCAAAAAATATGATTTATGACCCCCCCCCCTTCCTTCCTTCCTTCCTGACCCCCTCCCTTTTTTATGACACCTCTCACCCCTATGTGAACCCCTCTCCTGACCCCCCTTCCTGACCCCCACCTTGCACACGCACACACACATTCCTCTCGCCTGGCTACACACACACACACACACACACACACACACACACACACACACACACACACACACACACACACATTACTTCAAGTATTTATTTGCCTATTTTTAATTATTCTTTAATGCATAAGGGGACAGTCAAGAAATGTGCTTATTGTAGGGTTACTTATAACCAAACATGTAACTTTATTTAATTCTTTAATGCATATGGGGACAGTCAAGAAATGTGCTTATTGTAGGGTTACTTATAACCAAACATGTAACTTTATTTAATTCTTTAATGCATAAGGGGACAGTCAAGACATGTGTTTTTTTTGTGGGTTACTTATAATCAAACGTGTAACTTTAGTTGTATAAACCTTCAGACTTATAGTCTGCATTTGCAGGATAGGAAACTTTGCTCTTGACACTAAAGGGCTGTGGTTGATGACAATAAACAGATTATCTACTTAAATCTGTAGCTCATACAGAACAACGGGAAAGAAAAGGAGGCAATAAAATAAAATAAATACTATCTCCGTGCAGGCTCCCCTCTTGTTCTACCAATAACCACACAACGGCAAGATAGGTTTTCTCTGCAATCCTTTCTCCCCTCTAAGCAAACGGCAGGATCTTAGCTAAAAGCGGGTCAGTGGACGCGGACGTTCATAGTGTCTTCAGTTTGTTAAAACCTCAATGCGTCTGTTCGAGGCGTCGATGTGTCTGAACCTAAATCAATCAGACCTGTAAAACCCAGCAGGACACTTCACCGTGTTCTTATAATCAAACGGTTTCCGTCCTACCGCAGCAGGGCCAGGTGTTTGCTAGAAACAGCGGTTCTAGCAATAAAATTGAGTCAGACAATGGCTTGGCGCCGAGACGCGACTCTGCTGACACCTTTTAGGCATACAGCACCGGATCCTACAATAGGACGGGTGGGAGAACAGACAGCGCCCCGCCGCGTAGCGTATCAATGTGCATATCAGCATACTATGCGCCCAGGAAATAAAATAAGATCAGACTTTTTAGACGCAGGGCGAAACATCCGCTAGACTCGGGATCAAACGGTTTCCACCCAGCCCCTGCTGCGTTACACCTCTTCAACAAAAGCATACAGGCGCCGTTGATCTACAAGATTCTGGTCTCCCGTGTCACCCCCCCTTAGGAGGCGGGCAGATTAGAAGTCGCAGGTTTACTTTGAAAATCCCTTTAAAAACTATCAGTCTGAATTTACTCTTAACGCGACAGGTAGCTGATTCCTGAAGTATGTCACCCAGTCCGTCAACACATCGAGTTACGGCTCAGATACATTCCGATGGGCTCACCGAATCGCAGGAGTATAACCAAATCACCGCCGGTGAGTAAACGTTTTAAGGTTTTATTTTTATCTACAGCCAATAGCTACTTTTGTTCAATTCTCTGTAGACTGTTTTACGGGCTTCCCCCTGTGACGCTAGGGGAAAGATTATGTATCACGTGTGACGCTGAGGCGTTCAAGAACGACTTGGTTTCCCCAGCTTTTCAACGGCTCACAGAACAATATTTGATCCCTCGGTATTAGTACTATATATATATATATATATATATATATATATATATATATAAATAAATAATATTTTTCAGGACCCACGCCTCGAGAGCTCGAAGGAATCGACTTCACCCAGACCGATTTTGGTGAGAAGTCTTTCAAGCTTATATTGATTTTATTTTAATACTAGCCCTAACCATATGTTTGTAACCATTTTTATTTTTATTTCTGTATTTCAGATTTAAACAGGTGTATGGATGAATATTACCGCTCTTCCAACCAGGTCAATACTAACGGTTATGCAGGAGCGAGCATTCTCCCTCAACCGGGCAGACAGCGAACGCCTCGTCAAAATTGGCTAAGTCTCAAGAGGACACGTGATACGTTTGAAAGCGCCCGCGGGTTTGCGCGACAGAGGACCGGAGAACCTGACGCCGGATACATAGTGATCAGTCCGCCTGAGTCTCCCGTCCGAGAAGTTGTGAATTCACCGGTTCAAACCATTCAGGACCCAGACGTTTTCGGCAACCGGGAAGCTAGCAGGCAAACTGATAACCAGCAAACGGCGATTCATGCCGCGCCTGTTCACCAGGACCGACACGCGGCGCGTAAGTTAACTATTTTAGCTCTGAATCTTACCCCGATTGTACATTTCTGAATTATCTCGGTTCATTTAATCTATGTGTTTTATTTAGCCGCAGTAACAATCCAGCGAGACATCGTAGCCGAAGCGGCGTTTACGGCTGAAATATTATCTCCCACCGCAGCATTTAACCAGCCGGACGGTAAATCAACATCCGTTTACTTTGTTTATTCAGTATTTAATTTATTTATTTTTATCTTTCCGCATCTAGTACCCCTGTATGAAATTTATTTATTTATTAATTAATTCCCCTTCCCTGCGTTCCCCCTTTAGCCGCCCAGGCTGTAGTAACACAGGGGGATATACTTATCCCGCGATCTCCAGTTTTGACCCCGCCATCACAGGATCTTCCTCTCGACACCTCAACCCCTCAGCCGGAAGGTAATTGAATACCTGTTTTGTTACTATTTTATCCGGTATTTATATTTAACTTTATAAATTATAAATTTCTTCAGCTGCACTGCCTTGCGGGCAACCAGATCCAGCAGATTCAGCCGATCCACTCACCCTGCCTCCAGCCTCCCGGGCAGACACAGCCAATCAACCATTAGAGGGTATCCCCCCTCCACGAGCAGCTTCCAGGGCTGACATAGCAGAGGAGACTCCACAAGCAATTTCTACACCGGCAGTGCCAACAGCAACTCCTCAGCCCAGCTGTAAGCCCTCAATTGGTCATTGTTATTTTTATTCTGTAGTTATAATTTATTTATTTATTAATTTATTCTTTATGCTCATGTTTGCAGTAACTCGAGCCACCTCTAGCTTGATCAATCTCCGTTCATCTGTCCTGAAGCTGCAACAAGACATCGGCCGGATAATCATCAAAGCTCGTGCTGTGAAAAGGATTATTCAAGGTATAATTTAATTTCAAAGCATTCATAGAATTAGTTTGTGGTATATAAATTTTTATTCAATCCTGATTACGTTAAAAATCGAATTATATTCTTTTTATTTGTATCACAGAAACATCAGCGGTTGTTGAGCAAATTCCATCCTCAGGAGACAGAGCACAGCTTTGCTGCATGCAGGCTGGAGAACTTGTGACATCCTGCCAGATTTTGCTGAATCAGTTGTTCCGGTCACCGGCATTGGACCGTGCAGCAAGTGAACAGATAGGCCCTAGCTTGATCAATCTCCGTTCATCTGTCCTGAAACTCCAACAAGACATCGGTCGGATAATCATCAAAGCTCGTGCTGTGAAAAGGATTATTCAAGGTATAATTTAATTTCAAAGCATTCATAGAATTAGTTTGTGATATATTAATTTTTATTCAATCCTGATTACGTTAAAAATCTAATTATATTCTTTTTATCTTTATCACAGAAACATCAACGGTTGTTGAGCAAATTCTCTCGTCAGGAGACAGAGCACAGCTTTACTGCATGCAGGCTGGAGAACTTGTGAGATCCTGCCAGATCCAGGTGGATCAGATGTTCCAGTCGTCAAGACTGCACTCAGTGTAATCAAGTAAAATTGTGACCTCTGTAAAAATGGGGAGCCAGCAAATGAGACACGCATTAAATGAAATGTTGAAAGCTGTAAGCGAATTACAGAATATAGCAGTTGATGACACATCTGGGGTTCTGAATCTACCTAATGCTTCACCCTCTCGGTTAGAAGAAGCCCTGCAACAATTAAACGCTTCATTCTCTCAACCCTCCTCCCCGGAAAATGATTCGCCACACTTTGAGATGCAGGTTACAAATGTTCTAAATGATATCACGCAAATGGTTAACCAACTTCAAAATATTCCAGTTCAGGATACCTCTGGGGTTGCTAATTTACATGAAGGTAATGGTTCACCAGATAGACAACAGGTTCACGCCGGCCAGGGTTGGAATTATGAACGTTTATCGTTGCTAGAACAAGCCCTCCATCAATTAAACGCATCCTCCTCTCAGTCATTTAACCCTAATCCTGCAGGCGAACAGTCTCATCACCACCTGCAACAGCACGGGGGTAGTTTAAATCAGACTGTTGTAGAAAATCATATTCCGTCTGGTTCTTCTAATACAGTTTCGCAAAACCCCACCTCCAGCACGCATCAACAGCCAGACGTGCAGGGCCTGCAGGATCAGCCCTGCACCAGCCAGTCAGCTGTAAACAGCTCTGAGCACACTCAACAGTCCTCTACATCCAGCGTCCAGCGTGATCGCTTCAATGTCACAGAAATAAGACGCTCTTTAAACATCACCGCTATGCAGCCTGGTGAGATTCCTAACCCCGTCGAATTTTACACACAGGTTTATGATGTTCTGGCTGACTTGGCAGAATCTGTTATTCCTCTAACGTCTCGTAACGACATTATCCAGCTTGAATTAAGCGGACATGGGTTTTCTCATCATACCGTGGTACAAGTCGATGGCGAAGGCGATTCAATTTTGCCTGCATTTCAGGAATTTTTAGACGACTTAACACAATCTAACGAGGAGTTAACCGAGAATGTAGAAATTGTCCTTCAAGTTGTAAGAACGCCAAGCGGGGGTGCAAGACGTAAGGCTGTTAAAACATTAGACTGTGAACTGATCCATAAAAAACGGCGGTATCTATATATTGCTGAAAATTCTTCTAATCAACTTTGTTTTGCAACAAGTCTAGCACATCTCTTTAATCCGACTTTTACAGACAGTGAAGCCGTCCACCAAGGGACAATTTGGCAGCATATGGCAGGTCTGACCGAGCAGACTCCTGTAACTTTCGGTGATGTGCACAAATTTGAAAATATTCTCAACAGGAAAATTGTCGTATTCTATAAAGACAGCAAGGATGCACTGCTTCGTAATTTCCAGACTGACTTTTCAGATCGTTCAAATCCAATTTTTATGTTTCTGTTCAAAAATCATTACTATGGCATTAAAAGTCTCACAGCATTCACAGGCTCTGATTACATCTGCAGCTACTGCTTTAGCGGCTTCCAAAACATCAACAGACATAACTGTCAAGGTCGCTGTGCAGTTTGCCTTGACCCGAACTGTATGATGCAGCCGTACAGTTCTGTGCAATGCATAGACTGTAAGCGCATATGTCGTAATCTGCAATGTTTTAATAGCCACAAGGTGCCCAGATTGAAGCCCAAACTCAACAAGCATGTGAGTAGCTGTGACACCACTAAGTTCTGTCCTGTTTGTAAAAAGCTCTATGATTTGTCTGCCGGCAAAGAGAGCAAACCTCACGAGTGTTCCATAAAATGTCCGATCTGTCACGAGAAAGTGCCCGCCGGTGCTGATGTAACGTTAAACGGTCATCAGTGTTCTATTCAGCCAAGTGTGACTGATGCTGAACTCAATGACAAATTGGTTTTCTACGATCTCGAAACTTTTACAGATAAGTCTGGTTCACACATTCCATATCTTGCCTGCGCAAAAACGTTGAAGGGGGAAATTTGGTATTCCTATGGGTTGAACTGTGTCAAGGAGCTTCTGCTTCATTTTCGGAGAGCTCGTTATAGAGGTTATACTTTTCTGGCTCATAACAGTCGAGGGTTTGACTAGGCTTCACTGATCACGCTAAAGGTTTTTTTCCCCACTTGTTCTCCTCTGAGAAGACTTTAAACTACGTGGGCCCGCTTCCTCCACCTAGTTTCTACGCTGTGGAGCACATGAACCCAGCCGAGCAGGAACGTTTTTCCAGCTGGTACAACGAGGCTTGTAAGCATCCCTTTGACTTTCAGAAAGAGGCTCTTTATTATTGCAAAAATGATGTGGAGATTCTTTTCAAGGCATGTGTGAAATTCAGAGAAGAGTTCTTTAAAGAGACAAATGTGGATCCATTAAAGTCCATAACGATAGCATCTGCTTGTATTAAAGCTTTTACATCAAATTTCCTGCTCCCTAACACTTTAGCCATACCTTCCCCTGTGGATTACCGCTGGCAGTGCAAGACTTTTTCGGATGCGTCCATTCAGTGGTTAGAGTGGGTAGCTGCTGAACGGGGCATTTTCATTCAACATACCCTTAACAAGGGCGAGGTGCAACTAGGACCTTATTATGTGGATGGATTTGCAGAGATTCGAGGAGTAAAGACTGTGTTTGAGTTCAATGGTTGCTTTTATCACGGATGTCCCAGCTGCTTTCCAGCTGACCAGAAATGCCCGCTCAGAGGAGTCTGTTTTGAGACTTTCCATTATGCTACCATGGAGAGAGCCAGGGTATTGGAATCGGTTTATGGGGTACATGTTGAGATGATGTGGGAACATACTTGGAGTTTGATGAAGGCGTCACACTCGGGTCTCAAAAGGTTTCTGGAGTGTTTCAGCGCACCTGTACCTCTTCGCCCTCGAGATGGTTTGTTTGGGGGCCGGACTTGTGCTCTTAGACTCAGGTACACGGCCGGAGAGAATGAGTCTGTACGTTATGTCGACTTCACATCTCTGTATCCATTTGTGAATGCCAGCTGCAGCTACCCGTTAGGCCATCCCAAAATCATTTGCAAAGATTTTGACGATCCTCATAACTATTTCGGCTTCATCAGGGCGACCGTGTACCCGCCTCGTGGCCTGTTTTTCCCCGTTCTGCCATACAAGACATCTACCGGTAAACTGGTGTTCACACTGTGCCGGGCTTGCGCCGAGATGAACTACCAGTCGGGTCCTTGCACTCACTCTGACGAAGAGAGAGCGTTAACAGGTGTATGGGTAAGTGTGGAATTCAACAAGGCTCTTGAGCAGGGATATCGGCTTGCTAAAATCACTGAGGTTTGGCATTTTGAAAAACAGAGCAGTTCAATTTTTAAACCGTATATCCACACATTTCTCAAGGGTAAACAGGAGGCTTCAGGTTTTCCGGCTGAGGCTACGGACGAGGAAAGTCGTATGAAATATGTGGCAGACTACAAACGTGAGCAAGGCATCCAGCTAGATGTACGGAAGATTGAGGTGAACCCGGCCAAAAGGCAGGTGGCTAAATTGTGTCTGAACAGTTTTTGGGGCAAATTTTCACAGAGAAATGATTTGGCTCAGACAACCATTGTCAGCGATCCCGAAGAGTTTTTTAACTTTTTATTTTCCGGTAAATACACAGTAAGCTACTTTCACTTCCTGAACGATGAAATGTGTATGGTTCAATGGAAATACAGCAAACGCTGCGTCTCTCCACCCAACAAGGTGAATAATGTTTTCATCGCTGCCTTTACAACTGCCCACGCACGTCTAAAATTGTACACCTGTCTCGAAAGACTTAAGGAGCGTGTTTTGTACATTGACACAGACAGTCTGATCTATGTGGTTAAACCGGGTCAGACCTCCCTCGAGCTCGGACATTTATTAGGTGACTTGACTGACGAACTTTCAGGTGACTCGATAGAGCAGTTTGTTTCCGCAGGTCCGAAAAGCTATGCTTACCAGACCAGAAGCCAGAAACGGGTTGTGATGAAGTTTAAAGGTATCACTCTGACTCGTGAATGCTGTCAGAGAGTGAATTTTGACAGCGTGAAAGAGTTGGTTGAAGGTTATTTGCAAGGTTCTACAGACGATGTTTTACAAGCCCCGCAACACACCATCAGAAGGCATAAAAGAAACTTCCAGCTTCAAAATGCCACATTTCAGAAAAAGCTCCGGGTCGTGTATGACAAGAGAAGGCTTTTTCCTGACGGTACAACTCTTCCGTTTGGTTATTAAAGGCTAACTGAGAAAAATAAAATAAAATGTCTCTCTCCCGTGAAACACAGGAGGTTGAATTTGACCCCAGACTAAAAACCCCCTTTTCACTTCTAATAGCAGGGCCGAGTGGTTGTGGTAAATCTTATTTTGTTAAAAGTGTTTTGCTAAATTGTAACCATGTAATGGATGTTGTTCCTGAAAATATAGTCTGGATTTACACCTGTTTCCAAAGTATGTATTCTGAATTGCAAAAAATGAATAAAAAGATTAAATTCATCGAAGGACTACCTGATTCTTTTGATGATGAAAATCTGTTTCCTCCTGATCAAAATCATTTGGTTATTTTAGACGATGTGATTTTCCAGGCTTCGGACCATCCGGAAGTCGTGAAGATTTTCACTCAATACAGGCATCATAAAAATATGACTGTTATAATGTTAACTCAAAATATTTTTCATAAAGGGAAGTATAGTCGTACCATCAGTTTAAATGCTAATTATATGGTGTTATTTAAGAATCCTAGAGATAAACTGCAGCTGAATATATTAGCCCGTCAAATATTTCCGTCAGAGAAAACTTTCTTTATGGAGAGTTTTCAAGACGCCACCAGAGAACCTCACGGGTATTTAATCGTGGATCTGACTCCCACTTGTCCAGACCGTTTCAGACTGAGAACCGGAATGCTCCCGGGTCAGTGGCCAGCTGTTTATGTACCGAAATTAAATTAATTATTTTATCATGTCAGCTCGCATAAGACGGAATGTTCCCTTATTGAGAGCCCCATATCAAGCCACAGCAAAGAAGCGTAAAGACATTCTTGCTCACTGCTCACCCGACTTTCTCAAAGCCTTGTGTGAAATATCTCTGAATATCTTAAAAGGTAACGTGAAAATATCTCATTCCCAGCATAAAAAATTGCAAAAGCAGAAAAAAATAATCAGATTGCTGGCTGATAAAAGAACCGGGTTAAAACGTAAACGGGCTGTTTTGAAAAATCAAACGGGCGGTTTTATTCTTCCTCTGCTGACTGCCGTCGCCCCTTTAATCGGAGAGCTGGTGGGGGGTCTCATCAGGAGATGAGAAAAAATGTCTCTTAGGACGGCGCAAAAGATGTATCTGGTTTCACCGCATCAGTTCAAACGTTTGACACCGGCAGAATCTTCCATCAGAGAGACCGCTGAAGAGGATTTGGATTCTAAAATGAGAGAGATTCTGAATGAACCGGGACTTAGTTCTTATGAAAAAATTAAAAGGTACAACGCTCTGTTGCAGAGATATCTGACTCTAATGAAACAAGGTCAGCTTGAGGAACCCCGAGTGACTTTAACTGTGCAACGTGACCCTGTGCCTGAAAATAATGAGGCGGACTCTGGCTCTACAGCCTCTTCTGCTGAATTGGATCAGACCGCTAATGACATTTTAAAAGCTCTACCTAACAGAGATCGCAAAAACGCTGAATACATACTGAAAAGGTTAACGCAAGTTGGCCCGAGTTGGACTTCGAAAGGGGAATTTGTTTACCGCGATCGTGTGATGGGAGGCTCACATTTGGTTGATTTGTTGAAAAACCTCCTGGTTCAGTTCAAGAGGAAAACACAGAGTCAGGAACCTGTAGGTTGGACCCCGTTCATGGCTGCCTTGAAGGAGCTAAACATCCCTGTGTCATCAGTCAGTACGACTGACCAATACAGAGGCATGACAGAAACAGGTGTATCAGAGAAGAACAAAGATAAACCCGTCGTGAAACGAGAAGGAAAAATCGTGCTGTCTCCTAAATTCCCCGGAATAGACTTTATGGATCCCACCCCAGGGAAAGGACCTGCTCGAAGCCAGAGAGTCAAGAAAACCCCTGCATGGTTGACATTTTCACCCTAAAAGTCTGTATGAAATAAAAAATGGAGAAATGAATTTGTAATAAAGAAAACTTTAATGTTTCAAATTATTCATGCGTACAGTGTTTTTATTTAGACAAGTTACAGCTTGTAACAATCTTTAAACATTTGCAAAGAACACGTTCCGTGAATAAACGAGCACGAGGCCCTATTTTTGATACAATGCTGATATTTTTTCACAAAATCATATACCATGAGATCATTTTTATAGACATCGTCGTGGTAGGTAGCCAATATTTCATGCACTGAAAGCCCACAGGCTTTATGACACAGATAATAAACACAGTGATGACCGCACACAGTTGATAGAGTGTCTTGAAATTGGCGATTATGATACAATATTTTCGAGGATCTCTCTTTCAAAAATGCCGCTATGCTCGGTGGATAAAATTCAAAATCAGGACTGAATCCATAAGAGTCGAAAAAGGTGGCTCGATCATTCTCTTCCAAAGTCAAAGCTAGCCAGTGTTCTCCAGGCATGTGTGAAGGATGAGTGTTTACGATGAAATAGGCCGGTCCTCTGTACGTGCGTTTCAGTAACGGGAGTTGATCGGATGCCCAGACCCCGTGAAATAAATCCCCCAGAAGATGATGCATCAAACTTTCGATCTCGTGGTTATTCATGTTTTTAATAAAAATCCACCAGGACCTGCCTTTTTGAGTCGATTTCCAAAATTGAATCGTAACACGCGTACACGATCAGGGTGGTCGTGTGAGGCAACGGAACTCTGAATCTCATTTCCAGTCTCAAATTCCCATTACACACCGGTGAGAGAGCGTCAGCGTCCTCGGTAGGGCTGAGATTAAAAACAAACAGGGAGTAACCCTCGTTAAATTCCTCTCGAGCGATGCTTAAAGGAAGGTCTTTTAAATGACGACCTGTAGCGGTGAACATGTTGTAATATTCCCTCACTGAAATACCGTCATTGAATTGAGGCTGAAATGCTTTGGCTGGCACCTGTCTGCCATCTTTGCAGAGAGCTAAATATTCCACATCCATATGCTTAAAGTTGAAAGGGGACAGGCTTCTCCTTCCAGTGAACGCTTCGTGGTCGACCATACCTAAAACGATATATCTAGGGAGGGTACCCAAAAACAGATTCTCCTGTGTACATATCCTGGATTTTTCTGGGATAGAATATGTTTTCACGTTCACGCGAGAAAGAGGATAGAGAGCATTTCCTCTCGTTAATGCTGAAGCGTGCCCTAGCCGTATAGCCGGGGAGACTGAAACTTTTTTCACAAAAAGAGATGCTCCTAGAATTTTCAGCCGGAAGGTTGAATCACGAGGTCCCATGAGAGAGAATGCGTCGCTGGCCCTGGTTAATTTAACCCTCATGTCGACAGAATTCAGAAGGAGTCTTTTGCAGAAGAATATATCAGCGTGAAGCGGGCCCATCAAGTGTAACTCTCTCGAATTAGCGGTGAAAGAGGCTCTGCGGTTAGCGCCTGAATTAGGACCATTCACAAAAACAATCGAGTCGATAGCTCCCGCAGTGTCTTTGTAAAAGAGACCTGCGCTAAATTGACTCTTTAAAGTATCCTCCGAATAGTTAAGCAGAGTTTCTATAATTGCCCTGTAAGGGTGCGTTGCGCTACTCTGTGAAATTAACCTATCTCCCAGAATAACATCGCATTGACTGAACATTGTATTCAGCAGGTAATTTATGAGTCCGACGGCCGCATCATTAGCCAGGTCGCTACCGTCAGCGTTGGTGATCTTTAGACGGACATGTAGCAAGGTGTCGTTCAAATCCATGTATTTTTCCCCATCTCCGGGGATAAAGAACTCAATAGGCCCCGTGTCTGTAATAGCTGACACGGGTAATATTTCGGTGTAGACCTTATCTTCGATGGATAGTTGAGTCATAGGGACCGTGAAAAGATCGAGTTCGGCCAGGGTACATTCTGACGATTTCTGATGTAACAGAGCCATGATTGATTTTTAATGAAAATACTAAATCTGTTAAATATATCCTTGCTCGCAGCAGACTTCCTTCTCCTAGGCTTGCTGTTGCGAACTGGCTTGTTCTTCTTCCGCGGTGCGAGTTTATGTGAGCGCCAAACACGTTGCCCCGGAGGTCGCTTTCTAGCCCTTTTTGACAAAACCATCACCCCTGACCCCTCCTGGTTATTCACACCTGTTATTTTGGTCATTGCTTTACCTATGACGTCTGAAGCAATGTTTGTGGCCGCCCTTTTCAGATGGGGTTTCGCTATTGCGAAGCCGGATTTAACTAGGGGCGATACAAAACGAAATAGTTTTGAAAAAATTTATCCAATCCCCCGCCCGTACATAACGGGAGCGCCATAGAAACCTGGTAAAGCGCCCCCAACCTGGCTTTGGTAATAGGAGACGAAACGGTGTGGGTCTTCTCTCAGGAAAACCATGTTTTCTTGATTATTTTTTTTATTTATTTTTTTCCTTCTCACGTTTTAGTACGTTGCAACGTTGCTGGTGCGACTCGTGGCACAGCTATGAATGATTCCGGTCGCAGTCGTGTTTTTTTATATCCATAATCTGTTTCATGTGAATGCTCGGTGTGAGGTCACAGGTCTGAAATGCAACTTCACGATGCACTTTCCGTATGTAAATTTCACAGGGGTGTTCTGATCCGTTTTTATTTCAACTTGTATATTTTCAATGTGTTTCTTAGCAACAGGTAAATAGTAAGGATTATGGAAAGTTTCAGTTATAACATCCCCAAAAACACCTTGGACCTGGACGGTTCGCAAGAGAGGGGCGTGAGCATCCCCTACCATCTGTGGGGCCACAATATCGCTGTATAAATATAAATGGTATAACCCCGCCTTAAAGTCTATAGGTCGTGGGGCGTGCCAGTGATCAAATTTGACCCATTCTCCAGGTTCCGTGCCTAACATAAAGGCGATTGGAGCGTAAAAACATAGGTGGTTCTGGCCACCTGCTTGAAAAGTTAGCATGTTAGCAGTGCGGTTAACTTTGAAATAAATATCTGAATCTATCTTTCTCAGATGGGCTTCAATCTCTGTGATAAGTTGATTCAAATTAGTATAGTATCCGCTTGCAATCTGTACGCGTTGAACTTTTGCTTCATCCGCTTTCCGCGATTCGAAATAGGCGTTTTCTGAGGGGACATTATGCCATGTATGTGGATAAGAAACCTCCGTCAAAGCCACTTGCCAGTGACCTTGTAAGTTAATAGGTTGGGCTAAATCCACACGGAAACTCGATATGCTATTATCCTTAAAAACATTGAGGCTAGCATTGGACGGCAGCGTCAGATAAAACCCCTGGTCCTCAGTTAAGCGATCCATGTTGCAATGTCACCCCTCCGGAGAGCAGCGCCTTGTTTTATACATCACGGAGGTCATCGGCTCTCACCCAGCTGTTGAATTTCTCCGGCCAATTTTTCCAATGTACTAAGACCTGTCTGACCCCCCGAACTGTGCGTTTGTCTAATATTTCACCCACTTGATACAATTTGCCTTTTGATATTTTGACCTTTTGAAGCTCCTCAGCATAAAAAGAACCTCGGACGGGTTCTCCATCTAAATCTTTCAGCTTGAAGACGGGTGGAGATCGCTGTATCACTTCTGTAACTGTAAAGATTTCATCCGTGAAACTCTGTTCATATTTTTTGTCAAACACTCCACGCACTTTCGATATTCTGACATGATCACCCTGCTTAAACGCCATCTTGAGTTTTGTGCAGCGTTTGGAATTAGTCCCGTACAAATTCTGAAACACCTGAAAAGTGTTACTAGCGGTGACTTCCACAGGGGTCATTTTAATACTCGAATGATAGCTGTGGTTGTAACTTTTGACCAGATCCTGAAGCACGTTTACATAACGGAGAGTGTTGTTTGCTGTGAAATATCTCCACATTCTAGATTTTAACGTACGGTTAAACCTCTCAACGACTGATGCTTTTATTTCACTAGCCGTGGAAAAATGTTCAATACCGTTTTTATCCATTAACGCTTTGAATGATTTGTTGAAAAATTCTTTACCGTGGTCAGTTTGAAGTCTCTTTGGAACTCCACTCTCCTCTAAAACAGACTGGAAAGCTGTTACGACATCGGACGCTGTTTTCCTTTTTAAAACTCTGACGTAGGCTCTTTTGGAGAATACATCGATAACGGTTAATAGATAATTGTATCCGTCATTTTCTTTGGACAAACTCTGCATATCACAAAGATCTGCTTGAAACTGTCTCAGAGGCCTGGTGACAAACACTCTATTTCTAGGAAATCTTATTCTTGCTGGTTTATGTAAAGAATATGCATCTTGTTCTGATAAAAAGTCGCGAACCTTTTCAACCGGGACCTTTTTCCCGGTTTCACTCTGCATAGCCCTCTGTAATCTATCTACTCCACCAAAAGAACCTGGGTGAGCAGGTGTGTAATATACACGCTTCATTAACTTTGCTTCAGCCATACCTTCCCACACACGTAACAATGCTGAATGAAGGAGAAGACATCTGTATTCAGGTTTTTATATATATATATATTTTATTAACATAGTCTGGAAGGATAATACATTCATTTAATATAGCACAACTAATTTAAAAAACAATCATTTCATATAAAAAGAAAAAATGTAAAACACAGATTGAAAAGACATTCTTTTTTTTAATACGATGTCTCTAACTAATTTAAAAACAATCATTTCATATAAAATAAAAAATAAAAATAAAAAATAAAATGTAAAACAGATACAATGAAAAGACATTCTTTTTAATACGATCTCACTAACTAATTTAAAAACAATCATTTCATATAAAAATAAAAAATAAAAAAATAAAATGTAAAACAGATACAATGAAAAGACATTCTTTTTAATACGATGTCACTAACTAATTTACTATATAAAGAGAAAACATGTATGCATCGGTTTTCAAGAGCCCCGCCAGTAGTCCGTGATGGTTTCAAGTTGATCTTTTAATTCATAGTTTTCTTCAACCAACCGGTCATATCCGTCATAGATTGTATGAAATACACGCTTCACCGTCGTCAACTCGTACAGATACGCCTGTATGACTGCATTAACAGTATCGTTGTCATGATGGATGTTGCGAGCGGTTAGAAACCGTTGAACAGCATCCACGAAACGCTCGTTATAAAGTTCTCGCATTATACCATAGTAATTGTATTCGTACAGTTCATTCTCAAGCAGCTTCAAACATTCATGGTCTTTCTGACTAGGACGATCGTTAACGCATCCATAACACTTATCGTGCATGTATTTTCCGATCGCTGCAGTCAAAAGACGATACAGCACAGTTTTCACAGCTCTGATGAACCCGAAACGAATCCAGCCATCGTTTTCATCGGCGCCGTTCTCACCGTCTGACAGGGTGTCCACAGATTGCGACAGGGGCGCTGAGGCCTGATCCGTCTGGCTCTCAGGGATTTGCTCCACCGCGGAGGCTGGATCTGCTTGCCCGCAGGGGAGCTCTGAGTCATCCACCGTCTGGCTCTCAGGCGGTGATGCCGGCGGTGAGGCTGGATCTGGTTGCCCGCAGGAGAGCTCTGAGTCTTGGGAAAGCTGTGGGGAGGCGGGAAGATCCACCGCTTGTGAATCTTCATCCCGGGTCGCCGTCTGAGGTGGCGAGGGAGTAAACCTGGAATTGCCACTCCTTAAAACAAAGACCTCACGGTGTAGGTTGAGGCCTTCGGGGCGAGATCCGCTCCAGATCATGGTGTTTCTCTTTAGCGATGTGAGAATGCTCTCGCTGGTAAGAAGTCCTGTCAGCGAAGCTGCACGGACTCCCGATCGGTCTGGCCGGTTGTATTTATATACAGAGAAGGGTGTGGTTAACGTTGAAGGGGCGGTATTGGCAGTTGTGAGGGGCGGGTCTAAAAAGCGAGCGCTTTTTTGACCCCCAAAATGTCTTTCCAGTTGCGGCAGTCGCGAAACAGCGTTGAAATACGGTTTGCTATTCCGATCATCTTGTCACGCCAGGCATCAAAGGGGATGGATAGCAAGGTCCTGAAGACCCCACATTCTGAATTATAATAATCCAACATGAACATAACCGTCTGTGCTTCATCTTGAGCTTTTCTGAGACTTGCACGGAAAAACCATCGACCGTTAACCCCCGTCTTTGACTGCCAAGTAGCTGAGAAGATCCTGTTTCCTGAATCTTTGTCAATTTCATTCAGGTTGGTCTGCACTCGCCTGCAGCGTTTAACCGCGGGTGAGTCATTGATTTCATCCTCGACTTGTTGATGTGACCATTTCCCCCGTTTAGCTGGGGGCGCATCCTTGATTTCATCCTCGGCTTGTTGATGTGACCATTTCCCCTGTTTAGCTGGGGGCGCGTCCATGATTTCATCCTCGGCTTGTTGATGTGAACGTTTCACCCTTTTAATGGCAGGCAAATCCTTGATTCCGTGCTCGGTTTCTTGTGTCTCAGAGGGCCCTGCCGGAATAGGTTCTTGGGGATTTAATCGAATGAAGCTGGTTTTTCGTCTCACAGAGGGGCCTGCTGCAGCATTCGCTTCTTCAGGGCCTAGTCTGCGAAGCATGATAAGTTTCAGAACAGCCCAATCGTTCGATGTCAGCATGCCCAAGGAGTGGATAGTTTGCAGCTCTTCATCTTGATCATCCAGTTGATAGAGGTACATCTCCCCGGTTTCATATTTGAAGACGTACCCCCATTTACCACGGGCTCCATAGGGTTCCAAAGACCATTGTTCTTGCAGACGATGGCTCGGAGGCATCTGAGTTCTACATAAAAACAGCGTACCCTTGTGAGGGGTATACTGAGCTCCCCAAAAATCGCTCTGATCACGGCAAATCGTGACGGTGTCTCGGCAATTACGGGTTCAAAGGTGCTTCTCCCAGACGCCATGTTGAAAAGTATTCATTTACTACGGACGCTGGAGAAAAGGGGCTTATATCATGAGAGAGGCGGTCATGGGCGGGTCCCGGGGCGGGACTTGAGCCGTAAATGGGTGATGGATGGCTGGTGTCATAAAACGGGGAGGGGTCCGGAAGGGGGGTCAGGAGAGGGGTTCACATAGGGGTGAGAGGTGTCATAAAAAAGGGAGGGGGTCAGGAAGGAAGGGGGGGTCATAAATCATATTTTTGGAAAGGGGGGGTCATAAATCATATTTTTTGGAAGGAGGGGGGTGACAGGTGTCATAAATCATAAGGTCATATACAGTTCATAATGGTCATAAATTACTTTTGACACATGGTGTATCCTATGTCTCTCTCAAAACAGACCCGCGCTCACTGTTGCCAACAGTTTCTTTTACCCTCGGACACATGCGACTTTGGGCTTCTTTTTTTCTAAAAGCGCTTCTAAATTTCATGAGTCACGGGTCGCGGTTTTTTTGGGCAGGTTTCTGAAAGTGAAATCGCTTATTTGGGCTCTAAAATAAGTGACGAAATAGGGGTTATTATGAGACCTGCCTGCACTAGACGCTTTGAGTGTATCCAGCTGAAATATCCCTCCGCCATAGGAAGTAAAGGCAGACAGAGCAACTCTGCTCGTATTTTCTGCAGTTTACGGTGCAATAACCGGTGGTAACTGCTGAAAGGAGATTAGTTGGTGCAGATCACCATTTTAAGCAGAGATTGGTTCTGAAGATGAGCTTTTACACGTTGATAACATTACAGAAACCCCAACCCATAAACCGTACTTTAATGCTTATTAATTTGTTGTCTTGGTATTTGACAAACCAAGGATGAATTACATTGCCAAACGAAGTAGCTGGAGTTACTAATCAGTTCCTAAACAGTCTCTTTCAAGGGTATTAAGCTCCTGGCCCAGTTGCAAGCAAAGTGTAAGACTGGAATGACCTGGAAATTTAAAACCTTTTTCCAGGCTTAAACTCTATGAATATGGATAGAAACAGCAAGCAGAAACATTCAAAGAAATTATTGTTGTTGGTGTGAAAGCTCAGAATTAGATGTGTGAGAGAGAGAGAGAGAGAGAGAGAGAGAGAGAGAGAGAGAGAAGAAGTGAACAAAACTTATGACTTTATTAAAATGTACAATTTTTATTAATTTATATGTTTATGCATAATACCATGTCTATCTTTGTTTAAGAGGCAAAAAAAATATATCGGCATGAAAACAGGTATTTATTTACACATTTGTTTACACACTGTGTAAACATCAGGGCGTCATGATTAGTCATATAGCCATTATAGTCCAGAGTTTAACATTTGGCACCAGGATGTTTTCATTCCAATTCTGAAAAGTGCTTGAAAAAGAACAAAATAAAAATATTTTTTGTACAAGCATGTATTTTATTAGTGTCATTTATTGCAAGATTGCATATTAAAATGCCCAAACAGGCTATTACACTTTCAGAAATAAAAGGATAAAATATGCTATTAATTTGCGATTAATCTCGAGTTAACTATCGACATTATGCGATTAATCGCGATTAAAATTTTTAATCGTTTGACAGCACTAATATATATATATATATATATATATATATATATATATATATATATATATTTCTGCATTAGGTATATGTAATATGTTTTCTTTAAATAAGGGGCCATTAGAACTCCCCCCACCCCAACATAAAATGTTGGGGTGGGGTGTTCACTTTTTACTTTTTATTACATTACTTGAGTACATCTATTTTTACAGTAATTTTCATACTTAAGTACAAGACATTTCAGATACTTTAAGACTTTTACTCAAGTAACATTTCAGTCAGTGACTTGGACTTTTACCAAAGTCATATTTTGGAGAGGTACTTATACTTTTACTTGACTCCAAGATTTCAGTACTTTATACAACACTGCAGAAAACTAAAGATAGAGGGGGACTAGATCTGCCTAACTTCCATAACTACTACTTAGCAAATAGGCTACAATACATCCCTAAATGGATAAAACAGAATCCTTTAGATGAGCCCTGGATAGACAGAACAGAAAATATGCAATAATATCATGATTTCAGATTTGCCTTTTATTAGCTCAGATATAAAACGGCATACATGCTTAAAAATATTAACATTAGCTCTACACTGACAGCATGGTGGGAGTTTCTTAAAATGACAAAGTCATCCCTTATTCCATGCAGTCGTACACCCATCTGGAATAATCCTGACATCCTACAAAATAACAATATGATAAACTTTACATACTGGAAGAATAAAGGTATTGAATAACTGGAACATTTACTTGACGGAACCGAGTTTATCACTTTTGCCAAATTAAATAGGCAATGTGGCATTAGTAAAAATAAATTCTTATAATATGAACAAATTAAATCTATAATTAGAAATAAATTTAAGCATAATAAAGGTGGTTTACAAATCCCAACTAATATATTAGAGTTTCTAGATTTAAACCCCCCCAAACTACTGTCTAAATCAGGGGTGTCAAACTCATTTTGGTTTAGGGGCCGTATTCAGCTTAATCTGATCTCAAGAGGGCCACACGAGTAAACTCATTGCAAGATTAAATAGAACTAATAAAAGTGGACTTGTTGATTTTTATAATAAATTAATTTCACTTTTACACAATATATTATCAATAACCTCAGCGTTTTTAAGAAAAGTATGTGCAATTTCAACAATACTTTTACTCAGTTAAACATTTACTTAAGTGCATTATGCATAAGAACTGATCACAGTGATTGTACAATATTTAAAAACATTTATTCACATTTTTTGGAACTTAAAAACACTGTCCTGCATTACAAAATACATCAAATAGATAAAAATTAAGAAATGATTTAAAATCAATTTTCCACATCTGAAGCTCAGTGCTACCATCTGCTGATTAAAACACAGCGCCCCTCGTGGACAATATAGGAACTGCAGATTTTCAATTAAACGAAGTACATCTAAACCTTCTACCTGTATGTTATACCCGATCCCAACCAAGTTGTTTAAGAGATATTCCCTTTGATCAGTGGCCCTATTTTAGACATTATTTATCTATCCTTAGTAAATGGATATGTACCACAGGCTTCTAAAGTAGCTGTTATTAAACATTTACTTAAGAAACCATCTCTTGATCAAGATGAGTTAGTAAATTACAGACCTATATCTAATCTTCTTTTCCTATCTAAAATTCTTGAGAAAGTAGTTGCTAATCAACTTTGTGAACATTTAAAAAGTAATGACCTACTTGAGGAGTTTCAGTCAGGCTTCAGAGCTCATCATAGCACTGAAACGGCTCTGGTGGAGGTCACTAATGATATTCTCATGGCCTCAGATAATGGACTTGTGTTTGTACTTTTCCTGTTAGATCTCAGTGCTGCATTTGATACAGTTGATCACAATATTCTCCTACAAAGACTTGAGCATACTGTAGGGATTAAGGGGAAAGCATTAGGCTGGTTTAAATCTTATCTCTCGGACAGATTCCAGTTTGTTCATGTTAATAATAAATCTTCTTCAAACTCTAGGGTCACTTGTGGAGCACCACAGGGTTCAGTCCTTGCACCAATTCTCTTTACTATATATATGCTTCCGATTGGCAAAATTATCAGACAGCATGGGATTAATTTCCACTGTTATACTGATGACACTCAGCTATATTTATCCATAAATCCTGATGAATCCAATCAATTACTTCGACTGCAGTCATGTCTTGATGACATCAAAAGCTGGATGACTTTAAATTTCCCGCATTTAAATTATGACAAGACAGAAGTTGTAATCTTTGGAGTCCTCCAAAAAATAAAGTCCTCACAAAATAAACTTCTTAATCAATCACTTAATCTGGATGGCATTAACTTGGCCTCTGGTAATAAAGTAAACAATCTTGGTGTTATTTTTGACCAAGACATGTCATTTAAATCCCATATTAAACAGGTTTCCAGAGTTTCCTTTTCTCACCTCCGGAATATTGCCAAAATTAGAAACATTCTGTCCAGGGGTGATGCTGAAAAACTAGTCCATGCATTTGTTACTTCAAGGCTGGACTATTGTAATTCTTTACTATCAGGAAGTCCACAAAATGCAGTTCAAAGTCTTCAGCTGATCCAAAATGCTGCAGCAAGAGTTCTGATGAAAATCAACAAGAGGGATCATATTTCTCCAATTTTAGCTTCCCGTCATTGGCTTCCTGTTAAATCAAGAATATAATTCAAAATTCTTCTTCTAACGTATAAAGCCCTTAATAATCAAGCTTTATTATATATCAGAGTTCTGATTACCCCATATGTTCCTAACAGAGCACTTCACTCTCAGACTGCAGGTCTGCTGGTGGTTCCTAGAGTCTCTAAAAGTAGAATGGGAGGCAGATCCTTTAGCTATCAGGCTCCTCTCCTGTGGAACCAACTCCCGGTTTTGGTCCGTGAGGCAGACACTGTGTCTACTTTTAAGACTAAGCTTAAAATTTTCCTTTTTGATAAAGCTTATAGTTTGTCTTATGTTACCCTGAGCTACCTCTTTAGTTATGCTGCTATAGGCCTAGGCTACTGGAGGACATCGGGGCCTATTTTTCTCACTCTACTGAGTTCTACTGTTCTCCAGTTTTGCATTGCTTGTCGTCATTTCAGCTTTTAACTTTTTGTTCTCTCTCTTTTTTTCTTCATAGTAGGTACACCTGGTCTGGCGTTCTGTTAGGTCTCATGGAGAGCTTGGAAAAAGACAGCCTTTAGCGGCTGAGCCTCCAATCCGGCGGCAGCAGCATAAGTGCGAAACTCCACCGCAAAATCTGAGACGCGGCGTCTGCGTTGCTTTAACGCAAGTAAACAGCATGACTGCTGCACAGGATCCAACTCGGCAGAAAACACCGTCTTAAATTCACTAATGAATTCTTCAAAGGTGCAGCCGAAAGATCTGCAGTCGGGGAAGCGAGCCTCAGCCCATCTAAGGGCTCTGCCGGTTAATAACCGTAAAACAAAAGAAATCTTGGCATGATCGGTAGAAAAGGTGCGAGGAGAGCGATTAAAAACCAAAGCACATTGAAAGAGGAATCCCCCGCAATCTCCACTGTCTCCTGAAAACTTCTCGGGGCTCAGAGACGAGCTCTCAGAGACAGGGTAGTACTGATCGGTAATTTCTGCTGTCAAATTACTAGGAGGCGGAGCGCTAGGAGTTGTAGAGATAGGCTGCGCCGAATTAACTGCTACGCCGAGAGCCTGTAATTGTTCCTGTTGAGATGCAAGCTGCCAACCGAAAGTGTCTGCTGGGTCAGGCTGGCCTGAATGTTCTTCTGTCATGGTTTTAAGGTGTTTGCAGACCCTGACGGAAACAAGAACAGTTTTAAAGATGTTTATTAAAGGCTCAAATAAGGGAAAGCACACGATATGTGCAACAGGCGAGGTCGGAACGTCAGAGCCGGAATGACTGCGGGAAGAAAGAGGATAAATTAACGTGGATCGAACCAGGGGTAAATTCTCCAGAAGCCGTGCCGCTTACCGTTTGGTTGGGAAGACCTATCCGGGGGGGATGAGTGGAAAAGGAACTCTGTGACCGGAACTCTCTGAAGGGAGGAGGTGGCTGAATGACAGGAGGGCTGGCAGATGTAACACAGGCGGGGAGCCCGAGCAGCACCACTGCGGCGGCAGGCTGGAGGAGCAGCTGGAAGAACCGGAGTGTGTCCAGACGAACCAGGTGAATCCAGGAAGGGGGATCTCTCGCCCGGCTTGGTAACACCAAGGGAGCAAGAGTGGAGATGCCAGAGCAAAATCTGAGCAAGCTGGGATTCAGTAAACTGGTCCTCAGAGCACGGAACCAACACTGGTGAGTAAATCCAAAACAAGACGAACTGAAGAGGACAGGAGACAAGATTAATCCAGGGTTTTCAAAACTCACAGGTACGAAGCTCAGGAGACAGATCTGTGGCCTAGGCATACAACGACGGGGTAACACTCTGGCGTCTTCCAGCTGTCAGTGCACTCCTTTTAAGCCAGAGCAGAGGGTTCCTAAACGAGCTGCAGGTGCGGGCCACGCCCACCCGTCAACTGCAGCCACCTGTGGAGCAGAGTTAGAGAGCACGGAACACAGGACCCTGACACCACTATCTTTTTTCTAGTGATGGCGAGATGAAGCCTCATGAGGCATTGAACCACTCAGCCAACTGGTTCGAGAAAAGGTTCATTTCTTGATGGTTCATGTGCACACAGCACCACCTACTGGCAAGTTGTATAATCACAGCCAGCTGTATCTTAACACGTGTGATGCATTAATTTTTGTCTATTATGGCTCTTGGGAATGACTTCACAGAAGGTGTAGGACGAAATCATTTGTCTACATAAATTTTGTAAACACATGTGTACAATAAAATATTGTTTGAATGTATTCTCTGTGTGTAATTATTCCCAAAATAGGAGTGTCATGTGATATGGCATGTTAATAATGTTTTTCTGTGACTCTACAAAAATGGCATAGCCTTAATCAGGCAGAGGACAGTGAAAGTGCTTATGGAACTAGGGAGGGGGTAATGAATAGGCTGATGCTTGTGTAACTTGGATGATTTCATGCATTTTTATTAAGAAACAACAATTTCTCCACAGTTTTTGGTTTCAAACGATTTCTCTTTTTTGATACTACTTCTCCAGCCTTTGAAAAGACACGCTCACATGGCACAGATGATGCCGGGGTGCATAAATAAATAAGTGCAAGTTTGTACAGATTGGGGTACAGTGACCGATGATTAGCCCAGTACTCCAGGAGGTTCTCCAGCCTGCTTATGTTCGTCTCTGAGAGGTAGCGCTGGACCTCTACGGTGGCATCTGCTGAGACATTTGGAGTCCTCTTTGCCTCCATGACACTAGTGTCCAATCTTTGCCAAAGTCTGCTACCTAAATGGAAACCACAGGTCAGGTTAGTAAGTGTTTTAATAGGAATAAGTAATCTCAAAATGTAATACAAAAGATTACCTCCACTGAATTCTTGAGGTGGAAGCCTGGGGAATCTCGTGAGTGTTCTCTTCTAGGTTCCGTCGGATTACGGTGGCACACTCTGAAGTCAAGCGCTTCACTGCTTCAGCAGCTTTTGTGTTGCTGAAAAATGCTATAACTTTAAATCGTGGATCCAGGAGTGTAGCCAGCGACAAGATGCTCATTGACTGGAGCATGTGCAGCTTCTCCCTGAGATGTCTGATGAGCTGCTCTCCTATTTGCACTGCTTCTGCAGGTGCCGACTTGGTGTCCTCCTCCTGAAGGGCATTCTCTATCATCTTCAGGAGGGGGATAACTTTTGATGCCGACACGTGTTGTTCTGCCGAGAGCTCCATGGTGGCGTCATAGAAAGGAGAGAGTAACGAAAGGCACGCTACAACAATATCAAACTCACTGGCAGTTAAATAGGGAATGTCAGTGTGCAATCCAGCCAATGCCGCTCCTACTGGCTCCCTCAACTCCACCAGACGGTGCAGCATCAAGTAGGTGCTGTTCCATCTTGTTTCCACCTCCTGCATCAGCTTGGTTGCTTGCATGCCCAGCTGAAGCTGCACTTGTGTAAGCTTCTCCTTTAAAGATACAGAAGAGTAGGCCATTAAGTCACTGCAGTAGGAGTACAGACAAACTATTAACATTATATATTGGAATAAAATAAAAGAGGATACCTTAGCAGTGGTGCTGCTTCTAAAGTAGCCAACCAGCTTCCTTGCTTTGGCCCGGAGGCCAGAGAGCGCAGGTTGGTGGTCAAGCGCCCTCTTCACAATAAGATTGAGGGTGTGAGCAACACAAATGTGGTGGCGAAGCTTCAGGTCTCTCACGCATGCCACCATATTAGGAGCACCATCGGTGACCATGCATGTCACCTTGCCTGAGATTCCCCATTCCTCCATCAGGGAGGCTTTCACACAAGCAATATTTTCAGCAGTGTGAGACTGGGGGAATGCCTGCACTCCCAACAACACCGAGCTCAGCTTTTCATTCTCCTCCACAAAGTGGCATGTCACTGCCAGGTAGGCATCCATGTTGATGGATGTCCACATATCTGATGTAAGGCTAACAGCAGCCACCTTCTCTACTTTAGCCTTAGCAGACTCATATTTGGCCTCCACCATGGCCTTCAGAGCCTAAAGGAAGAGATTATATATATATATATATATATATATATATATATATATATATATATATATATATATATATACATACATACATACATACATACATACATACATGCATACATACATACATACATATATATATATATATTGCTGAATTGTGACACATACAATAATGTAGTCATTCGTTTCATGTATGGACCCACACATACCTGCCTTGTAGGGAGAACATAATTGGGATCCAGCTTAGACACAAATGTCTTGAATCCAACGTCATCCACAATAGTGAAAGGCTGGGTATCCTTCACTATCATGGAGACTAGAGCTTCATCCAGCTCTGCTTTTCTGGTGGCTGGTTAAAAGGGAATAAATACAGTGTCTGTTACCTATCTTTATTTGCACAACAAGCAAACATCAGCATGCAAAAATTGTGAAAGTGTGTTTTTAATATAGTAATGAAATACCTTGGCTGGGTGAAGCTCCAGTTTCATCCCTATTCTCATGCAAGGCACGGTAGTGCCTTAGCATGGATGAGGTGTTATTATTGTACCCCAACTCCTTGGAGCACAATAAACACCTCACCTTTACACAAAATAAGAAACAGTGAAAAATACAGTTCCTCATAAGCAAACCTAATGCATCTGCAAATGTTCAGTTCACCTTACCTTGTTAGGGCTTATCAAATCAAAATGTTCCCACATAGGGGACATCCTCCTCTTTCTCGCCTGCTCCATCCTACTCCTATCCTGTCCTCGCACTCCTAAATCTCCTATGTATCTCTCTCCTAAACTCTCCAAACACCAAACTAACTTTCTCAAACTAAATAACCACTATCCAAACTCTACTATCCAAACTCTATCCACTCTCTCAACTGACCGCAACTCTCCTACAACAACCCACATTTTGAATGGAGCTTGTGGACTTTTTAAAGCCGTCAAACCCCGCGCAACAATCTGAGCCACTTCCCGAAGCAGTCACGTGGTACAGCCGGCCAGCGAGGCTTCGGACGTCATCGTTTTCGGCTCCTCCCCCAAATGAAGCAAGCCTCGATACGCGCATTGCGGAAACGCCCCCTCCATTACTCGACACACGCCTCGAAGCCTCGGCACATAACGTAACATCACTACTTTTTTCTGAGAAAATTCAGCTTAAAAATATGTGCAACTGCATACATTAAGCACCAAAAAAAAGAATATCAATACAAAACCATCCTTTTTACAAAGCATCTACAAGCCCTTCATTCAAAAATTAAATTTTCCAATTGTGTATAATAAAATAAAAAATAAAAAAATTCCAATAAGTATTTATAAACTCTATCTTATAAATCACATTTATATTGTCCAGTTTTCAGAAACTTTTGAACCTACTAGATCTCCTTTGTTTCGAATTCCATTTTCTTTCAAATTGTCCCACTTTGTCTATTATAAAAAGTCAATTATTATGTTTGCGTTGATCAAAATAATTGCTTTAACATTTTCCTCCCTGCAGAGCCCACGAGCATTACGCAAGAGAAACAGTATGAGATAAACAGCGAATTAACCCCATCATTTATTTTTTAGTTCTCTTTCTTTCTGTTTTCTTTACTGCCAAGACACCACTTTTCCTCCTATTACGCGATAAAGTGGTACGATTGAGACCAGGGTCAGAATCCTTATCAGTGACCACCTGTAATGTTTCTGGGAGAGCCGATAATGGAGTCTGAAAGGACGGCAGACAATTGAGACAACACAGGAGATGACATTAAATCTGATCCCAGGGCTGCAGGAGTAGGAGGAGCAGAACCTTCATCCCGCCTCTCCTTTTCTGCATCTCCCCTCACTCTTGGGCAGGTGTGACCAATATGGCCCCCGCGGGCACCAAGTAGCCCCCGAGGATCACATGTGGCGCCCAGGAGCCTGTTTTAAGAAAAGCACAATCCACCAGTGAGCTGCATCTAAAACTTTATTCTATTCCGTTGCAATTCCTGTTTATTCACACTTGCATTTATATAGATTTAAAAATGCCAGTAACTATAACAAAGCTTGAAAAATGTGTTTATTTCACATAAAGTTAAGATGAACTCTGACTCTTCTAGTTTAAAGGTCAGTACTGGTAGCCCTTCGCATGACACAACACCAATGAAGTCTCAGTTTCAAAAAGATTGGTGACGACTGCTCTGCGGGACACCGACTGGTGGCTTCAGCTGAAAACCTTTATTTCTCTATCATGGATTACTCTGAAATTCTCTGGCCTAAGAGCTGTGATGAATTTAACGGAATAAGGTAATGATTGCACTGTTTCTGTGAACTTAACTTTGACAAACCTGGTTCCATCTGCCACCGTCGTTCCTGGCTATGCAGCTGCTCCAGGATCTCCTTATCTGTGATGTAAGCCATGAGTCCAAGAAAAGAGACCACCAATTCATCATTGTACAGTTCTTTCACCAAGTTGTTCGTTGAGCAGATTTTAAATCCACTTTTTCCACGCTGCGCTGCTCATCGTCACCTCGTATTTCTTACCTGTTATCAGCCGACAGGCCAGTAATCCTCCACACAGCAGTCTCACGTTTTTCATCAGCTCCAACGATGCAATCTTTTCCTCTCCATCAGTTTCATTTTGAACAGTGTTTTCTTTTTTCATATTTCTCTGTCATTTTAACAAGTCCATCAGCCACTTCCTTGTTTGCGTGTTGATCCATTTGTCCAGTAACCAGTTGATCCATCCGACTTGAATTGTTCAATAAATTGTCCATAAAAAAATACAAAACGCCTCCCCAACAGTAGAAATACTGCGGGGAGGAATAACCCCAATTTTTAAGAAATGAAAGATGTAAACTAAAGATGTATAGACATAAGAAAAAAAGAGGGAATACTAAAGAAAAATGCAGCTCCTGCCGTCGTGCTCCAAACAAACCAACTGACATGGTGGGCATGGCGTGTTCAGAGTGGTGTGGCCGTAAACCATTGACAGGATCAAAGAGAGCTCAAATGCTGTTAACAGATCCAGACTAACACCGTGATATCTAATCAACGGGACATTTAAGTGGTGGACCAAGTAAGAAGATACTAGTAATAGGCAGTCCCAAGCATTGGTAAATGGCTGTACTTGTATAGCGCTTTATGAAGTCCAACGACCCCAAAGCGCTTTACACTACATTCAGTCATTCATCTATCCACGCACACATTCACACCCTGACAGTGCTAAGCTACATTACAGCTACAGCTGCCCTGGGGTGGACTGTGGCCTGAGGCTGCCATACATCAGCACCTGTTGAAGTTGTGGAGAGTCAAGGCCTGAGTGATGCAAGTGGCCATTGGAGAATTAGGGGTCGTGAGCTCCAAACTGAGATAGTGGCTTCAGTTGATTACAGGAACGACCTCTAAAATCTCTCCAGAACAACACAGTTAGGAACAGCTATCCAGAACCCTCAGCTCCCAGGTCTCAATCTGAGCTTGAAGAAGAGCTGCTTGAGCAGATAGGGTTAGTGGGGAACCATTTTATTAATGGAGAATGTATCTAATTTATTAGATTGTTTGACCTTTTGAATGAAAATTGATCTGTTGCATCACAGCTAAAAGACTAGCTCTGTATTTTGTCTGTTGATTGCATGTTCTCCTGTGCAAGTGGGAAGTTCAGTTTTCTACCTCGGTCCAAAAACATGCACGTTAGGCTGTGGCGAGATGAGTCCAGCAGCAATGTGTTGAGAGTATGTTGTAGTGAAACGTCTTTCTCTTTTTCTGTAGCAGAAACTTAAACGCGCTATTGTAATAGAAACAAATCCATATTTGTTGTTATATTATTGCTAATTGCTCAAGCTTTTGTCATCATTGGTAAACCATTATTTAGTAAAAACCTTAACAGTAATGTTTTTTATTTCACAATAAATGCTGCACATTGAAATTGCTGATGTTGTAACATGGAAGAATTACAATGTACTCTGTCAAATACAGAGAGTTTGACAGGGTGAGCTTGTGTGTGTAGATAATGCCCTTGAGCTTACTGTTTTGCAACTCCTAATGAAAGGCCTTTTAAACTGCATCAGTTCTAAAGTGAACAAAGATTATAGTGGTGCTTATCAAAGTGAAATCATGGTCATTAGTCGTGTTGCACGGCTGCAGCCAAAACCACCTTCACCCATCAGTACCCCAACATCGATTTCATTATCTTACTTTTGTTGCTGGACATCACTTGCGCATGTTAAACGCTAATGTCTCTGTGAGAGAGCGTTTGTTTTCTGCTCACTGTTCATTTTGTCTCTGTCTGGGTCAGTCTCAGAGCAGAGTTGCACAGACCACCAGGAGAGACAGAAATTACAGCAATACGTAAGCTGTTATCTGGAATGACACCTACATACAGATAGTACAAAAAGGTGTGAAGGTCAGAGTGAGATGGATGATGTGTTTGTGTTGCTGTTCTGACACGCGGGGCAAGGTTTTCTGGGATTTTTTCATTTTGAATCCCTCCAGCATGTAATACTTTATTACAAAACACTGAGGGTTAGCTTTTGAAGTTTAAAGCATTTTCCTGCAGCTGACAGAAACGGCTCAGTTTTAGTTTACAAGCCTCCCTGGCCCACATGCTGGCTGAGGATAGCTGATAATCACTAAAACACAAGTCTTTCTAGCCAATAAGGATGGGCAATTACAACTCAGTAAAATAAAAAAAAATCCTTAGATGCTTTTTTTTTCTGTTTGTCGCCATCTGACTGTAATGCTGCCACTAGAATGTGGTGGCAGAAAAAAAAATCTTCTATTTTGCCGCTCTAATTGGAATAGTGCCACAAGGCAGCTGCACTGCTTCAGCGAAAGAAAAGAAATACTATGACAGTTCTGACTCTTGACATAAGCACACATTGGTTTGTATCACTTTTCAGTAGAGCAGGACAATGGTTGTCTACCTGTTCTAGGGACGAAGATAGATACAGGAACTTCAAAATCTGGCATGTTCAGTCTCTGCTGTGAGTCTGCAGCTAAATCCTAAAACGCCGAGCAAGGGTGACAAACAATAGCTTCATTCATGTTGTTGAGGCACAAGGGAAAACCTACTCTCATCCCTTAATTTGATGGCCAACAGCGTTTTTGTGGATTTTAATGCACATCTGAAAAAGTCACATTTGGGTGGTAGTCTTGCTGCTGTGGGAACAGTCAGGTGAGAAAAGGCATTCCCTGACCCGTGTCATGGCTGAGCTAAATGCCTCTTACGACAAACGTCTGTCATCTGCTGACCACATCTTTAGTATGTTCAGGTAATTCGACATAGGATGAAGACTCTGCTACCTCCTCCAAACCCTGTGTCTGGCTAGAGCCATATTCACTCATCCACACTCTCAAGACTCGAATAGTTATATTCTGAAATGCAGTTTCATTGGGCTGAAGTACATTTATCAAGCTGGGGATAGCGCACACTGCTGTGACCATGCTGCTGTGACCATGCTAAAGACACCCATGCTCTATTACCCACCATGTGGTACCCACTGCATTCTTAATATAGCCACAAATACATTCCTAAGACCCTGATAATACCCTTCAGGCTCTGGCTAACGTTTTCATTATAGCTCAATCCCGTCTGAGAGGCACTGTGTGAAGATGAAACAGTCATCTTGTATGCACTCTGTACATACAAAATGACAAATAAAGATGTCTAAGTCTAAGTGTCTAAGTTTAATCTTTGCAGCCATGTCTTTTACATCATTTACAGACTTAACAATGGGTGATATTCGACCAACAGTAGTTATGGTTTGAAGACTATTGGACTTTTTAAAAATAAAGATGTTTCTCTTCTCCTCTCATCTCTGAAGCTTTTTCAGTTCAAATCAAAAGAGTAAAGTGAGCGGCTGTTGGTGATGTTTATTCAAATTGTTTTCTGATATCCCATTTCTAAGCTTCTGCTCATCAGTGAATATGCTGAGTGGCAACTGTGTTGCAGGACCTGTGTTTTTGGTTGTTAAAAACTGGTACAAAATTGTTTCAGCATTAAATTGCACTCCATCTCTAAGAAGTTACACTTGACAATAGAGATCATGGTGGTTATTTGAGGTCCCATCCATCCATCCATCCATTTTCCAAACCACTTAATCCCTTATGGGGTCGCGGGGGTTGCTGGTGCCTATCTCCAGCGTTCACCGGGCGAGAGGCAGGGTACACCCTGGACTGGTCGCCAGTCTGTTGCAGGGCAACACAGAGAGACAAACAGGACAAACAACCATTCACACCTAAGGACAATTTGGAGAAGCCAATTAACCTAACAGTCATGTTTTTGGACTGTGGGAGGAAGCCGGAGTACCCGGAGAGAACCCACGCATGCACAGGGAGAACATGCAAACTCCATGCAGAAAGACCCAGGGGTGTACTCGAATCCAGGACCTTCTTGCTGCATGGCAATAGCGCTACCCACTGCGCCATTGTGCATTTATTTGAGGTAGCCTTTGGAAACATCTAAGGAGTCAACCAAATCAAGAGTTTGTTTTTTTCAGACTAAGCTGGTCCATGTCTCCCATTCTCTAACTGCAAACACTTTAATGACTACAGGAAAAACAGACTGCACACTAATTCAGACAAAATAAAATAAACTCAGTTGAAACATTCTTTTAATTGCTTGTTAAGTTAGAGCTCATCTCTGACACTAATTTAAGTATCAGGGTTTGATTTAATTTCAAGTCAGATATATTTTTTTGATTTATTTCAGTGATCATTCCAAGGAAACGTTTTAATTAAACACTGTGCTGAAGTTACAAGATGCTTCTCAGATCAACAAGTACTTTACTAATTTTTATAAGACAAGACTGAGTGACTGCTTTCTTTGTACTGATTTACACACACATCTGAACGTTACTGCCCAAGAAACAAAAAAGGCATCTAATCATGGTGAGGGTGTGTTTTAGTAGATGTGCTTTCTCTCTTGATACACTTTTCATAAAATATTATTTCTTTAGATTTATAATTTTAATATTTCCGGTTTTACAGTCAGGAATAATTACATGTAAAGTTGCTCTATCTGCTCACATTCCATGGAAGTTATAAAATCCTGAAAACAAATTTTCCATGAATTAATCACATTCTGTTTAGAAAAAGAAAGAAGAAATCTTTTTTATCATTGTCATTGTACATCGCAACAAAATGTAGCTTCAGCATTTAACAAATCCCTTAGGGATCAGTGGGCAGCTTACACAACAGGACTAAGGTTTTTTTTCAGGGACCCATAGAGGAGTTCTCGGGATTCAAATCAGGTACCTGAAGCCTTATCAGAACGCAAGTGTGCTGCTCTGACCCCAGAGCCACCACTCCCATAGAGACACTGATCCTCTATCCGGTTGTTAAGTCTGACGTCACGGGTGAAATTCCGGGTCCAAGCCGGCAAATCTTATCACAAACGACAATGGCGGAGCCGGTGAATCTATTCACTATTACCCCGTTCTGTGAGGCATCACTAATGGTGAAGAAGGGGTTAAACTCCATTAACTCTAACCGAGTGACCAGTGTGCCCTTTTGCCTGGTGGTATAATTTAAGGTAGTGTCCAGGCATCGATGAAAAGAAAATTTACAAGGTTGAGGTGAGTTAGAAGTCAGCCGTGGGTTAGCTTTAATTTAGTTAGCAAGTTTATTTTAATATTTAGGGATGATTTGCCATGTTCTGGCAAAAATGTACGTAAATGGAGATCAAAACAAAATATGTATAAGCAAGAATTTGTAGAGTTAGAGAATCTTACAGCAGGCTAGTGGCTAGGTAAAAAAGTACCAAGCATAACTTACCACAGCATTGGCAGGGTTTGGATGTTAGGGTGAGGGTAACTTGTTGTCAATGAAGGTACATGTTGAGAATCAGCTTGTCAGGTACAGCACTTTTGTTGCCCGATCAGCAGAGACAAGTGCCACCATATGGCTGCTCTGCTAATCTGGGTGGGGAAAAATGTGTCCCGAACCGACGCGGAGTGTGTGTGGAAGAAGGTAATGGTACCTAAAACAGACGCTATCACCGTGAAAAGAGTGTCTAAGATGACACACTCACACACTATTTTCTTGTATGATTTAAATTATTTCTGTGACGTTATATTGCCACCATAAGCCACGATCTTATGTGAACATAAACAAATCAGAAATTGATAACATACAGTCATGGTGTAGTGTTGTAGTACAGCATTCAGGGGTGATGATTTGGGGTTTTGTTTGTTTTGTTTTGGACTTTTCTTCAGCCTGTCACCTCTCAGCTACCAGCCACTATCCTGTCAGCTCTGCCCCAGTCAATTAGCTCACATCAACTCCACCTGCTGCCAGTAATTACATTCAGCTCTGGTCACCTGTTCACCAGCCCTCATATAACTTGTCCCCACCAGAACGCTCCTCACCTCGCTTCTCATGTTGGATCGCCCTGTGTGATGTACCCTGCTCTACCAGATCCTCTGTGCTCAGCCAGCGGGACTCTTCAGTTAAGTTGCCTTAACTGAGTCCCAGCCGTTTGCTCTGCCCATTCTGGTGATTCCCTGGTCTACACCACCTGCTCTGGTCTCCTGCTCATCCCTGCCTGCCTGCACCTTGAGCCAAGGCGCATCTGCCTAGTCTGGTTCTGTGGGTCATCCGCTGGTCTTCTGCTCATCCCTGCCTGCCTGCTCCTTTAACCAAGATTCATCTGCCAGTGTGGTTCTGTTTGCCTGCCATCACCCGCCACTACTCATCTGCACAATAAACCTTTTAAACGTATCTCTGTGTCCGGCTGAATATCGGGTTCACCAGCTGAAAACATTATATCAGGTGTGCTATAAATGGATAGCGATGGTAAAAAAAAGCTGTTAAGCAAAATGGCATTTTTATTTAAAACGTCTCAAAATATATATTAACATTTATTTTTTCCAGCCAATTTTCTACTATCATTTCACCTAGAATCAAAACACCAGTCAGCCAGGAGGACAAGGAATGAGCACAGGCATCCTTGTCAAAGGTTGGACGTTTTACTGGGATGGGATGGTTTGAGTCCAGAAACGCATCAGGTATGATTTTTTTCTTTTATACCTTGGTGTGCTCTTCATGTTACTAGATGTTTTTATTAATACAAAAGTAATTACAATACATTAAATCGGTGACAATTGGGTTTGAGTAAAATCATCTCATGTGGTATGTTAGATCATGTTTTGAAGCTTATTTTCATGATTTGAATGGCTGTTTGACTCATTAAGATTAACTAGGGCTGTATAATTTTGCAGAAATATCTTAAAATATCTGAGACAATGTGCTTATCTTTAAATCTAGACTCTCTCCCTCTCAAGACATTTGATGGACTGTTGTCAAGCCCAGGCTATGCCCAAGCTGAGGACAAGGCTCTTTATGTCCTTTCATCACTTGCTGTTATTGATCTTGAGAAGTAGCAAATTGAGGCAAGCAAAGAACGCAATATGGTAAGAAAACTCATTAGTGAAACAGAATAAAATAAATGTCAAAACAACTGAAGTAACCATTAATGAAATCTGTTAACTCTTTTAGAGAAACTGTACACTTACCTTTACAAATTATATTAACTGTTGGCTGCAGATGGTCAACTTTTTGCTAATAATTAGAATCAGGTGTGTTTGGATGTGTAGATAGCTATTGCATTTAAGACAGTAGCTCTCCAGGAGGAGGGTTGGTGACTACTTGTCTAGATCAACAATCACTCTTAATTTCATATTGATTTATTTATACCAGGTCTACACACCGTAAAAAAAAGAGTCCCAGCGAGCAACTTCGGTTTGGTCATGGCAGCTGTCACATGCAAGTCCTACCCTCCATCCTTATTTAAAACAACATCCACACTTTTCATTTCAGTTGCATGTGGAGCCAAAACTTTTAAATAAATAATAAAGTTAAATAAAGGTCTAAAAATGCCTACATTTACATAGCTCAACAGGAATGTTTACCACTATGCTTCTGCCATACCCCAAACTTTTAAATAAATAATAAGGTTAAATAAAGGTCTAAAAATTTCTTCATTTAAATAACTCAATGCCTACGAGAGAGGTTACCTCCTCTTTGGTCAAATCACTATGCCCCTCTCACATTCCGAATTGAGAGGTGCCGTGCCCTCTTCCTGTCCCGTCTCTGGAAGTCCCGCCCCTGGTCTCCGCCCACTTATGGCATGACATCACCCCGTTACCTATGATGTCACCACGTGACCTATGATTTCTGACCTGTCTGCTCATGACCTATGACTGTATGACCTATGACATAACATTTATGACGTAACCTATAAAATGGTATATATGGCATGCTATCTATGACCTAAGACTTAAGACCTGTGACATGGTATTTATGACTTGTGATTTATGACTGCCTTAATGATGACCAGATGCTAAGGCGTGTTGAGACAATACAACAATATATATATACAGGGGTTGGACAATGAAACTGAAACACCTCTCATTTTAGTGTGGGAGGTTTCATGGCTAAATTGGACCAGCCTGGTGGCCAATCTTCATTAATTGCACATTGAACCAATAAGAGCAGAGTGTGAAGGTCCAATTAGCAGGGTAAGAGCACAGTTTTGCTCAAAATATTGCAATGCACACAACATTATGGGTGACATACCAGAGTTCAAAAGAGGACAAATTGTTGGTGCACGTCTTGCTGGCGCATCTGTGACCAAGACAGCAAGTCTTGATCTTGATGTATCAAGAGCCACGGTATCCAGGGTAATGTCAGCATACCACCAAGAAGGACGAACCACATCCAACAGGATTAACTGTGGACGCAAGAAGAAGCTGTCTGAAAGGGTTGTTCGGGTGCTAACCCGGATTGTATCCAAAAAACATAAAACCACGGCTCCCCAAATCACAGCAGAATTAAATGTGCACCTCAACTCTCCTGTTTCCACCAAAACTGTCCGTCGGGAGCTCCACAGGGTCAATATCCACGGCCGGGCTGCTATAGCCAAACCTTTGGTCACTAATGCCAAACGTCGTGCCAATGCCAAACGTCGGTTTCAATGGTGCAAGGAGCGCAAATCTTGGGCTGTGGACAATGTGAAACATGTATTGTTCTCTGATGAGTCCAGCTTTACTGTTTTCCCCACATCCGGGAGAGTTACGGTGTGGAGAAGCCCCAAAGAAGCGTACCACCCAGACTGTTGCATGCCCAGAGTGAAGCATGGGGGTGGATCAGTGATGGTTTGGGCTGCCATATCATGGCATTCCTTTGGCCCCATACTTGTGCTAGATGGGCGCGTCACTGCCAAGGACTACCGAACCATTCTGGAGGACCATGTGCATCCAATGGTTCAAACATTGTATCCTGAAGGAGGTGCCGTGTATCAGGATGACAATGCACCAATACACACAACAAGACTGGTGAAAGATTGGTTTGATGAAAATGAAAGTGAAGTTGAACATCTCCCATGGCCTGCACAGTCACCAGATCTAAATATTATTGAGCCACTTTGGGGTGTTTTGGAGGAGCGAGTCAGGAAACATTTTCCTCCACCAGCATCACGTCGTGACCTGACCACTATCCTGCAAGAAGAATGGCTTAAAATCCCTCTGACCACTGTGCAGGACTTGTATATGTCATTCCCAAGAAACATTGACGCTGTATTGGCCGCAAAAGGAGGGCCTACACCATACTAATAAATTATTGTGGTCTAAAACCAGGTGTTTCAGTTTCATTGTCCAACTCCTGTATATATAGGCTTTAACCATCTAACCACCTCCTAACTTTGCAGGCTTACACATGCTTTTAGGATCTAACTCTAGTCATTTTGTTCTCTATAATTCAATTTTACTATATTTAGAAATATTACAACTGTTGTCATCTTATTCCTATATATAAAAGAATCAGACTTTCTGTCAAGCCGTTATCAATGTTGACGTTGTAACCATACTGTATAATAAACTATTACTTGAAGAATAGCTTTAAATTCTGCACCATATGAACATCTCCTGATTGTCTTATGAGTAACTCAGGATCGCTTAGCCGCCATTTTTTTAGACTACATCCTTTTTCATTTTGAAATTCTTACTCTTTAATAATTTTGTTCTCTATAATTCAATTTTGCTATTTTTTGAAATAATACAACTGTTGTCATCTTATTCCTATATATAAAAGAATTAGACCTTCTTTCTAGCTGTTATCGTTGTTGACGGTATTGTCAGTGTGTGTGTGTGTGTGTGTGTGTGTGTGTGTGTGTGTGTGTGTGTGTGTGTGTGTGTGTGTGTGTGTGTGTGTGTGTGTGTGTAAGAAGCAGATCCTGCCCATAAAAATACTACATAAACAAACTAGTTTGTTTATGACTAGAGAGCTCTATGTTTAAAGAAATAAAGAGGTTTGAAAATGCATGTGTGTGATAAAACACATAGTTGAACTACACAGGTTGATGCCTCTGAAGAAATGGTTGGAGTAATTAAACTATAATTAAATTATATCAACTTGTATTTTGGAGTGCCGTAGGAGATTTTGTGGCTGCTGGATGAAAAAACATCCGGAGAGGTAGAAACCAGGAACCTAGTAAAAAGGAAAATTGGGTGAGAAACATTTGCCTGAATTTTTGTATATGAAACTGTTAAATTATACAGTGTGGCAACACTGTCAACAACGATAACAGCTTGAAAGAAAGTCTTTTTTTTTTTCTTTCAATTGCTCATGCCGCCCCCTATGTGTCATTTGACACAGCCGACAGGACTGGACTTTGACCACCATACAGATGTGTTAGCCTGCTCTCTGCACTTTGTTAAACCTTGATGTCCATCATGTATGCGATCAAGGATGTCAGACCTTATATGCATCTGGAATCACCATCCAAATTCCCCTGGTGACGATTCCATTGTATTCCGATAATTCACTTTAAACCGGAAAATACTCTCTGAGGGCTACAGGAACATTACCTATGTGTTCTGGCCAACCTGACTTGATGTTCTGCATTAACACCTGTAGGTTGTTGTCCCCAGCTGTAGCTTTTTTTATGACCTCTAGCTTATGTGGAGTAACAGGCATGCTGTCAACTGCGGCTGCTATGTAGCACGCTACATCTGAGTGTCAGTCCCTTTTTCCAGGTGCTGCAGTTTATCAGCCACTATGAGAGTCCTTCCAGGTGCATATTCAACAATGGCGTACCGCGAGCGAGCTATTTTTAGAACGTGACGTCATATCACGTGGTACAGGTAGGGCAAATATGCGTTTTCCTCCACTCTTTCGCTGTATGTTACCCTTGGTTTTACTCAGTAAAACTATCGCTTTTTCTAAGTCTAAGACGTCTACTAACCATGGTTTTTAAGCATTGTTGTTATGGAACGTGCAACAGCGACTCGAGGTACGCTGATAGGCCGCATATGAATGTTAAATGTTAAAGCCGCAAGCGGCGTCGATCGGCCCTCGCAGCCAAGCGCCGCTCCGGCCTATTGGCCACCGCTGCGGTGCCGGCCGGCGGGGTTCGCGCACCGCTGCGGTGCCAGCCGGGGTTCGCGCACCGCCCCCCACCGCAGTTGCTGTCACGTATTTCCCCAGATGATTCACACAAACGCGTTCGGCAGCGCTCCCCAATGACTCACAACAAATCTGGTGCAGACCGGTCGATGCAGCGAGGAGATACAGCCGTTGGATAAGGATAATGCATTCGGCCACCAGACCGGACTAAATTGTTCGGCGGGCCGGACAATTTCTACCGATTCCTGGACGGTGACTACAAACAGAAAAAAACGGCTGCTGACGCCATGAACGCCGAGCAGGAGAAAAACATCGACTTACCGTTCTATCAACTCGGCCCGTTTTCCAGTCTTTCTAAGCCCTCGACACTCAAGTCATCGTTTGAGCTGAACGTTGGAATGTTGTTCCACAGTTTTACCAGTAAAATGGGCGCCTGGACATCCTCTTGTGATAGTTTAACAGCTGAAAAGTCGGTCATATCGTTGTATCTGTTGCACGAGTAATGGCTGGTTGCTACGTGCGCTCTCCCACTGTTTGTCCTACCTTAGCGGCAAGGGGCGTTGCTCATGAGATGGTGACGTCACGTGCGCGGTACACCATTGGTTTAAACCACACGAGTCTCATGAGTAGTCTCTGGCACCGTATTGGCACATTGTCCAAGTCCTTGTTATTAATGAGTGGTACTAGGGGCTTGTGATCAGTGACTAACTTAAAGCTTGCAAGTCCACATAGATACTTTTCAAGTCTCTCACAGCCCCAGACACTGGCTAAACATTCCTTCTCATTCTGTGTGTACCTGGTCTCAGCCTCCGACAGTCGGCGTGAACAATATGCAACTGGTTGTGCCAAAGTCACAATGTTCCGACATCTCATAAAGAGCTCTGATGAATGTTTCTGCTTTTTCACCCTCTGGTAGAAACAAGCACGCTCATGAATCATGTTGCGTTTAGGGGAGAAGTATTTCCCCAACACGACATCAAACTTCTTCTTATCCGCCTCCCCTCCAAAAGTGAATGACTTAAAAATGTTTTCAGTCTCAGATCCCATGGCATAAATAACAGAACTGATCTGGACTTCTCCATCCTCCTTGTCGAGTTTTGCTGCCATTGAAAAACGCTGGAAACACTGCTTCCAGTCGGCCCATTCATTTGGACCATCAAAGCTACTGTCTAGGGGATTAAATTTAGCCATTCATCCGAGGTGATGGGTCTATCAAACTCTTCTGACACCATGTAATCAATCCACTGTCCACACAGGATGGCAATTCACAAATGTATTATTATTAGTTGAGAACACGTGGCGCTTATCCTCACGACATTCTACCGTAAAGTGTACACAGCAGTAATATGAACTAAATATCTTAAAGACACAGTAATCCTTTTCAAAGTACACATTATGTGACACTGTTCAACAAGAATGTTTACCACTATACTTCCGCCACACATTAACACTGTGATATGATAGCTTTAGTTTCGGTTCATGCTTCTTGTCGTCTTTTGCAACATTCACAGACTTACCGTGTGTGATTTTCAACCAACAATAGTTAGGGTTTGAAGACTTTTGACTTTTTTTAAAACAAAGATGTTTCACTTCTCATCTCAGAGGCATTTTCAGTTCAAATCAAACAGACTAAAATGTGAGGCTGTTTTTCTAGACTGATGTATTTTGCAAACCTCCCCTTTTGGATGAGTTTTTCCTAGGGAGTGACTTCATGCATTTATTTAGATTATAGCAGTTGAGCATAATCTTAACATATTGGGAATGTTTGGGGAAGACAAAACTAATGTACTCAAACAGCAGCTGTTTAGTTGAACGACATTGTTTGAGTTTCTTTATTTTGAAGAACTAGCATAGCTTCCTTGAATGCAAGCCTCCAATACCTTTTTTTCTGGGGGGTTCAGTGAGACAAAGCACTCAGTTTTAGTCTGTACCATGACACACAGTCACACAAACAATCCCTCACACCACCTTCTCAGAGGAAGCTCTGACTCCTGCCCTGAAATAAAGGGAGAATCCCACAGAGAGAAAGGGACTGAGATCAACAGTAGAAAGAATGAGGTTAGAGAAAGCTGGAAAACAGCAGGGGGATAGAGCAAATTGATTAGTTTATATCTGGCCATAAAGTCAACTAAATCAAATAACAGGCCTGCGGGAATGTTTTCTTTTTCACTTTCCGGAACCATCGCCTAAAGATGGCCTCATTTCATTTCAGTAAATAACTTCACTCTTCTCATTCTCCCTTTATGGCCCCCACAGTTCACACATATCCACACACAGTCTGAGTCAAGCCTGTTCCAGTCCTCAGTCTCTGTCTGCTGTACAGTTAAAATGTTTGACTGTGTTGTGCTACTGCAGAGCAGAAGCTCAACTCTGAAATGATGTTATAGTGGGAATCAGATGAGACAATTTAAGTGTTATCATTTAAACATTTAAATTAAAACCAAACAATAATGTCAAACTTTAATGATAGAAAATTCAAAAAATCCTTAATTTGCTTCTAAACAAACATGTGTAAATGTGCTCTAGCAGTGACGTGCAGTCAGGGGAGGCAAGTGAGGCCAGGCCTCACTTATCATCATGGAAAAAAAGAAAATGTATAATAATGATAACATAATATAAATTGTGATTCACTCAGTCATTTGTAATAAAAGTTCTTTTTTTTAATCTAATTTCCTCATTTTTGACCATATTCTCGTTAAAATCGCAGACTTTTCACTGTTTTTCATGTAAATCATTGGTGGCGCTTGATAGCGAAGCCAGTGAGGCCGCAGCGAGCTTGGCCTCCCTAGGGTTTGCGCAATCCCATGTTAACTGCGCTGGCTTCCATTCTGTGAATGCATCTTCCTGTCTCTAGATCATAAATTCAATTGTTCAAACAGTTATGAACTGATTTTCCATAATTTAATGTATGTGGATTACTTATTGTGTTTTGGTCATCAAACTGTGTGCAGGTAACATGTTTTCGTGCTGCTGGGCGATCATAAAAGCCAAAGAACTGGTTGTAGGTGAGGCCTCTGGGTAGGGGGCGCTCAAGGGGCACCGCTCCTGATCACAAAACTGTAGAGTCACAGCAAGTTATGTAAAGCACTAAAAAGACTCTAAACATACATGTATATATATATATATTAGGGCTGGGCAAGTTAACGCGTTAATTTTGCGTTAATTCATTAGACTATTAACGGTGATATTTACTTTAACGCGGGTTAACGCATGTTGCTCACATGCTTTTATTTTGTGAAGGTCTGTTGCTGCGGTGTAGGGGTTTGAATCAGAACAGGGGTTTGAATCAGAACAGTAGGTATATATATATATATATATATATATATATATATATATATATATATATATATATACAACAAAGCGCAGCCCAAAATGCCCTAATGATGAGTAAGACTATTGGACCTCGTGTTCCCTCGCCCGGACGCGGGTCACCGGGGCCCCACTCTGGAGCCAGGCCTGGAGGTGGGGCACGTTGGCGAGCGTCTGGTGGCCGGGCTTTTGCCCATGGAGCCCGGCCGGGCTCAGCCCGAAGAGGTGACATGGGTCCCCCTTCCGACGGGCTCACCACCTGTCGGAGGGGCCAAAGGGGTCGGGTGCATTGTGTAACGGGTAGCAGTAGAGGGCGGGGACCTTGGCGTTCCGATCCTCGGCTGCAGAAGCTGGCTCTTGGGACGTGGAATGTCACCTCTCTGGTGGGGAAGGAGCCTGAGCTTGTGCGCGAGGTCAAGAGGTTCCGACTAGAGATAGTCGGACTCACCTCGACGCACCGCTCTGGCTCCGGAACCAGTCTCCTTGAGAGGGGCTGGACATTCTTCCACTCTGGAGTTGCCCATGGTGAGAGGCGCCGAGCTGGGGTTGGCATACTTGTTGCCCCCCATCTCGGTGCCTGCACGTTGGGGTTTTCCCCGGTGAACGAGAGGGTGGCCTCCCTCCGCATTCGTGTGGGGGGACGGGTTCTGACTGTTGTTTGCGCTTATGCGCCAAACAGCAGTTCAGATTACCCACCCTTTTTGGAGTCCTTGGAAGGGGTACTGGAGAGTGCCCCTCCTGGGGACTCCCTCGTTTTGCTGGGGGACTTCAACGCTCACGTGGGCAATGACAGTGGGACCTGGAGGGGCGTGGTTGGGAGGAATGGCCCACCTGATCTGAACTCGAGTGGTGTTTTGTTGTTGGACTTCTGTGCTCGTCATGGATTGTCCATCACAAACACCATGTTCAAGCATAAGGGTGTCCATATGTGCTCTTGGCACCAGGACACCCTAGGTCGCAGTTCAATGATCGACTTTGTTGTCGTTTCATCTGACCTGCGGCCGCATGTCTTGGACACTCGGGTGAAGAGAGGGGCGGAGCTCTCCACCGACCACTACCTGGTGGTGAGTTGGCTCCGATGGCGGGGGAGGAAGCCAGTCCGACCGGGCAGGCCCAAACGTACTGTGAGGGTTTGCTGGGAACGTCTGGCAGAGTCCCCCGTTAGACGGAGCTTTAACTCCCACCTCCGGGAGAACTTCAAACACGTCCCGAGGGAGGCGGGGGACATTGAGTCTGAATGGACCATGTTCCACGCCTCTATTGCTGAGGCAGCTAGTCGGAGCTGTGGCCGCAAGGTTGTCGGTGCATGTCGCGGCGGCAACCCTCGAACCCGCTGGTGGACACCAGCGGTGAGGGAAGCCGTCAAGCTGAAGAAGGAGTCCTATCGGGCTTTTTTGGCCTGTGGGACTCCGGAAGCAGCTGATGTGTACCGGCAGTCGAAACGGCAGGCGGCTCGGCTGGTCGCCGAGGCAAAAACTCGGGCGTGGGAAGAGTTCGGAGAGGCCATGGAGAAAGACTTCCGTACGGCTTCGAAGCGATTCTGGTCCACTATACGGCGTCTCAGGAGGGGGAAGCAGTGCAGTACCAACACTGTTTACAGTGGGGGTGGTGTGCTGCTGACCTCGACTCGGGACGTTGTGTTTCGGTGGGCGGAATACTTCGAAGACCTCCTTAATCCCACCAACACGTCTTCCATTGCGGAAGCAGAGCCTGAGGACTCTGGGTTAGGTTCTCCCATCTCTGGTGCTGAGGTTGCCGAGGTTGTTAAAAAGCTCCTCGGTGGCAAGGCCCCGGGGGTGGATGTGATTCGCCCGGAGTACCTTAAGGCTCTGGATGTTGTGGGGCTGTGTTGGTTAACGCGGCTCTGCAACATTGCGTGGATATCGGGGGCAGTTCCCCTGGACTGGCAGACTGGGGTGGTGGTCCCCCTATTTAAAAAGGGGGACCGGAGAGTGTGTTCCAACTACAGGGGAATCACACTCTTAAGCCTCCCTGGTAAGGTCTATTCGGGGGTTCTGGAAAGGAGGGTCCGTCGGATAGTCGAATCTCGGATTCAGGAAGAGCAGTGTGGTTTTCGTCCTGGCCGTGGAACACTGGACCAGCTCTATACCCTCAGCAGGATTCTGGAGGGGGCATGGGAGTTTGCCCAACCAGTCTACATGTGCTTTGTGGATCTGGAGAAGGCATTCGACCGTGTCCCCCGAGGGATCCTGTGGGGGGTACTCCGGGAGTATGGAGTACCGGACCCTTTAATAAGGGCTGTCAGGTCTCTGTACGACCGGTGTCAGAGTCTGGTCCGCATTGCCGGCAGTAAGTCGGACTCGTTTCCGGTGAGAGTTGGACTCCGCCAAGGCTGCCCTTTGTCACCGATTCTGTTCATAACTTTTATGGACAGAATTTCTAGGCGCAGCCAAGGTGTTGAGGGGATCCGTTTTGGTGGCCTTAGGATTGCGTCTCTGCTATTCGCGGATGACGTGGTCCTATTGGCTTCATCAGGGCGTGATCTACAGCTCTCACTGGAGCGGTTCGCAGCCGAGTGCGAAGCGGCCGGGATGAAAATCAGTGCCTCCAAATCCGAGACCATGGTCTTGAACCGGAAAAGGGTAGAGTGCCTTCTCCGGGTTGGGGAGGATGTGCTGCCCCTAGTGGAGGAGTTCAAGTATCTTGGGGTCTTGTTCACGAATGAGGGGAGGATGGAGCGGGAGATCGACAGGCGGATTGGTGCAGCGTCTGCTGTGAAGCGGGCGCTGTACCGATCCGTTGTGGTGAAGAGAGAGCTGAGCCAAAAGGCGAAGCTCTCGATTTACCGGTCGATCTACTTTCCTACCCTCATCTATGGTCACGAGCTTTGGGTCGTGACCGAAAGAACGAGATCCCGGATACAAGCGGCTGAAATGAGTTTTCTCCGTAGTGTGTCTGGGCTCTCCCTTAGAGATAGGGTGAGGAGCTCAGTCATCCGGGGAGGACTCAGAGTAGAGCCGCTGCTCCTCCACGTCGAGAGGAGCCAGTTGAGGTGGCTCGGGCATCTGGTCAGGATGCCTCCTGGACGCCTCCCTGGTGAGGTGTTCCGGGCACGTCCCACCGGGAGGAGGCCCAGGGGAAGACCCAGGACACGCTGGAGGGACTATGTCTCCCGGCTGGCCTGGGAACGCCTTGGGATTCCTCCTGAGGAGCTGGCCCAAGTGGCTGGGGAGAGGGACGTCTGGGCCTCCCTACTGAAGCTGCTACCCCCGCGACCCGACCCCGGATAAGCGGAAGAAGACGGACGGACGGACGTATATATATATATATATATATATATATATATATATATATATATATATATATATATATTAGGGCTGTCAAAATAACCCCTTAATTTCGATTAATTAATTTAAAAAAAAATAACGCAGATTAATCGGTGAGGCGCGCCTCCCCTGGGGGGTCGCCAAAGAGTCACAGGGGAGGCGCGAGAAGACAGAGAAGAAGACAGCGCTGCCGCTCAACTCTGTGAAACAGTGTAGCGATATTCGTGCCTTCTGTTTTAGCGCGCAGGAACCAATCCAAGCGCGCAGTGAAACAACTCTCAACGCTCAGAACCGGTCTGGCACGGTCTGAAAAACTCTTCTCAACCCACTGTCCTAGCGGTGAGCTCCATCTCTGCTGGCGCGCTACACCAGCTGTGCGCTCTCTCGGCTGTTAAAGCCGATCACAGGCAGTTTTTTTCATCCGAGTAGGGCTTGCAAATACTGCATTCAGATGAATTAAATCAAAATGCTGCAGCCTTTGGCAGAAATTACTAAACATCACCGAGGAATTGAAGAAAAACAAATAAAAAGTGTAATATTTTAGCCTAAAATATTTAGGCTAAAGTATTTAGACAAAAATATTAGAGTTATTAAGTGAGGTGTGAAAAGGAGACAAAATGTTTTTGTCTCTTTTCTTTCCAGCTTCTGGGAGGTGATGGAAAAGTTTATTCTGATCATAATCATCATGAATGTCATCATTATTTAAAGAGCACTTTAACACGAGGTAAAAGTTTTTACAGTTTTTGGATCAACTGTCAGACTTCGTATCTGATTTGGTGTTAAATACTGACAAGGTTATTATAGTGGGTGATTTTAACATCCATGTTGACACTGAATGTGATAACCTTAGTGTAGCCTTTAAAACTATCCTAGATTCAATTGGTTTTGCTCAAAATGTGCATAAGCCAACGCACTCTCGGCTCCATACTTTGGACCTTGTGCTGACATATGGCATTGATTGTGAAGAACTAACAGTATTCTCTCACAACCCTGTCCTATCTGATCATTTTTTAATAACATTTGAGTTTAATCTAACCGATTTCTCCACCCCCAAAAGAGGGTTCCATTATAGTAGATCTTTATCGGATAATGCTGTATCAAAACTTAAAGAGTCTGTCCCCCTCTTAATATCCCCAGTATTGCAGAAATGCCCTGTAGATGGCAGCAATGCTATTTCTTCCCATTCACAAATAGATACATTTGCTAACAGTGTGACTTCCTCATTGCGTTCTGCATTAGATAATGTAGCTCCCTTGAAAAAGAAGGTGATAATTCACAGGAAGCTGGCTCCCTGGTTTAATTCAGAGCTGCGTTCCTTGAAGCACAATGTTAGGAAATTGGAGAGAAAATGGCGCTCTACACACCAAGAGGAATCCTACTTAATCTGGAGGGACAGTCTATTGTTGTATAACAAGACCCTTCGCAGAGTTAGAGCAGCAGATTTTTCATCATTAATTGAAGAGAATAAAAATAATCCTAGATTTCTCTTTAGTACAGTTGCCAAACTTACTCAGAGCTGCAGCTCTGTTGATCCATCCATTCCCTTAGCTCTTAGTAGTAATGATTTTATGGGATTCTTCATAAATAAAATTGATGCCATTAAAAATAAAATAATTGGCATCCTCCCAAACATGATTACCTCATCCCCAGTAAGTAAGGCAGCATTGGAGGAATCTTTAGAACCTGCACAGTGTTTGAACTGTTTAAAAGCAGTAGAGCTTTCTGAGCTATCTAAAATCTTAGCTTCATCTAAACCTTCTACCTGTATGTTAGACCCAATCCCAACCAAGTTGTTTAAGGAGGTATTCCCTTTGATCAGTGGTCCTATTTTAGACATGATTAATCTATCCTTAGTAAATGGATATGTACCACAGGTTTTTAAAGTAGCTGTTATTAAACCTTTACTTAAGAAACCTTCTCTTGATCAAGATGAGCTAGTAAACTACAGACCTATATCTAATCTTCTTTTCTTATCTAAAATTCTTGAGAAAGTAGTTGCTAATCAACTTTGTGAACATTTACAAAGCAATGACCTACTTGAGGAGTTTCAGTCAGGCGTCAGAGCTCATCATAGCACTGAAACGGCTCTGGTGAAGGTCACTAATGATATTCTCATGGCCTCAGATAATGGACTTGTGTCTGTACTTGTCCTGTTAGATCTTAGTGCTGCATTTGATACAGTTGATCACAATATTCTCCTACAAAGACTTGAACATACTGTAGGGATTAAGGGGAAAGCATTAGGCTGGTTTAAATCTTATCTGTCGGACAGATTCCAGTTTGTTCATGTTAATAATAAATCTTCCTCAAACTCTAGGGTCACCTGTGGAGTACCACAGGGTTCAGTCCTTGGACCAATTCTCTTTACTATATATATGCTTCCGATCGGCAAAATTATCAGACAGCATGGGATTAATTTCCACTGTTATGCTGATGACACTCAGCTATATCTATCCATAAATCCTGATGAATCCAATCAATTACTTCGACTGCAGTCATGTCTTGATGACATCAAAAGCTGGATGACTTTAAATTTCCTGCATCTAAATTCTGACAAGACCGAAGTTGTAATCTTTGGGCCAGAGTCCTCAAAAAATAAACTTCTTAACCAATCACTTAATCTGGATGACATTAACTTGGCCTCTGGTAATAAAGTAAAAAACCTTGGTGTTATTTTTGACCAAGACATGTCATTTAAATCCCATATTAAACAGGTTTCCAGAGTTCCCTTTTTTAACCTCCGGAATATCGCCAAAATTAGAAACATTCTGTCCAGGATTTGTTGCATTTGTTACTTCAAGGCTGGACTATTATAATTCTTTACTATCAGGAAGTCCACAAAATGCAATTCAAAGTCTTCAGCTTATCCAAAATGCTGCAGCAAGAGTTCTGATGAAAATCAACAAGAGGGATCATATTTCTCCAATTTTAGCTTCCCTTCATTGGCTTCCTGTTAAATCAAGAATAGAATTTAAAATTCTTCTTCTAACGTATAAAGCCCTTAATAATCAAGCTCCATCATATATCAGAGCTCTGATTACTCCGTATGTTCCTAACAGAGCACTTCGCTCTCAGACTGCAGGTCTGCTGGTGGTTCCTAGAGTCTCTAAAAGTAGAATGGGAGGCAGATCCTTTAGCTATCAGGCTCCTCTCCTGTGGAACCAACTCCCAGTTTTGGTCCGTGAAGCAGACACCCTTTCTACTTTTAAGACTAATCTTAAAACCTTCCTTTTTGACAAAGCTTATAACTAGAGTGGCTCATGTTACTCTGAGCTACCTTTATAGTTTTGCTGCTATAGGCTTACGCTACTGGAGGACATCAGGGCCTACTTTTCTCACTCTACTGATTTCTACTGTTCTCCAGTCTACTGTTCTCCAGATTTGCATTGCATTACATTGAAATGACTGTTGTCATTTCAGCTTTTAACTTTTTGTTCTCTCTCTTTTTTCTTCATAGTAGGTACACCTGGTCTGACGTTCTGTTGACTGTGAAATCATCCAGGGAGGACAGATCACCGACTATTACCATCTAATGTAGAACAGATTACTAGATCAATGTGTGCTTCTGTGCTTTTTTGTCTCTCTTGTTGTGTCTCTGCTCTGTCTTCTGTAACCCCAGTCGGTCGAGGCAGATGACCGTTCATACTGAGCCCGGTTCTGCCGGAGGTTTTTTTTCCCGTTAATGGGTGGTTTTTCTTCCCACTGTCGCTTCATGCTTGCTCAGTATGAGGGATTGCAGCAAAGCCATGTACAATGCAGACGACTCTCCCTGTGGCTCTACGGTTCCCCAGGAGTGAATGCTGCTTGTCGGGACTTTGATGCAATCAACTGGTTTCCTTATATAGGACATTTTGACCAATCTGTATAATCTGACCCAATCTGTATAATATGATTGAACTTGATTTTGTAAAGTGCCTTGAGATGACATGTTTCATGATTTGGCGCTATATAAATAAAATTGAATTGAAAAATTGAAAAAAACAAAGTGCCAAACATCAGAAATACATCAGATAAGAGATAACAACTAATAAAATGCTTATTTGTTAAAATAGCACTAGGTCTAAATTGTGTATAATTAGCCTAAAAAGTAGATTGGAATATGGAATATGTTGACGTCTGTTAAATTCAGGTTATCTTTTTTATTATTATTTCAGTTAATGTCTCCTGTTGACGTGAGTTCAGTTTGACATTGGCATCTGTTTAGTTCAGTTTGTCTGTTGTTGAAAACAATTGTTTATGAATTTGCTCTAATGCCAGCTCAATTTTAAGCCCTCTCTCCGTGATGTTTCAGTAAAAGTAGCATGTAAGATGGAAATATTTGGATGTATATTTTATGAATAGGCCTTTTTTATGATTTTTTTTTTTACTTTGTTAAAAGAATGCTGATTATTCATTGAATCATTTGAATTTAAATATTTAAAATACTTTCACAGCAAAAATTATATGCGATTAATTTAGATTAATTAATTACAGAGTATGTAATTAATTAGATTAATTACATACTCTGTAATTACATATATATGTATATATATATATATATATATATATATGTGTATATATATATATATATATATATATATATATATATATATATATATATATATATATATATATATATATATATATATATATGTGTGTATGTATGTATGTATGTATGTATGTATGTATGTATATGTATGTATATATATGTATATACACTCCTGATCAAAATCTTAAGACCAGTCAAAAAATTGCAAGAATTTGCATTTTGCACTTTTGGATCTTAAGAAGGTTCTAAGTAGAGCTTCACAATGTTAAAAGGACAAATCAGTGCAAGAGACAAGAACATTTGAGCAGGGAATTGTCTGAAAACTGCATTTACACTCAAACATGATTTTTTCAGCTGATCAAAAGTTTAAGACCATAGTCTTTAAAAGCCAAAAACTGTGCAAACATCTGGATTCCATGTCATTTTCTGTGAAGTCTTTACACTGTCAAGACCTCCTGATGGCAAAAGCAAAAAAGCTCACTGACTTTGAACGTGGTAGGATTGTTGAGCTGCATAAGCAAGGCCTCTCACAACGTGCCATCGCTGCTGAGGTTGGACGCAGTAAGACAGTCATTTTACATTTTTTAAATGATCCTGAGGGTTATGGAACAAAAAAGTCAAGTGGTAGACCCCAAAAAATTTCACCAGCTCTGAGCCGCAGGATCCGATTGGCTGTCCGTCAAGACACGGGACGATCCTCTACCCAAATTAAGGCCATTACTGGTGCTGACTGCAGCCCAATAACCATCAGACGGCATCTGCGAGAGAAGGGCTTCAGAAACAAAAAACGTCTTCAAAGGCCACGTCTTCTTCAACGCCACAGAATTGCCCATTTGGACTTTGCAAGGATGCACCAAACATGGGACATTGAAAGGTGGAAGAAAGTTGTCTTCTCTGATGAGAAAAAATTTAACCTTGATGGTCCTGATGGCTTCCAACGTTACTGGCATGACAGGGAGATCCCACCTGAGATGTTTTCTACACGGCACAGTGGTGGGGGCGCCATCATGATTTGGGGTGCGTTTTCCTTCAATGGAACAATGGAGCTTCAGGTTGTGCAGGGGCGTCAAACAGCAGCTGGCTATGTGGAGATGTTGCAGCGGGCATCCCTCATGACTGAGGGCCCTCGTCTGTGTGGTAATGATTGGGTTTTTCAACAGGACAACGCTGCAGTTCACAATGCCCGCCTGACAAAGGAGTTCTTCCAAGAGAAAAACATCACTCTTTTGGACCATCCTGCATGTTCCCCGGATCTAAAACCAATTGAGAACATTTGGGGATGGATGGCAAGGGAAGTTTACAAAAATGGACATCAGTTCCAGACAATGGATGCCCTTCGTGAAGCCATCTTCAACACTTGGAGCAACGTTCCCACTAGCCTCCTGGAAACACTGGCATCGAGCATGCCTAAACGATTGTTTGAAGTCATCAACAAGAATGGTGGAGCTACTCATTACTGAGTCCTTTTTTGGTGACATTTTGATTTCTGTTTTGGGGGGTTTTCGGGTTTTTTTGAGCTATGGTCTTAAACTTTTGATCAGCTGAAAAAATAATGTTTGAGTATAAATGCAGTTTTCAGACAATTCCCTGCTCAAATGTTCTTGTCTCTTGCACTGATTTGTCCTTTTAACATTGTGAAGCTCTACTTAGAACCTTCTTAAGATCCAATAGTGCAAAATGCAAATTCTTGCAATTTTTTGACTGGTCTTAAGATTTTGATCAGGAGTGTATATATGTATGTATGTGTATATTGTAACTGTGTTTTTGTATATAGTAATAACAAAAAATTATTAAAGTGTATGAGTGGCATAAATTCATTCAGAATATTAAATTACTTTTAACCACACTAAGAACATTTAAATGCACTGAACCATTTGTTATAATAGCAATAGCTTTAAAGTTTTCAGAAAAAAACAACGTGAAAATTAGTTCAATGATCAGCGAGTATAGTTGACTTAAATTGATTCTGCACCTGGTTAACACATTACACTGAGCGGAGTTCGCGACCGCCCCAAGATGGCGCCCCTAAATCTCGTCCGCGCCTATAGGCGAGAGCGGTCGATGCGGGGTCTACTCTTTATATATGTCTATGGTTATTACAGCATTAATACGGAATATTAATGCTGATTTAAAGGCGTTTTGTTTAACTTTAAGATTAGCCAATTTTACCTACAGCGGCCCCTAGCATCCCGGAGGTATAATGGCATTCATTAAAATCAAGCGTCCCTAAAGTTAATGATTTTAATAAGAAAATCTTTCTTTAAAATGTTATTTTCTCAAATAATGTTTTGTTTATATCAGGATTTGCATTGTGAATGGGTAACATTTGGCATGAAACACATGCCAAATGTTGTTCTAAATTAGTTAGGCTAATTTAACTCCATTCCATGTTCTTTAAGTTGAACTTTGGTTCTTTAACTCAGATCTGCAGTAAACCAAGATTCACTGAAATATTCTGATGATGATCAATCACTTTTGTTTTGTCTTTTTTGTGTTCTTTTGCATGTACATATTTCCTTAGCTTTGCTACTTTTTATCTTCATTTTGCTTAGTAGTTTAGTTAAGTCTCACTAGCCTAGTAGAGAGGATTTGTTGATTAAGATATAGTGTTAATTCAGATAAACAGCATTATATAGTGATGTTCTCTGGATGTTCATTTTATTTCTGTTAATAAATTCTTGAAGAGGAGTTGTCACTAATTTTGGAGTGGCCTAGCCAAAGTCCTGACCTGAATCCTATTGAGATCTTGTGGTATGACCTTAAAAAGGCCGTTCATGCTCGAAAACCCTCTAATGTAACTGAATTAGGACAATACTGCAAAGATGAGTGGGCCAAAATTCCTCCAGGACGCTGTAAAAGCCTCATTGCACGTTATCGCAAACGCTTGGTTGCAGTTGTTGCTGCTAAGGGTGGCCCAACCAGTTATTAGGTTTAGGGGGCAATCACTTTTTCACACAGGGCCATGATGGTTTAGATTTCTTTTCACCTTTAATAATAAACACCTTCATTTACAAATTGCATTTTGTGTTTACTTGTGTTGTCCTTGACTATTGTTTAAATTGGTTTGATGTTCCGAAACACTTAAGTGTGACAAACATGCAAAGGAACAGGAAATGAGGAAGGGGGCAAACACTTTTTCACACCACTGTAGTTTAAAGGTGTTCCATAGTCAGAGACCCACAAGATTAATAACAGAACTGTACAGAATGAAAGCAATAATTTATTCTGTGTCAAATTTTGGCAATTCCAGCTCTACTTTTCTATTCATATATTTTAGTTTCCGTTCACCTATTTTTTCCCCCAACACCGTTAGGACTGCTGCACATTTCTTCACTTAAATAACACTATATTTACTTCAGCTGGAATTATACATATAGCCTATATGATTAATATAAAGTGAGGTTGTTACAAGACAGTTAATGTCAACTCATTTGTAGAAGGATGGGTGAACAATGCTTGCAAAAAGATGAACATATCAGTTATTCAATAACTCACACCATCCTATCATTACTTGCATTTGTTGAGTATAGCCAATTAATGCTTTAGTTGAGCATTTTTAAACATAAAAATCTTATAACTTAACCTTACTTGATTAAACTAAATTTTCATACTTGGTCATCATTTGCTGCCCCGTCCTTTCAATGCCTTTCCTAATCAATGCGCCCCCCCCCAAAAACGCCTCCTTTTTGTTTTGAATGAGTGAAGTGTGAGAAAATAGCTTTAATTTCCATCAAATAATTCTCACAGCATTCTCTGCCACCAACTTGCTCTTTCTGCAGCAACAGCATCGTTTCTTATGGTTTAATATTCTCCATATACCTTCATTAAAGATTTCTAATTCCACTTGTGGGAAATGCGCACTTCGAAGCTTCTTATTCCTGCCGTTGCCATGGTGAATCAGGTTAACTGCGATCCATTGATCACGGCTTTTTTCATGCTCCTGCTCGCGTTCAACTCATGGTTGATCGGACGCTGTGTTTAGTTACCTGACTGATATCGGCTGTTCTAAAACTGGAAACGCTGAGTATGATAGAGTGAGGTAGAACTACTAAGAGCAGCAGCTTTCTACTTCGGGTGGACCGGCCATTTTTTCTTTAACGGAGTCCAGAACAAAGACGCACACCGCAACCTGCCCAACTAATAAAGACGTCTGCTCCACCCACCAATCAGCGGTGCGCTCAGATCAGCACCTGGCGCTCACAGAGCGAGACCGTGGAAAACCGTCTCACCAGAGTTGCAAAATTGCACAAAATAACTTGGTTTATTATTATTTATTTTTATACAGTTTAGCTTGGATTTTATTTTTTGCGCAGCATAAATTTGCTGTGCGCACTGAAGCCAGATGCTGTGCGCGACTGCGCACATGCGCAGCTTAGAGGGAACACTGCCGACAAAGCCAGTTTTCACTTTACTGCCACTCCAGTCTCCTCACTCACGCTTCTCCAGGCTTGCTCCTTTCTGGACATGTCTTGGTAGTAATAGTTGGTTGAGTCATACAACTCAGGCTGACCACAGACCGCCACTATCAGCTTGTCTTCCATGTTGAATGAAAACAGCTTCATCTCCGCCGCAGTCCTTCACCCTGCAACACAGCCACATCCAGTTCCTTATTGGTTTTCCCAGCGTGACAAGAAAAAAAGTTAAACTTTTTCAACTCCAACAACTGTCGCTTCTCATCCTTCGCAGGTGTCGTGTCGCCATGGCTTCGCTTTAATCGCCAAAGTTGCGCATTTCGAGTCTCTAGAATTGCCTCTGTGGCCTCACTTACCGTTCCTTTGCGTCACGTTACTCTTGTGTTGCAGCTTTGCATAGGGATATCATGTAAATCTGTCGCTCGGCCTGAGATCATTCGCGTCCAATGCGAGTGCACCTTAGCAGGCAAACAGGCAAAACAAGGATCAGGAACACAAGGAGCTGACCAGAACAGGGGTAGCTTAATGGATGATACAACAAGCAGGGATATGAAACCAATAGTATAAGGAAGGAAACAGAGTGGAACTTAGGTGAAAGTAACTAGCAACAGGTGGCAGACATGATGCTGATTACGCTGAGGGAGAGCAATGATCTGACAGAGACCAAAGGAAAACAGAACCTAAAGCCTGGTTCACACGGGAGGATAATTTGCCTGACCCAATCTTCCCCTTCTGATAGACCCTGACTATCGGAGTAGCTCCTAAGATAATCCTGAGAGATATTCCTACCATGTGTGGTGTGTTAAGAGTGATTTGGTCTGCTCGGAGGAACGTCAGGACCGCTCCGACCTCAACTCGGAGATATTCATCATGTTGGATTGTCTTGCCCCAATATCCTAGCATGTGTAGTGTTCCCCAAGGACAAACAAGCACTGTTCAATGTGACAAAATCTTGCCATATGAACGGCAAGATTTCTAGTTTGCAAAGTTCTAGTCTGCAGAGACTGGGACCACAACTGGTTCTGTTGACAGGAATCCAAACCTTGGGTCTGCTGATTGTAACAGCAGATGGACCACTGGAACCCACAGAGGAGCTCTGAAGGATGGCAGCCAGACCGCTGGAACCTACGAACAAGTTCTAAATGACTCTGGCTACCCGGAGACGTTGAACCACAGTGGGGTTCTGGAGACTTTAAACCATGGTGGGACTCTGGAGACTTTCGGGCCAAGGTGGAGCCCTGGAGAATAAAATGAAAGATGATAAAGTAACATTTTAAATAAAAGATTGTGAGCTATAATGAACATTTAAAGGGGGAATACAAATTGTGTGCTGTTATTTACAGAGGAGACAGCGGAATTAACCTTTGGGCTTCATTTGGCTTCACAGCTGATTCGTGCTGTCTCGGTTGCTAAGCAACAGGAGTACAGCTAAGGTAAGGAAGGGGCCAGCCGTTGGAGGCTAGACCGTCCCAATTCACAAGCCAATCTCTTCCGGTCTTCTCTTTTTTGTGGTCGACAAAGACCTGGCCCAAGTAAACTGGGTCTACTTGGATGCATCCCCTCAATTGGGACACCCAATGATTCACAGAGGGCAGTTTCATGGGCATCAGGCAACTCCTTAAATCCAGCAGCTGATGAGTCCCGATTGGAAACCATTGGTTCAGGTGCAATCTGCTTAGCTCTCCCCTTCAGAGCTGGAAAGCTGTAGGCTCAGTGGAAAACACCCCAGAGACATGACCCCACAACTATGACAGGATCATTGTTATGGCCCAAGATATAATATTAATACAGCTGTGGCTAACCGGCCTTTTGGCTCATGTCAAAAACCACCAGTGACCTTGGGAAGTTATTAAATGCCTTGTACCACAACCTACAATATAGCTTGAACCATGAACCAACTTGGGACATTTTCAGAATGGCTGCTCTCAGTTTGTATTAGGACAGATGCTTAAATCATTGTCTCCTACAAATCTAATGAACTAATTTGTCCATCTTTAAACATGTCATCATGTAAAAGGTCTGCCCATCCGAGCCTTTAAATCTGCTATCTGAAAATAGCAGATTTCTTCTCCTTTTGGTTCTTCTCGCTTACCTCTTCTCCACCATTTGTTGTGGTCCAGTTTTTGTTATATCTCTTCTCAGAAAGACACTATCCTTGTTGATTCATCTGCTCTGTATTATTTTCTAGTACGTTATGTTGATATTGTTTTTTTTTTTTTTTTTCAAAAATGAATACCTGGAAAAAGTGATAGACATCTGTGGTTTCCTGTGGAAAGAATAAAGGGTCATTTATCCATATAAAATCATATTTCAAATTGCAAACTTAGTTCCTTTCTTCCATGTAAGTTAATGATGCACTGCATAAAGGTTTCCTTCACTACAGTACACAAAACGGAAAGCTAATTAAACAGGAAAATGGATTTGTGAATAATATATTATAAGTTAGTTGTTTAAACAAAACCTTTATGTGGTTTTTACCTCAAAATTCATCATAGTTGCTTTACAATTTATTTTTCACAAGTATTGTTTTATGACTTATTAAACATATTTCATGTTCATTATAACAAGCTTCATGCAGGGCTTTTCATCCATCAAGATATATGTGATCATATCAAGGCGAAAATCTCCCCTTACCCACTTTGTTGGGAGATGTTTTCTCTGCAGGAGATGTAGGTTATCCTGCAGGCAGTGTGGAGCCATCAGCTCAGTTCTCAACCCACAGGAGAGCTACCACCAGGGGCTAATACATGATGAAGAAGCTGCTCTCTCTGGGGGTTCGCAGAGCATCTTTTCAGCTCCATCCCAGCTTCTCACACCCCCGTTGCTGGGCCGGGACAGAGACGAACACTTTTTTACAGAAAATGTTCTCTATGCACTGCAATTTCCCCTGCAGCTCCATCACCCCCCGCTGCAGCAGTTCTTCAAAGGAGCCTGCTCTGAGACTTTGGACAACAAAGCCATTCTGTGTGATACTAATGTTATCTTTGATTTATCTTTTCCAGATATAACATTTGAGATTAGATGTTTGAATTTCAATATCTCATATGCCGTTAGAAGTTATTTTATTAACATGACATCATGTACAGTGATAAAATAAAAGAAAGTGCACTTTTTTCAATACGTTTTACAAATCAGAAGAGAATCAAAATGATCTTGTCTTTACCAGGTTCTAAGATTCTTTAAATCTACCCACAAGAGTAATCTCTGTTTTATTCTCATAAAAGAAAAAGTAAGTAAAATACAACAGTGTGTATGAAAAATTAGGTACTTTGCATACAATATAAGAAGCACAGTAGCAGATGGGTGCCTGTTTTTCAATGCAGTTGATGAATTGATCATCATCAGTGTGACCACCTTCATAAAAGCAGAGGTTTCGGCTGTGTGTTAACACAATGAGAAGATGAAAAGACCAGAGCAACAACCTTGGAAGATTAATTGTTGGACAACATGGCCTCTTCCAAAGAGTTTGAAGTCCAAATATTTACACTCAGAGAAGTCATTCACAGCAGGAAAAAGAGCTGTCCCACTTTTTTCCATGTCACGACATAGGCAGTGGGGTGAAACATATACTTCACTCATTGTATTTATGCTGGTGGGGATATTTGCACATTCAGGGTGTTCCTACATGATCAGCCAGTTCACATGATTAAAATGTCACACTGAAGCAATACTAGTCAACATCCATGCCAGCTTACTGTGAAAGACTGTCAAGCTGAGGAGTTCTACTATCTCTGCTATCCTCTCCAAAAACCTACTTCTAAAGTTAGCTGATGACGCCAATGTGGTGGATCTCATCACAGACAATCACAAGACTCCCTACATAAAAGATATCCACAATAACTTTGTCCTGAAGACCAGCAAAACCAAGGAGTTTGTTGTGGATTTCAGGAGGTCCATGAGGACATAACACCAATCGCTCCTGATACATGGCAGTGGAGCGTGTTAATAACAGCAAGTTCCCTGGCCTTCACATCTCCTTTGACTTGTCCTGGACCCAGAACACCACAGCCTTGGTGAAGAAGGTTCAGCAGAAGCTCCTATCTGTCCCCTTGTAAATAAATATCAGTTTTCATGCCAAAATATTTTTTTAACCCCTTAAACAAAGATAGACATGGTATTAAGCATTTCAATTTAAATTAATACTAATTTTACATTTTAGAGACATAAAAAGACAGCAAATAAGCATTAAAGTACGTTTATGGGTTGGGTTCTGCAATATTATAAGATGAGTATAAAACTCATCTTTAGAACCAATCTCTGCTCTAAATGGTGATCTGCACCGCCTAATCTACTTCCAGCAGTTATCATCAGTTATTGCAGCAGTAAACGGCAGAAAATACGGGCAGAGCGGCTCCTTCTGAGTTTACTCTCTGCTGCTGTGAGGAGGAGCTGCAGCGCGTTATGAGGCGGAGGGATATTTCAGCGTCACTTAGTTTAGAGCCCAAACAATCAACTTCACTTTCAGAAACAAGCCCAAAAAAACTGCCAACCACAACTCATGAAATTTACAAGCGACTTTAGAAAAACATAAGACCAAAGTCGCATAAAATAAGTGGGATTCGCCACAGTGAGCATACTTTTTAAGTGTGTCATATCCCTCCGCCCCTCTGGTCGGGTAAATTCTACATTATAAAAAAAGAAAAACTTACCGAAAATCCTCGCTCTCATGTCATGTTCAAAACATTCTTCTTTGAAATGAAGTTAGATGGCAAATCCTCTCTCTTGAGGTAGGTATTCCAACAAAAAACCCGGTGGCTCATGAATGGGAAAGGTAAAAAAACTAATGTTTTTTCCACTTTTACCCGATGTGTTGGAACATCCAACTGCCATGCACGTGGGCATTGTTGCTTCAACAATAGCTCCCGCGAATTTCAATGGTGAAGTCCTCTGGAAATCCGAAATAATTGTTGTTAATCGCAGCTGTGTACAACAGCTCCTATTGAGTTTGCTTGTAAAGCGCGGAGAACTACCCTCGGCTCACCGCGATGTTACGTCACAGGATGTGATGTCAGGCGGCCATTTTTGCCCATATTTGGGCAATAATGGCCGCCCTCATACACAGTGATCGAGACGACAATTTATGCTTTTATTTTCTTATTGATTACCGCTAAATTCATTAAATGACCACGAATGTATTAGTTTTAGGTATAGCTAATGATCCACTGATTTTTCCTTGTTGACCGGACTTCCCCTTTAAAAGTTGTTGTCAAAGCAATTATGTTAATAGGGCCCTTAAGATCACATGAATCATTGATTCATCACCCCAGGTGATTGTACAACATTCCCTCCTTTAGACATGAGACCAATTACTTGTTGTCATCATTAGAAAGCATCACAAATGACAACTAAATGGAGGGTTGGGTCAAGAACTCGTATGACCTTAACAGCCCCATCAGAGACCTTAATGGCCCTTGTAGAGTTGCTGTTCTGATCACAGCTTTAAATGGAATCCTCCCAACCTATGTTCACACGTAGGGAAGAGTCTTTTGTGAGAGGGCTCACATCATTAAGAAACAAGAGAAGATGTCTAGTTTAACCACTTAGGACTGACTTGTCCTGAGTGACTGAGAAGCTACACATTATATACAATGTAAATTGGTGCTTCTAAGCCCATTCAACTTGTTCAGCTTCCAAATGTAACACTGGATAAATAGAGTATAAACACAATAATTTACGTGACATTTTTCACTGGTACCCATAAAAGTACTACCCAGACCTCATCAGTAATCTTTGCCAAAATAAGGCTGAAACAGTGAAACAACTATCAAACAGAATACTAGCCTGGTGTATTCTACATCTGAAAACCCAGAGGGGCCCATTAAAGATAAAAAATGTCAGTAACAATCAGCAAAGCTTAAATGTAATTTCATTCATGAACTCATGTCAAGACATTCGTATCTTGATTAATATTGCATTAAGTGTTTGAGAAGTCTCATTTACTTGAAGAAGAGAGGCAATAAGGAATGTTTTCGAGAACATTAAAACTGTCTCACAAATTATTATGCAGCTAGTGGTTTAGAGGCATGAAAATGATTTTAAAAACATTCTGTAATTTCATCTGTGTTCTGTTCTGTCAAAATAGATATTCACAACCCTAAATCAGAAAGGCTAAGGTTCAATGCTAAAAAGAAAATTGAAAAAAAAAAACATCCAAAGCTAACCTCATTCGATCTATTCATAAAAAGTCATTCTATCATGCAAAGTAGTCAAGAAAAAGTTACAATGCTAAAGCTTTTACCACTTTGGAATGTTGCCATTGCTCTTTACAGCACTGCAATGAAATTCTACCACTTATCCGTAACCCGCTGGAGAATTACACATTTTATTTTCACTCTCAGACTAACTCACTCCACCCTTTGCTATAAACATTTCATCCCGTTTAGTGTGTCATTGAAAGACTTGCAGTCAAGGGGCCGGCAGTGGCTGTCAAGCGCGTGGTGAAGGGAAATGCAGGGAGAAGGTAGACTGAAAGCTGGATTTAAAACAGTTCCTATTGGGCAAAAAGTGTAAAAGAAAAACAAGATTCCTGAACTGCAAACAAAATTCAATAAATGTGGCACAGGGACAGAGGCACAAACAGACATGAGAGGAGACAACAGGCATGGAAGTAGGGTGAAGCAGGTATATATACTGCTCAAAAAATAAAGGGAACACTTGGAGTTACATCGTGTTGTTTAAGTGTTCCCTTTATTTTTTTTAAGCAGTATATATAAGTATAGCAAGGAATGATTACTAGGACGTGGACCCAGGTCAGACTGATTTACTGAGACAACAGTTAAGAGGAACTAAGATGTCTAAAGGAACTCAGGGAGGAAATGACCAAACAACCACATCACAAGGGAAACAGAGACCTAAATCAACACCGGGCCTGCCAAAGCAGGATCAGAGGCTTATCAAGGTAGCGTCACGTTTAGTTCAGAATTTTCAGTGTCATATATCCCGTCTACACTACCCCTTTTTAACCGTGCCGAGACCAGTCCGAGCTCGGTAACTGAGATAACTATCGAGTGTAAATGGAACGCAAACTGAACTGAACCGAGCCAGACACAACCGGACCGCGCTAAATGCAGACCAGTTCCATGTGTGGGCTCGGCTTGGTTTTTTTCTGTCCCGGTTCTCAGATAACAAAGAGCGCATGAGCAGACCACGTCATCTCCTTACAGCCAGCTGACATTTCTGACATTCATAAAAATACTAGCTTCCCTACCGTGCCACACGATTTCCAGTGATGATTCTGCTTAGCAGTGTGATGAACCTCAGCGTCTGTTGTTCTTTCCTGCATCTGTAAATCCTTATTAGACGTTCATTTGTCTTATCCACTTCCCAAAAGCCGACTCTATCAAGTAAATTCACCAAAAGTTGCCGTCTTCGCCTGACTCTCCGCAAACAACGAAATATAACCAAGCATAACTTCCTGAATGTTACGGGCGCCGCCATTTTGATTTGCTTGATTTCCTCTTTCAATCTTAGAGAGCAGTAGTACCGCAGATCGTCACTAGGAGGTGAGGAAACCAAGGAACCGAGATAGCGTGATATGTAAACGGTCGTCAGAACCGTTTACACATCACGTTTACACAAGACCGGGAGAGCACTGCCCTACAACCAATAAACTTGGTGAAAGATAAAAATGAACAAGTATATGGTCCTTGAACATGTCACGACATCTTCCTGTCCTCAGAAAGTCTTTGTGAAATATTTGTCAGCAGATCTTATGCTTGTCATCCTAAAACACAGAATGGTTAAGCTAAACTGTGTTCCTCTTACAAGCTTAAGATTAGAAAACAAATGGCCTGCACTTATATATAGCTCTTTAAACAATTCAATTAAATTTTATTTATATAGCGCCAATTTACAACACATGTCATCTCAAGGCACTTTATAAAGTCAAATTCAGTCAAATCATACAGATTGGTCAAAAAGTTTCCTCTCTAAGGAAACCCAGCAGATTGCATCAAGTCTTGACAAGCAGCATTCACTCCTCCTGAAAGAGCGTAGAGCCACAGTCTAAATCTAGAAGTGTTCAATAAAGTTTTGTTAACAAAAAGGGGATACCAACCGGCATCTCTCCTTGCTATTATTAGTAAGCTGTTGAGCGATGGGAGCCGATAATATTAAGACCACATCATAGTAAGACGAAGTGAGGTAAGAAGAAAGCAGCAGAGCAGGTAATGCTCCATAGAAAGATCGGAATTGGGCCATTCACACTGCCATGAAAAAGGGTCGCATTTCCCTGCAGTATGAACGTAGCCTTTGCTTCAAAGTGTTTCAGATAGCTGCTGAGAGTGACTCTGAGTAAGGAGAAGACAGAATTTTTTATCTTAGTGAGGAGGTGTGCTTGATCCCGTTGCTAGGTGTGACGCTGTCTTTTAAGAGCTGTGATTGGTTGATGGTACAAGAAAAGAAAAGCACTCCTAGTGTTCAAAGGACTGAAATTGACCGATTAGACTGGATTAACAAATGTGATGATGAAATGATGATGAAATTTAACAAAATGAATTGTCACATGCAACCAAAATTTTTGAATGCACCTGTTTACATTGTGGCAGACCACTAGGGGGCTCCACTTTCACTCAGTGGAAAGGTTGTAGTGATGGGAAAATATGTTTGTTCGGTGGTGTATATATATATGTTTTCTGTACAGTTGCTCTCAGTTGGAGTAAAGAAGTGTTTGAACCTACCTCCTTTGTGTCATCATTTTCCACTCCTCCACAACATCTTCATTATTTTGATTTTATTTATTCATTTTTACTAGCCAGTCATTATACTACTTTGTCTATTTAAATGTGCACTCACCTGTTAGCATTTTACTGGGATTGCCTGCTTGTATAAAGTGACTGTATTTTGACATCAAATACAGACAGCGTATTGCCGCATATCAATGCTTATGTTTCTTTACTTTGCACCAGCCTGGAAAGTGAAGCGCTCTGTGCAGAAATTAAAAGCGAGGAGATGACATCCCTCAAGCAAACTTCTAGATGACCGTTTAGGCTACTAACATCATGCAATACAGAAAATACTTTCTCACCTCTTATATTGTTTGTGAATTTCTCCACTTTTTATTCATGATTATTCAATATGTTTCCTTTTTTATCCTCAATAAATGTATGTTACTAGAACCACGCCTTTAACCCGTCCAACCGCTGAAACTAATTAATTTCCCACTATGGGGATGATAAAGTTTATCTTATCTACATATTAATAATTGTCTGATTGTTAAATAAGTTTATGTGCTCATTTCCTCCACTGTTTAAGTGGTGGATCAGCCAATCAGCTTTCTCTGTTTCCATCATCTTCCCCACGAACACCGGTCCAGACTGCACCCACCTCCCCTTCTTCTCCACAAAGCCCAGATGTTCCTTTTCTGGATTTTTTTCATAACATGAACAAAGTTTTTAAGATTGGCCTACAGTTGACATCCTCTCCACATAGCCATTCTGACAACCCCAGCGCTGTGACTAAACCAGCATCTTCCAAAGGCCGCAGAGCCCCAGATCCTCCCCCTCTACGTATCACGGAACATGCCTGTGCTCAGGACCTTCAGATCACTTCTCTGTGATACACACCGGGCCTTAGCAGCAAGTTTATCAGACATGACAGTTTCCAGCATCAGCTTGGGCCTTTTGTCAGAGATTATGGAATATCTGTGATGATACGTGGTAGAAATAAGAAAAGCAAAAGGATAACAAACAGGAATAATCAATCGTACTTAAAAGTCATAAACTGTCAGATGCAACCTGCCACAGAGACAGCATCAACCAGTAAGTCATATAAACTGGGTTTATTAAACATTAGATCTCTGTCAGGAAAATCCCTTTTAATTAATGACTTCATTATTGACAATAATCTTGATGTTATGTTTTTAACATCAAGGTTCTAAGTGAGGGACCAGACAAAGAGCAGCCCGAAAAGCCCCTTATGATGAATTACATAAATGGATCTCGTGTTCCGTCGTCCGCATTGCCGGCAGTAAGTCGGACTTGTTTCCGGTGAGAGTTGGACTCCGCCAAGGTTGCCCTTTGTCACCGATTCTGTTCATAACTTTTATGGACAGAATTTCTAGGCGCAGCCAAGGTGTTGAGGGGATCCGTTTTGGTGGCCTTAGGATTGCGTCTCTGCTATTCGCGGATGACATGGTCCTATTGGCTTCATCAGGGCGTGATCTACAGCTCTCACTAGAGCGGTTCGCAGCCGAGTGCGAAGCGGCCGGGATGAGAATCAGTGCCTCCAAATCTGAGACCATGGTCTTGAACCGGTAGAATGCTTTCTCCGGGTTGGGGAGGATGTGCTACCCCTAGTGGAGGAGTTTGGGGTCTTGTTCACGAATGAGGGGAAGATGGAGCGGGAGATCGACAGGCGGATTAGTGCGCCGTCTGCTGTGAAGCGGGCGCTATAGCGATCCGTTGTGGTGTAGAGAGAGCTGAGCCAAAAGGCGAAGCTCTCGATTTACTGGTCGATCTACGTTCCTACCCTCATCTATGGTCATGAGCTTTGGGTCATGACCGAAAGAACGAGATCCCAGATACAAGCAGCTGAAATAGGTTTTCTCCGTAGTGTGTCTGGGCTCTCCCTTAGAGATAGGGTGAGGAGCTCAGTCATCCGGGGAGGACTCAGAATAGAGCCGCTGCTCCTCCACGTCAAGAGGAGCCAGTTGAGGTGGCTCGGGCATCTGGTTAGGATGCCTCCTGGACGCCTCCCTGGTGAGGTGTTCCGGGCGCGTCCCACCGGGAGGAGGCCCAGAGGGAGACCCAGGACACGCTGGAGGGACTATGTCTCTCAGCTGGCCTGGGAATGCCTTGGGATTCCCCCGGAGGAGCTGGCCCAAGTGGCCGGGGAGAGGGACGTCTGGGCCTCCCTACTGAAGCTGCTACCCCCGCGACCCGACACCGGATAAGCGGAAGACAATGGATGGATGGATGGATGGATATTCTGTTGGAGTCGACTCCTCCAAACTACAATTTTCTCTGTTAGAGCAGACAGCAAAGGAGGAGTGGCAACATTGTTTAATTATTCACTAAAGTGTAAAAAGGTGTTTTTGGGAAAATTCGACTCTTTTGAACATTTGGCTCTCCAGGTAAAGAGCCCGGAATGAACTATGTTTCTGAATGTTTACAGGCCTCCTAAGTCCACACTTTTTTAATGATCTTAGTGATCTCCTATCTGTGATATGCATTGATTATGACTGTTTAATTATTGTGAGAGACTTCAACTTTCACGTTGACAACCCTGAAGACAGAAGTGCAAAAGAACTGTGTGACACACTTAGAAACTTTGGTTTAACTCAACATGTTAAACAACCAACACACAAACAGGGACATATTTCAGACCTGATCATTACTAAAGGTCTAAAGATTTCTAAAGTCAATGTAACTGATGTTGCCTTATCCGATCACTTTTCTGTTACCTTTGAATGCATCATTTCCAGTGACTCATTTAGCCAAAGGGACATCATAAGAAAACGCACCTTTAAGGACAATGCCACGGAAACTTTTATTCAAGCTTACTCTGCTATTTCAACCTTGGGCTGCAACTCAGTGGATGAGCTAGTAGATAACTTTCATTCTAAAGTCTCAGACATCATTGACTGCATTGCTCCAATTAAAGTGAAGGTTTCTTCTGGGAAGAAAAAATCTCCTTGGAGAAATGCTTCAGCAGTTAGAAGTGAAAAAAGGGAGTGTCGAAAAGCTGAACGCAGGTGGAGAAAGACGAGACTCCAGGTTCACTATGACATCTATAAAGAGAGACTTTACAGATATAACTTACAACTGAAAAATGCAAGGGAATCTTTCTTCTCTGAGATCATCAACAAAAACATTAATAACGCTCGTGGCTTATTTGCCACAGTCAACAGGTTAACAAATCCTCCTGTGTCTGTGGCTTCTGAACTCCATTCCACCAGGGCCTGTAATGAATTTGCTAACTTCTTTACTGAGAAAATCCTAAAGATTAGAGGATCAGTTTGCACATCCATATCAACTCCAGCACCAAAGCTGTATCCAACTGGAACTTATCTTGACAAAATGTCCCAATTCAGCCAAATGAACTACAAAAGCTTAGAGGACATCATTCAGCAGCTAAGTTCCTCCTCCTGCTGCCTTGATGTTCTACCCACAGTTTTCTTTAAGAAAGTTTTGCCTGTCATAGCGTCTGATTTGACTCAGATAATAAACACGTCCCTTCTGTCAGGTGTTTTCCCCCAGTCCCTAAAAACAGCAATTATCAAACCACTGCTGAAAAAGAACAATTTAGACAAACTACTACTCCAGAACTACAGGCCCATCTCAAACCTCCCCTTTATCAGTAAGATTATTGAAAAAGCTGTGTTTCAACAATTAAACACCTTCTTAACAATGACCAGCCGCTTTGACTTTTCCAGTCAGGTTTTCGTGCACACCACAGTACAGAGACCGCCCTTATCAAGGTGTTTAATGACATCCATATAAATACAGACTGTGGAAGAACCACAGTGCTGGTACTATTGGACCTCAGTGCAGCATCCGATACTGTCGATCACTCCATTCTGTTAGAACGCCTGGAAAACTGGGTCGGCCTTTCTGGTACAGCTCTCAACTGATTTAAATCCTACTTAAAGGACAGGGACTTTTTCGTGTCAGTAGGTAACTTTACATCAGAGACGATAAAAATTACATGTGGGCTTCGCCAAGGGTCCATCCTGGGTCCCCTCCTCTTCAATATCTACATGCTCCCTATAGCTCAGATCATAAAAAACAACAACATCAGCTACCATAACTATGCAGACGACACACAGCTCTACATCAGCATGTCACCAGGTGACTATGGACCAGTTCAAGCACTGAGTAAATGCCTAGAAGAAATCAATGCAAATTGTTGTAGGGTGTGCTCTTACCCTGTGTGGCTTGCCATCACATCGAGCTCTTGCGATCTTTTAACAGCAAACCCTGCACACACATAGAATAAAGGAGTGACTATTTCTTTTCAAGTCCAAGAATTTAATAACAGAAATAAAATGAACATCCAGAGAACATCACTATGTAATGCTGTTTATCTGAATTAACACAATATTTCGATTAACAAACCCTCTCTACTAGGCTAGTGAAACGTACTGTAACTAAACTACTAAGCAAAATGAAGATAAAAAGAAGCTAAGCTAAGGAACTATTTACATGCAAAAACAAACAAAGAAAAAACAAAAGTGGTTGATCATAATCAGAATAATTCGGTGAATCCTTGTTCACTACAGATCTGATTTCAAAAGCATGGAATGGAGTTGAAAACATTTGGCATGTGTTTCAATCCATTCACAATGCAAAGCACAAGTTAACCAAAACATTATTTTGAGAAAATAACATTCTGGTTACTGATTTGCCCAGTAAAATCATTTAAACCCTTATGACCGAGTTTGTTAATGTGATTCTCCCTCCGGAAGTCTGGGGTCGCTGTAGCAAATCGGTGGCTAAAAGGTTACAGCATAAAGTTATCAAAATTGCCTTTACACCAACATTAATATTCGATATTAATGCGGGGATAAGGCTCATAGCACCATCGAAGGATGGCGGAGCCGAACAAATAAAGTTTGGTGCTTTAAAACAAACTCCTTTTGAAATGTCCAGGACCGGATGTTAGCGAGGCTAATGGCAGTTTGGCTAGCGGGCATTCAGCGCTAACAGATAAAGGCTTTAGCTTTATTTTTAGTCATAATGAGTGGGCTGGATAACGTAAACATTAATGTCCCATCAATGTATGAAACCCTTGTGGAGGTAACCTGGTTATAACCAAAGGAAAACACACTCAAATGATATTAGCCATACCATGAAACGAAGGCTAGCGTGAGCTACGTCCGTTAGCCCTTTGTTCTAAAGCACCATGTGTACAACGGTTTACAAGACATTTCCCAATAAACCTTTTAACTTCACTCTCAGCTCGCTGCCCAACCTGTTGATGCCTCGTGTGTGAGTTTTGTCCACTTTGGCCGTTTCATGAGGGACGTACAATCAGAGAGAATCGTTGGTTTCTTCTTGGCAGGCTAGCGCTTAGCTCTGCAGCACCATGTGGTCGGGGTCGGAGGCCTGATGTCCTGCAGACAGTCTCTGACTTGGATGCAGTCCGATTTGAGCAGGGGTTTTTCTCAGAATTCCACAGCGGGTCATTCTGCTGGCTTTACAGCTCCGTCTGGGGTTCTCTTCCCTGTACAGGCTGAGGAGAAATACAACAAAACTGTTTTGGCATGCAGGATCCTTCCTCCTGCATCTGATTATGAGGTTAAGACAGCAAACTTAACTCTGATTTGCTCGGACATGTTCTCCAGGCGACGAGAAGTTCCCCAGTTGCTGGATGTGCGTCGGCCATGCCCGTGCCAGGTCCCATGGTCCGAGATAGCCTTTTCCTGGTCTGCTCCAGGGAGAGGTGGTCTGAGAGAGCTGCTGAAGAGCTGGGGTGGGAGCCCCCCTGAGGGCTCCAGCCAGAAGTAGAAGTCTCCTCAGAAGTGAGAGGGTCTGTGAAAGTGTGCTGTGACTATCTGTCTCTCTCTCACTTGTGGCTGTGTGATCAGAATTACAATCTGATTCAGTCAAACCATTTTGATGATCATGGCATTAGTTCCTATGCTCCACTTATCTGGAACAAACTTCCAGAAAACTGTAAAAGTGTGGAAAGCCTGAGTTCCTTTAAATCAAGATTAAAAACACATTTGTTTAGGATTGCCTTTGACTTTTCTAGTTAAACTGTTTTACTGAAACATCATTAGTTCCACTTTGTAGTCCAAGTGTTTTTAATGTTTGCTTTTAGTTTCTATTTTCCTACTTGCTTTTATTCTGTTTTTTTATCCTGTATTTTAATCATGTAAAGCACTCTGCATTGTCTCTGTACTGAAATGTGCTATACAAATAAATAGGCCTTGCCTTGCCTTGATTTGCTTCAGACACTCTTAGTCCTCCTCACTACTCCCAATATTTTTTAACTTTGGGAGTTCTCTGAAGGCCTAAGATGGTTAGTGAATAACTTAACTTACCGAGGTAACATTCTAAGAAGAATATTACAATCTAAGAAATTGTGAGATTTTTCTTAAAGTAACTTCACTAAGAGCTACTTTTAGCCTCAGGATTCTTTGTGAATACGGGTACTGGTCATTGACTCTTGAGACCAAAATGAATACTCACGCTTTGTATCATTTTTCTCTTCAAGACTATTTAAATTCCCAAATCAACCATAGTTCATGGAACATTACTGACTTTAGTAGGTACACCTTGCCAATTTGGGCGAGACCTGTTTTTGCTTCAGAACTGCCTGAATTGTCGCTAGGATAGATTAAACAAGTTGCATGAACAGCATGACATGATAGCCCCGTGCAGCTGCGACAGATTTGTTAGCTGATCATGGACGACCTGAACCTTGTTCTACCACATCCCAAACGGATGCTCTTGCTCATCTGTAGGTGTTGAGCATTCAGATGGTGTTTTGCATACTTTGGTTTCAACCAGTGGTTATTTAAGCTGCTACTGCCTTTCCAACAGGTTAAACCAATCGGCTCCTTCTCCTCTGACCTCTGACTCAACAAGGCATTTCTGTCTACACAAATACTGCTCATTCCTTTTCAGATCATTCTCTGTAACCCTGATAGATGGTTGTGCATGGAAATCCCGGTAGTTCAACAGTTTCTGAAACACCCAGACCAGCTTGACCCGGAGCATTAACCCTTCCATTTTCAAAGTCATTTAAATCCCCTTTCTTCCCATTTCTGATGGTCCCTTTGGACTTCAGCAAGTTATCTGAACCTCATCTGGATGCATCAATAAGGGTATCCTGCATGTTTTAGATATACCTCAAGGCCTGATTCAAATGACTTTCTTCTCAGCATTTCATCAGATTCCTGATGTTGAATCAATTCTTTTACCCAGGTCCTTTGAATCAAAGGAACAAATAAAACACCCAAGACACTGGTCCTGAGTACCAACCCGTGGACACCACTAACCTAACACCTAACAGTGGTGCTGCCATGTGTTTGGCTTATTTGCTATTTATCGCCCCATCAACTTGGAACACTCTACATCAGGATCTAAGACTGTCCACATTGATTTATCTGGGAATAAATACATTTATTTGAAGAAAAATAGACAAATCTTTCTATGAAACTTGTTTTCAGTTCATATTTTATTAGTGTCATGTTTTTGGCTCTCTCCCTCTGTCTGCCTGCTCCCTCACTCTCTTCCGTGTAATGAGTGTTATCTGGTGCACCTGTTATCATTCTCCTCCGCAGCAGCACAGTTACCCCTCATTCACACATACTCCTTCATCTGTGCGTCCTCCGTTACATCACAAATAAAAGCCATTCTAGTCAATGAGGCATTTCTCACCATCACGTCCGCACTACGGCATGACAGAGAACCCTCCTCTGTTGTTCGTCAGAAATGTGGATATTTGTGACGGATGACGGAGTGAAATGCGTCAATTTCTGAAAACCAGATGAGTCAGATAGAAAGTAAGACGCAGGAAGTGTAAAGCGGATCTGGTAATATTTCAAAATAAAGGAGGGAGCGGGCAGGGCTATCTGGATGCATGAATGGATCCAGTTTGGATTCCTGCCAAGCAAACCTTGCAGTGAACAGACAGAGCACACAAGGAAAGTAGTAAGTGTGAAGCCGGCTTTAGTCAGGTCTTTTTCACATGTCCCTGCTCCTTTATATTTAGGAGTTTCACTGCATCTTGTTGCCGGGTAACGTGAATGCCTTTATGTCCAACGGCCCTTTCCTGCCTTACCAAGCTTTTGACCACATTTCTTGTCTCTGCATTTCTTGTCTTGCCAATGTCAGACACCTCATCGGAATTCCGTTTTCTGGACCTCAGCCCGAACTGTTCCATGACAACGATCTTTTTTTCAACATCTCCTGCTGTGAGCAGCTTGCTATCGGCTCTGCTTTACTCTGCTCACTACTTGTATCGGGTTCTGTGTATTTTGTTAAACCTTTTTAAGGCTTTCTCAAAAAAGGTCTCTTTTGTAATAGAGATCTTGGATCTCTGTCACAAAAAAACCTGTATTGGTTAAATAAAAATGTTCACAAGCAAGTCAACCACTGCCCTATTCTCATTACCTTCCCAGCATTATAGATTTGACCCATATTTTCACTCTGTTTCCTCTTATCTGTCAGGATTTGGGTTTTTGTTTCAGCTGTTTGTTAATTTTGATGTATTAGTTAACTCTCCGGTCTTTAAAATTAGTTTTGGTTTTGGGCTCTTTCTTGTTTGGTTTCTATTATAGCTTGTGTGTGTTGTGTTTAGTCTTTGGTTTAGGTTCTGTATTAGTTTTGGTTTATGGAATAGGTTAGATTTTATTGTAGTTTGATTTTATTTATGTTTCCAGTTCAGTTCTGTCTCTTCCCAGCAATCTGCCAGCTCACTCAATCTGTTTATCTGTCACTCCCCAAACACCAGTTACCAGCCAATCAGATCTGCTCACCTGTCAACCTCCAGTCACTAGCCAATCAGTTCAGTTCAGTTTCCACCTGTCACTTGTAATTAGTTTTCACTCCATTTCACCTGTGTACTCCACTATATAGTTCTGCCTCGGTCTTCAGTTCTCTGCCAGATCATTAACGAGCCCACGGTGAGTTTTGTTTCCAGCGTTCCTTTCTTGATTGACCTGTTGATGCTAACCTGAGAGCCTTTTTGATTCTGAGCCAGCCTGTTCCCTGATCTGTTTTTCCTGCCCTGTCTGACTGATTTACCGGTTTACCGACCTGAGTCTGTCCCATGGTTATCCGAGCTTGCTTTGCCCTGTCTGTACCTCTGCCTATTTTGGACTGCCTTTTGTGTACCGGATTTTGGACTGCCATTTTGACCATTGAGCCTTGCCTGTCCCTGTTTTATTATTAAATACCGTTTTTTTTGCCTTCACCTCACTTGTTTGGTTTGAATACTGGGTTTGCCTGATTCTAGTTCATAACAGAATGATCTGGCCCCCCTAAAACCTATCGCCAAACAAGCTTGTAGAGGTTTTTTTTTTTTTCCCTTCTCCGCTAAAATTTTTGGCTTTTTTTTCCCCTCCACAAGCTATGGCTTGGGAGGGTTCCAGACTGGCGTTCTGTCCCCCTGGTATCGGTCCCAGACGCCATCTCTCCAGCAGCCGCAGCAGCAGTAATTCGCTGCCTGCTCCGAGCTTACGATTGGGAGGGCTCTTTGTCACTAATTCAGGTTCTGCTCAGAATAGAAGGGATCACTCACCCAGCGACACCGCTGTCGGCTTTGCCCATGGGTTTTGTCCGGACCCGGCTTTGTTTGTGGAGGTCGAAGCGGAGGTGGTGCGGGATCTTCGCCCGGATCTTTTTCTCTCTCTCCCTCCAGAGGAGGAGATGCAGGGAACGCTGTGGGCTCCGCCGATCCCGGCTCTACCGACAGAATCAAACCTCCAGCAAGTCCTGCCGTCCCGCCGTCGGAGGAGGGGACGGAAACCTGTGGGTCGCTCCCTCACCCGTTCTGTTCGGCCGACAGGCGAGTCAGTATCGCGCCCGTCCGTTGCCACTTCCTGCCCAGTGGATCGGAGTCCGGTGCTCCCCAGAGCTGAGCAGCCCACAGCGCCTCCTGGTGGCGCCCGTGATGCTGAGGATCTGGCTCTGGAGGACCAGATAAGAGCTTTTGCCCCTATTATTAAAGACCTTAGGGAGGCTCTTTTCAGCCAGTATTCAGAGGAGCTGGAGGCTAAATTAAAGGAGGTCGAGGGGCACTATAGAGCGGCTCTCCAGGGTTTCTATAGTGGACTCAATCCTGTCCCCAAGGGTCCAGCCGACGCCTCGGCACCTGCACCTGTCCCAGAGGACCCGCCCCCTACCTCAGCTCCAGTGCCGGCTTCCGGCAGCTATAAAGCAGCACTGTCTGCGCAGCCGGTCCAAGACGCTGCAACCCTGGAGGGTCCGCAGCCGGCTCAAGACGCTGCAACCCAGGAGGCTCCGCAGCCGGCCCAAGACGCTGCAACCCCGGAGGCTCCGCAGCCGGACCGAGACGCTGCAACCCCGGAGGCTCCGCAGCCGGCCCGAGACGCTGCAACCCAGGAGGGTCCGCAGCCGGCCCGAGACGCTGCAACCCAGGAGGGTCCGCAGCCGGCCCGAGACGCTGCAACCCAGGAGGGTCCGCAGCCGGCCCGAGACGCTGCAACCCAGGAGGGTCCGCAGCCGGCCCGAGACGCTGCAACCCAGGAGGGTCCGCAGCCGGCCCGCGACGTGGGAACCCAGGAGGGTCCGCCGCCAGTCTGCGACGTGGGAACCCAGGAGGGTCCGCCGCCAGTCTGCGACGTGGGAACCCAGGAGGGTCCGCCGCCAGTCTGCGACGTGGGAACCCAGGTGGGTCTACCACTGGTCCACGATGAGGGGGTTCAGACGAGCCCTCTTTCAGGCCGCAACTCGGGGGCTCATCGGGACACTGGGCGTCGTGGCCCTCGCCCAGACGACAAGCGGCGTCGTGGCCCTCGCCCAGACGACAAGCGGCGTCGTGGCCCTCGCCCAGACGACAAGCGGCGTCGTGGCCCTCGCCCAGACGACAAGCGGCGTCGTGGCCCTCGCCCAGACGACAAGCGGCGTCGTGGCCCTCGCCCAGACGACAAGCGGCGTCGTGGCCCTCGCCCAGACGACAAGCGGCGTCGTGGCCCTCGCCCAGACGACAAGCGGCGTCGTGGCCCTCGCCCAGACGACAAGCGGCGTCGTGGCCCTCGCCCAGACGACAAGCGGCGTCGTGGCCCTCGCCCAGACGACAAGCGGCGTCGCGGCCCTCATCCAAACGACAAGCTCCGTCGGGGGTCTCGCCGAGAAGACAAGCACCCAGAGCCCCATGGAGACTTGGAGGTCCCTGGACCTCTTCTGAAGCTCTTACCCCCTCACCTTTGGCTTGACAGCCAATTTCCCAAGTGGATGACCAAGCTCTCTCTGTCGGAGGTTCTGGAAGGGTTACTGATGAGGTTCTGGGTGTTAAAGGGTCTGGGAGCATCTGAAGCCTGTAGCCAGGTCCCGTCTGAACCTGAAGCCTGTAGCCAGGTCCCATCTGAACCTGAAGCTGAAGCCTGTAGCCAGGTCCCGTCTGAACCTGTAGCCTGTAGCCAGGTCCCGTCTGAACCTGTAGCCTGTAGCCAGGCCCCGTCTGAACCTGTAGCCTGTAGCCAGGCCCCGTCTGAACCTGTAGCCTGTAGCCAGGCCCCGTCTGAACCTGTAGCCTGTAGCCAGGGGCCGTCTGAACCTGAAGCCTGTAGCCAGGGGCCGTCTGAACCTGAAGCCTGTAGCCAGGGGCCGTCTGAACCTGAAGCCTGTAGCCAGGGGCCGTCTGAACCTGAAGCCTGTAGCCAGGGGCCGTCTGAACCTGAAGCCTGTAGCCAGGGGCCGTCTGAACCTGAACTCTGTAGCCAGGGGCCGTCTGAACCTGAACTCTGTAGCCAGGCTCCTCCTGAACTCTGTAGCCAGGCGCCTCCTGAACTCTTTAGCCAGGTGCCTCCTGAACTCTTTAGCCAGGCGTCTCTTCTAGCTCTTAGTCCGGCGCCAGGTTCTGTTCTCTCTCTCTCCAGGCGTCGGTTCCTGAGGGTCCTGTTCTGCCGACGGCCTCCGAGGTTGCTGCTCCGCCGCCGGTCTCCGAGAGACATGCTCCGCCGCCGGCCTATGAGAGATCTGCTCCGCCGCCGGCCTATGAGAGACCTGTTCCGCCACCGGCCGCCGGACATCTTTGCTAACCGGGGCCGTCCTACAGGACACCCGCCGGATTACCTGTCTCACAGGGGTCGTCCGCCGGGACGTCCGCCGGAGAACCTGACACGCCTAGGACGTCCGCCGGAGAGCCTGACACGCCTAGGACGTCCGCCGGAGAGCCTGACACGCCGAGGACGTCCGCCGGAGAGCCTGACACGCCGAGGACGTCCGCCGGAGAGCCTGACACGCCGAGGACGTCCGCCGGAGAGCCTGACACGCCGAGGACGTCCGCCGGAGAGCCTGACACGCCGAGGACGTCCGCCGGAGAGCCTGACACGCCGAGGACGTCCGCCGGAGAGCCTGACACGCCGAGGACGTCCGCCGGACAACCTGACACGCCGAGGCCGTCCTTCGGGACGTCCGCCGGACAACCTGACACGCCGAGGCCGTCCTTCGGGACGTCCGCCGGACAACCTGACACGCCGAGGCCGTCCTTCGGGACGTCCGCCGGAGAACCTGACACGCCTGGGTCGTCCTCCTGGACGCCCGCCGGAGAACCTGACACGCCTGGGTCGTCCTTCTGGACGCCCGCCGGAGAACCTGACACGCCTGGGTCGTCCTTCGGGACGTCCACCGGAGAACCTGACTCGTCGGGGCCGTCCTCCTGGACGCCCGCCTGAGAACTTGATTCGTCTTGCTTTGTTTTAGTTTGTATTTGGACATTTATTTGATTCTAGCCCTCCGTCCTGCACCTCCCTCCACCCGCCCGGTCTAGTCTGTTTTTGTTTATCATTTGTCTTGTTTAAGGACGTCTGGTATCCGTCCTTAAGGGAGGGGCTCTGTCAGGATTTGGGTTTTTGTTTCAGCTGTTTGTTAATTTTGATGTATTAGTTAACTCTCCGGTCTTTAAAATTAGTTTTGGTTTTGGGCTCTTTCTTGTTTGGTTTCTATTATAGCTTGTGTGTGTTGTGTTTAGTCTTTGGTTTAGGTTCTGTATTAGTTTTGGTTTATGGAATAGGTTAGATTTTATTGTAGTTTGATTTTATTTATGTTTCCAGTTCAGTTCTGTCTCTTCCCAGCAATCTGCCAGCTCACTCAATCTGTTTATCTGTCACTCCCCAAACACCAGTTACCAGCCAATCAGATCTGCTCACCTGTCAACCTCCAGTCACTAGCCAATCAGTTCAGTTCAGTTTCCACCTGTCACTTGTAATTAGTTTTCACTCCATTTCACCTGTGTACTCCACTATATAGTTCTGCCTCGGTCTTCAGTTCTCTGCCAGATCATTAACGAGCCCACGGTGAGTTTTGTTTCCAGCGTTCCTTTCTTGATTGACCTGTTGATGCTAACCTGAGAGCCTTTTTGATTCTGAGCCAGCCTGTTCCCTGATCTGTTTTTCCTGCCCTGTCTGACTGATTTACCGGTTTACCGACCTGAGTCTGTCCCATGGTTATCCGAGCTTGCTTTGCCCTGTCTGTACCTCTGCCTATTTTGGACTGCCTTTTGTGTACCGGATTTTGGACTGCCATTTTGACCATTGAGCCTTGCCTGTCCCTGTTTTATTATTAAATACCGTTTTTTTTGCCTTCACCTCACTTGTTTGGTTTGAATACTGGGTTTGCCTGATTCTAGTTCATAACATTCTCAGCTCCACCTGCGGAGTTTTCTGGGTTTAAGCCGAGAGCTGAATCTGATTGTCTTCAGTATGGAATGGTTACAAAATCCCATCTCCTGCACTGATGTGTTCCTGACGTGTCTATTGAGGCAGACTGGTGAGGTTAGCAGTCATCCATAACAAAGTGGGCTCATTAAGCTAACTAAAGAAGCCTATTTGGTTGCTTTCAATAACTTGCAGGACATTAATAGACAAATCCTACATCAAAACACTCCACAGCAGCAATTCTGCAGATTGATCAGACAGAACAGTTCTCTTCATCAGAGCAGAAAAGATGTGTGAAGGATTGAGCCATCAGATCTGAAGAGCATAGCAAGGCTGTGGCCAGCAAATGATGGAACAAGCTTGACGAAAACTTCTAACAGAAGTGGAGCACCATGAAATGAAACACAAACACAAAAAATCCCCTGTTATTTTCCACCTCTATTCTCAGTGACTGTGAAGCATTTCATGTCCCACTCATCCAGATGGTAGGGATGATAATTGGTGCTCCAAACTTAATGAAGGCTCTCTGTGTTGGTTAATTCACTTGTGTATGTGTGGGCTTTCTGTGTGTTTCCTGCAGCCCTGCATAAAAGCAGAGCTATAAGAATTGAGATGGCTTTTACTGCTTTCCTGGCAGCGATTTGGAGCAGTGCAGGGAGATATTTTTAAGAATAATGCATCCTCCACAAAATGCGCATCCGTCATTCCAACACTGATACCTTTAATACATCTCTCATACACAAGAGGGCTCATTAGCTCAATTTCCAGGAAGACCGTTTGAGTGAATAAAGTACATTAGCATCAAAAACAGCAATGAAAACATCCTATTTATCTTTGTCTTCTTGTCACCCCTCCAACAAGGCAATCTGATAAACACACAGGCAAACAAAAGAACAAAGAATGCCTTTGAGACAATGGCGCATCATTCTGAAGAACCCCTCCATTGCCAGGTAAACAAATCTCTCTTTTGTCACAGTATTATCTGGGTTATTACTTTCATCATGGGTGGGTGACTGCTGGATGGATGTAGAGGGACACAGCTGGAAGAAACTTGGGACCTGTGATCAAATCTGGATATTTAAAAGTATCCAGCTGACAAACATTCATTTGTTTTGACTCGAGGGATCCTTTTATGACCTTTCACAAGACTGATTATAAGAGCAAAAAAATAAATCCCATGATGTGTGCATGTTTTTTACTTCATTCTGATTGGATAGGTGAGTGTATAACAGTCCAGCTGGAGGTTTTTGTAGTATTTTCAGAGACACTACATAATTATATTATATTCAAAGGGAAATTTAAAATGTTTAACCTAAAAACAACTATGTAAAGACAAACCAAGAATCCGTCAAAACTGGACTGGTACAATGAACATTGTTTTACAACGTGTTTTATTGGGATTTTGTGTGACAGACCAAGTAGAGTCCAATTGGGAAGTGGAATGCAAACATTAGAAAACAACCAGCATCATACAGACCAAGAAACACGGCAGACAGGTCAGCGATGAAGTGGTGGAGAAGTTTAAAGTGGGGTTAGATTTTACAACAAAGTAGATCTGAGCATCTCCCACAGCTCTGTTCAATGCATCATCTGTACATGGAGAGAGGATGGGCCACCTGCAGACCTACCAAGACATGAAGGTCCACCTGGTCTGATGGGAGAAATGTGATGAGAGTACAACTATTACGCTCCTCCATTACTACCTAAACTATTCAGGTTTCTATTACAGTTGAGTAGCATGTCAATGACATGTCAATGAGTAAAAGAGGAGTACTAGAGAAGGCTGTGAGCAGCTAGATGAAGCATCCTGGATATGTACAAGAGAGAGAGAAGCCATTCGGTGTCAAATGGAAGGATACAAGCTAGAGGACATGTGAAGGTAAGCTAATGGTACCTAACGCTAATGCTAGCGCTAGCTTGCTATAATATAGTGGTCATACACAATAAGCCCAGAGTAAACAATTTAACAGTTAAAGATATTAGGTATTAACTAATCAGCACCTAACTTATTGGTCACCGACATTCTTCTGACATTGTGTTTTCAGTGCAACTTAAAGCAGTTGGAACTGCAGGCAAGCCGTTACTAATGGAAAAGTGAAAAAGCAAACCACTCTGAGTTGTGGGGCTTGTGGAAAAGGAGCTAAAAAAGATGTATAATTTTCCTTCTGCTTCACATTTATGTAAAACTTTTTGTTGCTCTCTACTATTAGTTGCTACTAAAATACATTGCAGCTTGTAGATGTAAAATATTAAAACATGGAAACATTCAAGGACGTCCCACCAGGAGGCCCAGAGGGAGACCCAGGACACGCTGGAGGGACTATGTCTCTCGGCTGGCCTGGGAACGCCTTGGGGTTCCCCCGGAGGAGCTGGCCCAAGTGGCTGGGGAGAGGGACGTCTGGGCCTCCCTACTGAAGCTGCTACCCCCGTGACCTGACCCCGGATAAGCGGAAGAGTTCTGGGCCCTTCCACGATAACATCCAGGGGAGTTTTGATAAGGGGAGAAGCCAAAATCCACACATTTTTGTATTGAGAGCAAGATGCACAAATTTTTCATCAGCCTTGAAGTCTTTGTCGCTGGGCTCCACGTGGCGAATCCAGTATTCCGAATTTGTTGGGCTCTTCCGCTTTGAAGCAAGCGTGCACATCCAAGATTTTATCCCATCTCACCTTTTGAGTTCAACCACCGCAGCCAGCCTGCATTCCATCGCATCCAGCTTGAGGCACTGCTCATCCTCGTTCACAGCCTTTGTGAGCGCATCAAGGCCATAATTGCCACCGACATCCTCTGAAGTTGCAGATACATCAGGTATCCTCCAAATCCAAATAGAAGAAATCTGAGTATCATGAATCCAAACATGTATACGTCTTCAACGTCCTCGACTGAAAAAACACACCATTCTCCACCTGTTCCAGGAAAATTTGATCAATTGCATTGAAAGACCAGCAGACCAGATCCATTGTTTCACAATTTGGGTGATATGAAGGGAGGGCTCAGAAAGACAAGACACAGCAAAAGCAGGGACAGAGCAGGAACGTACGAGAGCAGCAGGACAATGTGACTGCCTCCACCGAGAGCAGAACAGGATGTCCTGCTAGGACATCAAGGTCTATTTTTCTCACTCTGCTGAGTTATCTTGCTGTTCTCCAAATTGCATTGTTTGTTGTTATTTCAACTTCATAGTAGGTACACCTGGTCTGCGTTCTGTTAGCTGTGACATCATCCATGGAAGGCAGATCATCTGCTATTATCATATAACATAGAAAGGATTCCTGGATCAATTTTTGCTTCTGTGCTTTTTGTGTCTCTGCTCTGGCTTCTCTAACCCCCAGTTGGTCATGGCACATGACTCTTCACATTGAGCCTGGTTCTGCTGGAGGTTTTTCCTTCCCTGTTAAAGGGAGGTTTTCCTCTTCACTGTCGCTTCATGCATGCTCAGTATGAGGGATTGCTGCAAAGCCATGGACAATGCAAACGACTGTCCACTGTGGCTCTACGCTCTTTCATGAGGAGGGAATGCTGCTGGGTTTCCTTAGATAGGAAATGCTTTGACAATCTGTATGATTTGATTGAATTTGACTTTATAAAGTGCCTTGAGATGACGTGTTGTGAATTGGCACTATATAAATAAAAAAAATATTGAATTGAATATGTTTATTTGTTTGCTTGAGCACTTTGATTTAAACTGTCCAGTATTTCCTTTGACATCCTTCAGTTAAGGTCAATTTTCCTTAATTGTTAGAATGATCATTACAACAGAGTTCCTCAAAAATCATGAGTTCAGACTTACAATTTGTTAAAATTTCTAAATGTAGCATTGGATACTGGATGCACTCTTTTGCAACTTTTGTTCACTTGTTTGATCCTTCTTTGTGCTGTATGTCAGCAGTTTCTATAGGACCCACTGTCACACCTTGTTTTTGCTCCACCTTGACTCTTCTCCTCAAACAGCAATGGTGTGAAATAGACTGAGAAGAGAGAAACCCTATCTGTTGTGGAAACAGCAACATGACAGCAGTCATTCATCCATCTTCTGTCAGTGACGCTTTTCAATCAAGCTCTGCCACTTCTCAGCTTTTTTGTTGTTGTACAGCTGCTTCCTTCATCTCCCTGTGTATTCTTTTGCCCTCACATGTACCAAAATACCACCCCAATGCACATCTGCCCATACACGCACACACATGGCCACGCACGCACACCTGCAGACATGCACACACACACACACACACACACACACACACACCTATACTTTGTTTAAACTCAGTACATCTAGTACAATTCAGAGGATGGATGCATCTGTTTATCAAAGTTGATTCTATGGAGACATATGCTCAAGTTGAGGTTGCGTTGTGTTGCTGTGTTGTCGCGTCATGCCTTGTGCCTGAAGTTCTCTTTTTTTATGTATTTCTCTTTGTTTAGACCAAAGCATGAGAAACAATTTTACTTTGTATTAATGCCTTTCCAACAGAATGTTTATGGCAGAATAGTCCTGGGGCCCATGTGCGTTCCGGTTTCCGAAAAATCTTGACATGTAAATAAAGAAATGTAAAAAGAAAAGAAATCAGTAGAGATATGCTCCAGCCCCCTGTGAACCTGGAGAGCACAGAATAAATGGATGAAGACTATACAGGTGGAATATTAAATATCAAAACCACCCAATTTTAGTTTTTGTGAAGAACTGCCTGCTTATTTTAAACTCATAACTGTTAAAGATTATGAGATTACAGATGCCGGAGCTGCACATAACACGTTTTTTTTTAAACGTGGGAAAACATCCATCCATCCATCCATTTTCCAAACCGCTTAATTCCTCATGGGGTCGCGGGGGGTGCTGGTGCCTATCTCCACGTGGGAAAACATGGGACTGTTAAAGGGGAAAAAAGTGCTCTGCAGGTGCAGAGTTAACTATGTCTGAGCATATTGGTTTTTATCTTGCTGGGAGTGGGGACATTTCCAGGAGATGTTAGGAGGTGCCTAGTTTTGTCTAATTTTGTAGCAGACATAAGGGAATTTTTCATTTTGTCTAGTTAGAGCACAACGGAGCAGGACAGACCAGATCGTCTCCTGAACATTGGCGCCATGCTGTTTTTATTGTCACGAGAAGATAATAAATTCTGACTTTGATAAAATACCTGATCTCTGTCTTGGTAATCAAGGACAGGGATGAGAGTTTTTTTTCCGGCTACAGGACAAATGTTTGTTTCTCTCCAAGTTGCATCAACTCGTGTTTTATTTGTTACTGGGGGTGCATACAGTTAGGTTCAGTGTTTTTGTGTGTTTGATGAAGGCTTTCAAAGTGTAACATGATGGACTGGGCCATCCCCCATCTTGATGATGAAATAAACATGGTTTTTGGTAAGGAAAATTAACTATGGATGGTACATTTGGTTCTGCTTCAGATAGCAGAGCTGGTCTGCTTAGCTGTGTTTCTTTCCTAGACAGCCTGTCACATTTGGTTTTTCCATGACAGCTCTGAATAGGGCAACAAACACGGAAGCAGAGCTACAGTTTAACAGTTTTATTGACTGGTTTGGAAAAAGGGTGCTGGGGAAATTGGGAGGGCTCTGGTTGCTGACTGTGGAGGAGATAAATAGGGATGAGCCGTGACAACAAACAGGTAGCTAATGCAGCTGGTGAGATGGCTGATTTACGGGCAGGATGAGTACTTTGTGTCCAGGAGGACAGAGAGTTGGTGCACAGAGGGCTGCGGATGACAGTCTGAGTAGCGGCCTGTGGTGAATTGTAGGTGGAGAGACACGTTGGAGGGTGGACAGCAGGTGATGGTTCGGAAAGAAATAATTCAGTTCAATTCAATTTTATTTATATAGCGCCAATTCAAGAAACATGTCATCTCAAGGCACTTTCCAAAATCAAATTCAATCAGATTATACAGATTGGGTCAGATTATACAGATTGGTCAACAAAAAAGGAAACCCAGTTGATTGCATCAAGTCTTGACAAGCAGCATATATAGATCCTTAGTATTAGCATGCTTGAGGCTTTAATTTATAGTAGTTGGCATTTCTGATGTGTTAATCACTGCAGTCTGAGGTATGTAGATGGCAGACCATTGTCTACTCCCCTTAGTGGTCTGGAGCAATTATGCGGACCTAGTTTGCAGCTTTTCTTACAGTTGTTTTTGCTACAGACAGCATTTTCAATTGCATGTGTTTTGCTTTTTGTTAAGAAGAAATGTGGAACTTCATCATCTGACAGAATAAGGTTTAATCCTTATTCTCTCAGACATTATGATTAAATAATGTTTAATCATAAATGGCTTCACTCAACCTTTACATGTTTTGTATCATCATTGATATTCTTTAAAATTTGGGCCCAAAATTCTGAAATTCAGTTCATTTTATTGGGAAACGTGTTATTTCACAACACATTTCCCACCAAGTATGTAAACTTATAAACACAGCTGTATATTATTGAGATAAAAAGCAGGTTTCCATTGTCTTTCATGTTGTCCATACCATCTAGTTAATGGTACAACTATTGATGCTTGTTGATATATGCAACATGAGCGGTAATTAAAAAAAAGAAAATAGAGCACCTTTTTACTTCTCAGTTTAAGTAAGAAGTTGGCACCCCCTTGCTAACCTAGCGGGCTAGCAAAGTTCCTGTTTATGCATCCATGGGTGCAAAATCTCAATGTGTTGAAGATCAAAATGATATTTATTAAATTATATTTATTTATTAAATTATATCAGCACAGTTGTTGAAGTAACTCGCAAATTTGTAATGCGTTCCTCATTTTTACGGGGGAGTGGCGGCCCAGTGATTAGATCCCACAGACTGCCACTCTGGGTCCCTGAGCAAGACCCTAAACCCCAGAATGCTCCCAGGGCGCCACACAGTGGCAGCCCACTGTTCCCCAAGGGGATGGGTTAAATGCAGACAACAAATTTCATTGGAATGTATGTTGCAATGACAATAAAGATTATTATTATTATTATTATTATTATTGTTATTATTATTATCTTCCCTTATGTGACTGATAATAAAGGTTCTGTCCTATTTTATTTGATCATGCAGGTGGAGTCTGCGATAGACTTGCAACCTGTCCAGGGTGTACCCCGCCTCTCACCCATTGACAGCTGGAGATAGGCACCAGCACCCCTTGCAACCCCACAAGGGATAAGCGTGTTAGAAAATGTATGGATGGATGTAGGTGACATCCTCAAAACTTCAGGAAACTGTTGTTGCTACATGTTGCAAAATCAACAAACCTGCACTTTGGAACAGCTTAACTTCCACAGAAGATGTTTTAGTGACCCTTTAAAGCATTTTCAAACATTTTTACACCACATTAGTTGCATAGGAAACACTTTCATCCACAGCTTCATGGTACATTTTAGACAGTGTAATTCTGTATTACAAGTAAACTATAATGACTGGATCACTCGAAAGTTCAGAGTAATGGTTTCATTATAAGCAACCAAAGAAAATCATGCGAGTAAAACTATTTGATTTGTATACATTTTGCAATGTAGCATTTGTGTTGCTGTTGTTGTGTTTGTTCTTCATCTTGTATACTCAAAAAAAAAAAATCTGATGAACCTCAGTGCCATGACGTATTAACTATGAACAGGTCCTGGAAAACTCCTCTTCACAGATGTTCAGTCAGGTTTTTTTAATTTGTAGCAAAAACAGAAACCAAATCCCAGATATGACACAAAATTATAAACAGGTATTGTTTATTGATTTGAGTGTGTTTTTCTGCCAGGTACACATAACGAGGAATTTGACTCTGGATTGTACAATGCTCATGATCTGCTTACTTATACAATAATACAATACATAGACCAATTGCCACCGTTCTAAAAAAGTATACTATTTATTTAAAAACTACTGAACTGAATTAAGTTGAATTGAATTTACCTTTTTATAAAAAAGTTTGTAAAACCCAAAGCATCAAAATAGACTAAGAAAATATTGAAGAACAGCACTGAAAACGCAACGGAATCTGCCCTGAAAATAGAACATGAAAAAAGCAAAAGAAATGGTGGACAATTGGGGAGAAACAGCAGTCAATGTTTGTGTGTTAACTGTAAAAAATCTTGTAAAAAATTACATTCAAATCCAGTAAAGACAAATATGAACAATCATTAACAAGAGAAGCAAAAATTTGGGAAACGGGAGAATCTTTTTATCCTTGACTGAACTTGCAAATAAACAACAGAATATTTTTGTCTGGGTTTACCTTTTTGGATCAGCATTTTATAATGTGACAACATTAAGTGACTCCATCATTTCTTTCTTCCAAACTAATCTGGGGGAAAAACTACACCATCCATAGATCGCTTGTCTGCTGTATTCATGTCCTTGAGGGCTCATGGGGAGGGACTGGTGTCTATCATCAGCGGCTATTGGGTGAGAGGTCACCCTAACATGAATGTGCTTTGACTGTGGTAGAAAGCCGTTGGAGGAGAGAACCCAGACATGTACAGGGAGAACATGCAAACTCAAGGCAGAAAGACTCCATGTTAGGATTTTAACCCAGAACCTTCTCGCTGCAAGGCAACAATGTTAATAGCTGCACTGCCTTCCCGCAATAATTACAACAATATCATGTCATCATGTTGAGGCATGGGCCCAGAGTCCTGCTGTTGGAGGCTGTTGCCACTGACATGCTGTGCTGCCCGGGACCAGACATTAAGTCAGTTCACCCTCAGGTGAGGCTGTTTAGGAGCAAAGTTCTAACATTTGGCAAAATTCAGATTCCAAGAAACAAACTCTGCAGCTTGTGTAGCAGCAGACTCTGACAGCGAGAGAGAGTGTTTTCTTCGCCTCTGTAACACAGTGTGCCTTTTCCCAAACCAGTAGGAGTTCCTTTTTGTCAGTTAACATAAAGTCAAAGATTGTTTAGTTAGTTTGGTTCAAATGACATCTGGGAAAGTTTATACCACAATCTTCTGAAACATCCATGCAGGTGAAATAGACTTGGGAGCATGCTCATTCACAAAAGAATGATGCAAGAGACACAATGGTTGTTGACAATTTCAGTAGTTTCCTGTTGTTCACCTGTGCCACCCTCTGATGTCCTGTTTGCATATTCATTCTTTTTTATTCTTTCCTCTCTTATTGGTCCTCCATATTCTGTGCCACCAACCTGTATAGTTTTGCAGTCCAGTCTGCAATCACCTGCTGAGGCCTTTGAATACAGATTTTAAGAAAAACACATTTAATCTAAGGAAAGTCTGAAGAACTCTGAGATGATAAATCCCCACAGAGAGTAACATTTGTCAGAACCCTTCTCTGCATTACAGCAAAAAACTTGGTGAAGGACCTGTTTCTCGCACACTGTCTGTGAATCAATCTTGGACTGAGCCTGATCCATCTCTCTCATGTTTTTTTTCTCTTCTTCATGCTTATATCTTCATCTGGCTCCATCTGCCCATTTCACAAAGATGTCAACCCTGACAGCCCAAATCCCTCACCATGTGTCTGAAGCCATCTTGTGTTCTCTTACCTATCCAATGAGCAGAGCGGACGCTCATCTTTCCATCTGCACCCACTGTGACAGTGTAGATGTACATTTTGATGAAGTATCCTGAGGAATAACTGAGCTGTCACTGTAGTTTCTTATTTGAAGAAGCACTTGTTATTTGTTCAGGCTTGTTTTATGTAACATGTTTTCTTATGGCCCTCAGTCCCTGTAATGCCATGGCCCAGGCTTACATTCTAGAATTAAGCCTTTTTTTCTCTGTTACGCAACTTTTAATTTGAAAGATGAAGCTGTAAAAGAGTATGGAGAAAAGCATGAATTTACTCACCTTTCTGAACTACTATAAGCTGTTTTATCACATTTATTTTAGCATTTTAATAAATATATAAATAGCTATAAAAAGAAAGAAAACACAGTACTTTGAGAGAACCCACCCATACACAGGGAGAACATGCAAACTCCATGTAGAAAGACCCAGGCCAGGGTTGTCCCCTGGCCTTGCAGCAAGAAGGTCCTGCAGCCCTACAAAATATAATAATAGGGGGAAAAGTCTTTGTTATTACTGTTCATATTAACATGTTTACATTCATCAAATTAAATTTGCCCCTTGAAATTCAGTTATCTGTCCCCAAACTTTATTATTACGTTTGTTTATGTTTATCACTCTAGCTACTGACAACTCTGGAAAAGTTCTGTATGAATAAAGTGAATATCTGACTGTTTATTAAAGTAACATGACAGTCTGTCTTGAAGGATCTTCTTATTTCATCGTGAACAATTTCTTGGCAGCTGTCAGGAGGCCGGAAAGATTTTTTTATTTTTTCGATATGGGGACAAACACTGCTGACGTCTGGTGGAGGATTAGTGTTTAGCATTCAGTACAGAGAAGTAAAACTAAATTTCAACATGCCATTCTAATAAAATGTAAATAAAATAGAAACTTATCCTCCACCTCACGTCTTGCTGGATGAATAAGAAATTAGCTTTAACTTAGAAACAGGTCATTCTGAGTCAGCATTTAGGTTTTACCGCTAACTTCAGCCTAGTTTATCCCACTTCCACCTGCTCTCTGTGCGCCACAGGACACACCAGGCTCCAACCCTGCACTTGTTCTCTGCTCCTGCTGCAAGCGAGTGGAGCTGTGTCCTATGTTGCAAACCTGTCTGTGTAATGAATGAGGCTGGCTGACAGACCTGGACCACCAGGCCGTTTATATGAATTCAGTTTAAATATATTAAATATATATATATATGATCATCCTCATATTAGGCAAACAGTGTTCAAACAGTCACGATAGTATCATTTTCTGTTGTAACCCACTAACTGAATGAGGTAACGACTATTTTTTATTTTTAACAAGATCTCTATTTCCACGATTAGATGGCTGGAAGTGAGAGCGTTGACAGGATCCGCTGCTCCTGGCCAAAGCGAACATCGAGCACTGGGATTGTTTCTGTTGGGTAAATAAAGCCACATTTTCTTCTTTAAACGAACAGCAAGAACTTGACTAGCTTACATTTTTGTGGTTTCTCATGACTCCTGCTGCTAACATTTTCATTTGATACTATGATTGGCTAAAACCAATCCGGGTACTAGGTGTTGCTGTGTTCAATCAGCTCGGAAAGTTCTGCTGAATGTCCCTCCTTTTCCTGAACGGATTTGATAGGAGCAGTCTTTGATTGATAATATGCAGAATAGAGAGTGCTACACATTATCAATCTGGTTTGCCAAGTTAGTTAGCAGCAGCCATGATGGAAGCAAGCAGCGATTCCAACTGTGGAAGGCTGATGCTAACTAACCAATAGAGAGCAATTGTCTCATTAAGACCCGCCCCTCCTCATTTGCATAATATGTCTGAAATGCATACAGAAATTGATATAGGAGAGGCATAACAAAATTATTGTTATTATTACTAAGTAATTAATAAATACAGTTGGGAAATATAATGAAAAAGTAAGAAATAAGGTGAAATATTTACATTTATGTCTCACTGTATAATTTGATTAGTGTTTACATTTATTTATTTGGTGTATTTTTGTGCATTTATTTTTTGCATTGTCTTGCATTAGGAGGAACCCAGGACCAACCGCACCAGCATATGGTCTCACAATGGGTCTGAGGATCTCATCTATGTCCCTAATGGCAGTAAGATTACCTCTGGCGAGCACATGGAGAGCTATGCGGCCCCCCAAAGAAATGCCACTCCACACTTTTACTGACCCACTGCCAAACCTGTCATGTTGGAGGATGTTGCAGGCAGCGGAATGTTCTACACGGCGTCTCCAGACTCTGTGACGTCTGTCACATGTGCTCAGTGTACACCTGCTTTCACCTGTGAAGAGCACAGGGCGCCAGTGGCAAGTTTGCCAATCTTGGTGTTCTCTGGCAAATGCCAAACGTTCTGCCTGGTGTTGGGCTGTAAGCATAACCCCCACCTGTGGACGTGGGGCACACAGCCCACATTGACATGCTATCCTGGATGAGCTGCACTACCTGAGACACTTGTGTGGGTTGTAGACTCCATGTCATGCTACCACTAGAGTGAAAGCACCACTAGCATTCATAAATGACCAAAACATCAGCCAGAAAGCAGAGGAACTCAGAAGTGGTCTGTGGTCACTACCTGCAGAACCACTCCTTTATTGGGAGGTCTTGCTAATTGCCTCTAGTTTCTACCTATTATCTATTCCATTTGCACAACAGCAGGTGAAATTGATTGTTTCAGTTGCTTCTTAAGTGGACAGTTGATTTTTCAGAAGTGTGATTGACATTTAAATGGAGCTGGGGGGGAAATTGGGACGAAGTTAAGGCTAGTCCTGTAGACCCACACAATTCTGAGTCATTTTCCAAATGTCTTGCTTGTGTTTCCAAAAACAATCGTGTCCCACTCAATCGAATATTATTGTTTCAGTGTGAAAATGGAGGATAGATAGAACTTGATGGAAACATGTAAAAGCAGAGAAATCTGAGATGTCAGTGGAGATCAACTCTGTAAGCTCATTAGAGTGAAGTCGTGATGGCAGCTACATGCAGCCACTGCTGCTCTAATTAGGCCCGGTTTTTAGTTTGGATTTGTTCCAATTTAGTGAAATTGGTGTCACTCACAGGCTGCTGAATTAATGATTGTTTTTGTCTCTGCAGACAGCTTTCTCTGAATTACTGTGATGTTATTAATTAGAGCTATTGGAGGAATAACAGTTTTAATACATGGCTATTTGTCATTGAATCTAATAAATTACAAATTAGCATCAAATTTGCTTTTGATTAAGTCAAAGCAAATACGCACAACTCTTTGAAAATGTGCACATAAATTTCCCAGTTATACAGTTTCACCTAAAATTACACTCACTGCAAATTAGGTTTATTGGCAAAGCATGCCAACAAGCAGCTGTTTGCTGCAACATGTCAATCCAGAATGTGCTAAATACATAATTTTTAATGAGTGATGACATTCTTAAAATTATGCAGCCCCTTCATGATGCAACTTTAGTACATAGTAGAGCTTCCTTTTGCTGTAATGATTCATGACACCATCATAGTCAGACACCATCTTCTGAATGCGTTCCTGAAGAATCTTAGCCCACTCATGGGCAAAGGTCCCCAGATCATTCATATTCTTGGGTTTTACTGGTGCCACAATCTTTTTCAAATCCCACCAAGAGTTTTGAGTTGAGTTCAAATCTGGCAATTATGATAAACACTCAAGTATCTTCCCAAGCTTTTACTGTAAACTCTAATACTGCAGCTCTTTGTGTTGTTTTGATCCTGCCCGCTCTTTTCCTGTGTGCTTCCCTCATTAGCTCCGAGCAGAGCACAGGTGCCCTCACAAATACCTGTCTCACCTTATATGTTGCTGCAAGATTCTTGAAAGCCATTAGTGTGAGTAGACCATACAGCATTCCTTGACTGCCTTTCTGTGCCTGATCCAGTTTGTTCTGTGGATTTCTGCCTATTTCAACCTGCCACTGTCGGACTCTGATTCTGGACAACGAACCTCCGGCATGTTACCTGATCATGTTATGCTCAGAACAGGTGGATCCAGTATTCGAGGCAGACAAACAGTTTAGGTTTAACAGTTTATTAAGAGCAGAAACGGAGCGGGTGGCGTCAGTGTCTACAGCGGGAACCTCTGCAGGAGGAGGTTAGTGACCTTGTTTAGCTGACAGTGCTTGCACACAAACGTGTAGGTCACTAACCTGCTCTTAATCTCCAGTTCTGGTCCAGGAGTAAAGGTAGATCCCAGCTGGCGAGTTGCCAACCCGGTGCGGCAATGGCAGCTCAGAGAGTCCCAGAAGCAGGTGTATCGGAGGTCGGAGGACAGGCAGGAGGTCAGAATCGTGAAGACGAACGCGAGCAGCATGAGCCGTAGGGCGAGGTCGGGGAAGTGGTTGATGGTCGGAGCCAGGAGATCAGAGAGCCGGTGAGGTGCCGAAGGACAATCGGTTCCCGTCGGATCGCAAGCAGGCAAGGATCAGGCAGGTAGTCAAGTCAGGCAGAAGTCAGAAGACAGGTCAGGCAAACGGGATCAGACGGCAACAGGCAGGCTCAGAAGTCGAGAGGCAAACAGGTCAGGATCAGGAAGTCAGAACAGAATAGAACGCTGGAATAAGTCTCACCGGGTGGATCGAAATAATCTGGCACTGATGGCTGGTCTGAAGGCTTGTTATATAGTGACTAATGCAGGTGGATCAGATGAACAGGTAATTAGAACTGGGCCAAGCTAAGCAGGTGTGTAAAATGAGTGATCAGACCAGGCATCAGTGCCGAGATCATGACAGACCAAGCCTTTTCACTCCAGAGGATCAAACCCCCAAATTGCCCTCTGACCAAGCCTGCCTACCTACATTCCACTGAGTTACTTACAGCCACTAACCTTACTGTCTCTGTGACTGTGGTTCCTGAGTGGTTCCAATCAGTTTCCAGCCTTTCAACACCTTTTGCTAAAATAAACCTTTTAAACCTGATTCTGTGTCTCGGCTGAATTATCGGGTCCTCTACTTGGTTCATTACAGCAAACAAGCCTCGGTTGACTGTGATATGCTTGGGATTTCCTAGATAAAGGTCCAATGATGCCCAAACTTCATTTTTCTCACAGACAGCACGACATTTTCTGACGGGGTCTCCTGTATCCATCTTGCTCTCTACATGCTGACCACAGGTTTTCTGTGCCAGAGGAAACAAAGCAGCACCAGAGCATGACTGGGACACTGCCAAGTTTCACTGTTAGCATGGTTACCACAAGGGCTGGACCGGGACCAAAAAATGGCCCTGGCATTTTTTGGTCATCGCAGCCCACCATGATTAGTTATACAATATCTGGAGACAAACGACACATGCTGGAGCAGGGGTCCTCTACTCCTGCCCTTGAGGTCCGGTGTCCTAGAATCTTTAGATGTGTTCCTGGTCCAACACACCTGAATCAAATGGCTAAATTACCTCCTTGGCATGCAGCCAGGTTCTCCAGAGTCTGCTAATGACATGATTATAAATGCAGGTGTGTTGAAGCAGAGACACATAAAATTTGCAGGACACCAGACCTCGAGGACTGGAGTTGAAGACCTCGGTACTAGAGGATATATTGTCACATTGTGTTATTTCAAAAATTAAAATATAGCACAGTAGCCTACATGAAAGAGATTCAAGCAGAAATAAGACTATTCTTAATCTTTTTTTTTTTCAAAATAAAAATTGTGAAACCAATACTTACAGTAAGTAATATATATGTATTACTGTATATTCACTTGATTTCTGACATGCTGGGTAGACAGAAATTATCAAAGGAACAACAAGGCTTGTTGTAGGTGTGTGTGTGTGTGTGTGTGTGTGTGTGTGTGTGTGTGTGTGGTTAAAACAAGTCAGTTCTTTATTCAGTGAAGTTCATCATGGTTGGTAGAGCAAGCACAACTTTTACTCAAGAACAGTGATGTTTTACAATAATGTTACTCACGTAAAAGTAGAAAGTACACTGCAGTAAAACTACTACCAGAAAGTAAATTTATTTTCAAAAGATTACTCAAGTAAATGTAACTAGTTTCTACACCACTATGGCACTGATAAATCATCCATTTGGGCAAAGCAGTGTTTCACTAATACTACCTCATAATATTGAAAACAGTAACTTTATGGCAAGTTAAAATAACACTAAGCTGAATACAACGGACATGATCTCCAAAATGTTTATGTGTATGCAAAGCTGATCAAATGACCAAAATAGCAGACGCAATCCATTTAGTGTGTTTGGCTTCATGAATATGCAGAATATATGCTGTTCATCAGCACATGCAAAATACTGGGAGGAGGAAATGCATATGTAATTACTTAGCCCCCACAATGCAATTTTTAAAACATTAAAACTGATTGTGATGCTGTTTTTGAGTTTATATTTCGCACATTTGAAAAGCAGGTTCAAACTGGCATGCAAAAAATGTCTGCTGTCATTGTGATGAGAAGGAGGCATACATACAACAGACAATGGAGAGAGAACCTCCTGTGCGCATGTCAACAGATTTGGACTGTCATAAATAAAAAATAGAAACATAGGCCTATAAATCAATGCCACAACTCTGTATTCGGTTTGAATATCGGGTTCTCAGTTTACAGTCATTAGACCTAACAATAGTTTCAGACAAAAACTGCTTAATTCTAAAGATAGAACACCCGAATCACAGCTGAACGGTGTTGTGTATATGGTTCGATGCAGCAAGGACTGCTCAGACTCCTACATTGGAGAAACCAAACAAGTACATTAATGCACCTCAAGAATAAAGGACCCACTTTTAAAGACCATGATGTTCAGATTTTGGAGAGAGAGGACAGATGGTGTTGAGGAAAATAAATATCTTAGTTGTTATATTAATCAGGCAGTTGTATGGAAGAAATAAGGAATGTCTGGCCTTTTAAGACTGTCTCCCCTTTTGAGGGCAAAATAAACATGTAGCTTGCAGGATGAGTTGAGAGGCGATTTATGGCTGGGATAGGTCATTTGGCTTGACCCCTAACCGAGAAGAACAGCCTCTTTGTTCGAACAGATAGCCCCAAATTTGACACCGCCCCCTCCTGAAGAGACTGGAGGGGCAGTCAGTTTATTAAAAGGATGTCTTTGCGAAACTTAGACCAGACAAAAGCTGCAATGCCTGGGAGAAGCACATACCATAGTTACATTACCATAACAATGGTAATGTAACTTTTGTCTCCGTTGGGATTTCCTAATGAATTAAATATGCATATTTGAATGTTTGCCTCTGATCAAATGTTTTTCCTTTACTGTCAAATCTTAAACCGGGGTAAGACAGGCCTTCAGAGATAAGCAGGAGCAGGCCCGTATTAATATCTACAATAGTTTGAAAAAGGAGTGGAAGAAGCCATCTTTGTCAAAAGAGAAAAGCCAACACTGAACACTGAAGGTTGCAGTTTCAGCTTCCAAGCTTCTGTAATCCTGCTTTGAAACTCATTCCAAATAGATTACATGAGCAGTCTAAAAAGGATTTGGGTGGCTGTGTAAACAACTCACACCAAACAATAAACTCTAATGGCCCAGGAGAGTGACAAGTGGGCCGTCGGTTTGCATCTCACTTGTAATATGCCTGGGAGGATGGGCCTCCGTGTGCTTGAAAATAGCAGTGCTCCAACTATAGGTTGCTGAAATACAAGCAGCAAGAATTCACAAAGACTCCTGGATAGGTGTCAGAATGTCTTCATTCAGGACAAAAATATGTGAAAGTTCAGTTGACTCCAATTTAAGCCCGTTTATTGTCAAGGGTCTAGCATTAATTATGAAGGCTACCTCAGTAATAATGGTACAAAGTCCTTTCATGTGTGAGATGGGTATGTTTCCTCTGCAAGAGCATAGAGTGCAGTATTTTGCATGTCAACCTGATCATTTCCCGAATGCCTCCCATGGGAGGCCTGAAGAGAGTTAAACTCTCAACTGAAGCTGTTGGTGTGCAAGTATCTGAGGATGTTTGGCCGATTGTCGTTTGGTTTCATTATGCCTAGTTCCGTGCTGGCTGTGATGAAGTTTGTGCCATGGTCAGATTATAGTTGCTTTGCTGGCCTTCTAATTGCAAGGAATCTACACAATGCATTTCTGCAGCTGTTGGAATTCATAGACTCAATAGGTGTGTCCCAATTCAGGGGATGCATCCTTTGAAGGACCCAGTCTTCATGGTCGGGTTCCTTCGTCGGCCACAAAAAAGAGAAGACCTGAAGAGATCAGTTCGTGAACTGAGATGATCTAGCGCCCACCAGGTGTCCCCGCCCTTACCTCAGTGTAAATGCTGTTGCTTGGCAAGCAAGACAAAGCAAACAAGCTGTGAAGTCAAACAAATGGAGCCTGAAAGATAATCCTCCTGTCTCCACTGCAGATAACTGTACACGTTTTTTGTTCCCCCCCACATATTTATGCTGGTTCACAATCTATTGTTTAAAATGTTGCTTTATCATCTTTTTATTTTATTCTCATTCATTAATCAGCCAAAAGTTCTACGTAATTTTATGTTGATACAGAAATATAACATATATATCAACGAGGCAGGCCGGCTGCGATGCAGAATTAGCGGGCATGTCCGAGCACATCCAAGCATTTTTTAAAATTAAGCAATAAGTCAATATAGCTACCTTCTCGCCTAAAAACATTGTTGTGCAATTATACACTGTTTAAAGTTAGTTAATGTTTCATAAATAACTCTCTGTCTGTTAAGTATTGTCTGGTGATGATCAGCTCTTAAGCTGATATCAGGACAATGGTTGAAAGGGATGAATTCGAGCACTAGCGATCTTTTAACAGCAAACTCTGCACACACATAGAACAGAAACTTAACAGAAATTAAATGAACATCCAGAGAACATCACTATATAATTCTGTTTATCTGAATTAACACTATTTCGATTAACAAATCCTCCCTACTAGGCTAGTGAAAATTAACTAAACTACTAAGCAACATGAAGATAAAAAGAAGCTAAGCTAAGGAACTATTTACATGCAAAGGTACACAAAAGACAAAACAAAGTGGTTGATGATAATCAGAATAATTCAGTGAATCCCGTTCACTGCAGATCTGATCCAAACAGCATGGAATGGAGTTAAATTAGTTTAACTAATTTAGAACAACATTTGGCATGTTTTCAATCCATTCACAATGCGAATCCTGAGTAAACAAAACATTATTTGATGAAATAACATTTTGTTTGAGTTAAAGAACCAAAGTTCATCTTAAAGAACGTGAATTGAGGTTAAATTAGCGTCACTAATTCAGAACAACATTTGGTATGTGTTTCAACCCATTCACAATGCAAATTCCGAATTACACAAAACATTACTTTGAGGAAAAAATATTTTAAAGAATGGTTTGCTCAGTAAAATCATTTCCTTTAGGAACACTTGATTTTATCAATGCAATTCTACCTCCGGGCGCTAGGGGTCGCTGTAGCAATTGGTCGCTAAAAATCGGTTACTCCTAACGTTAACCAAAACGCCTTTAAATCGGAATTAATATTCCATATTAATGCAGGAATAAGGCTCATAGCACTATCGAACGACGGTGGAGCAAAACAAACAAGCCTTATGCTTTAAAACAAGCTCCTTTTGAAAGTCCGGAATCGGATGTAACCAGCAGCTAAATAGCATTTTGGCTAGCGTATTTTCGGCGCTGACTTTAAAAGCTTAGGCTTTTATTTTAGTCATAATGAGTGGGCCAGATAACGTTAACATTAATGTCCCATCAATGTATGAAATCCTTGTGGAGATAACGTTTGTTATTACCATAAAAACACACTTGACAATGACATGGTACCGAATGCTAGCAATGAGCCATCTCTGTTAGCTCTCTCATTGTTTTAACCACCATGCACAACACATTACACAACATTTCCAAATGACCGTGTAACCTTTCCCTCTGGTTTCTCTGCTGAAACTGTCGGTGCCTCATGTGAGTTCGGTCCACTTTGGTCATCCAAGGAAGGCAGTGAAAAGGGAACCGTTGTTCCTTCAGCAGCGGCTAGCCTGCGGCTCTGCAGCTATGAGCTAACCGACAGCGTGGTCGGGCAGCTTGGGGGCATGTAGCCATGAGCTGACACGTGGTCGGAATCGAATACCTGGACTCTGCTGCGTCCTCTGACCCGGTTCCAGTCACGATTTCAGCAGATTTTCCCTCAGCATGGGAAAGTGGGTCGTTTGTTGGCTTTCCAGCTCCGTCTGGAGTCCGCTTTTCTGTAAAGGCTGAGAAGAAATAAACAAAGCTGTTTTTGCATGGATGGATTCCTTTCCTCCGGCGTTTTACGCTGAAGTTAAGACAGCAGACTTAACTTTGATTTGCCCGGTCATGTTCTCCGGGCGAAGAGAGATTTCTCCCAGGTGCTGGCTTGTGCGTCTTTCAGGACCTTCCAGGGCCCATCGTTGTTCGGGCCAGTCTACTTCCCCTCCTTTTGTCTCAGGCAGAAGAAAGAATACTGGATTCCATGTAGCTTACAGGAGTGGCTCGCTAGCCAACCTTTCCTCGGCAGCCCCAGGGAGGAAGAACAGACTGAGTCTGGTCAGAAGTGCTCTCACCTTTGTGTGGCTCGCAGGGCATGGCTAGCAGTCCCAGCCCCACGGGCCCTGTTCTCCAGAGCAGATCAGGAAGAGGGAAAAATGGTGACTGGCTTTGTCCTGGAGTGCTCTGATCTTTTTTTCTATGGGAGGGTGGTCTAACAGCATGGAACCCTGCTGAGAGAGAGGCCGTCCCAGACTGAAAGCATGAAACTCTTTCAGACAACCCCCCTTCTGAGTTGTCCACTGGCTACGTGGCCTGAATTCAATCTAACATAAATTATTTCATCATGGCTTTAATATGGCACAACAACATTTTTAAGATTACTTTTATATCTCAGCAAGTGTAATATATTCTGGGGGGGATTTGCTGGGGGGGATGGGGGGGATTTACCCCCCCTCTGTTTGTGATGTCCCCCCCTCTGGTCATTCATGTTTTATCCCTGGGGGGGATACATTCCTCCCCCCTCTGATCTGAATATGTAATATTATCAGGGCTTAAAGTTCTCCGTCGCTGCGATGGATTTCTCTCATTTGGAAAATGAGCACAAAATGTTCCGCGTAGACTTTTTATTCAAGATTTTAAACAGAAGCTGCGCTCAACCGATGAAATCTGGCAGAGCCAGGGCATTAGCCAATCAGAAAGAGAGTAGGGCGGGTCTTTGCAAAGCAGAGATCTGCCAGTCTGAGGTTTATCGTGTTCAATCATTTTAACTTTTGGAAGAGTATCTCAGATGATATGAATGAAAGTAGCGGTGGTCAAAGGTTTTCTTTGGAGCAGATAGAACAGCTGACAACAACTTCCCTCGGTAAGTGTGTCTGTCGTTGCTCTTGCAGTTAATTGATGAGTTATTTCCACCGGTGGCCATGTCGCCTGTCAGCGTTTATTCCCTCGCTTCCAGTAATTTAGCTGATAAACGCGGCGACTAACCAGGGATCTCCCCATGATTCACTGTTATGTTTTATTTAAAACTGAAAGAGTAACGCTCTAGCTCGGCTAATTTAGCATGACGCGCTTTTTTTGAAGAAGGGTCGGAATGTGAAACGATGTCCCGGTTTGACTGGGTCTGATTCGGAAAAAGTAAAAAAGAATCATAAATATTATTCCACCTGCGCTTTTCTGTAACAAAGAAGGCAGAGCTGCAGTCAGAGCGGCTGTCAGTCAATATGCAGCAGCTTCACCTCATGATCAGCTGAACCAGGACACTCGTTCAATAAAATGACAAGGATTTTGATGCATACAGATTATTAAGGAAACTACATCAAAAATAAAACAAATAAACTGCAGCTACAACATGGACTGGAGAACGGGTTCTAACTGTGTGAGACCAGAGAAAGGCGATTCTCAGAGAGTTTTTGTAGTTATTTTTTATTTTTACACGGAGTGGAGTGCGATGTGAAGTGACACTGTAGAAGCAAGTCGCACCAGAAACGTGAAAAAGCCTCGTGTTGATCTATGGACTCATTTTACTCCAACCCAAAAACACTTAGACTTAGACTTAGACATCTTTATTTGTCATTTTGTATGTACAGAGTGAATACAGAACGAAATTTCTTTGCATACAGCTTGTAAATTACAGTATAAATTGCATCAGTGATTAAAAAGTAAACAATTGAAATGTAAACAATGCAGGAGAAGGGAACAGTGTGCGATCACGGTGTACAGGAGAATATTTAAAACCATTTGTGGTTTTAAAGTAAACAATTGAAATGTAAACAATGCAGGAGAAGAGAACAGTGTGCGATCACGGTGTACAGGAGAATTTTTAAAACCATTTGTATGTGCAGAAATGGTGGTGCAAAAGGCATTTGTGCAAAAATGCATTTAGAAACTACAAGTTCGGCAGCATTTGTAATGCTAGATAGAGATGCAGTGGTGCAAATGTGCAATGTGGTGCAGGGTCCAGTTAGAGTTCAGCAGTTCAACAGTCTGATGGCAACAGGGAAAAAGCTTTTGCAGAACCTGGTGGACCTGCAGCGGATGCTGCGGATGCTGCGGAACCTCTTCCCAGAAGGTAGCAGGGAGAACAGTCCATGGTGGGGGTGTGAGGGGTCTTTTATGATGTTACGGGCTCGGGACACACAGCGCTGGGACGAAATGTTCTTAATGGAGGGGAGAGGGGCCCCCGATGATCCCTTCTGCTGTCCTCACCACTCTCCTCACGTTCTTCCAGTCGGAGGCATTGCAGTCTCCACACCACACAGAGACAGCTGGTCAGAATGCTCTCTATGGTGCTTCTGTAGAAGGTCTTGAGGATGGGCGGGGGCAGGTGGGCTCTCCTCATCCTCCACAGGAAGTACAGTCGTTTCTGTGCCCTCTTCACCAGTGACGTGGTGTTCACAGACCAGGTGAGGTTGTCTGTGATGTGCACCCCCAGGAACTTGGTGCTGCTGACCACCTCCACAGCTGAGCATTTGATCAGCAGTGGAGCGTGGCGAGGTCGGTTCTTCCTGAAGTCGACGATGATCTCCTTCGTCTTCTCCACGTTCAGGGATCAGGCTGTTTTCTCTGCACCAGCCCACCAGCTGCTCCACCTCCTCTCTGTAGTCCTGGTCGTTGTCGTCTCTGATCAGGCCCACCACCATTGTGTCGTCAGCAAACTTCACAATGTGATTGGTGGTGAACCTGGGGACGCAGTCGTGTGTCATCAGGGGGCTCAGGACGCAGCCCTGAGGGGAGCCCGTGCTGAGGGTGATGACATCAGAGGTGTTCTGTCCGACCCGGACTGACTGAGGTCTGTTGGTGAGGAAGTCCAGCAGCCAGTTGCGAAGAGGTGTGCTGAAGCCCAGATGTTCTAGTTTTTCTACCAGGTGCTGTGGGATGATGGTGTTAAATGCTGAACTGAAGTCCAGGAACAGCATCCGCACGTGGGTGTTCTTCTCCTCCAGGTGTGCCAGGCTCAGGTGAAGAGCGGAGGAGATGGCGTCCTCAGTGGAGCGGTTCCGCCGGTAGGCAAACTGGAATGGGTCGAGTGTTGGGGGAAGACTGGAGACGATGTGTTGTTTCACCAGCCTTTCAAAGCACTTCATCATGATGGGAGTCAGTGCAACAGGCCGGTAGTCGTTGAAACAGGTGACTTGAGGTTTCTTTGGCACCGGAATGATGGAGGCCGACTTAAAGCATGCAGGCACTGTGGCTTGGTCCAGCGAGGTGTTAAAAATGTCTGTGAGGACACCTGCCAGACAGACAAGATAAACCAGCCAAGATTACCTTAAACAAAAAGCAGAGACTGATTATTGTAATGTGGGATCTGTGTCAAACTAAAATGTATGATCTCATGATAGTGTTGGTTATGTGTCCCTCTTTGTCCATGGTTGTTGTTGACCTTGTATGATCATAGGATAGATTTATATTGAATGTGATAGTGGAGTTAATGTACAGGTGTGAAGATGATGATGTAATGATGCAAGCTGCTGTCTTTTGAATTAGCTGCAGTTTATGGAGGGTTTTGAAATTGTAAAGTGAAAAGGTGAGTGGACTGTGGACCAGTTTGGCAAAAGAACTTGCTTGATGCTGCAAATATGAAAGTTAACCAGGTGATGTTGTGGATGTGGAAAGTGAAGGAGATTATGGAGAGCTAGATCTAGCTAGCTACCTGAAAGAGCACCTGCTAGCTAACCATTATTAATAAAACTTTTATTAATTAATACAACTTTTGAAATGATCCCCCCCCCCTCTGTTTTTTTTTGCAAATCGCACACTGAATATATTCAACAGTATTTACAACTTTTCTTTCCTCTTTTCACTCCTCTTCACCACTTCTGCCCTCGCTTGACCAATCTGTTTCAACCCGTAATGGATCATGGGAAATGGCTGGCCACGAAGGATACACTAGACCCAACCTTCAAATCTGAGAAAAGAAGGAAACAGTCAACCGCATTTGAAGGAGCCTTAGAAGGAGTCGAAAATTGGGACCGCCTTCGTTGTAGTGCTGTGATATAATCGGCCTCAAAATGCAGCTTTCGGCACGGATCAGTTAACCGTGCCGAGCTTGGTTCTTACGACCGTTTACACATCACCAACCGCGCTAAAGCTAGACCAGTTCGATAGTAGGGCTCGGCCCGGTTTTTCAGTGGCTCAGTTCTCTGATAACAAAGAGTGCATGAGCAGACCGCGTCATCTCCTTACAGTCAGAAATTTCAGACATTCATAAAAATACTAGCTTCCCTACCGTGCCACACGATTTCCAGAGAGAATTCTGCTTAGCAGTGTGATGAACCTCAACTTCTGTCGTTGTGTCCTGCATCTGTAAGCCCTGATTAGACTATCGTTTGTCTTATCCACTTCCCAAAAGCCGACTCTGTCAAGGAAATTTACCAAAGGTTGCTTTCTTCGCCTGACTGACTGAATGTTACGGGCGCCACCATTTTGATTTGCTTGAGTCCCTCCTTCAATCCTAGAGAGCAGTAGTACCGTAGATCGTCACTAGGAGGCGAGGAACCGCGCTATGGTGATGTGTAAACGGTCGTCAGAACCAGGCTCGGCATGGTTAACTGATCCAAGCTCGGTCCCAGCTCGGCATGTATCGGTTTAACAAGGGTAGTGTAAATGGGGCTTATTTGTCTAGATAATCACATTGAATTGACTTTGTAAAGTGTCTTGAGATGACCTGAATTGGCACTCTATAAATAAAACAAAATTTAATTGAATTACCTCCAGCAAGGTGTGTCCCTGACTCATATTAGGCCTGCCCATGTTCAATAAGATAAGTTGGCAGTTGCATTAGTGCAGGCTTGATGAATCACTAAGGTTTTGGCAACAGTTTTGCTTTTTCAAGTACAAGTCCGACTTCCAAATATCCATGTTCATTGACAGTTTATTAAGTATGCTACTGCTTCGTTAGTGAGAGGAGTATCCCAATCTTGGATTCATGTAGCAGCAGTTTGTCTTTCATTGTCTTTGGTGCTGCTTATCCCATAGGGGTCAAATATACTGTTCACTGAAAGCATGGCATAACAGGTTTGTCATAAACATCTACCTTCAATGTAAAAGCGTCTGTGTTTACGTCCCAGCATGGGCCTACAGTTCTTTGTGCTGGTAAAGTGTCATTGTCTAGGTATAGGTATTTGGTAACCTGTGGGAAGATCATGGGGCTCAAAGGCTTGCATGCAGAAACACAGTTTGAGGCAATTTTGTGAAGCTTGACATTAGACTCAGTTAGAGATGCACATGTGCTTAAGCAAGTCTAATTCTGAGGACTCTGAGGGAAGCAAAATCAGCCCATCATCCACAAAGACATGTCTCTCAACTAAATGCCTGTGTCAGTTCCAAACAGGCTTTAGCGTGGTGCTATTGACGCCTGGGCCTATTAGTAGCACTGTGTTGAGGGATACCCCAAACTGTTCAGCACTGTTCTGCTGTCCACCCCACAAATACAGTGTTGAAGTTTGCGGACAACACCACTGTAGTGGGTCTCATCTCCAACAATAATGAGTCTTACTACAGGGATGATGTCAGCAATCTCATACAGATGTGCTCTAGAAACAACCTGATCCTGAAGACCAGAAAGACCAAGGAGGTAATAATAGAGTACAGGAGGTCCAGGAGGACTGAACGTGCTCCTCTCTACATACAGGGGGAGGTAGTGGAGTGGTAGCATTAGGTTCCTGGGCATTCATATCTCCTCTGACCTCTCTTGGACTGCGACCACCTCCCACCTGGTGAAGAAGGCCCAACAATGGCTCTTCTGGGTTTGGGTTAGGGATGGGAGACTGCAGTCCAACGCTTTTAAATCACCCCCACTGCAACTAGCCCATTATACGTTACAATCACCTTAATGTTACTGCCTACTTGCAAACTATCATCTCTGAATATCTAAATACACATTGCTGTAAACGAAGCCTCAAATTATCACTGTTCGATAAGCACCCTACTACCTCATTATCTGTTACCTCTGACTTTCCTGAACGCTAAAAAAAGTAACCCTTCTTCATTGTCTGTTTGTTTGTCAGTTTTTTTGCCTTCATTATGTGTAATGTGATCTGTAATGTGAACCGGAGTAGCCAAAGAGAAATTTTGCCGTGGTAACACACGGTGACAAATAATTATTTTTGATTCTTGATTCTTGAGGGATACCCCAAAATGTTCAGCCCTTGAGTCAAAGACTGCATGAATCTGTCTGGCTTTCTGAGTGTGATACAAAAGTAGACAGGAAAAAGCATTCAGTATGGTCACTGATGGATGGTATGATTTCTGCGTGCTTGTTCTCAAATAGCTTTTCTTTAAACTCTGAGAACTGTTGCTGCATCTGAGGGTTTTGGTAAGTTGCATCTTATGCTCCTTTCCCACGGGTGCCGCTTGGCCAGCCTCTACTCAGCTTTGCAAGCATTTCAATTACAGTTTTTTTACGACCAGACTGGGTTTCTTCCATCCCTCCTCAGGAGATAGTGTGGCCTAAGCTAAGTAGGGCTGAAACTTGACATGAGCAGACTGCTGTTCACTGATTGGCCAAGGGCAAGGAGAAACGCTGTGCTGTAGCAAAAAGTTTTTCACCGAAATGGCCATTGTTACAGTACATTTGGAAGAAAATGATGAAATCTTGCAAGCCTGGGGACACCATCCCAACAGGGGAAGCAGCATGATGTTGTGGGGAGTATTTTTCTGCCAGAAGAACTGAAAGACTTCATAAAATAGATTACATAAATATCAACAAACCTGACTCATTTACACATGTTCTGTCAGAAGACATGAGTCAAAATTTGAGGAAACTATTATGAGAAACTCATGGAAGGATACCAACAATGCTTGACCCAAATCATACAGTTTAAAGTCAGTTCTACCAAATACTTAGGATAAGTATGTACATTTTAATATTTCAAGAAAAGAAAATGATTGATGAAGTATTGTCTCATTATTCTGGTATTTTGCAAAAATAAATTATGTAATCCTAAAACATAATTTTCAAATTTATTGGGTTATTACGTTAAATGCGGTTACATTAAGTCTAAAATAATCTGAGTGCAACAGTATTTACTCAGTATTGATAGTATATTTTAATATCGCCATTAAAGGGAATTTGGTATATTTGTAAAAATAAGAGCACTTTTATCGCAAAATAGATTTTTTTGGCAGTTAACTGCCAAATGACTCCATGTACATGTACTGTAGGAGTTTTTTCCATACTGCCCAGCCTTACTCTGAAACTAAGCATAAAATCCTCTCATGTGATGACAGCAAATAGCAGGCATCACAAGAAATTGCCCCATTTTCCCTGTGTAGCTTTACAGCAAACTTAGTGAGTAGCAGACTCATGTGGGATAAGGTACGATTTTTTCTGTCAACACTCAGCTATGTGCTAAGGCTCACAGTTATTCTAGCCATTCCCAATATCATATGTGTCCTGCACATTCCCATTGTTCAGAGCTTTTCCATCTCATGTGGTGCTCTTTACAGTTAGACATTGTTATGGGGGATGTCACCACTCATGTTACCGCTGACATGCTATTCAGCATTAGATCCCTCTGGCTTTTCGCTGAGAATAAATACACTCAGACATTCTTTTAATCACAAAGGTGATTTTATACTGCAGATAAAGTTAAAAAAAAGTATGAGCTGAGAACAGCTCAACATTTCAGTGAACAGTGCAGAAAGTGGAGGACCCTCTAAATCAGATACTTTATGCTGGAAGTCCATGAAATGTATTGTTACATGGGGACACCTAGAAACCAGAGACTACTCCTCTCCTCTTCCTCCGTTGTGAACAGTAAGGCAATGCTCATCTTGCTTCTATTTGAAATCAAGGATTTGTGTCTCATGTCTGTGCAGGCTCTGGATATTTAGTCTGGAAGTTCCAAATCAAAAATCAGAAGTTAGTGAAGGGCTTCAGTTAGACATCATGAAGAACTTTTTCTGCCTTTCTGATCCTATACCTATTTTATTATTAGCAGAGTGCTAAGTTTCTGAATGTGTGTTCCACCACTGAACTTAACAACAGTTCACTGCAAACCATTCATACCCCATGACCTCCTTAAGATTTTGCTAGGGTAAAGGCTGAGTTATATTCACGCGTTGGGTTGCCACGCCAGTCTGGGTGGACTGGGCCCGAGCCCATAGAAGTGCTTTAGACGTTTATACTTGACATGGATGTAGTTGCAGTATTCGCCAAACACACAGAGGGGCAGAACGCAACATAACCAGTAGAAATGCAATAAAAAGAGAAGAAGCAGTTGAAGCCGCACTTCCAAAATGGCCATCCGTGGTATTGTAAACAATCATGAAGAATAGTTAGTGTGTTTATGGCAGCTAAACAGAAATAAACGTAAGGTTTGAGAGAAGAAGACGGTATGTTCACCCACTGAACCTACCGTTCATGTGAAGACGTAAAGATGGTGAAAACAGCCTGTCTGTAACAGTGGCATAGCCAGAAATTGCTTTTCAGCCAGGCCTAATAAAAAATGGATGGGCCAAATAATTATAGTCGAAAGTAAGTTTATTTGTTAGTTGCACGTTTGTAAGTTCACTATGGAGAAGATACAGGCTGAGAAGAAGGAGAAAAGACCTTCTCTGTTCAAGTGAACATCCTTGAATTGACAGTGGGAAAAAACTAATCAGGACCCATCACCACATGTAAGATGATTTAGAGCCACAAACACGGCGGAGTAGCTTCTGGATAATTTAAACTGTGGCAGCCTTTCAAAGTCATTATTTCTGTTTCTGTCACCGTCGCATCATCGATCCAGATGCCCAAGACAGACAAAATGTTTTTTATTTTTTTTATGACTGGCAACGTCTGCTATTTTAATTTTATTTTATTAAACACAATATTACAATTAACAGTTAAAAGAGGGGAAAAATATGATTGTTGAAGTGTTGTTATGCTGCGTCTTTACGCATAATCCAGCTGCTGAGGGGTCTGTGCTGAAGCTCCCAATGTTACAAGACCCTAAAAACGTCCATTAAAAGTATGCAACGACATTACCGTGTGACTAAATTGAGTACATACACCTGAATTCAAGTGCAAGGCGATGCAGCAGCCCCACAGTGCGCCTACCCCAAAAAAGAATCCAGCACTCTTCTGTTTCGTGCCCCCTATGAGGAAAGTCCTGTTTGGCACACATCAAGACAATATCCAACACCATCTTCTCATACTGACAGTTTCTCAACAAATCTGATGTTTCCAACCTGTCCTTGCATTTGGTTTATTACAGTCCCACAGCTCTTAGGCGAATTTAACTTTAAGTGACACCCTAAAAAAAAATTAAAGGAAAGCCACTTCATTGGGTAGGCCCAGATACAAAGTAGGTGGGCCTGGGCCCAGCCATAGATATGCCCCTGGTCTGTAAAGACCATAGGGATCTTTTTTTTTTTATAATAAAAGATTCTTTTATAAACTTTGCTTTGTAAACTTTGCTTTACTAAATAAAAACTGATTGCTTTACATACTGCGTGTAGTTGTTTTAGACTTCATTTAAGCTGCAGGTGATGGAAATAAAACTCAAAATCCTTCTTTGTACTCACAAGCCTGGCCAATAAACTCACAGATTAAATTATGACAGTGTTTTATTAATGCTGTTTTCAGCCACAAAATAAACAGTAACAACACAGCATTTAACAAAATTGTGCAGCTTGAAACTTCTGAGCCATTTGATGTCAGTACAGGCAAACTTGTTTGGTGAGGGTTCCTTTAAATCCCCCATTTTGAATGAGGCTTGTGCGTGCAGTCCGCGCCAAAATACAAAGATTCGGAGGTGCCCGACCTTGTGCTGTGGCAGCTCACAGGCCTGCGCTCGGGGTTGGGGACAGCATGATTGTGCCGCGCGCACCCTCGCGCCCTGTTCAATGTTATAAACCTAGCTTAAAACCATTATTTTTTCAGGAGTCTGTGTCATAGGCCAATTCAAAGCAGTGCATAAAAGGAAAGTGGAAGAAAAGTGATGAATGTTTGACAGTGTATCTATTCTCTTCAGTTCTCTTTTCTGACACCGCTAAATACAATTCGGTGCAACCAACTTACTTTAATTACATAATTACTAAATAGTAAATTTCAATTATTCTTATTATTATTTCTGTCCTCAGAGGTTTGTCAGAGAACATTAGAGAACAACCAGCATCATGAACAGCAAGAAACTCATCAGACAGGTCAGGGAGAACGTTGTGGAGAAGTTTGAAAACAAGATTATGTTCTCAAACAATATCCCAAGCTTTGAACATCTCACAGAGCTCTGTTTGAGAACTTGAAATCTGACGGTTCCACAAAATATTGACTGGGTGGGTGAGCATAAACGCATGCTATACTTATCAGATTTTTGTTGCAACTAATTTTGAAAACCATTTATCAAATTTCTTCAAACTCACAGTTATGCACTACATTATGCTGATTCATTGCATTAAATCCTATTAAAACACAGAATTTGGGGTTGCATTGTGACAGAATGTGACAAATTGTGAAAGGGAATTATTTTCATGGCTCTGTGTAAAGATAAACTAAATCGAATTTGAGTCCTATATCAGGTCTTTCTTGCTGTAAGAGAAATTAGTCACTTCAGCTTATTTTGTGGGAGAAAACCTAACGCAGTGTGCTGTGTCAATGGACCCAGTCCTGTTGTGGTAATTAACTCAAGCATAAATGAGTCTATATTTGACCCAGCGCTGGATTAGCAAAATAACCCAAGTGTAGAAGGGACTCATTCCTCACTAGATTAAAACTAACATTTTCTAAAGAAAATTTAAAAAAAAAAAGTTTATCAACAGACAGAAAACAACCACGTAATGATGGTCATAATAATAATAATAAACCAGTTCTGTATTTGGCAGCTTGAATCCTGCATTCAGATGTAATGTTTACATATAAGTGATGGAGTTTTGTGAGTATTTGGTTTCATGTTGAGTCAGCTACAGTGCTGTGAGAACATAACTGTCTCTGTTTTTCCCCTTTTGTCACAGTTAAATGTTTCAGATTATCCAGCAAATTTTTAAATCGGACAAAGATAACCTGATTAACTACAAACAGGAGTTTTCAAAGGATGATTTCATCCATTAAGGGTTGAAATATTTTGTTAGACCACACATTAACTCAAGATCAAGAAATTTTTTTTGGTTCAGTTCTGATAGCCAGACCCGACTTGACTATTGTCAGACTTTTGGTGTGATGGTCAGGGACTGCTTAGCTTGCCACAATTAAAAGAACCATAAATTCTGCCCTCTACCAGAATATCTTGAAGGAAAATGCCCCACTAAACATTTGTGGCACTGATTCTTAGCCCATCAACAAATCCACTGCTGTATACCTCAAAAGAAGGTTTTGGAAGAGCTTGGATAAAGTCTAAACTAACATATAAATGAGAATTTGTGATGTGACCTGAGACAGGCTGTTCATCCTCAAAAGCCCTCCAGTCTGGCCAGTAAAAGAATTCTGCAAAGCAGATAAAGGACACTGGAGGAAAATCCCTACAAATGTCGCTACCCAGGGTGGCACAACCAGTTATTAGGTTAATTTTTTTTCCACATAGCGGCAGATTTGTTTGGATTGATTATTTTCCTTAAATAAAACTATCATTTGACTCAAGTTATATTTGCCTGATATTAAATTGGTTTCATGATCTAAAACATCTAAATGTGACAAGAAAAGTGAAGAAATCTGTAAGGGCCCATTACATACCTTTCTAATGTTTAACAATGCATGGCCAGAGCGCATATAAAATCATGCACGTAGGAAACTGCATAAGAGGCCACCTGTGTAATGAGTCCTTTCGTGAAATGTTTCCACTGCCAAATATGAGATTGAGAACTCAGCCATGTGAAATCACAGACCAGAGTCAGTATATGCTGAGGCACACAATGCGCAGAGGTAGCCTTTCAGCAGAGTCAAAAGCTACATATCTTCCACCTCCATGCAGACATTTTGTTGCAATGGAAAAGAAAGAGAAGAGTGACAGGTCTAGGTTAACTGTAACCAATATCATTGAAATATTCAAGAACAATTTCCTAATTATGTGTTTTACTGGTATCATGCAGCCCTAAGCAGGATTGTGCACCAGTCCACAAAGCAAGATCCATAACAGCATGGATGATTGAGTTTGGTGTGAAAGGGCAGCCAAACATTCCCATAAACACTCCTAAACCTTGACAGACAGGGAAGAGCTAACTGAGGGAGGTTTAAATAGTAGTGAGGGAGGTTTAAATAGTAGTGATGACAGGTAGAAAGAGTCCTGGCTTGATTAGTGGCTGACAGGTGTAGATGATTAGTGGAGCATGGAATCTGGAGCTGTATAGGAGGCTGAGAGTGCCCTGAAATGTCCATGGTGCAGCAGGCAAAGCTGCACCATGACAGACACAGCACGTCTCTGTGCAAAGGGCTAGATCACTAACCTTGATTTAGAGGGAGCCAGGGCTTGTGGCTAAAGAGCGGGGTCGGAGTATGAGGTCTGAGTGTCGGTGGGGCTTTGAGAGATGCTGGCCGGGAGGCAGCAGACAGGCGGACAGACAGGTCGTGTGGGGCTTTCCGGGTTCGTGGTCCAAGACAGTCCGTGGTCGAAGCCAAGAGAGCGGAGGTCCAGCGGCAGTACAGACGGGCAGTCCAGAGGCGAGGTCAAGGTCCAGTCCGGGTCCGATAACAGGCTGGCCTCAGAGGTACACAGGGGTTAGTCAGGCTCAGTTACTGACGGGCGCACAGGCAGGCAGTCCAGGTCAGGCAGAGTCAAGGGTCCAGGGGCAGGTCCGATCAGGTTTCCAGGCAGGCAGACAGATTCAGAACGGGGTCAGGCAGGCTCGGTAACAGCAGGCTGAAACAGGTCGGGAAACAGACAGGCAGGCAGGTTGATCCAGAGAACGCTGGATTGGTCTTACCAGGATGGCACGAGACAATCTGGCACTGATGGCTGGTCTGAAGGCTGCTTATATGGTGGTGGAGCTGAGCCGGTGTGCTGAGTGACTGATCAGACCAGCATTAGTGCCGAGATCATCACACATATATAACAAAAAGGACTCAGTTGGCATGAACAATTGAAGACAACTCACTGCTTTTAAAAGCAAGGTGGTCACAGAGCTATAACTAAGGGTTGTTGTTGGGGTAAGCCAGCTTCACCACTCTACGATGTGATGTAGCCATGAGAGGCAACTAGTGCAACTAGCTGACTGGCAGATTTCAGACAAAAACAGAAGGGGTCCACCATGTCACACTCATTATGTCCAGCTATTACCTAAAACCTCACTTAGTGTTACACATTATTATTATTATTAGTAGTAGTAGTAGTAGTAGGAGGAGGAGGAGGAGGAGAAGGAGGAGCGAGGCAAATGTATTTGTATAACACATTTCAGTACAAGGGCAACGCAAAGTTCTTTACATGATTAAAACATTGGAAAATGAAAACAGAAGAAAAGCAAGTTGGAATAAAATGTAGAAAAATGAGAAAAAATAAAACATGGGAAAATGGAAACTAAAAGCAAACATTAAAAACAGTTGGACTACAAACTTAAACTAATGATGTTTCAGTTAACAGTTTAACTAGAACAGTCAAAGGCAATCATAAACAAATGGGTTTTTAATCTTGATTTAAAATAACTCAGGCTTTCCGCACTTTTAGTTTTCTGGAAGTTTGTTTCATATAAGTGGAGCATAGGAACTGAATGCTGCTTCTCCGTGTTTGGTTTTGGTTATGCAGACTATGCTGGATCCAGAAGACCTTAGTGTTCTGGATGGTTGATACACTGATAACAAGTCTGTGATGTATTTAGGTGCTAAGCCATTCAGGGATTTATAGACTAACAGGAGTATTTTAAAGTCTATTCTTTGACATACAGGGAGCCAGTGTAAGGACTTAACAACCGGGGTGATGTGCTCTCATAGGGTTATTATAAATAACCCAGTTTATCCTAGAACGAAAAGCACACAACACAAGTTTTAGACAGTTCTATAGAAAAGGACAGAGGATAAACCCAGACGGAGAACTGTTACTCCCTGACAGTCTGAGATCATCTGTGCTGGGTCATTTCTGTCCTTTTGCCTTTATTATCACACATCAAAGAGGGTCAGGAGGATTGGGTCAGGAGGATTCAAGAATTTACAACATGGGGGCTGAAAACAAACATGGGAGCAAGCTTTGTTGCGGCCTTATCTGGGAGAACCATTTGTTCTCTCTGTCTAAGGTTAAATACAACAGAACCTTCCTGAGAGCAAACTCTTAAAACAAACCAAATACCTGTAACTTGATAGAAATAAAATGATTACATTCATATTTCACCAACATATCCCTCCTGTTAATCATTTTATTGAAAGCTTAACTTAACCTACTTCAAGTATTCTTTTCTTGCATTCTGCATTTTCAATGAGACTGTCATTTTGTTAAGCATTTAACAAGGGAAAAGTTAAACTATGGGGTGTATTTCTTCAAGAGGGATTTGTAAAAGCATTTGGTATTGAAACATTACATTTCCCATAGTTTTGGCAATCATAGACATTAGGCATGGAATTACACAAGCAGTAAAAACACAAAAAATAATAAGAACAATAATAATAATGGGTGTCATTATTTTCAGCAAGAGATGCCACCACGATCCTGAAAAGAACCAGGAGAGAAAGTTCATACTTAGAGGAACAACATCCTGGGACATTGCTTGTTGCAGATTCTTTGCGTCAGAAATGTATGTACAGCAGGAAATTCCAATCATTACACATACGCCATCTTGACTAGCAGTTAACATGTCCAAAACCATTCTGTTTTGCAGTACCATTAAATGCATTTCACTTAATTGTTTGTTTTGTCCTTTATTGATGTCCATCGTCATGTTTACCAGGGTCTTCATTCTATAGTCCAATGTCTCAATCATCAGCATAGATTTACCAACTCCAAACCACGGGAAAAGTGAAAGTCCTATTTTATTCCCTGTGCTCCAGTGTTTATGTTGAGAGGGAACATTGGAACCCCATATAGGATCATGGGGCTGGAACACTGAGCTGGAGCTGAGTTCTCTTCTCCTCCTACTAGAAGGATGATTTTCCTTCACAGCCTGAGCTGAGATGATGACGGTGTGGTCAGAAACAAACACAGGAGCACATGTACCTGACCAGTTTATAGGCAATGATGAATAGATACTGTCTCCTCCTCACAGAAACCATCCACCCTCTGTAGGAAAGTTGACTTGTGGTTTTCAAATAGAACAGCTGGTGTACGTTCCATTAGGTAGGATGCCGCAGACAAAGTCAGAGTAAAGATCAGTGATGGTACTCTGGCATCCTGCTGCATGTCCTACCTTCACCGTATCGTTCCCTCCAGGTGAGCGAATACACACTGGATGTTTCAATCCTTTAGACATAACAGCCTTCATCTTGGTGGGATAGCCTGTGACATTAGTTTCCCATAGGTTGTCATCGTAGTGGTTTGGGATATTACCCAGCCAAATCTTCATGGCAGTGGAGTGGATGAACCTCTTTCCTCTCTCACTCACTGGATCTGGACTCAAACAGATAATGCACGCAACAGCCACAACGCAAAAGAAGGCCCCATCTCCATGGGAACCCCATTTTTGCTAGGTTAACAGAGATGTTAATTTTACCCAGGACTCTAAAGAACAGGGATCAGTTGATTTCTTCACCGACGTTGAGACTAGTGGTTCTAAAAAACCAAACCCCTTTGAAGTCGGACTTCCCCACTGTTCCAACCATAGGCGTGTAACACTCTCTGTAACTTACAGTGGCTGAGGTGAAACCAGGAAGGTCTTTCAGCAATCTTTACAGCTATTGCCGTGGTCAAGAGCACTTGATATGGTCCTTCCCACCTTTGGCTCGCCCAGTTAACACCCGGTCTCCTGGTCTCACTGCTTGTGGATCCTATGGAGAAAAAGGTTCTCCTGGCAGTAAATTTGCATTGGACACTTCTTTAAACTGCAACATTTCTCTCATATAGTCTGCTAGAGTTTTTCCTTCCTCCTTAGGTGGCGTCTGTATTGTGAACAGCGGTAATTTATATGGTCTGCCATATATTATTTCAAATGGAGTCAAACCACTGCTCGTTGGAGTTATTCTCATGTACAGTTTTACTAGGTCCAGACACTCTGGCCATGGCCTCTTTGTTTCTTCCATGCACCTTTTAAGCCTGGATTTAAATGTCCCATTTGTCCTTTTCACAAGTTCTGCACTTTGTGGCACGGTGTTTCTTTAAGGTTATCTGTAACCTGCTTGCCATTTGCTGAATCACCTGATTCAGAAATTGAGGACCATTTTCACTGTAAATTTTCTGTGGGATGCCAAACCTTTGCATATTGCTTTAGCTACTGTTAATGTATGCATCTGCGTGCTTTGCTGGGACTATTTCAACCCATTTTGAAAATGCATCAATCATTACCAGACAGTATTTGTAAGGACCACTTTGTGTCAGTTCATTAAAATCCATATGCATCACTTCAAAAGGTTCTTTTGGTTCTGGAAACCTTCACTGTTCTGATCTAAAATTACCCTGAGGGTAATATTTAACACAAATCGTACATGCTTTACAAAAAAATATTTTTTTCGTATGAATTAAATCCTATGAAATAAATCCATATGTTGCTGTATCATAGTTATCCCTCCCTTTTTGAGACATGGCAATTGCCCATGGCTCAAATAAGCTGTTGCTTGGACTAAGCTGTTAGGGAGAACTGCTTTGTCACAAACTATAGAATCCTTCTATATTCATTGTTGCTAAATTTTTTACCCACATTTGCTTTTCTGCAGTTGGCGCTGTTTCTCTAATTAACAACACTTCTAGATCAATGATTTGCTCTGTTTTTTGCTGTAGGTAAATATCAGAAAGACCAAATTGTAGTACATCTACTACATGGGGGTCTAAGAATGTGGTTGAATGAAACCAGACCACTTCAGCTGAACTTTCTACAGCCATGGTAGTTGGTCAAACTGCTTGCAGACACGGCGATAGGGCTGCGGCGACTGGGTCTAATCTCTTTGAGTAGTAAGCTACAGGTTTGAGCTTATCACCATGAGGCTGTAACAACACAGAAGTCATAAAACTAGCTTTACAGTCGACTGTTTGGATGAATGGCTTTTGATAGTTTGGTAGAGCTAAGACAGTTGCTGAGATAAGCTCTGCTTTTAGCTCTGTGAATTGCTGCTCTGCTTCTGAGGTCCACTGGATTTTCTCTGACATGGCCATCGGCGTGTCATGAATAAGATTTAAGAGAAGCTGAGTTTTCTCTACATAATGTTGAATTCAAGCTCTTCAGTAATTACACAATCCTAAAAAAAGACATCATTTGTTTTTTTAGTGACTGGTTTGGGCGCACTTACTATAGCAATTCTTCACTTCCTGTATCTTTTTACCTTCTTCTGAGATAACATGGCCTAAGTAACGGACTTGTTTCTGCACCCACTGCATTTTATCTTTGCTAACTTTGTTTCCCATTTTAGCCAAAATATTGTTGCAGCTTTTTTTAAATGCAATTAGAAGGCCATCTATGTACATTAATACTTTATTTCCATGCTTTGGATTAAAGCTCTTTAAGCATGTTAAAATAGCCTGGATGAAAATTGTAGAACGGTCTAAAAATCCCTGCGGCAGGCGTGTGTACGTATATTTTTTCTCTTCCTTGAAAGTAAAATCAGACCAAAACTGAGAATCTAGACATGGTCTAATTATTCTTGCATCCAATAAAATTTTTATAACTGCCATTATACCCTCCTGTTCTTCATATTTTAGCCCGTACTGTTTTATCCGCGGCCTGTACTTTAATTTAGGAACTATTTTAACTAGTTCTACTGTTGTCAATAATCCTACATCAGTTGGTCCTGTAGACCACAAAGCATCTGGAATACCTTTTAAATCATTTTCATCGGATTCTGATAGCAAAGAATGTTGGAATTTTGTCTCATGCCAAATCTTGGACGCGGGGTTCTGCATTGAACAGAACTTTGTAAGACTGTTTCCATAGTTCTGTACTAGGGCTGTAGAGCCAGCCTGTTTTGTGTGGACACGGCTGAAAATCAGACGGTCTTTCTGCAGCTTTTAAACGCAGGCCTGTTTCTCTCCACTGCTCTTTACTGGTCTTAAACAATGACAAAAAAGGTTCCCATGGTAAGCCATACAATTTTTTTTATCTATGTAGAAAGCATAAAAGTAACTGTTTCAAATGATCTCCCATCTGTGTACATATTTTGTGTAGCCACACTTGTAGTTTCCTGTTTCAGAAACTGTTTTTCAAACTTTTCATCTGGAGTGGAATTCATAGTGGTTTGTAGATCAGCTAACCAAGTTTCATCCTCTGGATTTGACTATGTGCTTCTAGCATTATGCATAAGTTTGCTTTTCTCTTTTATTTGGAGCAGAGACGGTAAGCATAGTGCATAAAACACAGGAGGATTTTTTTACAACGCCATTACATGTTCTACACGGACAGCTTTCATTCCATCCTGTGTTGGAAAAACTGCAATGCTTAATTTTTCCATTAAATCCCGTCCTAGCAGATTAATGGGGCAAGTTGGTGACATTACTACAGGAGCATGCAACTTTTTTCCTGTTTGAGGGTCTTTTATTTCTATTGCTTTTAACATCCATTCCTGGGATGTTTGACCATTTGCTGATTTTAGAAAAATTGACATTTTAGAAGTTCTTAGTCCTAGGTTATCTTTTATACATGTTTTATAGGCTCCTAGATTGCATAAAAGAGTAACTGGCTGTCCATTAATTATAAGCACCATGTATGGTTTTTCTTTTAATGCATTTAAAAGCTCCCATGCTCCATACACATCTACTGTTTTAAAGACTCTGAATCCCCATTTGCTCTAGGCCCCTAGTCACAACTCATATGAAGAACCGCCCCTGCGGCCTTTTCCCCGTCCCCGCAGATGAGGTGCCTGTGTCTGATTGGGACATTCCCTGGACCAATGGTTGGGTGACCCGCAATTCCAGCACCCCCCATGTGTTTTTACTGATTTGGGTTGAAAGCCCCCTCGGTCGCTAGGACCGCCCCTGCCTCCTCGGAAACCTCCTCGACGCCCTCGAGGGGTCCGGTGGCTTGGAAAGCAAATATTTCTTCTGGGTCACATGAAGGATCTGCCCCCCCCCCCTCCAGACACACCACCTCCCTTTTTAGCGTGTTTCTTCTCAGCGTGACGCACATAGGCCTATTCCATAACTGTGGTTACGTTAGACGTGTAACTAAATGTTTTTTAACCCACGCAGATATATGCGGCTGGAAACCTTACATTAACAAATATATGTATTTTTATTGTTTTATGGATCCCAAATTTCCAATTATCCGCCCTCCTGCGAAAAACTGCTCCCTACAGTTGTCCACTTCTGTCTCTGTTCGTTCACTTACGCTTGATGTTCAAATATTCCGCCTTGAGGGGTTCTGCCTGTATAATTCACCCTTATTTTTTTCCAATGTTTTCCCACTGACGACTGTAAGGCTTGTCCGAACTCATGTCCATTTAAACCATATGAGTTATAAATTCCCTCCATGTCTTGGATCCATAATTCTGGATCTTACTGCGGAGAAATTATACCTTCTACAGTCTTTCTGCCTTCCTCTAACGACCACGGACGGAAAACTGGGATTGTTTAAGGCTGCTGAGCTCCTACATTAGGATTTGCGACCTGCACCATAGGATACAATCCTTTGGACGGTCTGTAGATAACAAATTATCTGATTTACTCAGTCCATCCAGGTCTGGGTACAGATCCGAAATATCCTTGGGGGAATTTAAGGGATTATACGGTGGTGGTCTGTCATCTACAGTTGCTACCATAGTTTGCGTGACTGAAGTAATGTTCTGGCGGGTTCTTTAAAGCCTAACATTGTGAGAAACCAAACAGGAGCTGAAGGACGGCTGACCAATGGACCAGCGCTGCAGTCGCTGTCCCATTGGCAACCCCACCCCCTCCTGCTGGTTGAGGCTGTCTCCCTCTGTTTTTCATTATCTTTTGGACGGACGAACATAACATTAATTCTATTTATTCTATTTTTCGTAATAACCTCCTCTCTACCTCGCGCCTGTATTAACCAACACCACGCCATTTCGAGCTCTTATATATATATATTTATATACTTACACACATAGATACACATAGACATACACACACATACCCTAGCGCTTATTTTAGCCGGCACACAACATTTTCCCATTGAGTCACCTTCAGCACATCATCTATTTTATACTTTTCCTTCCACTTCTCCAAGTATTTTTAATTTTAAGAAATATATGTAATAATATTTATTGTAATAATATTTAAAATTTACTTGGATACACAAACTTTTCATCCCCTCTGGGATTTCTCTTTCTACTTTGTCCTGAACCCATCCTAATTACTTTTGCGTTGTGTTTATCTACCTTCCAGGACCTTAATCCTGTTTTTTTTTGTTTTCCTTTTCTTTTAAGCTACCGTTCAGGACTTTAAACTGAGTTTTTTTAGCTACGACGGACTGAAAACCGGTCGTATTGCTTCGAGGGACTCAAACCTCTCGATTTAACTTTTCGGGGATTTTTTTTTTTAATCACCTGTTACAAAGGACTAAAACCGCTTGCACACCTGTTCAGGGAACTTTTAATCACCCGAAACCCTGAACGACGGACTTTAACCGGTCGTTTAAAACTTACTTGCTGTGGTGTGCTTTTCTCCCGGTCCGATCCCGTCAATCCCTCGTTGGCGAAAGGAGTTAACCTACGACGCTGGTCCAGCAAGGAAATTACCTCCCGGGATTTTAGACAGGTCCTTGACTCAGACCACCGGTGGGTTTCAGCGCGTTGCTCCTCCCGTCAGCGAGCCGATATTTTGGGATCCACGTCACGGCACCAGGCTGATAGGGTTATTATAAATAACCCAGTTTATCATGGAACGAAAAGCACACAACACAAGTTTTAGACAGTTCTATAGAAAAGGACAGAGGATAAACCCAGACGGAGAACTGTTACTCCCTGACAGTCTGAGAACATGGGAACAAGCTTTGTTGCGGCCTTATCTGGGAGAACCATTTGTTCTCTCTGTCTAAGGTTAAATACAACAGAACCTTCCTGAAAGCAAACTCTTAAAACAAACCAAATACCTGTAACTTGATAGAAATAAAATGATTACATTCATATTTCTCCAACATGCTCCACTTTCTTAGTCTTAGTGAGGATGCAGGCAGCAGCATTCTGGATCAGCCTCAGCTGTCTGATAGACTTTTTTGGCAGACCTGTGAAAACACCGTTGCCGTAATTGATTCGACTAAAGATAAACGTATGGATATGTTTTTCCAGATCCTGCTGAGACATTAGTCCTTCAATCCTGGAAATGTTCTTCAGGTGATAGAAGGCTGATGTTGTAATTGTGTTTAGATGCCTTTGAAGGTTCAGGTCCATCACTACTCCCAGATTTCGGGCCTGATCAGTGGTTACTAGCTGAAGCAACTGAAGCTGTGTGCTAACTTTCAAACACTCCTCTGTCGGCCCAAAACGTATTGCTTCAGTTTTGTTTTTATTCAGTTGAAGAAAATTTTGGCACATCCATGCATTGATTTCTTCTAAGCATTTACTCATAGTTCATAGTCACCTGGTGACATTGTGATATAGAGCTGTGTGTCGTCTGCATAGTTATGGTAGCTGATGTTGTTTATTATGATCTGAGCTAGAGGGAGCATGTAGATGTTGAATAGGAGGGGACCCAGGATGGACCCTTGGGGAACCCCACATGTAATTTTTTTGTTGTCTCTGATGTAAAGTTACCTACTGACACAAAAAAGTCCCTGTCCTTTAACTAGGATTTAAACCAGTCGAGTGCTGTACCAGAAAGGCTGACCCAGTTTCCCAGGTGCTCTAATAGAATGGAGTGATCGACAGTATCGAATGCTGCACTGAGGTCCAATAGTACCAGCGCTGTGGTTCTTCCACAGTCTGTATTTAAATGGATGTCATTAAACACCTTGATAAGGGCGGTCTCTGTACTGTGGTGAGCACGGAAACCTGACTGGAAAACGTCAAACTGGCTGATCATTGATAAGAAGGTGTTTAATTGTTGAAACTCAGCTTTTTCAATAATCTTACTCATAATGGGGATGTTTGAGATGGGCCTATAGTTCTGCAGAAGAAGTATGTTCAAATTGTTCTTTATCAACAACTTCTTTAGAGTCTGGAGGGAAAGAAGGGACCTGACAGAAGGGATGTGTTTATTATCTTAGTCAAATCAGACGCTATGACAGACAAAACTTTCTTAAAGAAAGCTGTGGGTAGAACATCAAGGCAGCAGGAGGAGGAACTTATCTGGTGAACGATTTCCTCTAAGCTTTTGTAGTTTATTTGTCTGAATTGGGACATTTTGTCAAGATAAGTTCTAGTTGGATACAGCTTTGGTTCTGAACTTGACATGGATGTACAGACTGCCTATCTAAACTTTTGGAGTTTCTCAGTAAATAACTTAACAAATTCCATGGACACAGGAGGATTTGTTAAATGTCAAATGTGACAAATAAGGTGTGAGCATTATTAATGTTTTTGTTAATAAACTCAGAAGAAATATTCCCTTGCATTTTGTAGTTTTAAGTTATATCTGTAAAGTCTCTCTTTATAGATGTCTTAGTGAACCTGGAGTCTAGTCCTTCTCCACCTGCATTCAGCTTTTCTACACTCCCTTTTTTTACTTCTAACTGCTTGAGCACTTCTCTAAAAATGTTTTTTCTTCCCAGAAACAACCTTCATTTTAATTGGATCAATGCAGTCAATGATGTCTGAAACTTTAGAGTGAAAGTTATCTAAGTAGTTCATCTACTGAGTTACAGCACAAGGTTGAAGTAGCAGAGTAAGCTTGGATAAAAGTTTCAGTGCCATTGTCCTTAAAGATGTGTTTCTTATGATGTCCCTTTGGCTAAATGAATCACTGGAAATGATGCTTTCAAAGGTAACAGAAAAGTGATCAGATAGGGCAACATCAGTTACATTGACTTTGGAAATGTTTAGTCCTTTAGTGATGATTAAGTGGTAATAGTAGTAGTAGTAGTAGTGGTAGTAGTAGTAGTATTTACCTCTTATATTTACCTATTTTACATGGGAGACCTGGTTCCTATATGGAAAAGAAATAGAAAAAACATATGAAAATGGTAGAATTCAATCATCTTCAGTTTATGTTTCATGTATTGCACATCATATGAGGCTCATGTGATTTACTCTTGAAAGTGTCCACTTTTGCATTTATTTCATACAATATAATATAATGAATTTCACAAGAGTCATGTGTAATGTACCGGATTCGGACCCAAGATTCAACCACGACAGGTCAGTGACGTTTCAAACAGTTTATTTAAAAGCAGGGTTGAACAGTGCTGGCTCTAGAGCGTGCAGCTCTCGCTAACGGGTTGGAGCTCCCTGGAGGCAGAGGGACAGGTTAGAGGCTGCAGTGACAGGTTAGCAACGTGGAGCAGACTGAGAGACTAACCTGATAACGAGAGGAGCCTGGGCGCAGAGAATCAGCCAGAGACAGGCGGGAGGGTTCGGGGACAGGAACCGTAGAGCGACCGGCCGGCAGTATGGGACTTTTCAGAGGCGTTGTCCAGGGGCAGTCCGGGTCCGGTAACGGGGAGTCCAATAATCCAGCAGAGGTACAGAGGGGAAATCCGAAGAGCAGGTCCAGGTCCGGTCCAGGTCCAAAAACAGGCAGGCTCAGAATAATCGCAGGGGCAAGGCAGAAATCCGGTAATCTCAGGCAGGGGTCAGAACAGGGAACAGGCAGGCTCGGAAATGGAGGGCAGAATCGGGTCAGACACAGACAGGCAGAATAAGGAACGCTGGAATGCTCTTACGGGTGGCTTGAGACAATCTGGCACTGGAGGCTAACTTGGACGGAGCTAATATGCAGGTGAAGACAGGTGGAACCAGTAGGGGTTGATTGCAAGGAGGGTGGAGACTGAACAGGTGTGTTGATAGTGAGCAGGATCAGCTCCAGTGCCAGGATCATCACAGAGCCCCCCCTTCAAGAGCGGATTCCAGACGCCCTAGGCTGGTCCGGATGGGCTCTGTGAAAATCCCTAATGAGGGACTTATCCAGAATGTGACGAGAGGGAACCCACTGGCGTTCCTCCGGGCCATAACCTTCCCAGTCGATGAGATATTGGGTGCCCCTGCCCCACTTCCGGGACCTCAGTATTCTTTTAACTGTGTAGGCAGGGGAGCCATCAACAAGCCGGGTGGGTGGTGGGGATGCGGAGGCGGGAGCAAGAACTGAGGTCTTGACAGGCTTGACTCGGGAAACATGGAAAGTGGGATGGACCTTCATCGCTGGGGGCAGGCGGAGACGGACCGCCACCGGGTTCACCACTTTGGAGATGGAGAACGGCCCGATAAACCGAGGTGCCAGCTTCTTGTTCTCAACCTTCAGGGGAAGTTCCCTTGTGGAGAGCCAAACTCTATCTCCCACCTGGTAATGTGGGGCTGGGACCCGCCGGCGATTAGCAGCCCGGGCCTGGATCTGGGAGGAGGCGAGAATGGCTCTCCTTGCCCTTCTCCAGGCACACTGGCACCTCAGGGCAGATAGGCGGGCAGACGGAACCCTTGACTCCACCTCCTCAGTGGAGAACACCGGTGGCTGGAAACCATACACCACATAAAACGGGGACAGACCAGTGGAGCTTGAGGGTGTGGCGTTGATGGCGTGCTCCACCCAAGGCAGGTTCTGGGCCCATTTAGTTGGGTCAGAACGGGAAAAGAGGCGGAGCTTGGTCTCGACCTCCTGATTAATCCTCTTTGGCCATCTGTTTGGGGATGGAAACCGGAGGACAGGCTAACAGAAATGCCCAACATGGCACAAAACTCCTGCCAGTAACGGGCTACGAACTGGGGGGCCCTGTCTGACACTATGTCGGATGGCAGGCCATGTAGCCTGAAGACCTCTCGTGCCAGGATTAACCCCATCTCCTTGGCATAGGGAAACTTGGGCAACCGGACCAGGTGGACCATTTTCGAGAAACGGTCTACAATTGTGAGGATTACAGTGTTGCCCTCAGAGGGTGGGAGACCAGTGACAAAGTCCATCGAGAGGCAGGACCAGGGCCGGGAAGGAACGGGCAGTGGGCGAAGCAAACCAGATGGAGGTCGACGGGAGACCTTGGCCTGGGTGCAGAGAGGACAGGCAGACACAAAGTCTTTGACGTCTCTGACCAAGGTGGACCACCAAAACTGGGAACGGACCAAACGGAGGGTTTTAGTGATGCCAGGGTGGCCATACAGGCGAGAGCTATGGCAGAAGTCCAGAACCCTCTGTCTGAGGGAGTTGGGGACGAAAAGCCTGTTCCTAGGGCAGGCCTCGGGGATGTGTACATTCCCCAGGGAGTCCCTGACCTCCCTCTCCAGATCGAGTCTGGTGACTGCACATCTGACAGAATCAGGGAGGATGAACTCTGAAGCTTGGTCGTGGCTCTCCTCGGACTCGAACATTCTGGAGAGGGCATCAGGCTTAACGTTCTTTGATCCAGGCCTGTAGGAGAGGGAGAAATTAAAACGATCAAAGAACAGAGCCCACCTGGCCTGCCTGGGGTTGAGCCTCTTGGCGGTCTTTAGGTATTCCAGGTTTTTATGGTCCGTCCACACCAAGAAGAGGAGTTTGGCGCCCTCCAGCATGTGTCTCCACTCCTCTAACGCCAATTTCACTGCTAGAAGCTCCCGGTTGCCCACATCATAGTTCTGCTCTGCTGAGGACAACTTTCTGGAGAAGAAGGCACATGGGTGAATGTGGCCATCTATGGCTTTTTGGCTGAGAATAGCCCCAACCCCAGAACTAGAAGCATCCACCTCCACAATAAACTGCCTCTCTGGGTCGGGAGAAACAAGGACCGGAGCAGACATGAAAAGGTCCTTCAGACGCTTAAAAGCCTTGTCTGCCTGTTCGTTCCATGCAAACTTAACTTTGCTAGAAGTGAGGGCATGGAGCGGGGCAGCTACCTGGCTGTAATTACGGATAAACCGCCTATAGAAGTTGGCGAACCCCAAGAACCTCTGGAGCTGCTTTCTGTCGCCTGGAGCCGGCCACTCAGTGACCGCACGGACCTTGGCCGGGTCCATGGAGATCTGACCGGGGGATAAAACAAAACCGAGGAAAGAGGTGGAGGTTGTGTGAAACTCGCACTTTTCAGCCTTGACGTAGAGTTGGTTCTGTAGCAGGTGGAGCAGGACGGAACGGACATGTTGTTTATGGAGTGTGAAGTTCTCAGAGTAGATGAGGATGTCATCCAGATAGACGAAAACGAAACGTCCAATCATGTCTCTGAGGACCTCGTTGACCAAGTTTTGGAAGACAGCTGGAGCGTTGGTGAGACCAAAAGGCATGACCAGGTATTCGTAGTGACCGGTCGGGGTGTTAAAGGCGGTCTTCCACTCATCGCCCTCCCTTATGCGAACCAGATGGTAGGCATTTCTTAAGTCCAGTTTGGTGAAAACCTTTGCCCGCTGGACCTGATCGAAAGCCGAGTTCATGAGAGGGATTGGGTAACGGTTCTTGACGGAAATGTTGTTGAGACCCCTATAATCTATGCAAGGACGAAGAGAGCCATGTTTCTTCCCCACAAAGAAAAAACCCACACCTGCGGGAGAGGACGAGGGGCGAATTATGCCTGCCCTTAGGGCGTCATTAATGTACTCCTGCATGGCTTGGGACTCAGGAGCAGATAAGGAGTAGAGACGACCTCTGGGTGGAGTGGTTCCGGATAACAGGTCGATAGCACAGTCATATGGACAGTGAGGAGGGAGGCTCGTGGCCTTGGCCTTATTAAACACCTCCCTTAAATGATGGTATTCGGGCGGAACTTTGGATAGGTGTGGGTAGACCTCCTCCACCTTACCTTCAGAGGAGTGGAGTGACTGGGCAGATAAAAGCAGGATTCTGAGCAAGATGAGGCCCAGCCCGTCACTTCCCCTCTTCGCCAGTCAATTTGGGGGTTGTGCTTTCTAAGCCATGTAGCCCCCAGGATGATAGGAACCTGCGGCGAGTTAATGACCATAAAAGTCAGCTTCTCAACATGGTTACCTCCCATCTGGAGTTCCAATGGCTCTGTGACGAGGCAGGAGTGATGAAGCTTGTGGCCGTCCAAAGCGAGGACACTGCGTGGAGATGGACCGGGACACAATTTAATGTTCAGACTCTGGGCAAAAGTCTGGTCCATGAACTCCGTATCCGCACCTGAATCCACAAAAACAGAGACTTTGTGGGGTTTGGCAGAGGCGGCCAAAGTGGCGGGCAGTAACAGATCCGGGGGGACGGAGAGTCTTGTACGACTCAGCAGGAATCTCCCCTCCCCTACTGAGCCTGAGCCCTTAACTGGACAGGTTTGGACAACATGACCCTCTCCACCGCAGTAGAGGCAGAGTCCTTGTTGCCGTCTGCGTTGTCGCTCCTCCTTCGTCAGGGCTGTCCTCCCCAATTGCATGGGCTCGGGGTCAGTTAAAACCCTAGGGGGTGAGAGCGCGGCTGGGACGGCCTCAGAAAGGCTGGGAGGAGCGGTCCGTGCTGCACGGTGGTCCCTTCGCCGCTCCATAAGGCGGAGGTCAATTCGAGAGGCTAAATCCTCTAATTGCTTAAGAAAACTGGGAAAATCTCGAGTGGCGAGTTCATCTTTAATCCGGTCGTTTAACGCGGTTAAAAACACATCCATAAGAGCGTGTTCGTTCCAAAGACTTTCTGCAGCCAACAAATTAAAGTCTATAATATACTCTGAGACTGTTCTATCCCCCTGCCTAAGGGATAAGAGCCCCCTGGTGGACTCACGACAGGGTAAAATGGGGCTGAACACTCTTATAAGCTCTCGGGAGAATCCATGATAGGAGTGGCAGATGTGGGAGCCGCTCTGCCACTCGGAAGTGCCCCAGAGCTTAGCTTTATCGGCCAGTAAGGAGCCTCCAGGGAGCTATTCTGGCTCTGTCAGTAGGGAATGAGGACGGTTGTAATTCAAAATGTATCTCACATTGAGTGAGAAAAGCCCTACATTGGTCTGGATCTCCTCGAAAGGGCTCGGGCGGAGCGAGACGCGGCTCAGGGATTGTCTGCGTCCCCGGGCGTGACGTGGCAGCCGGCGATGACGTTTGCGGAAGTGCGGGAGCAGCCTGGCCGCGGAGATGATTTAAAATCTCGGCGACTCCGGCTTCTAACAAAGTAATGGATTTATCAACCCCCGCTCGCCACTGACCGTTGGGTGAAGGATCCATTTATTGGCCAGATTGTACTGTAATGTACCGGAGTCGGACCCAAGATTCAACCACGACAGGTCAGTGACGTTTCAAACAGTTTATTTAAAAGCAGGGTAGAACAGCGCTGGCTCTAGAGCGTGCAGCTCTCACTAACGGATTGGAGCTCCCTGGAGGCAGAGGGACAGGTTAGAGGCTGCAGTGACAGGTTAGCAACGTGGAGCAGACTAAGAGACTAACATGATAACGAGAGGAGCCTGGGCGCAGAGAATCAGCCAGAGACAGGCGGGAGGGTTCGGGGACAGGAGCCGTAGAGCGACCGGCCGGCAGTATGGGACTTTTCAGAGGCGTTGTCCAGGGGCAGTCCGTGTCCGGTAACGGGGAGTTCAATAATCCAGCAGAGGTACAGAGGGGAAATCCGAAGAGCAGGTCCAGGTCCGGTCCAGGTCCAAAAACAGGCAGGCTCAGAATAATCGCAGGGGCAAGGCAGAAATCCGGTAATCTCAGGCAGGGGTCAGAACAGGGAACAGGCAGGCTCGGAAATGGAGGGCAGAATCAGGTCAGACACAGACAGGCAGAATAAGGAACGCTGGAATGCTCTTACGGGTGGCTTGAGACAATCTGGCACTGGAGGCTAACTTGGACGGAGCTTATATGCAGGTGAAGACAGGTGGAACCAGTAGGGGTTGATTGCAAGGAGGGTGGAGACTGAACAGGTGTGTTGATAGTGAGCAGGATCAGCTCCAGTGCCAGGATCATCACATCATGTGAATCATGTGAAAACAATGTAAATTGTATATAAGTAAATGATATTCACATATGTTTTCCATACATGTTATATGTTATATATATATATATATATATATATACTTAGTATTTGTTCATATATATATATATATATATATATATATATATATGTGTGTGTGTTTTTTGTAAATAAAGTTATAATTTTATCATCAGATTGGTTGTAGTTCATGTATGTCTTACATTTGTGACACCACAAGTATTTTCTATGTTTCTTGCAGTAGTTTAGTTTCACTGATGACCAGTCATAGAGGTTTGATATTACATTTTTCTACTAAGGATATTTTACATGAACTTACTGTCATGTATTGTTCTGATAAGTACCCAAATCATATAAGTTTCATTTTGTACCAATTTACTACAAATCTTGTATCTGGTTTCACTGTCTGATGCATTACATACACATTTCAACTAAAATAGATAAAAACTTTATAAGATTCATTTATTTTCTGTATATGGGAAGATTGGCAGCATAACATACAACACTGTAGACCAAGTTACACAATTGAAGCACAAGACAAAAATAATATCAGTGCAAATTAACAAGATATGATCCAATGTGAGAAGTAAATGGCTAAACTCAAGTACATGAAATGGAATCAGGTTCAAATACTCAGTCTCAGTGAAATCAGTTCTGTGATGATACAGCCAATATGAATGACGGAAGGTCTTACATATTTAGGGTGAACATATGGAACTAAATTCAACAAAAAGTCCTCAGATCAAAAAGTGTAACGACTTGTACTTTGCGAGGCTAATTTGTCTTAAAGTCATGTCAAACAAATTTTAAAGAATAATAGCCTACCACCAAATATTGCACACAGTGATAATACTCAGTGCAGAAGCATTGTATGGTTCACTCAAATATGGTCCAGAAACCCAGGAAAGTGTAATATCTAACAAATACATCTTTGAAGCCAGTCAGTTTCACTAGAATCAGATTAGTTTGTGGCTTTATGTTGTGGATGTGGGTGTGGAAATGCATGCCTTCAGTCTCAGTACCAGCAATTTCCTGCAGCCGGAAGCTGTCAGTCCATCTGATGGAGAAAGACAATTAAGTTTCATTTTTACATTTAGCTTCAGCTCCTCTCTGCTGCTAAATTGTCAGCTGCTTTCGCACAGCATCCCAATTTTTCAACTCAACAGCCTTTTGTTGTCATCCTTCACTTTTATCAGCCACCAAACAGCAGCGTGTTTTTCAAAAATATGATGCCTATTGTGGCCAATTAGGATGTGCACACATGTGTTTTTATCAGTACCTGTTAACAATTTCCACTTAGATTGTGGTGATGACGCTGCTTTGAATTCTGCATCTATTTTCCTTTATTTTTGTTTGTAAAAAATAAAAAACAAACTTCTTATAAAAGTTAGAATATTCTGACTGTGATCTACCGTTCTCTCTTTGAAAATTGTGACACAATGAAAGGACCATTTTTGCAGCCTATGCCACATTAAACAGACTGCAGGCTTTCTCTTTTGGTGCGTGTATGTGTGTTTATGTTCGAATTTATGTCTTTTTTAAGACGTTTGTCGACGAGGCAACAGTGCCCCCTGCAGTTTAAAGCACACACAGAATTGCTGTACCATAGATTTACAGCACACAGAGAGTGTGTACTTGGCTTGCGTTCTGTTTCACCTTCCATTGTTTCAGCTGTTGCCTCCTTATCGCGTTTTGAGGCCCAGAAAGAGTCATCAAAGAGTGCCTCTCTTTACCCACTAGAAAAGAAACTGCATGCTTTGATGCTGAGAAAAGAGAGTGAGGCGTTGCGGCTGAACGGATTGTAGTCACAGATATTCTCTGGCTGATGGCAGAGGAGGGCAGCTGAAAACAAGGCAGCAATGAAGAGATCATCAGCCCATAAATGATTCAGCCACCCTTTGGCTGAAAAATACCAACACAGGTCCAGCACGACTCCACAGGTCTGCCTGAGACTTTGTTTCTACTATTCACCGAGCCTCTACTGAGTGGTATTGTGGCTCCACTAAGGAGCTCATATTGTTTTGAAGCCTACTCTTATCAAAGATAGCTTCTGTTTAGCCTTTGCTAAGTTGTGACCTACAGCTCTAGTTTAACCTTGGGAAGCTTTTGGTTGTGGAGTTCAAAGAGAGCTATCCAGGCACACAGAATGCATCGCATCTGCAGTGTTTCAAACTGGGCGGTGTCCGCTCAGACCCTCAACATGCCATGGCCTTCAAAGCAAGTAATCCCAGACTTCTGGGTAAGGCTATTGCGAACTTTGTGGCAGTTTCAAAGTTTAGAAAACCATGTTCATCTGAATTCTAATGACGTGTTTTAAATGAGGCTTTCTTTAACATGGCGGGAATCTACTTTTGTCTCGACCCACTCACTGGCTGGGAAATCCACCTCTGTATCACCAGAATGGACCACCATAGTGCTCTAAAATGTTCTGGTAGATGTGCTGTGTTGACTGTCGATCGCAGAAACCCCAGTGGACCAGAACCAGCAGATGACATGACACCCCAAACCGTCACTGACTGTGGAAACTTCCCACTGGACTTCAAGCCACATGGATTATGTGCCTCTCCTCTCTTCCTCCAGACTCTGGGATTTTGATTGTTATCTAAAAATAGGAATTTGGATGACTGAGCAACAGTCCAGTTCCTTTTCTCCTTAACCCAGGTAAGATGCTTGTAGCCCATGTGTTCGTTAATTACCTATTAACATGCTATGATTTTTTTTCACAATATTCAAATTTTCTGAGACACTGGATTTTGGGTTTTCATCATCTGTGAGCTGCAATCACATAAATTACAAGAAATAAAGGCTGGAAATGTTTCACTCTATGTGTAATGGATTGACATAAAATCAGAGTTTCACTTTCTGAAATGAGTTCATTTTGAACCATTTTAAGATATTTATATTTTTAGTTGTGCCAGACAGAGACTACAATGGTATACCTTAATAACAAAGTATGGCAATTGTAAGGACATTTGGAAGCTTCAGCTTTAAATTTGTGTATGCATTGATATCTGCCCTTTACAGTGGGTTTTGATAAAATACAAATAGTGAAATAAAACTTTTATCTTAACCAGAGGCCAATAGCCCAGCAGGGTCGAGGTCAGTCTCCACAAGAATGAGCTAAACAGAGACTTGGCACAAGTCCTAGATGAAGCCCTAATTTGAAAGGCTAATGTTTCAAAGTTTCCTCTGTTTCTGTAAAGTAAGTCACAGTAATAGATTTGCATATATTAGTGTCACCACAGTAAACTAATTGCAGCTCAAGTCAAGGATGATATTGAGTAAGATAAGTTCCATCAGAGTCACCATGATTCATTGCAGTTTAAAATGCAACAGCTGTGAACTTACAGAGCCCATCAAACCCTTTGGAGGAGCTCGTTCTTTCTGACCCCTCCCCTACATCCCATCAACTCTCACATCACTGGCACTGATTAATTCATAACTGCTCCGCAGCAGTCAGGTTTGAGAGAAGTTCAGCTCCACTGTATTCTCATAAGCATGCATGAAGATCTGATTGATGTTCCAAACGTAGCGCTTAGTGTTTCCTTAATATTTTGGTACATTCTTTGCATCGGGATTCATCCATAGTATGACCATTTAAAACAACACTAATAGCTGTACTAATATGATTTAAAGTGTGCTTTGTGTATTCAAGGTGAGGTTAACGGGGTAAAAATGCTGGCTGATGGATTGTTATTAACTAAAAGGAAGTATGAGTGAGAGTGCACCTTTGGTGTCAGTTCTTGTGATATAGTCTGGCTCAGAGGGCTGCCCTGTTGTCTTACAGCTGGAAGGCCGCGGGGTCACAGAGTATGCATGCCTCCCATTTGTATTTATGGATCTACTGTCAGGTGAACTGGTGACTCTAAATCTACTGTAGGTATGGTACACACGTGTATAGCTGTTTTTTTCTGTGAAGGACTGGGAGCATGTCCTTTACCCAGCCTAGAGCCCACTGACTGCTGGGACAAGTTGCATGTTCTGCTAACCATGCGACCCTGCAGGATGAAATGCAAACAGAACACAGATGTACGTGTGGATGGGAACATAAAGCATCCAGCTCTGAAAATAGATGAAATCTTAAACATTGTTTTGAAATAAGTAGAAGGATGTGGCTTTATCATTACCCCAATGATCGCTCTAATAAAAGACATGCTATGTTTATACCAGGTGCAGTCTGTCCAACACTGTCAGTCGATAGCTGTTTGTTGCTTTAGACTGTGCTGCACACACTAACGTTATGTCAGAGAATTCCTTTGGTTCAGATGTAGGTCTACGAAGAGGCCATTTAACTCCTTTCTGATAAATAAGACCATATTTGATATATAGAAATGCAATAACATGGCATTAGAGTCAAATGATTAGACTCACAAGTGCACAGAAGTAGACACTCCAGAGCTGCTCCAGTACTCATCGAAACAGACTAACATTTGAGAGCCTTTGAGTTTCTTACAGTTACAAGACTGCTTTTCTTATTCTGCAGCCTCCAGCCTCCAGAAAAAAAATCCTTTAAGGTGTTTTTTTTTTTTTTTATGAAGACCATTAGCTTAACTGAAATGTGGATAGTGTGCTGCAAAAGAAGCAAAATAAAAACATTATTACTGTCTTGGTTTTAGGAGAAAAATCTAATCAGCTTTTGACAATTTACTATTTTCATATACTTCGTATACTACCGTGTATAAATGACTCACCATTTGTTCAACAATTTGTTCACTGAGAGCTTGAACAGCTGCGAGCTGTTAGTTTGGCATCAGACTGCATGAGATATAACATCATGGTCTATCTATCAGAGAGGTAACAATCTAAGTTGTAATTTATCATTGTGGATGGTTGCTGTTTGATTATTATGGAAAATACTGTTTCTGGTTCTGCCCTGTCTGCATGTCTATGTGTTGTGCAATTACATGCTTTTAAGTTATTTAATGTTTATTAAATGACTCTCGGTCTGTTAGGCAAGGGAAAGCAAGTTTATTTATAAAGCACTTTTCAGTAACAAGACAATTCAAAGTTCTGTACATAAACAAAAAAAAACAAAAGAAAACATTTCAGAGGAAAGAAAATATAGAGACAAAGGGAAAACATTACAGAGGAAAGCACATTGCCATGGAATAGTAGCAGCAGGTCAGCATATAAGACAAGTTGGACTAGAAACTTCAGCATTAACATTCAAACGCAACTCTAAACAAATAGGTTTTTAGCCTTGATTTATAGTAACTCAGGGTTTCAGCACTTTTACAGTCTTCTGTGAGTTTGTTCCAGATAAGTGGAGCAAAAATTAGAAACATTCTGTCCAGGGGTGATGCTGAAAAACTAGTCCATGCATTTGTTACTTCAAGGCTGGACTATTGTAATTCTTTACTATCAGGAAGTCCACAAAATGCAGTTCAAAGCCTTCAGCTGATCCAAAATGCTGCAGCAAGAGTTCTGATAAAAATCAACAAGAGGGATCATATTTCTCCAATTTTAGCTCCCCTTCATTGGCTTCCTGTTAAAGGCACACTATGCAACATTTTTCAGTTAATTAATGTGTTCCATACCGTTTTGGATGATTAAATGAGTCATTTCAGGTTGAACAAAGGTTTTCTTGGCCGCCCTGGTGGTCTGTGGGGGAAATACCGCACTTGCAACTGCAGGAGCCCTCGGCTCGCACCCACAAGCTCAGAATCTCGTGCAAGATCGCGAGAGTCGGTCTTGCTTTACGGCGAGAACATGTTTGTTGCTAGCGCAGTGGCGATATCTGTGCAGTTATCATGGCGGAACCAGCGATAAAACAGCGAAAGCCCATGTCGGAGCAGGCAAGAAAGCTCTGGACAGAAAGACGAGTCGTACACGGGTGAACATCGGGCAAGCTTTTTCCGAATGGCGAGAGCTAAAAGAAAGAGAAGGCTCCAAGGCTGACGCGGACCTCGCGTTTCTGCTGATGCGATTGTAAGTAACATTGTAGGGTTTCCCTCACGCTACCGCCTCCCAACATTCCAAAAAAAACAAACTAACTCGATGTGCGCGCAAAGCTTGTCTCCCCCGGTCCGCCTCCGCCGGTCGCTCCGCCGGTCGCGCAAAGCTTGTCTCTTTCCCCCGCCCGCCCGCCCGCTCCGCCGGTCGCTCGCTCCGCCGTTCGCTCAAAGCTTGTCTCTACACCCCCACCCCCCACCCCCGCTCCGCCGGTCGTCCGGTAAGCAAATTCCTAGGGGAAACACTGCATTGGAATGGTTTCTCTCTCTCTCTGTGCATGTTCATACTTTCACTGTGTTAGTCATTGTTTGTACTGCCGTTTTTTCGACTTTTGTATTCGTTGCGTTCGCCTGTCTGCTAAGCTCAAAACAACCGCGCCTGGCTTGACGGAGAAACCAGGAGAACAGCTGAGCATATTTACGACAGTGCACTTTTACTTTCGCCCTCTGGGGGGCGCCTCGCTGGAAAATCAATCCCAGTTGCATAGTATACCTTTAAATCAAGATTATCTTTCTCATGTATAAAGCCCTTAATAATCAAGCTCCATCATATATCAGAGCTCTGATTACCCCGTATGTTCCTAACAGAACACTTCGCTCTCAGACTGCAGGTCTGCTTGTGGTTCCTAGAGTCTCTAAAAGTAGAATGGGAGGCAGATCCTTTAGCTATCAGGCTCCTCTCCTGTGGAACCAACTCCCAGTTTTGGTCCGTGAGGCAGACACCCTGTCTACTTTTAAGACTAATCTTAAAACCTTCCTTTTTGACAAAGTTTATAGTTAGAGTGGCTCATGTTACCCTGAGCTACCTCTATAGTTATGCTGCTATAGGCTTAGGCTACTGGAGGACATCAGGGTCTATTTTTCTCACTCTACTGATTTCTACTGTTCTCCAGTTTTGCATTGCTTGTCGTCATTTCAGCTTTTAACTTTTTGTTCTCTCTCTTTTTTTCTTCATAGTAGGTACACCTGGTCTGGCGTTCTGTTAGCTGTGACATCATTCAGGGAATACGGCTCACCACTATTACCATCTAATGTAGAACAGATTACTAGATCAATGTGTGCTTCTGTGCTTGTTTGTCTGTCTTGTTGTGTCTCTGCTCTGTCTTCTCTACCCCCAGTCGGTCGAGGCAGATGACCGTTCATACTGAGCCCGGTTCTGCTGGAGGTTTTTCCTTCCCGTTAATGGGGAGGTTTTTTTTCCGCTTTTCTGTCGCTTCATGTTTGCTCAGTATGAGGGATTGCTGCAAAGCCATGGACAATGCAGACGTCTCTCCCTGTGGCTCTACGCTTCTCCAGGAGTGAATGCTGCTTGTAGGGACTTTGATGCAATCAACTGGTTCCCTTATATAGGACATTTTTTACCAATCTGTATAATTTGACCCAATCTGTATAATCTGATTGAATTTGACTTTGTAAAGTGCCTTGAGATGACATGCTTTATGAATTGGTGCTATATAAATAAAATTGAATTGAATTGAATTGAATTGAATTGAATTGAATTGAATTGAAAATAACTAAATGCTGCTTCTCTGTGTTTGGTTCTGGGTATGCAGAGTAGATGTGAGCCAGAAGACCCGAGTGGTCTATAATGTATTTAGGTGCTAAGCCATTCAGTGATTTATGGACTAACAGAAGTATTTTAAAGTCTATTCTCTGAGATACAGGGAGCCAGTGTAAGGACTTTAGAACTGAGGTGATGTGCTCTACTTTCTTAGTCTTAGGTAACAGGTAACAAGATGCCATTTCTGTCCTCCAAAATAACAGCTCAATCAAGATGTTTGAACAACAGTCCTTTAACGCCATAACCTTCACAAAGTTGGTATTTACTGCAGGATTTTAAATGCATTTGTTTTATATTATGTTAGCATTTTAATAAAGCTGGTTATTTTTCTTCACACATCTTGACATGAAGAGAGCATGCTTTCTAACAGACTTGCTTCTTTCTCTAGAGTATCTGTGGCATTTTAGAGCTCACTGAAGGATGCACCGCACCTTGTTTGGAAAAGCTTCTCAGTTTTCTGGACCAGACTGAAGGCCCCATGTGATGGCTCAACATTTTTTAACATTTTTCCAGCCTTTTATTTGGTCTTGCTGGGTGTTGGATATATAATTTGTTGTCCAAAAGCCCACCACATAGCTAGATTTGGACTGCCCATGTCAGTGGTGATGGTTACCACAAAAAATCCTATGGAAGCTGCTCTCTTGATTATTTCTATGATGATTGGCTTGCAATTTCCCCAATTAATGGAACTGCCACTGAAATGGTAAGCCAATACTTTATGTTGTTCTGCCGACATCAAAACACATGCATGTGTTGCTGCTCTCCTCTATGCCCAGGCAATGTCACATCCAAAAAGCTTCCCTGATCCTGGGTGCAGTTCCACGCTAAGTGTGATTGCCATTTCATCCAGAGTTAAGACAACTTGTTCAAACTTAATGCGCTGCAGTTCTTTGCTGGTTTCTGATGTCATGGAGAGGAAGACGCATGTCCTGAAGAAGCATGCAGCCTGTGATGGGACTGGATTTTTTTTTCAGTGTTAAGTTTTCCTTCTATCATTTTTAATGTGCTGTTTTTGGCTTTCTAATTCCTCCCTCAGTTTTTTCGCCTCAGGTCCAGGCTTTGTATAGTAAAATGTTTGGTTATTTGATTTTGCACAATTGACACAAGCCTATTACATCACGTATTATGGTTTTAACCAGAAACAGTAACTCATTAAAATGCTAATTTAAATAAAACAACTATACAATACGCACAATCAACTCAGTTATACCTACAAATGTTAACATGAAAATTAAAAATGATATATAGAATAATTATGTGTTGCACTGAAAATAATTAATCCTAACCTGACTTCCGCCAGATGCATATCGCTCCGCCTAGCTTCACTCACATACATCTGGGACTCCTCCATAGGAATTGCCTTTACAGAAGGCTGGGCCTTATTAAAAATTCTTGCATATGATTGGATAAGCCACTTGTCTGTCATCTTTATTGACGTGCTATTTCAACCACTCACACCGAAGCTAACCCGTGACGCTGATGATAGCGACGCAGAAAAAAAAAAAAAAATAATAATAATAATGTGTTTGCGGCTCTAGTGGCATGCGTTTTATTGACAGTGAGCTGACAGGAAGAGGGGGGAAGACAGGCGGCAAAGCGCCGCGGGTCGGAGTCGATTCCGGGCCGACCGCGTTGAGGACTAAAGGCCTCCTAACATGGTTCGCGCTAACCGCTCCGGGGCGCTTCCGCGTCCGCCGCGGACTTGCCCCGGAAAACAAAACTTGCCAAATCCGGTCGGGAGAAGGGCGAAAACATCGTTTCCACCAACAAAAGCCTTCAGAGGCGTTCTCTGATGTTATTTTAATGAAACAATATTAGGTAGATTGGACAACACGGAAGAAATAGCAGCATCGATGTTAACGCTTGCTTCCTCGACGAGCCGCCATTGCTATCAAAACAGTCTCACGTCATGGTCGCGTCTCCACTACGTCACATCTATGAAACTCCAGCCCTGCGTCCTGATTGGCCAGACCATAAATTTGGTTGGAGAAATCATTCTCTACCGGCGGTGTCCCAGATGTATGTGAGTGAAGCTAGGCGGAGCGATATGCATCTGGAGGAAGTCAGGTTAAATTAATCCCGGGTCATCAGTCAAAACATCTACAGCCCCATATTTTCCTTCAAGTTATTTAAAACTTCTTTAAAATTTAGATCAGCTCTACCATTCATCTCATTCAACTTATACCATCTGATACCAGATAAAATAAAAGCACTAAATGACATCTGCTACACAAGGGTGGGTAATAGGAGTAGGTCCTGAAAACAGTGATATTCATGCTTTGTTGAAGGATGTTGAAGGATATAGAACTGAAGGTAAGCTGGAGCAGGACAAAGCTGGAGGACAAGGTCTAGCATTCCCAGCATGCAGAGAAAAGCTGAAGGAGCTTTAAAACTGGTAATATTACTGCTGTTTGGATTGCTTTCTGTACAAAACTTTATTATAAACCATTGCAGACATTTTATATTGTTCAATGTATTGCAATAACACCTATTTTTATCAAATATAATCTGTAGCCCAAATGTGTGGGGAATAACGTTTCCACTGTTATTTAGAACACAGATAAATGTCTCTGCTGCTCCTAACAATACTTTAATAAAATGCTGTCAGTGAAGTAATCAGAGCATATTACTGGTCAATAATTGCGAGGGAAAACGAGAAATTAGTTGTTTTTTGCCGTCTGTCCCAGCAGCAGCCGCTCAAACTAACTGACAGCGCTGATATGTATGGCGCTATTGAGGCAGAGGGGGCTACATAAACCGCGTGACCAGGTGTCGTAACCCTGTCTCTATATGACGATAACTGCAATCTGATGTCTGTAGACCCAAATTAATCGGTTGGTGGTCAACGACTCCCCCTAGTGGTCTGGAGCACTTCCATTCTGCGGAGCTAGTTTGCAGCTTTTCTTAACTTGCAGCGGATTTTGCTACTTGCAGCATTTTCCCTTTGCATGTGTTTTGTGTGTTCGTGTGTCAGCATCATTTGTATTTGCAACATGTTTGCACTTTGTGTGTCTAATTTCTGTGATTGCAGCGTTTCTCTTTTGCTGGTCTGATTACTCACTCTACACACCTGCCCAGCTCCGCTCCGTTTCTCATCACCACTCATCTGATCCACCTGCACCTGCCAGTATATAACCAGCCTTCAGGCCAGACGTCAGTGCCAGATTATTTCGAGCCATCCAGTGAGACTTATTCCAGTGTTCTATATCCTGACACCCGATTGCCTGTTTCCTGACCTGTTCTGCTTTTCGACCTCTGAGCCTGCCTGATCCCTGCCTGACCTGACTGCCTATTTGATCTACCTGACCTCTGCCTGATCCGAATGCCTGCCTTACCCCTACCTGCTCGGACTGCCTGTGTACCGGACCGGACCTGCTACCTGACATCTGAGCCTGCCTGACCCCGTTCTGATTGTAAGCCTGCCTGTGTACCAAACCTGGAACTGTGCCCTGACCTCGTCTTGGACTTCCCTCTGGCGCTTCATCGGACATCCTGCTTTCACAGACATCGGACATCCTGCCTATGATAGTCCCCACGGTCCTGACCCTCTGCCTGCCCTCTGACCACTGTCCGTCTGCAAGATTTCCGCACGGGGACTTCCTGAGTAGCGGCAGCAGCACTTGCCCGACCGTCAGCCAGCTGGAAACTACGCTCGTGACTCTCCCCAGACTAAGCACAGAAAAAAGGTCAGTGACCATCACATTTGTGAACAATCCTCACTGCCAGATAAACGTGGTCACTAACCCGCTATCTCTGTTTCCAGAGGTTCCTGCCATGGACGCAGACAAGTGCAATTCAGTTTCAAATAAACTGTTACAAATCAAACACCATTTGTCTGACTCGAATACTGGGTCCGTAGATTCCGTTCATTACATGCATGGGTTTTGTGTGTTTGTGTGTTAGCCTCAGTTTTGTGTTTGGAGTACTTTTTTATGTTTGCAGTGCATTTATGTACTTGCAGTGCGTTTGCATCTCTCTGATGCCTCAGTAACTGTTGGCAGGTCCACGGGAAGAGCGATGTGTCCCCATCATAATGAAGAGTAAAGGCTGACTTATACTGACTTATACTCGTGCGTTGGGTTGCCGCACCGGTCTATGCGGACTGGGCTTTACATACTTTGGGTAGTTGTTTTAGACTTTATTTAAGCTGCAGGTGATGGAAATAAAACTCAAAATCACCTCCAATAATTCGGAGGTGCTCGACCTTGCGCCGTGGCAGCTCACGGGGACCACGCTCCGGGGCAGGGACAGCATGGTTGCATCCCTTTTGCCACGTGCAGCCTCATGCCCTGTGCAATGGAGCGAGTGTAAACCAAGCTTCAGACTTTATAGGATTTCAGGAGATGTCCTGCAGAAGTTCTGGACGTTCCTGCACTCTCATATTACTCATGGCTATCAGATTATAGCCTGATACTTATTTTTATCTTGGCTGATCCCCAACATATGTCACTGTTTTCCTGTTAGGTTAAAAGTAGTAAATTTGTTTGTTAGAGATAAATGGATGTCCAATGTCTGAGCCCGAAGCAAAGTAAAAGTTTCCCATCCATATTTGAGGAATTTCGTGCAAACATAGTTGCTCATAACTACATGCCAGTATGTCTAAACCTTGACATAATAATTTAACTTCATGTTTTAAAGCCATCAATTTTCATTATCAGTAGTCATTACAAATAGTGGATGAAAAAGTGTCCTTCAAAAGGGACATGTTGTTGCCTTGTGCAAAATACATTCTTTAATTCTGTGAAGTTATTCAAAAATATTCTGAGGTCTGTCTGCCTTGACAGGTTAGTGATGTTTTTGTCAGGTATAAATTAGGACATTTTGAAGCTTTCCAGATTTATGGATAGCTTTTTCAACTTAAGTTCCATGGACTGAAGACACAACAAATGGCTATTGTTCTTTTCCAAGCACTAAATAAATAAATAACACTTATTTAGTCAGTAGGATTGCAGAAACAACATGTCATGTCTAGAGGTGACATAACAGTATCTTACATCAGGTCAGAGTATGGGACACACAAATGAAAAATCTTGAAGTAACGGGACAAACCACTTCAGCCCACTTCAATTCAGGCAGATAAACGAGTCTAGCAAGACATAGATAGGATAAGGAGACATAGAAAAACCATACTCATTATTTCTTGTTAGCTAATGTTCTAATTATTTTTTTCTAGTACTTCATTTGTTTACTTTGGATTTAAATTACAAAATACTTTCATGGGATACATTATCTACAACATAGTAAAAATGACTTTACTATCTTGCTCTTTCCTTTTTTTCAACCTATCTTGCCTTTTTGGAAAGAGTAGTTGTATGTTGCAATTTATAAACTTCTTCATTATTTTAATAAGGTTTATGACATTTGAACGACACATTAAGTTCATATAGTATGATTAGATGACCTGGTAAATGTCCAGATTTGAAATTTTGGCAATTTTGCTTCAATGGAGCAAGGCTGAAGTGACAGAGACCATTACTCTCCTCTTCAGCAGGCTTCAAACTTTCCAGCCCAAGATCCAAGATAGCCATGGAGCACACACACACACAAGGAAGAATGGATGGTTACATTGTATTTACAGTTTGCAGTTTACATTTTATTATATAATTTAGAGAAGTTCTATCAATACGAATTCTTCAAAGTTCTCTCTAGACTAAGAACTACGTAGACAGGTTAACGGTGTACTTGCACTGTTCCTGACAGAGCAACCAATTTGTTGTCAGAGAGATCATTTTCACATTTTCACTGCAGTCGCTCTGCAACACATATGGTGTAAAAGAAGAGTTAACAGTAAGTTTGCTCTTCAAACACAAAGATAACAAATTTCAACCTATCTTTGAACAACTGAGCACAGATTTGCAGCCTATAATGACTATTCAAAGCAATGCTCTTACCATTATTTTTGAACAGCCCATTATACCTTGTTAGTGTATTACTCCCCAACTGTTGTCAGCTTTAAAAGAGATGAGAAGTAACTCACAAGGACTGATGCTGACAGAGTTCTCAGCTGCTCATCGGTATTGATAATCTGTAACAAATTCCCTGTTATTTCTATGACTAAATTGTGATGATCAAAATCTGTTGCCAGTTTTTGAATAAACAGCTCCCAGTTTCTCTTTCAACAGGATCTGGAACTCAGAGATCACACAAATGTCATTTACTTCTTTTGCTGTTTTCTTTTTTAAATGTGTTATCAATGGCTCACTTGGAAAAGGGCATGGATGCAGTGTCGAGAGCAAGGGATGGCATTTGAACTGTGCTGACAGATGGGCTGTCCCACTAAAGGTTGAACAAAAACAGGCAGTGACTGTGAGCTTTTTGAGGTTGAAAAGCAAAAGGAGCTCCAAGGGTGAAAGAGTGGGCCACACTTATATGTAAATTGATGGCTAGAGGGGTCAGCTTCAGAAGCAGCTCTGTGTGGGTTCTAGGAGGCCTGCAGCTGCAACAAAATGCTGCAAATACAAGGACTGAGCACAGTAAAAGAGAATTTAAACTTGATGAAGCATTTAGTTGTTTGTATACTCAGCAGCAGAATGTTTTCATGTCAAATCTGTCTAGATCTTTCACAACACCCACACAAAAATTTCATAGTTTGATTTTTAGTTTTGAAAAATAAAGAAAGAAATGAGAAGAAATTACATTTCTAATGTGTTTGTTTTGGCAAAAGTTAAAGTAAGGTTTGATTTCAGTTTATGGATCGGGTTATTGCACATTTCTGTCACACAATAGGTTCAGTTGAATTTATAGCGCCAGTTCACAACACATGTCATCTCAAGGCACTTTCCAAAGTCAAATTCAATCAAATCATACAGATTGGTCAAATAGTTTCCTATGTAAGGAAAACCAGTAGATTTGCATGAAGTCTTGACAAGCAGCATTCACTCCGCATGAAAGAGCGTAGAGCCACAGTGGACTATCGTCTCTATTGTTGATGGCTTTGCAGCAATCCCTCATACTGAGCATGCATCAAGTGAGAGTGGAGAGGAAAACTTCCCCTTAACAGGAAGTAAAACCACCAAGCAGAATGAGGCTTAGTGTGAACAGGCATCTGCCTCGACCGACTTGGGTTTAGAGAAGACAGAGCAGAGATACAAAAAGCACAGAAGCACACATTGATCCAGGAATCCTTTCTATGTTATATGGTAATAGCGGATGATCTGCCTCCCCTGGATGATGTCACAGCTAACAGAACGCCAGACCAGGTGTACCTACTATGAAGAAAAGAATGGCAGAGAACAAAAAGTTAAAAGTTAAAATAACAACAAACAATGCAAATTGGAGAACAGTAGGAGAACTCAGCAGAGTGAGAAAAATAGACCCTGATGTCCTCCAGTAGCCTAAGCCTATAGCAACATAACTATAGAGATAGCTCAGGATAACCTAAGCCACTCTAACTATAAGCTTGGTCAAAAAGGAAAGTTTTAAGCCTAGTCTTAAATGTAGACAGGGTGTCTGCCTCACGGTCCAAAACTGTTGGTTCCACAGAAGAGGAGTCTGATAACTAAAGGATCTGCCTCCCATTTTACTTTTAGAGACTCTAGGAACCACTAGTAGGCCTGCAGCCTGAGAGCAAAGTGCTCTGTTAGGAACATACGTGGTAATCAGAGCTCTGATATATGATGGAGCTTGATTATTAAGGGCTTTATGTCTGAGGAGGAGAATTTTAAATTCTATTCTTGATTTAAAAGGAAGCCAACGAAGGGAAGCTAAAATAGGAAAAATATTATTTATCTTGTTAATTTTCATCAGAACTCTTGCTGCAGCATTTTGGCTTCGAACTGCATTTTGTGAACTTTCTGATAGTAAAGAATTACAATAATCCAGCTTTGAAGTAACAAACGCATGGACTAGTTTTTCAGCATCATCCCTGGACAGAATATTTCTAATTTTGGCAATATTCCAGAGGTGAAAAAAGGAAACTCTGTAAACCTGTTTCATATGGGATTCAAATGGCATGTCTTGGTGAAAAATAACACCAAGGTTTTTTACTTTATTACCAGAGGCCAAATCAATGCCATCTAGATTAAGTGATTGATTAAGAAGTTTATTTTTTGAGGACTCTGGTCCAAAGATTACAACTTCTGTCTTGTCAGAATTTAAAAGCAGGACATTTAAAGTCATCCAGTTTTTGATGTCATCAAGACATGCCTGTAGTCGAAGTAATTGATTGAATTCATCAGGATTTATGGATAAATATAGCTGAGTGTTATCAGCATAACAGGGGAAATTAATCCCATACTGTCTCATAATTTTACCAATCAGAAGCATATACTGTATATAGTAAAGAGCTACTTTTAAAGCCTGTGGTACATATCCATTTACTAAGGAGACATTAATTATGTCTAAAATGAGGGCATTAATCAAAGGGAATACTGCCTTAAATAACTTGGTTGGGATTGGGTCTAACATAGAAGTTTAGATCAAGCTAAAATCAATCAAGATAGATCAAGCTTAGATCAAGCTAAAAGCTTTAGTGTGTCTAAACCAGTGGTTCTCAACCTTTTTTGAACAAATACCACCCTGACCATTCCATGATCGTGGTACCCCCTGGAAGCAGCAGACTCAGGTTCTTGGTCTCAGACAACAGCTTTATTTTTAGCTGGGAAACCATGAAAGTTTAAAATGTACAGTTCAAATTAACTTTGTACAAGCTAAATTGTGGCACCCCCATTTGTGCCTGAGCCCCCCTCTACCAGCCTTTACGCATCCAGTGCCCCCCTAAATCTTTATAACGTCCCCCAGGGAGCGGTACTGCACCCGTTGAGAAACCATAGTCTAAATAATTCAAACACCAATCAGGTTTTAAAGATTCCTCCAATGCTGCCTCACTTACTGAGGACGAGGTAATTATGTTTGGGAGGATGCCAATGATTTTATTTTTAATATTATCAATTTTATTTATGAAGAATCCCATAAAGGCATTACTGCTGAGAGCTGAGGGAATGGATGGATCAACAGAGCTATGGCTCTGGGTAAGTTTGGCAACTGTACTAAAGAGAAACCTAGGGTTATTTTTATTATCCTCTATTAATTATGAAAAATATTCTGCTCTAGCTCTGTGAAGGGTCTTTTTATACAACAGTAGACTGTTTTTCCAGATTAGGTAGGATTCCACTACATGTGTAGAGCGCCATTTTCTCTCCAATTTCCTAACATTGTGCTTCAAGGCAAGGCAAGGCAAATTTATTTGTATAGCACAATTCAGTACAGAGACAATGCAAAGTGCTTTACATGATTAAAATACAGGAAAATAAAACAGAATATAAGCAAGTAGGAATAAAATGTAGAAACAAAATAGAACATCAATAAACAGTTGGACTAAAAAAGTTGAACTAATGCTGTTGAAAGTTGAACTTCAAAGAACGCAGCTCTAAATTAAACCAGGGAGCCAGCTTTCTGTGAATAATCACCTTCTTTTTCAAGGGGGCTACGTTGTCTAATGCAAAATGCAACAAGGAAGTGACACTGTCAACAAAGGAATCAACTGGTGAATGGGAAGAAACAACATTGCTGCCATCTGCTGGGCATTTCTGTAATACTGAGGAAATTAAAAGGGGGACAGAGTTTGATACAGCATTATCTGATAAAGATCTATTATAATGAAACCTTCTTTTGGGGTGAAGTACTCAGTTAAGTTGAACTCCAAGGTTTTTAAAAAATGGTCCGATAGGACAGAGTTGTGAGGAAATACTGTTAATTATTTGCAATCAATGCCATATGGCAGGACAAGGTCCAAAGTATGAAGGCAAGAGTGCATCGGTTTATGCAAATATTGTGCAAAACCAATTGAATCTAGGATAGTATTAAAGGTTGCATTAAGGTTATCACATTCAGTGTCAACATGAATGTTAAAATCGCTCCCTATAACAACCTTGTCAGTGTTTGACACTAAATCAAATAAGAAGTCTGGGAACTGATCTAAAAACTGAGAGTAAGGGCCTGGTGGACGATACAAAACAACAAACAGAAGAGGTTTTATTGCTTTGCAGTTTGGATGAGGGAAACTAAGGGTTAAATGTTCAAAATAATTTTAGTTGTTAATTGGCCTGGGACTAAATAATAAATTACACTGAAAGATGGTTGCTACTCCACCTCCTCGTCCTGTAGTTCTGGGAATGTGGAAATTTTAATAATTAGAGGGAGTTGACTCATTTATACTAACATAGTTCTCTTGCAGCCAGGTTTCAATGAGACAAAATAAATCAATCTGATTATCAGAAATAAATTCAATATCTAACAGAGTCTTAGGAAGCAGCTTATTTTTAATAAACCACATTTAATTGTTTTATTTTTTGGTTCAAGTTGAGTCGTATTGCTTTTTATGAGATTTGTATGATTTGCTCCTTTTAGATCAGTTTTTAGTTGTTCTATGGTACAATTTCTATAGTAGCATTTCAATAAGGAAAAGAACTACACAATGTGTTTTAAATCAGCAAAGATAAAAATAAATGTCTCTACGGGTGAGACATCTGGTCCATTAACAAGCAAGATCCCCGTTTAGATGCAAACAAACTAGTTTTATTAAATCAGCCAAATTTAAATATGTTGTATAAAGCAAGAAAAGAGCAAAATATGGGTTATTTCTTCTGTTGTTAGTTGAAACAATGGAAAAGAATTGGATCATAGTATGTTTCAGAGTCTTCACATATAGTCGGGCACCTGTGCTGTGAGGCCATATGCCAGACAGGTTGGTGGCGATGCACAAGAGGGACAGAGAGAGACACAGGGTACCAAACCCCCTACCCAATCCTGACACCACGTCTCCCAGCATAGGTCAAGCCTGCAACCCAGGCAGATGCCTGCTTAAGATCCCAGTAATGGAACCAGCCAAGATATAGGAGGATAACCCTGAACTCCAGCTCATGAAAACCAGCACCATAATCCCCTCTGGACAAAACTTTACATGACACCTAATGCAGTCAGGCAAGTATTATTGTCTTGACAACTGACAAACTTGTCCATTCAGATACCAGAAAGAGAGGTATCTCATCTCGTCATCCAGGGAACATATCACCACTGTTCTAGAGACCAGTGATGGTACGCTTCACACCACAGCATCTGACACTTTCCATTGCAGTTAGTGATGTAATACTTGGATGCAGCCCCACAATGGAAACCCATTGCATGAAGCTGTCTATGGACTGTTCCTGAAGTCATCTGTTGACCACATAAACATGGGAGAAGGTTGTCAGCCTCTGCTCATTATGTTCCTCAGCATCTGCTCACTTTTCCCCTTTATTTTACGTATGTGGCCCGCCACCTTTTTGCCTGAATTATTGTTGGGCCTCATCGCTTCCACTTTTATGATGCCATAAACAGTAAATGTGGATTTATTAGCACTAAGGAAATTGTATAACTAGATTTTTTGCAGCCGATGAATGTACCCCGCTGGAGGTAATTCAGGAACCTGAATCATCATCACTAGGATGGATCATATCAGTCCCAGTGCTGGCTGTTCTTCAGCCAAACTGGAGAACTCATGGAAACACCGCCGACTCAGATGATCTGGATAATTTATCTGTCGGAGACTGCAAGAAAACAGAAACTGTGTTTATTTATTGGTGAGAAATTAGAGTATTTTTTAAACTTTACTTCATTTATTCTTCTATTGAAGAGGTAGTTTTCTAGAAACAATGTGAATAGTCACCACAAAGCATGTGATGTTTGTCACTGCAACACTTTCTCCATGACTGTACACAGGTACACAAATAAAAGGGTCCACTTTGCTTCTGAGTAGTTAGCCTGGCAGTACCAGCATATATTAATTATAATAGTCTGACTATGATAGTCCTGCATGGACTGAGTATGAATAAGCAAGACCTCTTATACCCTCTCAGAGTCTCTGGTGTTTAATCTGCAATGTGAATGTTCCCTTATCTTGTGTTGAACTCTCGTGCAATCTGCGACTAATCAGTCCTGTCTCCTTCACCATGGAGCCTCATTGCTACTCTCACTGCATCTCTCCACTGATGCAGAATTCATAAACCTCAGCTCCTTTACTGGTAGTTCCGTCTATCTATTACTCCACAGTAAACAGTGAAGAAATGTGAGTTTCCTTTTTTCAGCTCTAAGTAGAAATTATTATTCATCATTATTACTGACATTCCTACCATGGCAGCTTCCATCATAGCTGGGGAGGCTGTTGCTGGAGTTCATTTAGTTCAACAGCTGTTATGCCTGTGAAGGTGTGCATCAGAATACTGACAAATGTCCATGTTTCTTTTAGGGCGTTACTTCAAGTCATCCTACAAATCATCATAAAATAAAATACAAAGAAGCAGAATGAAATTGAGTTTATGCTGGTCCCAAACATGAAAACAGCAAGCTTCATGTTCTAGTTCTCTGTAAACCGGCAGCACAGAGATAAATTTGCCTAAGAGCCTCAGGACTGTATTAAGCCAAATGCAAGGAGATGTTGGAAACATCAGATTTGTTGAGAAACCGTCAGCATGTGAAGGTGGAGTTGGATTTTGTCTTGATGTGTGCCAAACGGCACCTTTCTCTTAGTAACAATAGAAGGGGTAGGCGCGCTGTGGGGCTGCTGCATCGCCTTGCACTTGAATTCAGGTGTATGTACTCAATTTAGTCATACGGTAATGTCAGTTCGTACATTTAAGGGGCATTTTTAGGGTCTTGTAACACTGGGAGCTTCAGCACAGACCCCTCGTTCCTCTTCCTGCCTCTTTAAAAAAAAGAAGAAGCTGACATTAGTTAAAAAAAAACGTTTCGTGTGTCCTGGGCATTTGGATCGATGATGCTACGGCAGGCGTTACATAGTGAAGTTGCGTTCAGAAATGCAAATAATGACTTTGACAGGCTGCCGCAGTTTAAATGATCCAGAAGCTACTCCGCCGTGTTTGTGGCTCTAAATCATCTTACATGTGATGATGGGTCCTGATTATTTTTTTCCGCTGTCAATTCAAGGATGTTCACTTGAACAGCGAAGTTCCTTTCTCCTTCCCCTCAGCCTGTATCTTCCCCATAGTGAACTTACAAACGTGCAACTTAAAAATAAACTTACTTTCAAGCATAATTACTTGGCCCACCCATTTTTTATTAGGCCTGGCCGAAAAGCAATTTCTGGCTACGCCACTGGTGTTTACCAACTGTGTGACTCTTTAACACCACATACCTTAGGTCATGCAATGTCCACAATTTAATATGTCCACTCAGAAAACAGTGAGTGGACATATTACATTCTTCAAAAAAGTGTAATTTATGAACACAACAAAAATGGGTGCTCCACTACATCATGACAGTAAGCAATGCAAGTTTATTTATAAAGCACTTTTCATTAACATGACGATTCAAAGTGCTGTAGATTAACAAAAGAAGAAAACATTACAGAGGAAAGAAAAACATTACATAGACAGAGGGAAAACATGACACAAACACATTGCAGTGGAAAAGAAGCAGTACGTTAAGACAAGTTGGACTATAAACTTCAACATTAAAAGGAAACTCTAAAAAAAAGGTTTTTAACCTTGATTTAAAGGAACTCAGGGTTTCAGCATTTTTGCAGTCCTGTGGGAGTTTGCTCCAGATAAGTGGAGCATAATAACTGAATGTTGCTTCTCAGTGTTTGGTTCTGGTTCTGGGTATGCAGAGTAGATTTGAGCCAGAAGACCTTAGTGGTCTGGAGGGTTGATACTCTGATAAGTCTGTGATGTATTTAGGTGCTAAGCCATTCTGTGATTTATAGACTAACAGAAGTATTTTAAAGTCTATTCTCTGAGATACAGGGAGCCAGTGTAAGGACTTTAGAACTGGGGTTATGTGCTCTACTTTCTTAGTCTTAGTGAGGACGCAGGCAGCAGCGTTCTGGATCAGTAGCAGCTGTCTGATCTACTTTTTGGCAGATCTGTGAAAACACCATTGCGGTAATCAATTTGACTAAAGATAAACGCATGGATTTGTTTTTCGAGATTCTGCTGAAACATTAGTCCATTAATCCTGGAAATGTTCCATTTGTGCCAAAAATTATGTGTCTTGTGCTCAAATCTCTATGTAAAGTGTATCTAGCATGCTTATGTAATGGAAGTTATATATGTAGTGGGTTTATGTGTATATGTGAGATGCAACATATATGTTGTGTCCATATTCTGTGAGCATATGTATGGTGTCTATGCTAGGTATCATGTGCATATCATGAGTTGTTCACTTTGTCCTCATGTTATGTTGTTTGACCATATTGTTGAACCTGTCGTCACGTGATGTCGTTTTGCAGTCGTTCTCCCCGTCATCTCCCTCTGCTGTTACAACCTGTCGTTCTCCCCGTTATCTTGCCATGTTGTCATGTGATGTTGTCATGCACTGCTTTTACACTGTTGGACGGGTTCTTCTCCTGCTGTCTGGCTGTGCTGTAACCTGGTTCCATTTGCCAGTGTCTCCTTCCTCTCCTTGTTGTGGTTGGCTGTTTCATATATTTTTTTTTAACCTTTAATGTCACAACAGTAATAACTCCCTTCAAATCTGACTGTTCACACCAATTAGCTCAGGCATACGCCTTGGTTCCTCACTTATTGGTCAATGCGGTCATGATAAAACTACGTACACTACTTCCGGCTCACCAGAGATTTAAAAACAAGAGTCCTTGACACAAATTTGGCACTATTGCGGATGCTTTCTGAACTGTTGGCCGGCTGATAACATCAAGGACAATGGCCTCTGGAGAGTGTTCCACGGAAATATAAACACTTTCACCCAAACAGACAAACATAACTGATGCTCATATAAACTGATGAACTTACACGCGACTAGTCTCAAATGTTTACCTTCTGCTATATGTGTCTCGTCTTATTTGTGCTTTTTGGGCATGAGGTTTTTGATATCTCTAACTGTATCCTGTTATAGGATAAAGTATGAGGTATGTTTTTTCCCTCCCACCTTCCTTTTGTTGCCTCTATCTTTTCACAGCGCCATGTGGGCACCGTGTAAGGCGGTCCCTGGCAGCAAGGCCTCAGTAAATTGTCTCCCCCTGAAATGTTTGTGATGTTTGTTATGTTATGGCGATTGTACTGAAACAGCAATTTCCCTCTGGGATTATTAAAGTATGTCTGATTCTGATTCTGATAATCTGACCCAGTCTGTATAATATGATTGAATTTGACTTTGTAAAGTGCCTTGAGATGACATGTTTCATGAATTGGCGCTATATAAATAAAATTGAATTGAATTGAATTGAATTGAATTGAATTACCATGGGCCAATAAAGACAGTTTTTTTGAGTCAACTGGGACACTGAAATATTGAATGTCTCTGATTGCAACAACTAACAGACGAAGGAACTCTCTGGTGGGCCCACCATCATCGACTGCCCCCTCCCCTATCCCACAATCAACAAATGTGACATCTAGGCGGTGCGTTGGTGAGAATCTTTGCCTCTGGAATGGCCTGAAGGCACTATCTTTCATGGCCATGATGCTGTTGGATTGTTGAGGAGGCCCTGGGACTAGCTGGGAGCTCATATTGTTTAAAATTGCAATAGCAAAACTTGGAAAGAAAGCATCTCAAAACTGATGTGCAAAATCTGGGACAGTTGTCAGTTTGGTAACAAACTGACAACTTGTGAAAGGTTACCATTTCTAACTTCAATTCAATAGGATCATTACCAACCTTTACTCACTCATTGGTAGGTTCCTCTTCTGTGACCAGAACTGCCACTCTACCACTCTACTGCCACATTTTTAGATTGTCATAACACTTCCCACATTAACTTAATAATACACCTTTCAGAAATCTATAACCAGCATAAAAAGGTCACCAAGACACCTATGGCCATGAATTTACACCAGACCTTGTTAACTTTTTAGGAAAATCAAATTAGTCACAGCACTTTTCAATCCTGTGTTTATTCATTTTACTCTGTCACTGGATCCATCTCCTCTCTTTCCAAATTGTCATAATTTGAACTCTCGACCAAGCCACAGAAAAGAGAAAAATGGCAACTTAGCAGATCTCCACTACACACAAAAGACAAGAGTGAGCTCAATGAGTCGAACAAAAGACAATTACCAAAGGTGTTAAAAACAGAGTCAATGAGCAACCCTTATAGTTAATGAACTAAATAATGTAAAGGAACTGAAAGCAGCTGAAAGCATAAGGCTTAGAGATAACCATTTTTAGAAATTGTACTTTCCCATGCCACAAGTAGGGAATACTAGTAGTTTTCAATCCTTCTAGGTGTTCCCTTGCCTCCACACACCTGACTTAATTAAATTGGCAATGAAGAGACCTTTGCCGCACTGCTGAGGAAGTAATGCAATCATTTGATTCAGATGTGCTGGAGTAGACACACGTCTAAATCATGGGCTCAATACGCATACCCTTATTGAGCAAGGACTCTTCAGCCAAAGTGGAAGTGCAACAGTGCTGTAAGAATAGTGCAGTCAGTAAGGAAAGAATTAGAAAAAGAAGCCTATATGCTTCCTCCTAGTTTTTCCTAGGAGCCCTGCGACGACGATTCCTAGGCTTCCCTGCAACGAGGAAAGGAGCTTCGGACTGCTGTGCTAATTCCGCGCAGCCTTTAACTTCAAAGTCATTACATGACAGAAATGCACATCGATGATGTGAGTCAAATACAGGCCTACAGCCTTCCAAAAGTGAACTACAAAGTGTACGCTCTCTTCTCTCCGGACATTTTCATTAATTTCCGTGAGGTGGGCTGTACTTATAAATCATGTCATACAAAGGATTGTGGGATTCCTTAAGGCTCCTTAGCGCCAATAAGCGGCATATAATGCTTTAAGATTGTGTGTCATGTAAACGCAAGCTCAGAATATGTTTTCCAGAAAATGTTTTCTGGAAAACATTTTTTCTTTTTTTTTTTCTTTTAGTAGAGTTATGGACTTGCCTCCCCACTGTGCATGACATGCTCCCTGTTGTTTGTTCCCCTAACGCCGGGCCTGGATGGATGGATGGATGGATGGATGGATGGATGGACGGACGGACGGACGGACGGACGGACGGACGGACGGACGGACGGACGGACGGACGGACGGACGGACGGACGGACGGACGGACGGACGGATGGATAACATAACTGCCAGCCAAGGCAAATTCCAGAAAAACAACAGATGTGAAACAGAGAAAAACAAAGCTGGTGAATGGCGAATCAGCATCAGGCAATCTGCCTCATTTAGTTCCATCCTTATTTTTTTACAACTTGGCTCAGTGCTGTCCATCGCCGACACACTAAGCTGTTGCCTTAAACAGCAGAGTTCTTAGTGTTTTCTTGGCTTTCTAAACTTCAGTAATTTATACCGCTGTAATTTATCAAATCCCCTTGGGCCTGTAAGCCTCAAGGCAGACTCTCAGAGAATTGGAGTGCTTCGAATGTTTTATTAGCATCATGAATCTTATGAGAACCTTATTGTGCTGCACCCACCTCCCTTCTTGGAGATTGTCTCTAATCAGTCCTGACTGCTTTGTGGTAATGCCTCATTGCTATCTTCAGTATTCCTCCTCCTACTGATGTACACTGTCCTGCTTTTAAAAAACAGGAACTAGGAAGAGCTAAAGGGATAGCTCCAACCTTTGGTTAATCACTTAATTTGAGAGTCCTGTCTGTCAACCTTCAGTCACTCAGGCCACTGTTTGCATAACAGGCTGAGCTGCTACAGTGGGCAAATCAAAAACCCAGGCAATCAACTTTAATTGTGTCCTGATGCATCTCAATATTTCAGGTAAAAAAAAATAAAAAAAACATTGAGTAGGTCCTCTGGAGGGGATCTTCTTTGTTGAAATGTTTCGTCTCTTCTCCCAGAGACTTCTTCAGTCTGAGGAGTTATAGGTAAACTCAGCCATATAAGCAGAACCTTAACATAGTGGCTCAACAAGTTTAACAGTGACAATCAAAACTGGTTGCTGTAATGGCCGCTTATTGTCCCCAGGGAGCTGAGTCATGCTCTCAATAACAGCATTGTAAGAGTGGGACAGCTGGACCCGGAGGCCTCCCCCCTGTTTAGTGACGGGCGGTTTCTCTTCACAAAAATGGCTTCCTTTACTCCTCTCTCAAACCAGTGTTCCTCTCTATCCAGGATGAGAACATGTTCATCCCTAAAAGAGTGACAGCTGACCTGCAGATGAGTGTAAACCGCCAAATCAATCAATCAATCAATTTTTATTGTCAGCTACAAATTGCATTGTAATCGAAATTACCAAAATCTTGGCCTTATGATGTTACATTCACCTGAAGGCCAGCAGTCACACTTTAATAGCAGTGTGATCCACTTTGACTAAAGTGGGAGTCATTCTCATAGGATGGCTGATGTAGGCTCCTCATTCTTTTAGTTTATAATTTCCTTAGATATTCCACCACTACAGAGCAGACTGTCGTCTTTAGGGCTTTAGTCTTTAATCCTAAGAGCTATGCCTTCAGCCTTCAGTAGAGCACAAGCAGACACCTTAAATGATGCTCCTCAAGATGCTCCTTCAAAGCAGTGTTTTTGAAGGAAAAAACTCATAGAGTGCTCTCTGGCTTTTTGAGATACTTGATCAGGACACATAAACTAGCATTCTATGAATGTCATGTTGGAAATGTTTAAAATTCTTGAAGAAGCAGTAGCGGCTTGCCTTCACCATACCCCTGCCTCTTTTTCCCCCCATCAGAAGACTTTGTAGGATCACTTGTTTACTCAATCTCATTTGCCCGGGCAAAGTTTGCACAGTTTTTTTCTAGCTCATTAAAAATCTCATGCAAGTCAAGCTCTGGCAGTGATTAAGTGTTATGATGTCCAAGCAAACAGCTCCTGCCTCGCTGCTTTAATGTGTGCAGACTCTGACTGACACCAACATGTCCCAGAGCTGCTTTATAATTAGAGGTCCTCTGCTCTGATCTGAGACTTTACACCAGAAAAACGTCTCTAGTGTCTGTCTGACTCACAGCTGAACATGCCCACTTCTTTCATCGATGACTTGAAAGCTCCGTGCAACACTTTTCAAAGAACTGTGAGTTTTCAAGAGAGAGAAAAAAGAGGTTGCTCACTCACACACACACACACACACACACACACACACACACACACACACACACACACACACACACACGGATTTTTTAACATACTGCATGAGAATAACACCTCTAAAGAAACACTCAGGATATACATGAAACTGAAGACACGATTAGGTTTAACCACCTTGTCCTGTCTCACAAAGAGTTTACTGTATAAATATGATGCTTTCCTGCATTTTCTTAAGGCTGCCTTCACACAGAATAAAGACCATGGTATGATATGAGACAAGGAGCCAGAATATAGATGGTCTTTGCCGAGTTCTTCACTTCTGCGTTGTTGAGGATGCAGTGGACGCCATTCTGTGAAATATAGAGTTGAACCACATACTGTATTTGGGGCGCCTCTGTCAGTCTGCCCAAGGGCAGCTGTGGATACTAACATAGCTCACCACTGTCAGGATGTGAATGTGTGAATGAATGGGTGAGTGACTGATTATAGTGTAAAGCGCTTTGGGGTCATCGGACTAGTTAAAGCACTATACAAGTACAAGCCATTTACCGTTTACATATTTATAGACATTGTAGAAAGAGACACGGCCATCTCACTGCTTGACATTAAATCAGACTAAATGTTTCCTGCTTAAATTCAGTTAGGGCTACCAAAATTACTGTAATTACTAAGTGTCAGGGTTATCAGTACTCATTTAGAGTACATTCATACTTTACATAAACTACAATTACTGTGACTTTAGACACTCTGGGTTACTGAGATGATGCTGTCATGGCCCTTTAAGCTTTGTAAGCCGATAGTTTAATTAAAAAAATGTAATTACCAGAGGCCAACCTGCAGATGTATTTTAAGGCAACCCTTCAAACACACTGCTTCCCTGTGTGACACAGTGGTGGATAAAAGCCAAGATATCAGGAAGAGAATTATGGAACTCCAAGAATGAACATGTTTTGGTACAAAATGTGGGAATCAGCACCAGAACAAAAGCAAAAGATCTTCTGAAGATGAGAGTGTCTTCATCTACAGTGAAACAAGTCCTGTACCAATCTTAATCAATCACTTTGTCATGTTTGCCTTAAGATGTCGGGCCCACATTCAGAACACACTCGGTGACAACAGGTAACTTTAAAGAGTTTATTTTGACAGAGGAATATATAAGGCAGCAGAGCTAATCTGCGGGGCTGGAGATGGCTCGGACGGGAACTCAGGAACAGGGAACCGGATCGATCTGGAGGTAAGGGAAATGATTAGTTTATGGAGGGGAAATCTAAGTAAAGTAACTAAGGGATGTAAGCTTACCACAAGGCGCAGTAACCTGACCGGGGAGGAGGGCAGTGTGGACTCAGCTGGATGTTGGTCACAGGTGGCATCCTCCCGCTGTTCGAGTGCAGTTCTTATAGTGCAGCTCCGGTGCTGCTGACAAGCTCCAGGTGCGCCTACTCCGCCCACCAGCCAACTACGAACACCTGTGGAGAAAGCAGAGACGGCAGCAGGCTGTATGGCCCTGCCAGCTGAGTCCTGACACACTTAATCTGGATCGCATTAAATTGGCCTCTGGTAATAAAGTAAAAAATCTTGGTCTTATTTCTGACCAAGACAAGTAATTTAAATCCCATATTAAACAGGTTTCCTTTTTCACCTCTGGAATATTGCCAAAATTAGAAATATTCTGTCCAGGAGTGATGCGGAAAAACTAGTCCATGCATTTGTTACTTCAAGGCTGGACTATTGTAATTCTTTACTATCAGGAAGTCCACAAAATGCAGTTCAAAGTCTTCAGCTGATACAAAATGCCGCAGCAAGAGTTCTGATGAAAATCAACAAGAGGGATCATATTTCTTTTATTTTAGTGTCCCTTCATTGGGTTCCTGTTAAATCAAGAATAGAGTTTAAAATTCTTCTTCTAACGTATAAAGCCCTTAATAATCAAGCTCCATCATATATCAGAGCTCTGATTACCCCGTATGTTCCTAACAGAGCACGTCGCTCTCAGACTGCAGGTCTGCTGGTGGTTCCTAGAGTCTAAAAGTAGAATGGGAGGCAGATCCTTTAGCTATCAGGCTCCTCTCCTGTGGAACCAACTCCCAGTTTTGGTCCGTGAGGCAGACACCCTGTCTACTTTTAGGACTAAGCTTAAAACTTTCCTTTTTGACAAAGCTTATAGTTAGAGTGGCTCATGTTACCCTGAGCTACCTCTATAGTTATACTCCAGTAGGCTTAGGCTACTGGAGGACATCAGGGTCTATTTTTCTCACTCTGCTGAGTTCTCCTACTGTTCTCCAATCTGCTTTGTTTTTTATTTCAGCTTTTAACTTTTTGTTCTCTGTCTTTTTTCTCTTCATAGTAGGTACACCTGGTCTTACATTCTGTTAGCTGTGACATCATCCAGGGGAGGCAGATCATCCACTATTACCATCTAACATAGAAAGGATTCCTGGATCAATGTGTGCTTCTGTGCTTTTTGTGTCTCTGCTCTGTCTTCTCTAATCCCCAGTCAGTCGAGGCAGATGATCGTTCACAATGAGCCTGGTTCTGGTTCTGCTGGAGGTTTTTCCTCCCTGTTAAAAGGGGGTTTTCCTCTCCACTGTCGCTTCATGCATGCTCAGTATGAGGGATTGCTGCAAAGCCATGGACAACGCAGATGACAGTCCACTGTGGCTCTACGCTCTTTCAGGAGGAGTGAATGCTGCTTGTCAAGACTTGATGCAATCTGCTGGGTTTCCTTAGACAGGAAACTTTTTGACCAATCCGTATGATTTGATTGAATTTGACTTCATAAAGTGCCTTGAGATGACATGTGTTGTGAATTGGAGCTGTATAAATAAAATAAATTTTAATTGACATGGAATAAGAGATTCAGAGAGAAAGACACCTTTACTTTGACAGCATCATAAAAACCCAGATTACAGTTTGCTAATGGCCTCAAGGAAAAAGATCTGGATGGACCGCACTCTGAACAGTTTTACTAACCACCATCTAGTATTTATTTCTGGAAAGGAATAGGTTTAACTGCAAATGAATTGCCCTCTGGAAATAATAAAGTATTTCTCCTTTATTTTGGGGAAATGTACTGTGGTGTTTAGACACAATGACCATTTGAAGGAAAAAGGGAAACGTTGGAAGCCTGAGAAAACCATCCCAACTGTGATGTACGGGGCTGGCAACATGTTTTTGTTTTTTTTTTCTTCAAGAGGAAGAGGTGCACTTCAGAAAACAGACAGTATCATAAGAAAATAACACTTTGTGGATGCATTGAAACAACATCACAGGTCACAGCCAGGAACAAATCAGTCTACCTAATGGACAAATACACCTTATACCACTACATTAGACACACAGGCAATGTTTTGGAGTGATCCTCATGAAGCCTGATCTCAGCCCTGCAGAACATTTGTAAGCAGAGCTAAAAAGGAACAAGGTGGCTCACATCCTGGACTGTTAAAGCATGTCTATCGGGAGATAATTACTAATTACTCTTATAGTTAGCAAATATAAATCATGTTGGTGATCTAACTGACCTAAAACACAAGATACTGTCAAATTTATTGTTAGATAGTGAGAATAAAAAGACCATGAGCCTTTTTATAAGGCCTGTGTACATTTCTGTTTCAGATGGCTAGGGGTATTTAGTATGAAAAAAACATCCACACTGTGGACATGATAGTTCATTATTATTGTAGCAGCACATTGATTGCCTGGGTAGAGTGTGGGTGAGCAGATGTGGAAGGGAGGAAGAAGCTGGGATCTATAAGATATGAGGCTTGCATACCACTGTGGCTTTGTCCTCTAAAAGTGCAGACATGAGACATGTAGTGGTAGTTTGATGGTGGCACGACTCAGTCTTCCTTTGCATAACTGCAGCCTAGCTGGGTCTGAGTCATGCCAGTACAGAGGATTACTCAGCATGACTCAGGACTTTACAAATGGATATGCAGAACGAAAGATGCCAGCAAATTTGTTTCTCATCTGTTGATCAACCTCTTTACTTTAGAGCATGATGATGGCTTTTTACATCTTTTAGTCTTAAAGGTATAGCGGCCGATCTTTTTCAGCTTCAAGTTCCGGGGGATCATCTTATCCAGTTATCGATTTGCAAAAAAAAACAGAGGGGGGGATAATTTCAAGTGTTTTATAAATGAACATAACAACAAGGTTATATGGCCTGCATGCTTGCCGCCAGACAGCTTTCCATCTTAGAAAGCGGTCTGGCTCGAGACAGCCTCCAACCTGTCCTGGGAGGGAGGGTGGAGAAATCGGCTGCTGCTGCTTCTTATCTTGTGACGCTGCCTGCAAATCTTCATCACCCACCAAAGTTCGTCCTGTAACATTACCATGGCTGTTCGTCCCGTCATCTACTCTTGACCTTTTCTGTTGATTTTTCGGGCCGAAATATGACAAAATACTTTGTTGACGTTCATGCTGCCACACGTTCTCATTCATTACTTGGTTAGCTATCAGCTGCTCTTTCAGGTAAATAGCTAGATCCAGTAGGTTAGACTACTTTTTTTCAACTTGCGCCATCTACTGTCTGGACTCGGGAGTGGGTATTAGCTTACTTTAACCGCTTTGAGCAGATTAAATACTCTTTAAAAACGGACAACAAAAAATTTTATCAACAAATGTGAAGGACACAAGACATGTATTTATATCAGGGCTGTCAAACGATTAAAAATTTTAATCGCGATTAATTGCATAATGTCGATAGTTAACTCGAGATTAATCGCAAATTAATCGCATATTTTATCCTTTTATTTCTGAAAGTGTAATAGCCTGTTTGGGCATTTTAATATGCAATTTTGCAATAAATGACACTAATAAAATACATGCTTGTACAAAAAATATTTTTATTTTGTTATTTTTCAAGCACTTTTCACAATTGGAATGAAAACATCCTGTTAAACTCTGGACTATAATGGCTAAATGACTAATCATGACGCCCTGATGTTTACACAGTGTGTAAACAAATGTGTAAATAAATACCTGTTTTCATGCCGATATATTTTTTTTGCCTCTTAAACAAAGATAGAGATGGTATTACGCATAAACATATAAATTAATAAAAATTGTACATTTCAATAAAGTCATAAGTTTTGTTCATTTTCCTAATCTACTTTCAGCAGTTATCACCGGTTATTGCACCGTAAACTGCAGAAAATACGAGCAGAGTTGCTCTGTCTGCCTTTACTACCGTCGGCTCCTATGGCGGAGGGATATTTCAGCTGGATACACTCAGTCTGTAGTGCATTCAGGTCTCATAATAACCCCTATTTCGTCACTTATTTTAGAGCCCAAATAAGTGATTTCACTTTCAGAAACCTGCCCAAAAAAACCGCGACCCGTAACTCATGAAATTTAGAAGCGCTTTTAGAAAAAAGAAGCCCAAAGTCGCATGGCTTTGGCAACAGTGAGCGCGGGTCTGTTTTGCTACAGTTCTCTCGCACTCTTGAAACTACGGAAAGCGCCGAGGGTAAAAGAAAGACAGTCCAGAGAGCGCGGCGGGGGGAAAACATTAGGGAACGGTGTGTGTGTTTTAACGCGCGATTAACGGCGACAAAAAAAATGGCGTTATGGTCTAACAAAGTTAACGCGTTAATAACGCGTTAAAACTGACAGCCCTAATTTATATACATTTTTAAAAATCCATAATATTACCTATTAAGACCAGAGGGGGGGGAGGAATATGTATCCCCCCCCCCCAGGGATAAAACATGAATGACCAGAGGGGGGGACATCACAAACAGAGGGGGGGTAAATCCCCCCCATTCCCCCCCAGCAAATCGCACCCAGATCTTATCTATTGGTTACCCTAGATGCAAATCATTGTAACGCGCTCACTTAACGCCAATGTGCGTGCACTTTTCTTGCTAGTATCCGCTTGCTGGTTGCGCATGCGCACTTCTAGTGTTTATGGATCCAGTTAGCTTTGGTGTTAGAAGTTCATTGTAGCTGTGCTGCTCTCACCGTATACTTTGAAAATGGCTCACAGTCACAAGAAGCAAACTATCTTACAAGTTTATGAGAAGAAGAGGAAGGCCTCAGTAGAAAAAAATTAGACCAGAGTGGATGTGGGAGATTCTTTCATGCGATCCCCTTGACGAGCGGAAGAGCGGGTAAAGCGGAGTTATTCAAAAAGGGACTTGGACATTCCTTATCTAAATCTGCAGAAAAACCGTCCACTCTACTTTTAAACTAGACCAGGAATTCCCAAAGTGTGGTGCATGCACCCCCTAAGGAGTACCGGAAATACGGAAGGCCCATGAAGGGGCCTTCAATTTAGCCCCGCCCCCAAAGGCAAAACAGGGCCAGTTTGTGGTGACATTGTAGCTGAAGGAACTCTGCAGTGACACTGAAAACATCTCATTGAATAAAAGCTGCAGCATAAAATGAGAATATCATACATTTTTATTTTCTAACAATGTTTGACTTTTCAATGTCTAATTTTTCACTGCCAGATCTCTTTTTCGATTTCATTACAAGCGATTTTTTTAATGTTTCATTTTTCAATGTTTGATTTTACAATGCCAAATCTCTTTTCAATGTTGCTGCAAGCTGTCACTGTTTTAGCTCCATACCGATGCACCTGAAAATCCTCAGGATCCTGTTATGGATGTTGTGTGTAACTTTATTGCAATTTAATTCAAATTCTTAATTTTATTTCCATAACCTGTGTTATGATGGTTGTGTTATTGGAACTGCAACTGCAATTTTCTATTATTATTTTTTTATTATGCGTGTTCTGGTCATTTGAGCATGACGCCTTTAATATGGCTATAAAAAAGCTTGTTGCATTTGGTTTTTTTGAAGGTGTCAACCCAGTTGGGACACAGAAGGAGGTGTGTAACTAAAAAAGTTTGGGATCCACTAAACTAGACTATACTTTTCCCATGCATTGGTAGCTCTTACAACTAGCTGGATATAGTTTTAATGGGTGTTGCTTCGGACAGGTTTATGTCTTTAACCCACAACAAACATCTAAAACTCCAACAGTCAGGTTAAACGTTTTGTCTTCAACTGAAATCTCTTTATCATACTTGGTGGTTTTACATCATGATATCATGTTAAATGTTTTGGACAGTGATCTCTGAAAAATCACTTGATTAGGATATGAGTTATTGCTCTCGTGGTAAAATCATGTCGTGGTTAAAGAACCAGGTGAAGATGCAGTCAGCGTGCTCTGAGTCTGAAGTGACCATACTATGATCATGATTTCTGGTTTGGAGAAAAAAATTGTCCAATCAAGAATCTTTATTGTCACCATATGTTACCATGGTGACAATTTTGTTTGAGACAGACACTGGCTCAGGATGCAAACAAATAATATGTACAGGCAGACACAACAGACATAGTATTTTCATATGTTTTATCAGTTGGTTTCAGATGGTATCTCTAAGGTGGAGTGTTGTCTTTGCTCCCATAACATGTAGATTTATTTACACTTACTCAGAACTGATCATTTGCTGAATTTAGGCCTCCCTGCTGATCCTTTGTCCAGATTTCTGGCTCAGCTGGTCTCTCGCTGTTATTAACAGCCTCCTCTTTTCACTCTAAGAGCTCCTGTAAAAACACTTGGCCTGCTCCAGTGAAGATGAGAGTGCACTGAATCTGTTAGTGACCCGATTCCTCAAAACACATTGGTTCACATCAGCCATTAATTAACCAAGGAAAAGACCACCTCTTTTCTTCTGCACATCATTGTTAGATTTCTGGCTGATCTTTTAGCATGGACTGGTGTTTTTTTATTGTATGTTTGATTGTCTGTTGGAGGGCTCTTTGTCTGACTCTACCATCTGTCTAAAACATTATGGAGCAGCGCTAACAGTTATGCATGCTGAGCTCCCTCTGCATGCATAGGAATATCATTGTCATGATTACTTTACCACTCCAGCCCATGAGCAGCTGAGACTGGCATCCGTAGAGTTGCCACAGTCCTGTGCCGAAGCCAAATAGCTATATGTTGATGGAACAGCGCCTGCAGGGGAGAGATGAATGTACTAAGCTCTCTCTGTTTCCCAGTTAAGTTGGCGGATGATTTCTCCCTGTGTCCAGAGCTGGCACCAGCATTTGAAACCTGCTCAAACGCACTCAGTCGAGCCAAATACTGGTCCCTGATGCCAAGAAATTGTATCTCATTAGGCCAAAGGGAGAGCATCATGACCTTTCAGTGCTGGCTCTGTCTGCAGAATGTGTACAAGTCAAATGTGTCTAATTAGATAAACGGGCAAGATTTAGTAAACTGATTTATGTTTACTGTTGCTTGTAGTTGTGTTGTCTGTTGACTCTGTGACTGAATATATGTTTGCAAGCTTGAACATAAAATCTTAGTTGAAACACAAAGTAAACAATTTATCTTAGGCTTAGAACTTTCCTTTTTGACAAAGTGAATTAGGTATTGCTGAGTTATCTCTATAGTTATGCTGCTATAGGCTTTGGCTGCTGGAGGACATCAGGGTCTATTTTGCTCACTCTGCTGAGTTCTACTGTTCACCAATTTTGCATTGTTTGCTGTCGTTTCAACTTTTAACATTTTGTTCTCTCCATTTATTTTTTTCTCTCTCTCTTCATAGTAGGTACACCTGGTCTGCTGCTCAGTTAGCTGTGACATCATCTGGGGGGCAGATAATCTGCTATTACCATATAACATAGAATGGATTCCTGGATCAATGTGTGCTTCTGTGCTGTTGTGTCTCTGCTCTGTCCTCTCTACCCCCAGTCGGTCGAGGCAGATGACCGTTCACACTGAGCCTGGTTCTGCTGGAGGTTTTTCCTTCCTGTTAAAGGGAAGTTTTACTCTCCAATGTTGCTTCATGAATGTGCAGTTTGAGCGATTGCTGCAAATGTAAATTGGGGTACATTATTAGATGAAGGTCAGACACACCTTTCCCAGTAGCACCGCTGGTTTCCTGCTATTCTGGCCCATCACTTCAACTGTCCCAACATTTCCTACAACCTTTAGCCAACTTTACCTCTCTGTATGTTCAAGGACAGCTATTGGAGTGAACAGGAGCCCAGTGCCACTAAAAGCAACAACACAGAGAGAGGTAGATGAAGGTCCTCAGACTTAAAAGAAAGCGAGGCATGCAAAGGAAGATACTGGAAAATGAAAGGTGTGTAGGGAAGAGCAGGCAACAAATGAATGGCAAAAGAAGAAAGTGAATGTATTGTAAATAATGCACCCATTATAAAAACGAGAGAGATCATTTCTGTTTTAGTTGGAGTGGTTTATTCAAATGCACCCAATTCTTTGATTGTGCTCTGCTTAAAAAATAAGGGTTGTTTTTAGTCTCGAAGAAGAAAAGGTCAACAATCAAACCCCTCCAAAATTGATGCCTTCTTCTCTAAAACCACATGCAGTAACTTGCCCTTCCTAAATCCAGGCTTTGACTTAAGCATACAGTTGTATATCAATAAATCTCAGTTTCATTCAGTTAATTTTGAGGATTATGGTTTATAGCTAAAAAAGACTGTATCAAAGATTTTTTGTCAAGAAATATTCTGGATCATGTTAGGTTAATAGGTCTCTCTAAATTCTCCTTAGGTGTGAGTGTGTGCGAGAATGGTTGTTTATCCTGTTTGTCTCTGTGTTGCCCTGCGTCCAGGGTGTACCCCGCCTCTCACCCATTGACAGCTGGAGATAGGCACCAGCACCCCTCACGACCCCACAAGGGATAGATGTGTTAGGAAATGGATGGATGAAATATTCTGGATCAATGTGTGTTTCTGTGCTTTTTTTTGTGTTTGTCTCTGCTCTGTCTTCTAAAAACCCCAGTGGAACGTGGCAGATGACCGCTTACACTGAGCCTGGTTCTGCTGGAGGTTTTCCTTCCTTTTAAAGGGGGGGTTTCCTCTCCACTGTCGCTTCATGCATGCTCGGTATGAGGGATTGCTGCAAAGCCATCAACAATGCAGATGACTGTCCACTGTGGCTCTACGCTCTTTCAGTAGGAGTGAATTCTGCTTGTCAAGACTTGATGTAACCTGCTGGGTTTCCTTAGACAGGAAACGTTTTGACGAATCTGTATGATTTTATCAAATTTGACTTTGTAAAGTGCCTTGAGATGACATGTGTTGTGAATTGGCGCTATACAGTGGGTACAGAAAGTATTCAGACCCCTTTCATTTTTTCACTCTTTGTTTCATAGCAACCATTTGCTGAAATCAAAAACGTTAATTTTATTTTTCATTAATGTACACTCAGCACTCCTTTTTATTAAAAAAAGAAAAACTGAAATATCACATGGTCATAAGTATTCAGAACCTTTGCTCAGTATTGAGTAGCACCCTTTTCAGCTAGTACAGCCATGAGTCTTCTTGGGAATGATGCAACAAGTTTTCACACCTGGATTTGGGGATCCTCTACCATTCTTCCTTGCAGAACCTCTCCAGTTCCGTGAGGTTGGATGGTGAATGTTGGTGGGCAGCCATTTTCGGGTCTCTCCAGAGATGCTCAATTGGGTCTAGGTCAGGGCTCTGGCTGGGCCAGTCCAGAATGGTCACAGAGTTGTACCGAAGTCACTCTGTTATTTTAGCTGTGGGCTTAGGGTAATTGTCTTGTTGGAAGGTGAACCTTTGGCCCAGTCTGAGGTCCTGAGCACTCTGGACGAGGTTTTCTTCCAGGATATCTCTGTACTTGGCCGCATTCATCTTTCCTTCAATTGCAACCAGTCGTCCTGTCCCTGATCAAACATCCCCATAGCATGGTGGTAGCATGCTGCCACCACCATGTTTCACTGTTGGGATGGTATTGGGCAGGTGATTAGCAGTGCCTGGTGTTCTCCACACATACCGCTTAGAATTAATGCCAAAAAGTTCAATCTTCGTCTCATCAGACTAGAGAATTTTATTTCTCATAGTCTGGGAGCCCTTCATGTGTTTTTTGGCAAACTCTATGCAGCCTTTCGTATGTCTTGCACTGAGGAGAGGCTTCCGTCGGGCCACTCTGCCATAAAGCCCGACTGGTGGATTGCTGCAGTGATGGTTGATTTTGTGAAACTTTCTCCCATCTCCCTACTGCGTCTCTGGAGCTCAGCCAATTGATCTTTGGGTATTTCTTTACCTCTCTCACCAAGGCTCTTCTCCCACGATTGCTGTTTGGCTGGACGGCCAGGTCTAGGAAGAGCTCTGGTCGACCCAAATTTCTTCCATTTAAGGATTATGGAGGCCACTGTGCTCTTAGGAACCTTGAGTGCTGCAGAAATCGTTTTGTAACCTTGGCCAGATCTGTGCCTTGCCAAAATTCTGTCTCTGGCAGTTCCTTTGACCTCATGATTCTCATTTGCTCTGACATGCACTGTGAGCTGTAAGGTCTTATATATACAGGTGTGTGCCTTTCCTAATCAAGTCCAATCAGTTTAATTAAACACAGCTGGACTCCAATGAAGGACTAGAACCATCTCAAGGAGGATCAGAAGAAATGGACAGCATGTGAGTTAAATATGAGTGTCACAGCAAAGGGTCTGAATACTTATGACCATATGATATTTCAGTTTTTCTTTTTTAATAAATTTGCAAACATTTCTACATTTCTGTTTTTTTCTGTCAAGATGGGGTGTTGAGTATACATTACTGAGAAATAAAATTAAGTTTTTTGATTTCAGCAAATGGCTGCAGTGAAACAAAGAGTGCAAAATGTAAAGGAGTCTGAATACTTTCCGTACCCACTGTATAAAGAATATTGAAATGAATTTTGTCCATGGATTTTTGGAATGGACTTCCTGTTGAGCTACAAAACTACCCAAACATGAAAACCATATTTAGATGGTGAGCAAAGATAAATATGAATTATCATACAATGTATGGGTGAGCAAAAATACCATATATTTGTATGTGTTTTGCTCTGATATGCCGTAAAATGTGCCAGGGTGTGTAGGTGAATTATTGAGAAATAAAGGAAACAACATAATTTTTATTAACTGAAGTAAACTGAAAACCTTTTGCATTTACTTTGGTTATCTTTGATCATAGTCTTTCGGATTTATTTTCATGAACCAGTTCTTAAAGGGTCAAACACTTTTGTGCCATGCAACACAGCACGCTGGGATGTGTTTATCTGTCTCAACACAAATTTGCAGAGAACGTAATCTGTAGGTTTGATCACACCCCAAGGCACAGTCCACCATGCAAGAGAGACTATGAGAAACACAAGCGAGTGGGCCGATGGATGTGACTAAACTCCCTTCTTCAAAGCTCTATCAAACAGGCCAAGCACATGGAGAAAACCTTCTAAAATGGTGCCAGGACCCCTCCATCCCGTGAGATGGAAACAGCAATGAGTGGGAGGAGGCGAGGGGGGAGGATGAACAGGGAGTCAAAGAAGAAAAGTGTTGCTGGCAATCCCTAAAGCTTAGAGTTTAAAGAAGAGAAGCGCTTCGATTTTGTGGGGAGTGCCACCCTGACTGTTGGGCTGTGTGAAAAGTGTGGAGCACACAAAAAAAGCAGTCCTCCAGATAAAAAAGGAACAATTTACTGCATGGCCAGAGCATCCTCAGAAACGTGTGAGATGTGGGTGATGAAACACTGGATGTGGAAAGTAATATTTTTATGTAGAAGGAGCTTGATGGGGGGAAGTTAAAAGAGGTAGGCTGTGTGGGCTGCAGACATCACAAGGTACAAGGAGTTTGGAGAGTCAACTAATCGGAAAGCTGCTGTTCCCTTAAAACCCTCCTATTTAACACCCTTCTTCCTTCCTACACACTGCAATCTGTGGTGTCTCTTACAGAGATGATGCCAAGCACTGAATGATGCAGTCTCCTTTAGTCCCTCTGTCCATGATCACTCAGACAGAAAACCGTCCCGCTACGCAATATTTTAGCATCCAAAACAAATATTTCGGTCCCCAGCAGTTGGAGTGAGGATTCCCTGATTTTCTGATATTGTTCCTCAGCACCACTTTACCTTAAGTGTCGCAATTATGTAGGCAGAAATGTCCAACTCTCAGCTGGTGTCTCATTCACTTAGAGTCATTATGTGTGAAGCAGGAAAACAGTAGCGTGTCATTATTCTTCACATTGTGGTTTAGGGGAACCATTGAGTAAAGCAACAAAAGGAACCTGAGCAGCCATTGAGTTGGCATGAGAAGCCCAACATCACTTACTAAAACTTTTTCAAACACAATTATTCACTCTAATTTCAGATATATGTAAGGACATGAAGTGGGAGTCAATCAGACCTTTACAGCAGAAACATGTTAATCATAAATGATAAAAAGCAGCATAAATTTGATCATTTCTGCTCTAAAACAGCTTATAACAGTTGTCCTTGGCACCATTTACTCAATGTTCTTGCGTTATATTGAAACTCTTACGCTTTCTTAAAGGCAACCAAAATAATCATCTTTATAATTAATTTTAAATAATTACAAATAATTTTAAAGATGATTATTTTTGTGTTGTGTTATAAAGTGTTAGATATTTTAATCCTTGAAAAGATACAAAATCAAAGGGGATATTTTTTATTACTTTCTTTGGCGACTTCACTATTTAGAAATGAGACTTGGCAGACTGGGCTGCTCAGTGGAACAGTTGTTAGTGTTGCCTCGCAGCAAGAAGATCCTGGGTTTGAATCCCAGCCAGGGCCTTCCTGTGAGGAGTTTGCATGTTCTCTCTGTGCATGCATAGATCCATTCTGGGTGATCTGGCTTCCTTCGACACGCCAAAAAACATGCCAGTTTTTGGCTACTCTATACGGCCCCAATCTGTGTGTGTGTACTTGCAGCTGAAGCATATTTTTGGTATTTTACAACCAAAGTGAGGACTTTGATGCAAGTAAAGCCTATCCTTTCTAATCAGCATTTTGAAACAGTAATCCATGCCTTTGTAACCACTCGGTTAGATTACTGTAATGCACTCTATAAGGGAGTCGGTGATTCGTGCATTTCCCAGCTTCAGAGGGTACAACATGCTGCTGCACGTCTCTTAATAGGTACAAGGAAATGTGAGCATATTTCCCCTGTTTTAGCCTCTCTACATTGGCTGCCACTAGATTTTAGTATTCATTTTAAAATAATTTTACTTGCTTTTAAAGCTCTTAATGGCCTTGCCCCACCTTACTTGTAGGAGCTGCTACACACACTCCCGTTCTCTTAGATCAGCTGACATGAGGGTGTCCAAGACGAAGCACAAGCTCAGAGGGAACCGTGCTTGTTCTGTAGCAGCTCCCAAGCTGTGGAATGACCTTCCCTTGGGCATTAGATAGGCCTCTTCCCTTTTTGATTTTAAATCCCTTCTTAAGATCCGTGTCTTTTCCTTGGCTTTTGACTCTGCGATGTTGACTTTGTTTTACTGTGTTTTACTTTCTATAATTTTATAACTACTTTTATATACCATTTTACTTATTGCTTCATAATTGATCATTTTTCATCTTGTGATTGTGTATAGCACTTTGGTCCTGTGGAATAAGATAGATGCCCTTTTGCTAGACATTTTCTTGAGGAGATGAGAGCTTTGATGAAACTGAGGCCTGACAGAGATTCCTGAGGTTCTGTTGGGGGCTGTTTTCCTCCTGTCAAAGCAAATATGTCAGAGAAATAAGATGGGTTGGGTTGCACTCCCCCAGCCAGACTGAAAGGAATAATTAAGTTTCATCTGCATAAAGAATAGGAGACACCATGTGAAGGAAAGACCAGACCAAAAGAGTTAATGTTGTGGTTACCAAACAAGAGCTAAGCAGTACATTTGTGTGACCCTACATACAATAAGCTGGTAATGTTGAATGCGGTAAGTAAAGCCCTATTCACACAAGATAAGTATTATCTGTGGACTCAATGTAATAAATAAGCTAGCCCCCTACATCAGCTTTTTATGTGCAAGCAAATAACTGTGCCTGAGATTTGATGCAATTTGCTGACCTCTCTGCTGTGTATTGTGTATGTGAGCGGCTGTGGGACACAAGCAGTGCACCCAACTCTGCTCATTTGCGACTTTGGGCTTTCTTTTTTCTAAATTTCGCGAGTCATGGGTTTACGGTTTGTTTATGAATGTGAAGTTGCTTATTTGGGCTTGTCTTTTTTCCAACAGAACTCTTCTACTGTCTATCACACAGTGCAACCAGCGCAAGCCGGTTAAAATATCTGTCTGCTGACACACACACACGCACGCACAAACACTCATATGCAAGCACACAGACAATTTCAGGAAAAGTCGCAGTGGGTAGAAATGCAACATTAAATACATGGATTTCTAAAACATTGAAATGTTATCTGTAGGCTACAGTGTGGTGGGTTGCTTTGCTGGGCTTCTTTTGGACTTGATTTCTGATAGGTTTTGTTGAACTGAGACCCAGGGTCTCTAAACACTCCAATGCAGCCTCCATTCTTGACCAAAAGCAAATAAAAATGTGCCCAGGAAACAAAAACTGCCTATTCATGCATCGGACCCCGCCAATTCCTGTGCCAATTACAGAGATGCCTATTCGCATTGGATTAGTTTTATCATAGGAGCTCAGAGTTCAGCAAAATATAGTAGGTAATCTGACCCGACCTGTCTCTGGACTTCTGCATCTGTTTATTGCCTGGGATTGCCTAACTGTGAACCTGACCCCCACTCTGTCCGTGAGTTTTCGAGTTTGCCTAACCCCTTACGTCTGTGTATCTGCCAGTTATCGGACCTTGGATTGGACCTGGACCTGCCCCCTGGATTGCCCCTTTGTACCGCCGCCTGGATCTGATTTTCTGGACTTCACTCCCTTACCGCCACAGGAGCCCGCCGGTCAAAGTTCCCAGTAACCGCCAGTCGCTCAACGGCTCCGGTGCCTGCAAACTCTGTCCGCAATCGGACCGTCACCCTGAGTCAGTCTCTCAGCCGGTCCCCAAGCTCTGACCCCGCTAACAGGTTAGTGATTCAGCCTCTCTCTTTCTTGCCCGTTCCCCCCCCCCCTTAAACTGATCACTAACCTGTTGTCTCCGTCTCAGGGGATTACCAACGCGAGAGCGATCTGCGCACTCCCTGCGCCGCGCATAGAATCAACAAGAAATAAAGCCTGTGGCTACCACTGACCTGTTCTGTGTTGTATCTTAGGTCCTATTTTTCGTACGTTACAGTTCTCTCCCTTTTCCCCCCTCTCTTTCACCTTTTCTTCTTTTTTTCTCTTCTACCTTCTTGTGTCAGTGTCCATTTAACATGAAATATTCCCTGCATAAATTATAATAAAGCTTCTTGCATGTACAGCACTATGGCGAAAGCAGTAAGGCTCCGCTTGTGAAAGTAAATACTGTTGGGGTCTTTTTGGCATTAAAACAACAATTCTTAATGCCACGTTGCCAGACAGGACACACAAAAAAAGAAACAGTGTTATGATCGGAACAGAAGGACCCAGTATTCAAACCAGACAAACATTTAAAACTTTGTAACAGTTTATTTAGCCAACGCGGTGCGCCAGTGGCCGCTCAGAAAGTCCCAGGGTCGAACTCCTGCAGATGATCGGTGGTCCGAGGACAGGCGGAGGGTCAGAACCGTGAGGACGATCGTGGGCAGGAAGATCAGGAGGACGTACCAGAAGCCGATGTCGGGGACGAGATACGAGGTCAGAGCCAGGTGGTCAGATCTCAGATGAGGCGCCAGAGGGAGAGCCTCTGGCGCCTCATCGAGGTCGGGACACAGCTCCAGGTTCGGTACACGGTCAGGCTTACGGGCTAGACGAGGTCAGGCAGGCTCGGTGGTCAGGTAGCAGGTCCAGTTTGGTACACAAGCAGGCAGGGATCAGGCAGGCGGTTAGGTCAGGCAGAAGTCAGAAAGATGGGTCAGGCAATCAGGTCAGGCGGGATCAGGCAGGCTCAGAGGTCGGGAGGCAAAACAGGTCAGGATCAGGTAATCGGAACAAAGAACGCTGAAATAGATCTCACCAATGGCCTGAAATAATCTGGCACTGATGTCTGGTTTGAAGGCTGGTTATATACTGGCATGTGCAATTGGATCAGGTGAGAGGTAATGAGAAACAGGGCGGAGCTGAACAGGTGTTTAGAGTGAGTAATCAGACCAGCATCAGTGCCGAGATTATGACAAACAGACAGTTTTGTAGCAATATTGACAGCAACTTAGGTGAAAGCAACCAAAGTTAGAGATTTTGAGGGGTTTTAATTTTGAAATTCCACATCAGATCTTGATGACCTTTGGTGAATTTAAGTGCAACATCTGGAGATGCTCTATTGTCATCCTAAAGTGAAAGTATTCACTGGAAACACAGTTTTGGTTTAATAACCATGGAAACATAGGTAAAATAAATGGGCAATCTGAAATAAGGAGCATCCAATTAACCACGTAAAACAGTGACTAAAATAAAAAAAAAACATTAAAATCGTGCTAATATATCCTTATTCATCCTATAAAAACCCAGGGATGGCTGGCTTGACTTCAGTTGTGAAAAGGGCAGAGTTTTGTCTGCTCTGTCTTCTCTGACCCTAGTTGGGTCCGGTCGATAGTCACCTACCCAGAAATACCTCCTAGAATGTACTTTCAATTGACACCACAAAGTCAGTGCATTAGATCTATCTCTCATCTTTAGCGAGAATGTGGCAACAGTGGAAAGCAGGAAGTAACCTCTAGCAGAACCAGGCTCAGTGTAAGTGGCCACCTGCCATGTCCAACAGGAAGATAATGGTACACGGTATGCTCTACAGGAGAGTTTTTGTTTTAACTGAACAGAAACAGCCAAAGGTGTCAGAGGAGCTGAATGTGGTTTGAAGGAAGATGGTATTTCTTCGGTGTCCGTGGTTCTGCTGGTATTACAAAAGAATTTTGGCAAAAATGATGCTGTATTTAAAATTTTATATAGGCAATTGACTGGTTGGATTTGTTAGAACTGAAATGTTGTCAAAAGGCAAGAGCCCGTGAGGCATCATCTTCTAAACATAATTAACCATCTGACCTGGGTTTCTCAGACTTAAGAGCTCACAGACGTGGCTACATGGTTTGAGGATCTAAGCCATTCCACTGGGTGAGGAACAAAGCTACACCTACCTGCTCAGTTCGCTCAGGCATCTGTTGCACAAAGATGCAGGTTGACAGTACATCCCAGGCCTCTCCCAACTAGTCTCAAAGCTTAAGCTAGCCCTTAATTAAGACTGAGGGTTAGGCCTAAATGCTTGTGACAGGGCTTGAATCAAGGTAGAGTTTAATAGGAGCTAATATGATATCATAAAGTCATATTTTAACCAGTAGCAATAAAGTTCACTTAAAATCTTCGCTTTAAGCTGACTTTTTCTCCTGTTTTGTGCTGACTGAGCCCCTCCAGCACACATGACAGCCCCAGCTGGGACTCTCTATTTCAGACATGCTTAACCTCCCCATCCTGACTTTCCATTCCATTAAACTTGATCAGTTCATTAAGAAAATGAAGTGTGGGATCCTAATGAGGGGTTTTTAATGAGGGACATCAAATCGCCTCCTTGAACCCGGTGTTTAATCAGGAATGGAGGAGCGGAAGCTGTGAGCGGACAAAGAGATGAGCAGGCGGCAAAAAGAAATAGGTTCTCAGAAAATATCCACGCTTTTGGTGTTACTCCCCTGAAGTTTTGTTTTTCCAGCATTCCTATTTACTGCCACTATACGTAACCTTCATACCTACAGTTTCAATCAGAGGTTTATAACCATTGATTTCACACTAATTTGGGGATTTTATCAACATATTATACAATTCACACAGTTTCAAATTTATACATACAGGCTCAAATGCACCCCATTCATGTTAGGTGAAATGTCTCTTAGCAAGATGCCTGGACAGCACACACTGTTTTGTAGACATCAAGAAGTTTCTGGCATCATTCTGACCAGATGTTTGATCCCTCCTCTTATCTTGTTTGCTCATTGGTGCGTGCTTTTTAGAAATGTACAAAAACCACATGCTGCAGAATGTTGTGGGAACACTAAGGATGCTGTAATGCACCCATACCAAGCAGTATCTGCCACATGTGCTGACATCAAAGCAACATTTCTTCACTTTTCATGCCAATTCTTGTTTTAGTTTAGTGATGCGCTATAAACCCATGTTACACAGGTACATATGCTGTTAGCATACTTGCAGGCATGAACAATCGGCTCTGTTATCCTCTGATAAAGCTCATCCTCTACTGCTTTAGAACTAACTAAATAAATTAGCTTGTTTTTTTACATTTATAAACTGTGCTTAAAATACCATGTGTAGAAAGGTTTTATGGTTGAATGTCAGTTTGGAGGCAATGACAACGAAATATTTATTGAAGTGGTGGTGAGACGTTCAAATCTAATTGTACTGTTAAGCAGGGTTGCTATTACACTGTACGGTGTAAGGCTACTAGTACTGCTGCCTTGCTCAAAGTGGATGGATTGATGAAGCTCTACTACCAAATTATTTACACTCACCTCAAATCAACTGCTAGGTGGATGAAACATTGATTCAATTGGGGTTCTAAAATCCCCAAAATAAGAGCTGATTTAAAAAGAAATTATAGTTAGCATATTTTTATGAACATAAAAACCTAGAAACGTTTTCTATTAGTTAAATAAAATCATGGGTTTCTAAAAACCGGTAACAGGCTTGGTGTGTTAGCATGCAAACATCCATCTGGATTATTACTAAAGCTGTTTAGAGGAGTCACTTTGGTTCATTAGTGAGATTCACAAGAATAATGAACTCTTGGGACTGAAACTTTGTGTGCATGTTCAGCATAATGCATCTCTTTTTTTCCAGCCGGCTGCTTTGATAAACAACCTCTTATGAAAACTCTGAGGAGGGGCAGGGGGCCAAGAATGAAGAGGCAGAGTGAAACAGCATACACATGAACAGACAGCAGAGAGTGAAAGTGAGAGTTCTTGTCTTTTAAACAGGAATAAATCTGAAGGCTCATATTTCATTAAGTCCTTATTACGAGGCTCTGTCGTTGCCGCTGCTACGTGCTGTAATCTGTAAGCCATTACAGGTGGCTAAAAATAACCAAGTTAACACATACAGCTGCCAAGCCGACCGGCAAAATTTTAATAAACGCCATGTAACTGCCGCAACAATCAAATTTAATAGGCCTGAACCATGGCAACACTGCTATGCCCCTCAGTGCAGTTTGCATAAAGGAAATGACAGTAAACCTAATAACAGAAGGATATTTGTTCCTTTTACATATTTAATTCATAAGGTGTTGTTTTATTTAGAGCTCTGCCTTTGGCTCGGAATCACAGAAGGCTCTGCTGGGATGCATCAGGGTGAAAACTACACAATGAGAAATGCAAATAGGTGATTTTAAGGAACACAGAAGGGCAAAAAAACACATCTCCATAGAGTCGGCAAAGAATTTTAGCATCTTCCAACTGTGTCTTTGTGCCTCTCAGAATATATCCTACACTAACCACATGCCTCTGACCTTTTATGGTAATGAGAAGATGGTGTCAGCAGAGGAAAACGACTCTTTCTTTCTTTCTTTCTTTCTTTCTTTCTTTCTTTCTTTCCTTCCTTCCTTCCTTCCTTCCTTCCTTCCTTCCTTCCTTCCTTCCTTCCTGTTGACAAGGCCCTCAGAATATGACAGTCCCCCCTCCCAACTTTTCCTGGTAAAGCTGGCCATATTTATGTATGTTTTTGCTAATTGCTGAAACAGAAAGGTTAGCGTTAGACTCTCCAAGTCCAGCTCTTTCTTTATCCCAGTTTGTTTCCTCTTCTTGTGGGACCTCACCTTGAGTGTGACAGCTGACTATAGCGCAGACTGTCCTCATATGTTTTTAAGCTCTGAGTTTTACCATGTCCTGGAAGCTTTTATATTCCTATGGTTTTGGATACAGTGGATGAGAAAGAACAACAACTCGGTTTTATTCAGTTTGTGAACAATTTCTTAGAAGATTAGATAAATCATTTGTGACAATGACCCTCATTACTGAGAAACAAGGTGAGTTATGTACTCCTTTGGAGTTTGTTAATGCAGCATCGTCTCCTTTCCCGTTTCTTCTCTTGTTCAAGTTTTAATTCATGGATAAATATTTCACATCAATCTATGATTGGCAAACAGCACTGATTTTAGAAAATTAGAAGCTATTTCTCCCACCTGCTACTTAAACAAATATAAACAGTGTAAGTTGCTTGCATATAAAATTAATTTTGACAATAAACGTTTTTGACACTTGTGCAAGTATATAGAGCAATATACAAAGAGTGAGCTCAGTGGGATTTGGCATGACTTCCACTTTTTTTCCTCGTTATGTCTCTGGATGCAGCAGGTAGTACCTGTACTGAGTAAAAATGTTTGGGTTTTTTCTCCTATAATCCTGAGTCCACATAGTTAAAATGATCAGGGTGGCATGGACCTGGAAGCTCAAAGGTCAAGCTTGTCCAACATTGTTTTCTGCCCTTGACTTCTGGAATTTTCTCACCGTATTAAGGGTCTTGAATGGCAAATTATCATGTTAATTGACTTATTTGCAAAATTGTTTTTGACTTAGCCAATAATTGTTGTAACTCTGAGGAGTGTTTTTTTAAGTTGCAACACCCCATCCTTAATCAAAAGCACTACTGATTCGTAGTTGTTTTATGCCAAACATGGACATCCCCAAACATTACCTATCAGTCAGCTCATTTCACAATATTATAATAATAATTAAAGAATGTTTGTCCCTTTATGTTTTCTTTCAAAACTTATTCCTAATCCTTGCTGGTATCGGTTCATAGATTTTTATTTCTTTTTTCACATTTCCTGAACACAGTGAGGTTAGGCCGGACTGGTGGTCTGGCAATCTAAGCCCACCCCATGGAAGGCATGGGTATCAGGCCAAGCAGAAAAGAACAAACAAATGAATGACTTAACACAGATGTGAGCACTTTGTAGCTCTTTGGGAAATGTATAGACTTTTCTTTATTTCTGTAATAGAATATATGACAAAGTAGGGCTTCAGATTCACTGCTGAACAGAAAATTAAGACAGAAAAACATAATTCTTAGCATTTTATACTGCTGGATTGAAAACAAGCTGTAAATTGGAACTTTAATATTCAAAAAGGTGGAAGGGTACGCCGTCTCTGAAGGCACATTTTAAAGATGTAGTTTCTGCTTTAAGCCCTTCTCCCACAGAAGCTGTCTTATTGTTACTGGGTTACATTCAGAATGGGCAAGGGCCTTAATTTGGGCCAAAGATCTTTCGGAGTCCTTAAGAAGAACCCGCTGGAGACTCCAGCTTAGTGCGGTAGAAATTCCTGGGGCTCCACCACTTGACAAATTTGTCCCACCCTGTCAGGATATTTTGTGAAGTTTAAATCCAAACTAGGCAGCAGTCGATTGTTGTGAGAGGCCCTGCTTCAGCATTACTGCCTCAATTCCAAGGCAGAAAGCCTTTTTGTCTTTTCCATCAGATGATCATGAGAGTGGATGAAAACCAGTTTAATGCAAAGATCTATTGAGTTTAAATACAGTCTTTAATATGTTGCCTACTTTGCCTCTCCTCAGGAGTGTTGAGAAGCTTTTTATTATATAAAACATTGCTTATTTACATCCAAAATACAGCAGATCCACATTGAGAAAAAAGAAATACACTTGTAATTTACATGACTGTAGCATGACCTGCATTTCATTACAATAGAGTTTTCTTCAACTGTCTCTCTGTGCACGTTTGCAGCAGGCGTAGCCAACACTTGTAGAATAATCAGCAGCTACTTGTGAAGGCCAAACTCAGGTTGTTATTCTCACGGGAAATTTAAGTGTTAAACAGCAACACAGCCTTGATGATTGCATTCACCCTCCTCAGCATAACCTCATGCCCACATGCGCAGGCTATTACTCTCCTCCCTTGGCAATCGCTGACAGCAAGTCGCCCCCACTTTTCCCCAGCACAAAGGACTCCACGCCGCACCTTTAAATGCATCTTCAAAGCTAATACAGTCCACACATTGATTTGTGCTGGTTTTGCCCCCACCAGCCCTTACAGCCTTGTGTAGTAGAGGCCCCGGGTGAAAGGAAGCCGGGGGGAAGGAGGAACAGAATGAATCAAAGCTAAATCAAGAGATGTGAAGGGCAGAGAGGTGATGGGTTAAGTACTGCATACACCAGCAGAGCAGCATGGATGGAAGCATGTCAGTCTTCACAGAGGGGAAAGACAGGATGAAATGAGGCCATGGAGGAGCAAGAAGAAGAAAAAAGATGGAGAACGGCGACACGTAAGTTCATCTCCCTTGTGGTTTCTAGCCGGCGCTTTTAGAGCGCTCTGCGATTGCGTGAAGATGTCAAGCGGAAAACACAGGGCGATTATAAAACTCTATCAGGGCTGAGAGTGGCTCCCTCCCTGGCGTTGCTGTGGAGTCACATCAGGTCTTCAGAAAAACACTCTGTTTTTCCACTTTTTACCAACATCAATTTACCACACAGGAACCAATCAGAGCCTCAAAGTTCAAGACATTTCAAAGCCAAGTTCAACTTACTTTACGAAGAAAAAAAAAGAATGAAATTAGTTGTTTTTGAAAGGTCCTCTTCAGGGGCTAGAGTAGAAACATATCTTGTAATTTAGGTCATCAAGTGTATTGGCTGGAGCCAATGTGAATTATGAGATATTGAGTCTAGAAAAGGGTCGTTTTATTTCAGTTAATACAAAATTTTAATTTGCTATCACTGACCACAAAGGAATAAGAACGTGGAGTGTTTGAAATTACCATCACCGGCAACCTTCTAGGCTACACCTTGCCAGTTTGGCTTCAGAACTGCCTTAAAATCAACAGGGAATCCATTCAACAAAGTGATGGAAACATTCCTCAGTGGTCCAGATAAACATGGTAGCACAGTTACTGCAGATTTGTTGACAGAACATGGATGACGCAAATCAGGTTCTACCACATCCTAAAGGTGGTCTAACAGGTTGAGACCGTGGAGATGTGGTGACTGTGGAAGCTGTTAGAGCTTGGGGATAACGAAGAATTGCCTAACTTTCATCACAGAAATGTCTCTGACATTGTTTCTTTGATGAAAACAGTTAAAATTATACACTCATTTAAAATCTAAAAACATTTTAACATACATTCACGCCAATAGATTGAAAGAAGGAAACTGCAATTTCTTTACTTCATAGTCATGTTTAAAAAAAAAACAGTTTGAGATGACCTGACCTTGGTGGCTTGGTACACCATCCTGCAGGAAGTAGCCATCAGATGATGGCCCACTGGTCATAAGGGGATAGACATGATCAGCATCAATACTCAGAGAGGTTGTGGTCTTTAAATGATGATTCACACCAAAGTCTGACTCTACCATCTGAAGGTTGCAGCTGATGCTGAGACTGAGAGCAGGTAACGTTTTCCCACCCGTCACTGTCGAGTTTTGGTGACCCTGTGTGAATTGTATCCTCAGATTTCTGTTCTTATAGGTAACAGGAGCTGGCACCTGGTGGGGGGTCTTCTGCTGCTCTAGCCCATCTGTTTTAGGCCTTAACATGTCGGACATTCAGACATGGTATTCTGCCTACCTTGGTTCTTCCTGATGTGCTTACATTTTTGGCTAGATGAGCTCTATCTTTGACCTGCAGACACGGGTTGCTTTTATGATGAGCGTGATGCTTAAACAAGGGGTTCCTAAATTAGTTACAAAGACTGCTCACATCTAAACCTAAAAAGTTGTAGAGATGAATTCTGTGTATACAAAAAACATAAATGTGTATTTAGACAGATTTATAAAGAACTGTGTACGATTATTTATGATAATTATGATTCTGTTTGAAAACCATTATTTATGATCTGAAAATTCTGCCACTTAGGATCCTAATCACCATACCTAATGCCACAAACTGGTGCAGATCTTCTACATACATTTGCATATAAAAGGATGAGTTGTTTTATAAATAAAAAGCCTTAACAAATATTCAAAACATGAAACTGAGATACTGCACTGAAGAAAATACTATATTGCATTTCTGTTCTCTCGTCTCAACTGGACCAAAATGCCCTGAACAGAGAAAATGTTGTGGAATAAATCAGCTTTGCATATTCAGAGCAGGAGGCATAAGGGTTCAAATAGATTAATGTGAGGCAAACCAATGCATCAGATTTTAGCTGATGCTTTGTGCTTTAATAAAAAATTACATTTCAAGGTTGTTTAATGTTTCGCACTGCTTTCAGTGGACAAACACAAGACAGATACAGATGTACTTGCCAATAGCAAATTATATGAGTATATGTAAGTGTCTGAGTGCCGGTGTGTCTCCCTGTCACCCTGGCGACCTGTCCAAGGTGTACCCCACCTCTCACCCAATGACCGCTGGGTGTAGCAACACATGCACCAATTTTAAAACCTTTTTCCAAGATGCCCACCGCCCTTGACTTGTAAATAAAATATAGTGATTTTGGGGAACTGTTAAGCCTTCCAAAAGGGCCATTCATTTAACATGAGCTACAAGAATGATTTGAGACATAAAGGCCTTTGCAGGTCCTTTAGTGCTCCCAAATAATGATAGAATTTCTATTCAAAAATAGACAGATGTAGACATCTGCATGTATCACCACAAAAGGGAGAAGTACATTAATTTTTATTTATGGGGTATAATGTATTAGGACTCATGGACTACAAGTACACACTAGGCGCTTCATCTCTTTTGATAAAACACACAGACTTCTTTTCTTTCAAAGAGCCAGCTTTCATACAAGAGTGTATTCACCACCCATTGCACCGAATACAGGCAAGTGTCAAGGCTGTATCTGCTTTTTCATGTTAAGGTTCACAGGGTAGCTGGAGTAACATCTCCCTGAATGAAGTGTGCAATGAGTTACAACCAGTCAGGCCACAAGTCCACCTGGTCGCTGAGGACAAACACAAGTTAGACAGCTGGACTTCTCACCCTAAACCCAAGTCAGAACTCCCCATAGTCAAGGCAAGTTTATTTGTAAAGCACATTTCGGTAACAAGACAATTCAAAGTCAAGTGAATTCAGTGAATTAGAACAGTTTAAGTAGAACATTAAAATTCAGCGGCAACTCTAAACAAATGTTTTTTTATTCTTTTAGCACTTTTTACTGTTAGGGAGTTTGTTCCAAATAAGTGGAGCATATAAACTAAATGCTGCTTCTCAATGTTTGGTTCTGGTTCTGGTTATGCAGAGTAGGCTGGATCCAGAAGACCTTAGTGGTCTGGAGGGTTGATACGCTGATAACAAGTCTATGATGTATTTAGGTGCTAAGCCATTCAGGGATTTATAGACTAACAGAAGTATTTTAAAGTCTATTCTCTGAGATACAGGGAGCCAGTGTAAGGACTTTAGAACTGGGGTGATGTCCTCTGCTTTCTTGAATAGGAGGGGGCCCAACATGGACCCTTGGGGAACCCCGCATGTGATCTCTGTGGTCTCTGATGTAAAGGATGTAATGTACTTCATAATAATGTACCTCATTATCTGTTATCTTTGACTCTCCTGAACGCTTAAACAAATATAACCCTTGTTCATTGCCTGTTTGTTTGTCAGTTCTTGCCTTCCTTATGTGTAATGTGAACCAGAGTGGCCAAAGAGAAATTTTGCCATGGTAACACGTGGTGACAATAAAATACTTTTGACTTTGACTTTGATTTCAAAGTTACCTACTGAAACAAAAAAGTCCCTGTCCTTTAAGGAGGATTTAAACCAGTTGAGTGCTGTACCAGAAAGGCCGACCCAGTTTTCCAGGCGCTTCTGTAGTTTATTTGGCTGAATTGGGACATTTTGTCAAGATAAGTTCTAGTTGGATACAGCTTTGGTTCTGAAGTTGATATGGATGTACAGACTGCCCCTCTAATCTTTTGGATTTTCTCAGTAAAGAACTTAATAAGTCTGTTGCAGGCCCTGGTGGAATGGAGTTCAGAAGCCACAAACACAGGAGGATTTGTTAACCTGTCGACTGTGGCAAATAAGGCACGAGTATTATTAATGTTTTTTTCTGATGATCTCAGAGAACAAAGATTCCCTTGCAAATTTTCTGTTTTAACTTATATCTTTAAAGTCTCTCTTTATAGATGTCATAGTGACGTCTCCCTTTTTTCACTTCTAACTGCTGGAGCAAACCCACAATAAAACCAGAAAACACAAACTTGCCTGTTGGTTGTTGTTTTTTGAGCTGGCGGTCTATGTTCTACCTTCTGCTCTGCTCCACTCAGCTAATTAGTGGAGCAGCTTCACCTGCACTGACTATAAGTCTTTCCACCTGGATCTCTGCCTATTTATACCTGCCTCCCACAACCAGTCTTCTTGTCATGTATGAGCTGCAGTCCAGTGCTAGTGTGCACCGCCTGCTTGACCTGTTTGACTCAAGGGTGTCCAGGGTGAGTGTCCTGCACACCCTGGTCACTCACCTGCCTACTCAACATTTTGGTTTTATCATATTTTCAAATGTGTAAAATGTAGACAAATACAATCGACTTGTATTGTTAACAGTGTTCTGCCTGGCTACTGACTGCAACATTAGGAAGCCAGTGCCAGTAGCTTAAAACACGTTGTGTGTGACACCATCCTAAGACCTGAGTTCCAACTTCTGATGAAAAGTGGAGCACAACAGTCTGTTTATGAAACGTAAATTTACCAGGTTCCAATAGTTTTTATGACACTAAACAGGAGTCCTCCACTGTTGTTTCCCGCTCCACTTGAGTTCTAATTTAAAACAGTGACATCATTCTAAACCATAATTTCAAATGAGAAATGTGCAGAATTACAGTCCAGCCGCACTGAATATTTAATCTCACTGTGTTAATTAGTTCTGTCCCTCACCAAAAGCTAATTATCAAAGAAAGACATTAACTGGCTGTTTTGGATGAGTGGATAACACAGATTTATGTTACAAACTCCTTTCCATCAGTAACATCCATCTCTGAAGCTTTTTCACTTTCCATTTCAAAGCTTGCACTCAAAGGTTAGAGGCCCAGACAGTGGAGCAGCTGAGTGAAGACTATGGTGGAGTCTTTTAGCAGGTCAGGGTCCCTGCAATGCTTCAGGCAGTCAGGAGAGAAGGCAACAAGCCACCTCCACTGCTGTTCCCTGTTTTCCTCTCTGTCCTGGCCTCACCTTCCCCCTTAACAGCCCTTCCTCATTGTGAACTTTTCTTCCACTCCCTTAGGCAGCACCTTCGGTCCAGCACCACCTCTTCACGGTGAGAGGGAATCAATAGTGCTCAGTTCTGCGTGGAGGAGGAGGCATTGATTGTTCAGTTCTGTCGACAGCCCTTTCTCTGTCTGTTCAGAGAAGCCTGAGGGCAGGAAGTTTTAGAGTTGCTTTCATATCAGGCAGACGTTTATCTAATTTTGGACCTCCAGAGATGCAGAGACTGGATTTTACTGGATTGTTTTTTTTTCCTCTTCACTGAATTCATCTACAGAAACACCAGAGGCCCCCCGTCACCAAACCGTGCAAATTATCACTGAAAATGACCCTGAATGTAATGCTACTAGTAATCACTGGATTGTTGCCTTAATCACGGAGGTGCTGCCTTGGAATGAGAAATAGCACCAGGGACTGTGAGCATGTGTGAAGCAGGAGGTTAATTTGGCTGCGATTTAAGGTAGCCGGGAAATGACTAATGCTTCAGCGGACAGGATGGAGCTGTGGGAGGTGCTCTCAGCTAATGAGGGGAACAAAATATCACCACATGCAACATGGCATTAAAGACGGGCATGGCAAAAAGCTGCACATTAAAAGTAAAGATTGGTTGCAAGGATAATAGCGAGGGTCTTATTCTTCAGAGCTTAGTTTTGTGTTGCTAAGCTTCTCGTGGTTGAGTGCTGCCAGAGGCTCTGGGGAGGGAGTGTCTTTCAACAAGCAGCTGTAGAGCACTCTTTTTACACAGCCTTTTTTCTCTATAGCTGTTTTCTTAAGCATGTCCAGCAAACCAAATCTTTAAGAAAGTTATTTACCATCTGCAGCTTGTTATAGCACAGGATAGTAGGGTTTGACAAGCAAAGTAAATTTGTCAAATGCAGCTGCAGCCTTACTGAGATGTCCATGACCCCTCGTTTATTTACCAAGCTCTTTCTCTTCAGAATAAACACCACTTGCCTTGTTACTTTGCGAGTTCTTCCCGGTCTTTTAACGCACCAGCATTCATACAGATGTAGTCACAGCCAACACTGGAGGAACTTTAAACTCCACCTTAAATCCCAGCCCAGCTGGATCATAAAGTGCAGTGAAGAAGCTTTCACACCGGTACAGATGGCAACAGTTTGGGGTTGTCACACCCAAATCTTTCAGATCATCAAACTCCTTTTATTACCAGACAAAGATAACCTGAGTTAATACAGAGAACAGTTTTTAAATGCTGGTTGTTTTTATTAAAGAGAAAAGCTGTTCAACCTGGCCCTATGTTAAAAGATGATTGGTTTTTAAACCTAATAACCCCCCCCCCCCACACACACACACACACACACACACACACACACTTCATGGCAGCAACAACTGTCATCAAGCGTTTGTAATAAATGGCAGATTAGTTTTTTTTACATAGCAGCGGAGGACTTTTACTCTCCTCCAAGCCACCTTGGCAGTTTATTGAGTATGAATGGTTTTTTAAGGTCATGTCAAATACATGACAAAGAAAATATTTTATAGGAGATTTCTTTCAGATAAATCAGTGGCCAGATTCACAGAATCTATTCCTTTAATGTTAACTTATTCGTTGTTTGTCTATTTACTGGAGGACAAGCACCTTCACCCCACAGATTGATGGTTGCTGAATGTGTGTTTACAGTGATGTGGACTAACCTTGACAGTGTTGCCCCGGTAAAAGTGAAGGTGATTAATCAAAAGAGAAGTATAATTCTGTGCTTTGTACATTAAAACAGTAAAACTATAGAAAGCTGGAACAAATATGGCATTCCACAAACCTTAAATGACACGGATCCAGCCTGGAGAAACAGTTTTAACGCAGCTCTTTGCAGAGCGGCGCTCATTTTTTATTTAACCTTGATTAAACATAACAAGAATAATCTGTTTCTTTTTAACCCTCTAACCAGGCTAACTCAGTCCCAACTGTGTTGCTGCACAAGCTACTGTTACTCTTTGTAGTGAACAGTCTATGGGTTTTTTCAAACAGAATATTATCCATTATAGATAAAATTCAATCTAGAGCCTACTGTCACAAATTGGAAATGTCTCTGAGATCTGAGTTGTGTTTTAACTGTTTTAGTCCGATTGATGATCCATACCTGTCAAATACGGTCGCTTCTTCTAAGCTCTCCGCCTGCCAGTTGGATTCCATCCCTTCCAGACTTTTTAAACATGTATTTTCTGTAAAAAAAAAAACAGTCCCACCCTGAATATACTCAATCTTTCACTTTTTAAGGTGGCAGTAATCCAACCAAAAAAGCCAAACCCCCAACCCAGGACAAATTGTAAACCAGTTTCTGATCTTACCTTTATTTCCAAAATTCTGGAAATAATTGTACCTCTTCAACCCTTTTATGACATACGCTGCATCTGAACTTCGCTTCGGCTATTTTATTCATAATGTTGCAGCAGCACGGATGCATCTGTAAAGTCCCAGCGTTTTTCTACTGAAAAAAATGTTTTTTCTATAAATGATTGAATAGTTATTCTCGGTTGCTGCAAATCACCATTCTTTTCCTTCACATTTCTTATGATCTTGTTCAGATGGATCCAAACATTCTGAATCACCCTGAATTGTTGAGAGAGGAATCAAATCCCACTGAATCAGTGTTTGCCACTCATGTATGTTTTATGCATCAGATCAGCCATAAAGCAGAAATCTCCAACTCCAGTGATTCTGTTAAAATGGTATGAAAATATTCTACCCATGTCACAAGATTTGGGATTTTTACTTGATATTATTTTAATATCAGTCAGGCTAATGTCAGGCTTCATTTTTTTTGCAGCATGGTTCCCCTTGTAACAGACCAGGTCAGTCTGTTGCTCAAATTACCACAGACATCAATGCATGTAAAAAGTAAAGAGTCATTTATTTATCATTTCAACTTAAAGAAAGCTCAGTTATCCTTTTCAAAGTTGTTAATTGAAGGGATTCATTTAATGATTATTTCTTTCTTAAATACATCCAATATTATTACATACATACATACATACATACATACATACATACATACATACATACATACATACATACATACATACATACATACATACATACATACATACATACATACATACATACATGTGGGAGTAGTTCCAAGGATATAGAAAATAGAGAAGGAAGCCTGATATATTCTTGGTTTTACATCAACCTTCACAGAACAGCTCCTTATTGGTGCTCTGCTCCACTTGACGAGCTCACAGAAAGACATCCTGTTCATATCGCCCTTTCATTACAGCCGAATCTGGGTCATAACGCTGGCATAAATGTGAGGGATGCTAATTCTTCAAAACTTCGTGTTGCATCTATAATTCAATACAAATCTAGTTGTTTCTTGCAGTTACTTTTATATAATTCTCAGCTGAGACCCCAACTAATGCAGATATGCTTTGGGTAATATATTCTGATCAAGAAAGCCTCTTAAATGGGCAATTTTTGACCCTGTTCACATATTTCACCCTTTGATTCTGTTAAATGGCAAAACATAAAAATGTAGATTTTTCTTTTTGCTTTGCATCTAATGCCCAGTTGCAGCTCTAACTTCATTGCAGAGCTACTTTTCACCCAGTGAACAGCTGTTTAGGCAACATTCATGCATAATACATCCTAAAAAAAACCTGAGTTGACCTGCAAAATTACCATCACTGCCACTTGTCTGCTCTCTTTTATCAAAGCTGCATGTTTAGCTTAGAGGGTTTTTTTCTCCCAAAATGTGTCGATTTTTTGGAAGCAAATTCTTCGTGTGATCATGATGCTTTTCCACAAATTCTGTTTTCAGCTTCCTGATTCGACCAGAGCTTCTGCATTATACAACGTTTCACTACATTGCATATCTGTCTTATATGTCAGTGGTATAGGAAAACCATGCAAATGCAGCTTTGAGAAAATAAGTCTCTAGCATTGCCTTGCTGCGCAGTAGTCGCTGTATGGAGTATACTCCATATTGCTGTAGCATCCACATTTGATCTCCAGCTAAGCCATGCTGCATCATGCTGTCTATGAGCATCACAATTTATGAGTCGCGGTGTGTTATGCACATATGTGCCGCCGCTACCAACATAGGCAATAGAGTAATTATTTGACCACTCAGAGATTCTTAAAGCATTGAAATTTAATTCCAAGGTGGTTATTTGATCAATAATACGGCAAAAAATGAACAAACCCCTTCCTGATGCAACACTGAACAGCCTACATGCAAAATATAAGTGATTCAGGTAACAGGCCTTTATCCATGCAACAACACAGAGCAGTCATGGTGGGACTTCTGAAATGGCTTCAGGTGAGTTCTAGAGAAAAACATCAGGCAATCTGAAAGCTGAGGACTAACAGAACATCTGGACAACACAGAACCAAATCTGGAAACAGACAAGAACACAAATACAGGAAATAAAGGAATCTGGCAGAGCCACACGGCACAGACCACAGCCTGAGGTTCTTGTTCTCAAGTAAGAGAAGCACTACTTCAATAGATTTTTACTCAAGTAGAAGTCAAAAAGTGTTTGTTAATAGGCTATACAAGTATCGAGATACTATAAGATTCCAGTTATTCATTTTAAATAATATAATGAGACACAAAAAAATATAAATCGTTTATCATTTGTAAAGTTCTATAAAAATTAGTAAAACATTACTATTATTACAAAATAATGGATTCAGGCAGAAGGAACAGATATTTCTAAATCTATTTTTCTAAATAATGTTTAGAAACACAAAGCTTTTGAAACTAATACTCAAAGTAGTTAATGTATATATGTGCAAAAATATGTGCAAAAATCTTCCCATTTATGAAATCTACATGGTTGTGCAAATTCTCTGTTATCCGGGTCGTGGCATCAGCAATCGAGCTTAAATCAGAGGCAATCGGACCGTGGCTCAGTTCTTCTGTAAACGTCTCTGACAAAGACTCCTGGATAGGTGTTGAAACATGTTCTCCATTCAGTGACTCAGTAACTCCAGGTGAGTAGAGCAGCCGGACATTCTTCTCAGGTAAGAGTAGTGTTATGTCAAAATGATAATACTCAGGTCAAACGCATGAAGCTTTAAATCAACTTGTAGTACTACTTTTTCTCCTAGTTACTCAAGTAAATGTAACTAGTTAGTACTCTGGCTACAGCATATGCTTGTTTCCATGTGAGATTATTTTACTTGCCTTCTGCTATGATTATTGAGCTCCAAAATTGAGATCCAAAATGATTCCTTCTTCCTTCAGCAGGATTGTCCTGGTTGGGATTTCTGTGTGGAGTTTTGTGTGTTCTCCATATACAAAAGCATGGCTTTCCTGGCTTCCTCCCACCATCCAAAACAACAAACACCTTCAAATGCCTCTACCCATGGGTCTGTGCATGGAGGCTTGTTTGCCCTTTGTGTCTCTGTGTTGCCCTGGTGACACATGACCAGGGTGTCTCCTGGCTCTCATAGTGACTGCTGGAGATTGGCACGGCCCCATATAACCCAGCAGGTATAGAAGCTAGAAGGATGGATGGTGAAGGAAGCACATTTTGAGCTTTGGGATCATTAGGGGACCGACATGTGCTGCTTTCGCCTGCTACACCTCTAAAGATGCACCTCCCCAAACAGATGAGACTAGGCTGTTTCTGTCCAAGTAGTTAAAATAAAAGGGGAGCACCTGGTCTTTTTCCTCTCATCTGAAAATTCAGCCCTGCAGCTTGGTCTGAATTTAATATCTGGAAATAAGATTTAGGCGTGGAGCTACAGTGCCACCTAGTGTTGGTATGAAGTGGAAACCCTGATAAATTAAATACCCAGGACCTGAACACACTACAAGCTGTTAATCTTTATATAATTGGCCGCTCAGCGGAACATCACTAATTAATCAAAGTGATTTCCATTGCAATTGCCTTTCACCATAAAATTGAGTTTTCATTCATTTGGGGCTTTGTTTTGCCTGTATTCAAATGAAGTGATAAGTTCTCCTGTCTAATCTGCATTAGTTAATATTAGCTCACAAATCCAAGTTTTGAACGTGTATGCATGATGAGGCACACAAGTTAGATCCCTACTTACAGCACATTTAGGAGGATAAAAGCCCCGCTCAGGGTAATAACCCAGAATTATTACTGAGGCTGGACAAATCAGCCTCTTACACACACACACACACACACACACACACACACACACACACACACACACATATTTCTGCTTTCTCAGCAGGGCTTTGTGAAACGAGGCGCGAAACTGCTGAGGAAATGGTGTGCTGTGTTTCAGGTCTTATCAGGGCTCATACATTATATGTCGATGGAAGCGCTAGTCATAACCTTTCTTCTCACATCTCCATATAGTGTGATATCAGTGCTGAGCAGCAACTTCTATTTCTGTTCTGCATCACTGGGGTACTTTTATGCATCCCAGTGTAAAACCTCTGCATTTACACCTTATCAACTGGCAACAAAAATTAATTACAATCCAGGCATGTGGCCGCGCGACTAAAGCAAAATATGACTATGTGTTGTCTTCTCCAATAAATATCAACTGCAAACATGGTTTACCAAAATATGTATGAGCCAGAAAAATTATTCATACTGGTATAAATATATACTGCTTTCTTGAAAACAATGCTGTCTTTACTAAGTAAGTAATAGTATAATTCATTTATGAAAATTATACTATGAAAATTATAATTTCATTTATATTCACTTAAGGGAATATAAAAGTAGAAGGTAACCATCCGATAAAAAACTCCTCACACAGTTTATTTATGTAGCTGCATCCCCAACAGGGTAGTTAGAGTGTTAAAACATATGGCTTCCAGCCCAGTACAGTGACAGCCCTTGGTGTGCTTGTGTGCTTGTGTGTGTGTGTGTGTGTGTGTGTGTGTGTGTGTGTGTGGGGGGGGGGGGGGGGGGGGGGGGGGCATAGAATGAATATTTTGCTGGGCTTTGCTTTAAAGATTAGGTGCTGAAAATGCAGTGTAGAAGCACCAAGTTTTGTTTTCCTGCAGTCCCTACACACGGTACCTGTGTTCCCTATTGACTCCAATAGCCAGTAAGCAATAGAAAACCAGCTGAAGGCTCAGCTTACCGCTTACTGAACGCACTTTTTTACTTAGATCACTTGTAGGACCATGCTGTCCTGAGCAGGGCGTGGTCTCACCCAAAATCAAAACCGGCTAGTGTTCAGTTCTGGTCTCTCCAGTTCAAAAGGCTCAAGTTTTGTCTAATGGAGTTTAGATGAAAGTTCAAGCTGGAAGACTCACCCCCAGCGCACCTGTTTCCACTGACCACCTGGTCATTGGTCCGTGTGTCAGCCAATCTGCATCAGATCCTAATCTTATCATCTTATAAAGCACTGTTCTCCAACTGAGCTTCAACCCTCCCCCACCCCATCTCTTCTTTCGCACTCTGAGGCTTCACCAGACTCCTTCTCTCCTCTGGCCTCCACCGCCAGTGATTAGTGACGCCAGTGGACACTAATCCTAAAATGTACATCCATGCTCAGACATTCACAGCTTTCATCTCTTCTGCCGGGGTCTGAACACTCAAGAACTTTTCTAAGTTATGTCAATAAATCTCTCTAATTGCCTCTTTTTGTCGGTGTGAGTCTCTCCAGATTGAAATGACAGTTCTTCGTAAAAGTATTTATATTTGCTGTTTCACATTTTCTAAATTTACAACCACAATCATCATTGGGTTTCATTGGGATTTTATGAGTGTTGTGAAGTAGAAAGAAAATGATACATGGTCTTCACACTTAAAAAAAAAATCTGAAAAGCGTGGCAGGCATTTTTATTCTGCCCCACTGCGTAAACAGCAGGGGTTCTCAATTGGGGGTTGGGACCTCCCTGGGGGTCTTGAGAGGATTTGATGCTGATGCGCTAAAAATATTTAGTATTTTCTTATTTGCAGAATTGATAGAAATTGGAGAAATGCTTAGTATTTCTATATTTTAAAGAACAAGTTCTCTGTAATTTAGTTCTAAATTCAAAGTTTTCATCCTCTCTGTGCATCACTCTTCCCGGTCACTGCATTACAGTGGAAATTTGATTTTTCATCCTGTACATGAAATGTATTTTTCTGAAAATCTGACCCCCAGTCTGATTGCTGCAATATTCACCAAAAGACAATTAAGTAAGATCAAAGAAAATCATGTTGGCATAAGAACAATGAAACGTTTTTTTTTCTCTCCCACCTTGGCAGGATGTTAAATTTGCACTACAGATATTCTCTAGACATGTTCACAATGTACATTTGAGCAAAGTTTTGTAGCAAAGCTCAGTAAAAACAGAAGATACAGTATTTGTCATTTGTCAGGAATGTAGCGACAAACCAAAGAAAGAAATTTTCTATGTACAGAGTGAAACTATACGGTATGAATATTGCAAGTAGCCTACATATAGCAGGAGGATGTATTGTAACAATGAATGAACCCAGCCTTAGATTGTTAATGTTGGAACTCTGTAGTTGGGCTACATAGTGGTGCAGTGTGTAGCACTGTGGCCTTGGGTTCAACTCCCAGGTTGAACCCAGGGGTCTTTCTGCATGGAGTTTACATGTTCTCCCTGGGCACGCATGGGTTCTCTTCAGGTACTCCAGCCTCCTCCCACAGTCCAAAGAGATCATTCTGTGCTCCATTCACTTGGACATCTGCTCTGCTCAGGTATGTTTACACTCCATAGTGCAATTAAACATGTTCCTTTTATGGCATCGTTCTTTTTATTAAAGTCCCAGCCCTACTACAGACAGATGTTTTACACTACAATCAGTCACTCAGCCATTCACACCCTGATGGTAGTGAGCTATGTTAGTGGCCCCAGCTGCCCTGGCTGAAAGAGGTGAGGCTGCCATACATCAGCGCCACCGTGCCTTCTGACCACTGCCAGCAGGCAATTCGGGTGACCTGTCTTGCCACACAAGACAGTTCACCCAAACACAACAACTGAGATCGAACCGGCAACCCACCAATTGTAAGACAAACTCTTTAACTCTTGTGCCACTTTATTACCACAAAGTGTCATTTAGATTTAGGTCTGAGCTTTGACTAGGCCATTCTAATGCATGAATCTGCTTTGATCAAAATTATACATTGTATCTCTGGCTGTATGTTCAGGTTGTCCCACTGGAAGGTGAACCTCCACCACAGTCTCAAGTCTGCTGCAGCCTCTCAGCAGGATGGTCCTGGAATTAGCTCAGTCCATCTTCCCATCAATCCTGAGCAGCTTCCCTGTCACTGCTAAAGAAATGCATCCTGACATTACTGAGACTAAATCTATCATGTTATTTGAGGGTATCAGAGTAAAGGGCGCTAAGTACAAATCGACTTTGCACTTTATAGATTTGTATTTCATAATATTTCTTAGACCTCACATATGCTCTCTGAAGTGTGGGTGTATCATATAACGGCTAAGTAAAGCACGCTGGAGATTGTTGCTATAATGCAACAAAGGAGAGGGTCGATGAATAGAAAGGCTGTTTCCAAGGAACTCTGCAGACTGGGAGATCAGAGAGGATGAAATGTCCTGCCTGTATTCCTGACCTCAAGCCACTGAACACCACTGAACACACTGGGGATCAGCTTGAACATGTTGTCCGTGCCAGAGTGACCCCACAAACACAAATGCTGACTGACGGATGGGATACTACCCTACAGCTTGTCACCAGAATGGAAGGAGGTGTCTGGATGTGGTGCATGGTTCTCCACACACTTCTGAGGTCACTATTTGTAACATTGTTAAATTATCAGTTGGTTGTGTTACTTCAAACTTCAATCCTCTAATCCAATTAATGACTCCAAGCAAGTGTAAAAGCAGACTAAACTGTTTCACCTTGGCAGAGAGGATTTGGCAGCTTTTTCAAGGTCTACATAACCAACTCTGCTCCTCAACACTGAACGCAATTTTCTTACAAATATGGGAATAAAAGGTGTTTCCAATAGCATAGGATTTATTATCAAGAGGCAATGTTCTTTACAACAAATAAATAATCAACCAAACACAAGTTTAGAGGCATGTTTCTTCTGGCATGGCAACACTGTCTTGATTTTTTATGATTTTAGAGCAAAATAAATTCAGAAGAACATGCCAGGGTTGACACAGAATTGCATTGTAAACCAAATCCAGGGAGATATTGAATAAATAAAAGAGAATAAGAAATAAAATATCCAGACCAAGAAGAACCGCAGTGAACAGAAGTCCACAGCCACAGGACTATTTAACAAAGACACAGAACCAGAAAGAGCAGCAGAAAGGAAGGCTCTGGATTTTTAAAACACAGGAAGTATTTCGATGTAAGGTTCTTTGAGATTTCTTTTTAGATGTGTATGGACCACATGGCGGGCATGCATTTATTTGAATTATCCAGACTGAGCTGGAGTGACCTGGTTCAACTTGTGATAAACTAAAGTGAATTCTCCAATGCATCCAGCCAGTGAGCAAAAGAGTAAAACGTTAGTTTCCACTTCGATAGCCTCCATCACATGGAAAAACCTTAGACAGGTGTAAAAAGAAGCTCACAAAAACTGGAAAGAAGTAGACTAAATGTGCTTCTTCTGATACTCTAAGCAGCACAGACTTTTGGACACAAGCAGTAAATCAGGTTCTGCCAAGAAGAAACATCAAGAACTGACTGGAATTCCGTACAGGAAGGAAGAGCAGAAGACCGATGCAAAGTTAGTTTCTCGAATGAGTTCCCATAGTTGATTTACTTTTTTTGCAGCTTTTTTTCTTTCCCTATTTTTTGGGGAGAATAACAGATGAGTTCGCCCATGAATGTTGTTCCAAGTCAACAGTGAGGCATCTGATCCGTTCCATGCGTGGTGGCTTCTGATCCAAGCCAGCGGACTTCTCCAAAGTTCTTCCCAAGAACAACTTCTTTCCCAGGAGGATGGGGCTCAGTGCCATGAAGTGGCTCACCTACATATGACTACTCCTAACAGAATGTTTTCTCCATGTTAAGAAGAGATTTCACTTCCTGTACTTCAAGTTGATGCATTTTTACCTGACTGGTGCAGACGCTGCTTTCTTGGGCCTATGCTGCCATCCAGTGGTAAGACATGCACATAACATGAAAACTGAAAAGACCAGAAAGGACCACCAGCAGCATCTGCTGCAATCCTTGCATGATCAGGAACTCTGACCCATTCATGCAGGTATGAACTATATAAACACCCACATTCAATAAGTTATTTTTAACTGGAACTTTACTGAAACACTTTCTTACTTTTTTTTACTTATTGTTAACTGATATTTCACCTATTGCTATTAAACATATTACTAACCAAAGCTATTGCTGTGGCCTCGAAATTTAACATGAGCTTCCTGTTCTGTTAGATCTCAGGGATTTATTTCATAGAGTTGCGGTCACTGGGAAATATACAACAGGATCCTATCTTTGTGACTATTCTGTTTATTATATAGATGACTTCACTTTGTATAATTGTTAGAAAGTGTGACATGTATCTATTTTGTTATGCTGATGATTCTCAGGTACAATAATCCATCTGATGATCCAATCAGTTATTTAGACCACAGGCATGTATTAAAGAAACAAAACAAACTTTTCATTTCCTGGGTTTAAACTCATCAGTTGTTGTCTTCAGACCAGACCAGCTAAAAGCGAAACTCTTTTAGGAGTCACTTTCTATTGATAGCATGAACTGGTACTTTAAACCCCTAAAATTAGCTTTTAGGGACATGTCTATCTCTGAGGGTTTCTTGGATGCCCTTCTTACCTTTGCAATATTGCCAGAATTAGAAATATTCGGTCCCAGAGTGACTCAAAAAACGAGTTCATCCATTTGTTACTTCAAAGCTGGATTATTATGGGGAAGTCTAAAAATATCTGTAAAAAGCCTTCAGTTGATCCAAAATGCTGCAGTGGGTAATCTATCAAAAATCATATTCCTCCAATTTTAGAGTCTCTAAAAGTAGAATGGGAGGCAGATCCTTTAGCTATCAGGCTCCTCTCCTGTGGAACCAACTCCCAGTTTTGGTCCGTGAGGCAGACACCCTGTCTACTTTCTACATAACTGGATATGGATTGGATGTGCTTGTCTTGTAAAGTGCCTTAGCAGGACTTTGGTGGGAATTTGTGCTATAGAAACAAACAAAGCTGAAATCAATTGTATTTACTTTTGTTTAATAGTTTTAAGGGTTTATTTCCAACCTTTTAGTGATTTAATAAATCATTCAGACCTTTTCAGCTGCCTATCTGTATAAAAGACAGCAGGTAAAATACATTTTCTCTCAGTATATGTATGTCTAATATCTCTGTTGGCATGAAATTCACAGCAGATATCGGTGCAATCCACATCTCTAAATACAATCAAATTAGAAATCATAGAAAAAAGGAAATATATAAGCATATGTATATAGGTACAAAGAAACATGTCTATCCTTACAAATATGTGAATCAAGAGAAGGGTTAGGTGGAGGGAAGGTTGGGGTCAGGGTGAAACTTAACAGACGTTCAATGTATAACTGGCCATGTTATGTGTTACTATAAGAAAATTCAATAAAAATAATGTTAAAAAAAAGAAGAAATCAGAGCAAATCAGTGAGTAAATGAAGTTAGAGGGAAGCATCAGAATAATACAGGAAATAAGTGCTGAACAAAGTTCCAGAAATGCATTAGATACCTTGTGGGAAAGCATTGTTGGTAATGAGAACTTCAAGATATCTCCTGTGAGGATAAACTAGTCCTAGGCACTGCTCTAAATTTTATCAGTTCCTCCACACAAACTGTTCTCAAACCTGTAAGGTTCTCAGGGTTTTTTCTATGCACTCTGATCTTCAGTTCTTTCCACAACTTTACAATTGGATAAAAGCAGTCGGTCTTCTGATGGAGTGGCATACCCTCAGAATAGCATACCGGCTGTTGATTTTTACATCTCCGTCTGTCAGTGTAGACCATTTTATCGAAACAGCATACGTTTGTGAAGTGGTATGCTGATGGTGCTTGTAAGAAAATACAATTTACGAAAGAGAATGCAGTTTTGATGGATTTTGTTTCATAACAAATACAGTTTATGAAGGGGAATGCTGTTTAATCTCGATCAGCCTGGGGGAAGCTGCTAAATGCTAATAACGCGATCCAACACCATAGTGAACTATTTCACAGGAGATTAAATGATTTTACGGCTCCTCCTGCTAAACAAATTATAGAAAGCTTCACTGTACATTTCTTACAAGGCATGCCATTAAGTAATGGGTAATTAATACGAAATATAATACACATAAACCGCTCGTAGTCAGAGGTATGCTGAAATGATTAATGGAATTTAACACATGCCCAATTACGCAGGTTTCATTGCAGCGTATTAACCAAGGTATCCCATTCCAATTGGTATGGTTAACTATCAGAACACCGGCACTTTGAAATTTTACCCTTCAACCTTCCAGGACCTTTTTCCAGCGTACGACATGTACTGGGATGTCTATCCCCAGTACCTCCGTTTCCTTGTGTAGAGATAGACTGTTCATAGCTGCTGTTATCATTCATCTCTGCTCCAGTTCAGATCCTCAGTACATGCCGTAAACTGGAAAAAAGTCCTGGTAGGTTTAGGGGTAAATTAGAAAGTTTCGGTGCTGCGTACCAGTGTGCATCGGCCCACTTAAAGCACTGAATACAAGTCGGGTGACGGACTACGCCTTTTACTTGCTTTCTTTGAAATAAATTAAGATTTTCTTTGGCTGCGTGCTTCTGAATATTGTGTTGCCTGGAAATCCACTCTTGTTTTTAATTCAATTCAAAAATACTTTATTAATCCCAAAGGGAAATTAAATGCTGGTGTAACTTATGGGGGTTTCTTCAATGAGTTTTTGTAGATACTGGTGGCTGTAGTCAGGAAGGGTATCCTGTCACGTTCTGTCTTACAGCGGTTCTGGAGAAGCCTCTGACTGAAGAAACCCTGTTGTCTGATGAAGAGGATGCTCAGGGTTGTCCATATTCAGAGGTGCACATAAGTGGTGCGCAGGTGCTCATCGGGGGGGCACATGCTGATGCTGACAAGGACAAAACCGACATACTGAGAGCTCTAATTCATGAGTTTGAATGCAGATATGAATCCCTTAAATGATTTGATCAGTTTTTGATTTTTGATCCCACAACTTGGCCTCGTGAAATGAAAGATCTCCACAGTTTTGGCAACACAAACCCTTAGTAACATCCTTGAGAAATATGAGGCCAACATGTCTGTTGACAGAGACTCCACTTTAAGAGAGTGGATGTGTTTAAAGCGAGCTGGAAAACATTTGGCAGCCTCTTCTGTGCATGACCTGGGGAATGTAGTGAAGACAAGCAATCCTGACAGTTACTCCAACAGTCAGAAGGTCCTTATCTTGTCCCCTCACTGCCCTTGAGCAGTGCTGCATGTGAAAGAGGATTCTCACATTTGAATATCATGAAAAACAAGCAGAGATCCTGCCTATCTGACTCTGGCCTATCATCTCTAATGCACATCCTTTTGTCCACGTTCACCACAGAGACCTTTGACCCAAATCCAGCTGTAAACTTGTGGATGCAAACAGCTGATCGCAGGCTAAAGCAGGGAGAAAGGAGTAGGCCTGGTACATCCACATCCTCTGCTGTTTGTGAAATGGAGGAAGACGGTGACAAGTGAGGATGATGACATTCTGTAGGGTAACAGATGTTTCAGTGCTTTGAAATAGTAACTCTGGGAAATGATTAAAAAGCTGTAATTTCATTTAGTTTTTAGCCTTAGAAAAGCAGATATTTGCTCATTTAGTTTTTAGATCTTGAAATAAAGCCATGTTATAAGAAAGTTATATCTTCATTTTCAGTTGAAATTAAAGTACATGTTACGTTATCCACACATCCCTCTATTTTGTTCCTTCTGTGAAGGGGGTTAAGGAAAAATGTATTTAAAAATGTGAGCACCAAGTAACAACTAAGTTCTCCCCTGAGAACAAGACTAAAAATGTTATATGCACCCCTGTTCATAATGTTCTTAACTTTATGAAAATCCTTCTTTGCAAAGTCATCTTTAGAGGTTCTAGAAGGGTCACTAGAGCAGAGTCGGCCTTCTTTATCAGCTTGTTGAGCTGCTGATGCTGCTACCCCAGCAGATGATGCCAGAGGAGATCACACGCTGCACAACAGACTTCTAGAAGACCTGCAGCATCTTGCTGCAAACCCTGAAGGACCTAAGCTTCCTCAGGAAGTCCAGTCTGCTCTGTCCCTTTTTGTAGGCAGCTTCACAGTTCAGTTTGTTGTCCAGGTGATCACCGAGGTATTTATACTCCTCCACCACCTCCACTTCTACTCCCACGTTGGTATGATTCCTGTTTCTCCTGGAATCTACAATCATCTCCTTTGTTTTATCCACATTTAGAATGAGGTGATTGTTTCCACACCATGCCACAAAGTGGTCCACCAGATCCCAGTTCTCAGCTTCCTGTCCCTTTCTGTTTCATCCAACGACTGCAGAGTCATCTGAGTATTTCTGCAGATGACAGGAGTCTGTCTTGTACTGAAAGTCTGAGGTGTATAGAGTGAAAAGGAATGGTGAGAGTACAGTCCCCTGTGGTGCTCCTGTGCTGCTGACTGCCTTGTTAGACACACAATCCTCCAGTTTCCCTAACTGTGGTCTGTTTGTCAGGTAGTCTCTGATCCAGGGGATTGTTGAGGCCTCCACCTGAGTGTTCTGGAGTTTCTGACAAAGCTAATCAGGCCTAATTATGTTAAATGCACTGGAGAAGTCAAAGAACATGATCCTCACAGTGCTGTCTGCCTTGTCTAAGTGACAGTGGGTTTGTTGAAGAAGATGTATGATGGCATCTTCAACTCCAACTCTATGGGAATAAGCAAACTGAGGGTCCTGCTAGTTACTTGTCTGTTTACTCAGGTGGGTCAACAGGAGTCTCTCTAGAACCTTCATGATGTGGGACGTCAGAGCAACAGGTCTAAAGTCACTGAGGACTGATGGTGAGTTTTCTTCGGTACCGGAACAATGCAGGAGGTCTTCCACAACACTGGAACCTTCTCCTTGGTCAGGCTTAGGTTGAAGAGGTGCGGTAGAATCTCAGAGAGCTGCTCTGCACAGGCCTTCAGGACTCTGGTGTAGACACCATCAGGACCTGCAGCCTTATTTCGGTTCAAGCTCTCCTGCTGCCTCTTCACTTGACCTCTAGAGACAGAACTGTGGAAGGCATAGGCAAAGGGAGCAGCATCATCTTCTGCTGAGAACAAACATGTAGAAGTTGAAGGGTCCATGGTTGAGGTGGAAGATAAAACCTCCGAGGTGTGACAGGGAAGCTTTGTGCCAAAGCAGGGTTTGATGACTGTTTGGCTGTGGGCAGTGGCGTGCTGGGACCATTTTTACCCCAGGAGTTTCAAATCCAACTGGCCCACAGACCCGAGATAACTTATCTAAAATATCAATTGTGGCTGTATCTAGAGTTTGTAAATGTGTCGAAAACTCACCAACTATAGTAAATCTACATGAGGGTCATCAGCCGCAGGCAGCAGAGAAATCCAACTAACAGTGGCTCCCTTCAACCAGCCTGTTGGTTGACATAGGCAGGCAGGCACGTAGCATGAAAGTAATTCCAGCGAGTAACATGTCCTTTGATGGCTCCATCAGGCAACGATTAACATAAATCCAGTGGAAATTCCATTCACACAAGTCCATAAATGAAGACCATAACATCAGCTTAGTTATCAGATGGTAGCAGCAGCACAACTAGACACCACGGAGTTTACCGGGTCGCACCTTAATGATGTCACTATCATGCACCTGGCTGCAGCTGACTCATGTGAAGAAAATGTTTGTTTGTTTTTTTACCCAATTACAATCGAAATAATGTATTTTTTGTGTTTCCAAGATTTCCTTTTGTCACCTCCAGGATTTGGCACAGGGTTTATACAGGAATGAGTAACCCTAATTTAATGCTTTTTAATACTCTTTTAATGCCTGTAGAAATATTTTTAATGCCATCAACAAGTACCCATATATATATATATATATATATACATATACATACATATACATACATATACATACATATATACGTATATATACATATATATACATATACATATATATACATATATATATACGTATATATACATATATATACATACATATACATATATACATATATATACATACATATATATATACATATATATACATACATATATATACATACATACATACATACATACATATATATATATACATACATACATACATATATATACATACATACATACATATATATACATACATACATACATATATATACATACATATATATACATACATATATATACATACATATATATACATACATATATATATATATATACATATATATATATATACATATATATATATACATACATATATATACATACATATATATATATACATACATATATATACATACATATATATATATATACATACATATATATACATACATATATATATATATATATATATATATATATATATATCAGTGTTTCCCGCAGGAATTTGGTTATGCGAGGCGGATGGACTCGCGGAGCGGGGTTGGACGACAACACGTTGTCCGCGGACCGAATCGCGGAGCGGGGGTTATCCATGTGTTTTTTCCCTGCCATTCACGCACGCGCGAAAGCAACAACAACAAACCGCGTGTTAACGTCACTTTTTCTCGCCAAGATAGCGCTGCGGGAAACCCTGTATATATATATATATATATATATATATATATATATATATATATATATATATATATATATATATAAAAACTTGTTGATGGCTGTGTTCAGACACCAGAGCACCTCCGCATGCAGTGTGGCAAATGTTGTTCGCAGACCGTCTGATTTCCTGATGTTAGTGGCGGTAGAGCTTGCGCCAGCTGCTGCTGTGCTGTTTGCGGTAGCTAATGCGGACGTGACTGCATTGGTTACAGAAAAGTAACTTGACATTGTTAGCTGCTGTCTGCTCCTTGCAGCTGATCTGTGGCTGTCTGCAGTGGTGTAGTGGTCCCTGGAGAAGTGGGTATACTCTCAATGTTTGCCCTTTTAGACGCAGCTCAGAAAAATGCCGTTTTAGAAACAATGACATGTATACTGCTCTATTTAATTTACCCAAAAATCCATCACTAGGGTTTACTCATTTTAGCCTAAAACATTTAGATTAAATATTTCCTTGAGCTACTACGTGAGGCGTGAAAGTACTATTGTCTCTTTTTTTTAAAGATTTTATCCAGCTTCTGGCTGGTAATGTAAAATTTTCTTTGGTTTATATTGAAGGAATTCCTACACTACATCCAGAATCAACATTTCATTACTTTACTGTAGGTTTTTTAATATAGACCTAGATGATAAGGCATAAGTCCTAAATTGAATGAAAATCTATAGAAAGAGATAAAGTTAATGATGAGGAGAACATCCAAACTCAAATCACTTTGTCTTTGCAAATCATGAATTGTCAAATATACCAGCTGAAACACCCAAAGAACTGTTGATCCTGTTGATTTAGACACCCTGACAATGAATGTTTAGCCCCTCGATTTTAAAATGGACGGTGATTTTAAACTTGACAGTCAAAAAGGGACCTCAGTTAAATCACTTTTATCATGCAAGGAACAAAGCAAAGGTAAAACCTATTCTTTCAAGGCAAAAACATGGAAACACTACTCTAAGCCTTCATTTCATCATGGCTGGATTAGTGTAATTCTCTTTATCTCTGAATCGGTCAGTCCTCACTCAAATGTCTGCAGCTGGTTCAAATGCTGCTGCACACCTTTTAATGCAAAAACATAAAATAAAGCATATTACCCGATCCTGGCCTCCCTTCACTGGTTGCCTGTTTATCTTAGAGTTCAGTTTAAAGAACTTCTGATTGTTTTTAAGGATTTGAACAGCTTACTATTATTATTGTTGTTGTTTTAAACTGTTGAGTCTTTAGCCAAGTCATTTTATTAGATGTTATTTTGTTTTACCTCCTGATAAAGTGCTCTTTAAATAATGATGACAATGATGATGATTATGATCACAAGAAACTTTTGCATCATCACCCAGAAGCTGGAAAGAAAAGAGACAAAAAGATTTTTTTAACCTCACTTAGTAACTCAAGGAATTATTTTAAACTAAATATTTTAGGCAAAAATATTAAACTGTTTATTGATTGTTTTTTTTTCCTTCAATCCCACCATTATGTTTAGTAATTTCTGCCAAAAGCTGCAGCATTTTCATTTAATCCATCTGAATGTAGTATTTGCAAGCCCTACTCTGATTGGATGGAAAGAAACCTGTCTGTGATTGGCTGGTGAGGTGGACAGTTTTTGAAGTCGCCAGTGCACACAGTCGAGCGACCGGAGAAACCACAGACATTATATATTGTGTCCATGGGAAAAATAGCCGAGCGAGCGCACAGCTGGTATTGACCGTGGAAGTAGCAGGTCACGGCAAATAAAAAACCGAGCGCGAGCGAGCATAGTGGATTGAGAAGAGTTTATCAGAGTTGAGCGCACGCGTGATGTTTAAACGCTGAATACCTGTCTCACTGCGCGCTCAAACAAGACACAAATATCGCTCCAGAAGTGGGTATACGCAATGCTGACTGGAAAATAAACGGGTATACGCCGCATACCCGCGTACACCCTGGACTACACTGTCCGACTTCATGTGAGACCGTGAAGCATCGACACTCTGTACAGCTTATTTTTATTTTTTTTTAAAACACGGCAAAATCCTTCCTCATCCTTACCGTTGACAGACTGCAGCCATGTCCCGAATTCCTCGTTTTCCATCCACTTTTGTTGAAATTTGCATTTTCCCAAATCTTTCTCCGCCTCGAGCTTCTTTTCCGAACATAACGGCTTTACGATCAACCGGAAGCAGTTCCGCGCACAACGCGGAATCAGTTATATCTGATAATATATCTGACGAAACTGTTTTTATGGCCGTATTTTTTTAGAAAAAAAAAATAATGCCACCAATGATCACATTTAATGACTTTTAATGCTAATTAAGGCCTTAATTTTAAAAAATGTCATTTAATGACTTTTAATGACTTTTAATGCCCCGCGGAAACCCTGTGGCAAAATTAGAAATATTCTGTCCAGGAGTGATTCTGAAAAATTAGTCCATGCATTTGTTACTTCCAGGCTGGACTATTGTAATTTTTTTACTATCAGGAAGTCCACAAAATGCAGTTTGAAGCCTCCAGCTGATTCAAAATGCTGCAGCGAGAGTTCTGATGATAATCAACAAGAGGGATCATATTTCTCCTAGTTTAGCTTCCCTTCATTGGGGTCCTGTTATTTAAAATTCTCCTTCTCACGTAAAAAGCCCTTAATAATCAAGCTCCATCATATATCAGAGATCTGATTACCCCGTATGTTCCTAACAGAGCACTTCACTGTTAGATTGCAGGTCTACTGAACTGAAATGTGCTATACAAATAAATTTGCCTTGCCTTACTGGTGGTTCCTAGAGTCTCTAGAAGTAGAATGGGAAGCAGATATTTTAGTTATCAGGCTCCTCTCCTGTGGGACCAACTCCCATTTTGGTCCGTGAGGCAGACACCCTGTCTACTTTTAAGACTAATTTGTCCTTTTTGACAAAGCTTACAGTTAGAGTGGCTTAGGTTATCCTGAGCTATCTCTATAGTTATGCTGCCATAGGCTTAGGCTACTGGAGGACATCAGGGTCTATTTTTCTCACTCTGCTGAGCTGAGTTCTCCTACTGTTCTCCAATCTGCATTGTTTTTATTTCAGTTTTTTACTTTTTGGTACACCTGGTCTGGTGTTCTGTTAGCTGTGACATCATCCAGGGGAGGCAGATCATCCACTATTACCAGATAACATAGAAAGGATTCCTGGATCAATGTGTGCTTCTGTGCTTTTTGTGTCTGTGGTCTGTCTTCTCTAACCCCCAGCTAGTCAAGGCAGATGACGGTTCGCACTGAGCCTGGTTCTGCTGAAGGTTTACTTCCTGTTAAAGGGGAGTTTTCCTCTCCACTGTCGCTTTATGTTTGCTCAGTATGAGGGATTGCTGCAAAGCCATGGACAATGCAGACGACTGTCCCTGTGGCTCTATGCCAGGGGTCACTAATTAAAAATCAGCGGGGTCCGAATAACAAAAATCAACAACCGGTAAAGGTCCGAACACATTTTTAATTACAATCCGTTACATAGTATTTAACACTGAAATAAAATGTTTATGCATCCACCTTATACATTGACTTTTTAAACAAAAAATAACATAAAAATAGAACGTTTTTCTACTTTAAAATCCAAAGTGCTTTTTGATTTTGATTTTGCTTTTTTTCCCTAAAAAGTAGCCAGCAGCAGCAAACCTGACTGACACAGCTCATTGGCTAATTTGCATCACGTGCAGCGCATATATTCCCGGGCCGTGGACATCATGCCGCATTAGTTGCTTATTGTGCAAAGTCAACTTTAACCAAATCTGGTACTTTTAAAATATCCATTGAAAATTCCTGTAGCTCTGCCACCTTTCAGCTTTAAAGCCTTTGCGTCATCCTGGACAGCCTCTCCATCACTTTCCACATAACATCATCACCTGGTTAACTTTCATCTCTGCAGCATCAAGTTCTTCCTTCACACTGTTGACAAACTGGTCCACAGTCCACTTTACAATCCCAGCTCCCTTTCCTCTCTGTCCTCCAGAAACCCTCCATAAACTGCAGCTAGTACAAAGACAGCAGCTTCATCATTACATCATCTACTTCACTCCTGTACATTAACTCCACTGGCTCCCTGTCACATTCAATATAAACCAATTTTATGATCATACAAGGCCAAACACAGCCTTGGAAATGCAGCACACATCACCAACACTATCATGACATAATACATTTTAATTTGACACAGATTGCACATGATAATAATCAGTCTCTGCTTTGTCCGTTATTGTTCACCAATTAATGATTACAGTTTATAAAAAGGCATGATTTATCTTTGTTGAAGTTCAATAAAATGGTTATATTTTAGCCCAGTGACTGGAGACCTGTCCAGGATGAACCCTGTGTCCGTGCTCCACTTTAACTTCATAAAAAAAACTCTCTGAGAATCGCCTTTCTCTGGCCTCACCCAGGTAGAACCCGTTCTCCAGTCCATGCTGCAGCTGCAGTTTATTTATTTTATCTTTTTGATGTAGTTTTCTTAACAATCTGTAAGCATCAAAATCCTTGTCATTTTATTTAGTGTCCTGGAGCGCAGCTGCTCATCAGGTGATCACTGCTGCATACTGACTGACAGCAAATGCAGCTCTGCCTTCTTTGTTTCAGAACGGCGCAGGTTTTTTTGTTTTGTTTTACTTTTTCCCAATCGAACTCAGTCAAATGCCGACTTTTCTTCTTCAAGGGTCATGCTAAATTAGCCTGAGCTAGCGCGTTACTCTTCTTTGTGTTTTAAATGAAACATAATAGCAAATCACGGGGAGATCCCTGGTTGGTCGCCGCGTTTATCAGCGAGGGAATAAACGCTGACAGACGACATGGCCACAGGTGGAAATAATTCATTAATTAACTGCAGGAGCAGATTGAAACGCTTACCGAGGGAAGTTGTTGTCAGCTGCTGAACTTTCTGACCTGCTTGTTCATAAATCCAAAGAAACCTTTGACCACCGCTACTTTCATTCATGCCATCTGTGGCTAGTTTAAAATGCTCTCCCAAAGGTTAAAATGATGAACACCGATAAACCTCACACTGGCAAAGTCCGCTTTGCAAAGACCCGCCCTGCTCTCTTTCTGATTGGCTAATGTCCCGGCTCTGCCAGGTTTGATTGGTTGAGAGCAGCTTCAGTGTAAAACCTTGAAAAAAAAGTCTAGACGGGGCTTTTTGCGCTCAATTTCCAAATGACGGAAATCCGTCGCAGCGACGGAGAACTTTAACCCCTGAGTTAGACACTGTCGTCAGACAACATGCAGTAATTTATAAATGTTTTAAATCAGGTTGGGTCCGGATTAGGTAGCAGGTGGGTCCGGATCCGGACCGTGGTCCGCTAATCCGTGACCTCTGCTCTATGCTCTTTCAGGAGGAGTGAATGCTGCTTGTCAAGACTCGATGCAATCTGCTGGGTTTACTTAGAGGAAACCTTTTGACCAATCTGTATGATTTGATTAAATTTGACTTTGTAAAGTGCCTTGAGGACGTTTTGTGAATTAGTGGTATATAAATAAAATTTTATTGAATTGAAGGAGCAAAAGCGATATTTCACCACTAGGTGGTGCTTGAGCACTGTCTGTAAACCAAAACAAGATGTGTGACAAGCCACGCCGCTCTACTTTCACTCCAGCTGCCACCCGGCCCCTCCTTTCCCTTCTCATGAGTCACCTCCTATGCGCATATTTGTAAAGGTTAAAACAGCAAAACAGCATCACCTTTCAGAGGAACATTTGTAGTGAAGAAGTAAGTAACTCAAAGCTTTATAATGCTGTTAGCAAGAGAACATTTTGATCTGCTGGGGTTGCCCTCCGCCATGTTGCTCCAACGCTGCGCCACTCTGACAGTGGCATTTTAGGGCAGGGAGGGGCTAAGCCCTCAGTGGCAGCTGTTCACATGCAGGTATGTGCACGCGCACACACACATGCGGTCGGCCCAGCTATATAAACAAGAGACTGGAGAACACATAGAGATGCGGTGTGACATCATACTATAGTCCATCTGAAATATTACCTTTAGTTCCTCACATACATATTTAGGCCCGAGCAGCTAAGCGCTGCGAAGGCCTATTGTATCTGTAGTGTTAATTAGGCCCGAGCAGCGAAGCGCTGCGAAGGCCTATTGTATCTGTAGTGTTAATTATTATTAGGCCCGAGCAGCGAAGCGCTGCGAAGGCCTATTGTTTCTGTGTTGTTTCTTATTATTAGGCCCGAGCAGCTAAGCGCTGCGAAGGCCTATTGTATCTGTAGTGTTAATTCTTATTATTCTGCCCCCCTAAAGAGGGGCCTTTTTGGGGGCTTTCTCATTTTCAAAAACTCACCAAACTTTGCAGATGCATGGTGACTGTTTAAAAATTTTGTATTTTAAGGTCGTCACAAAAATCTAAAGAAAAATGCCTCAACGGCGCCACCTAGAAATTTTCAAAGGACCCTTTGCTATTCACGTACTTCGTCGTAGAGACATGAGATTTGGTACAGTTGTAGAGCTCACCAAGACGCTCAGAATTTACAATTAATGTCATAGTGCAAGTATCACAGGAAGTTGGCCATTTTAGACTGAAAGTCTGATTTTGACCTCAATTTTGACAGTTACAGCATTGGTATAAGATCTAACTCCTCCTAGAGATATCGAGCGATCGGCTTGAAACTCGGGCAGTCTGATCATAAGGCATGGCCAATCAAATGTTATCAAAACGGTGAGTTTTTGAGCATGCTGAAGGGGCGTTGGCAGGGGTCAAAGTTCACCTATTCGCCACAAAAAATAAAACTGTTATATCTCCTACACAGAAACACACAGAGGCACCAAACTTTCTGTGATTGATCATCATTGGGTCTTCTTTAATATCCAATGGTCAAATTATGACATAATTTAGGCCACGCCCCCTGACAACAGGAAGTGTCATGTTTTGCTGTAAACGGTCGCTATGTTACCCCTCTGAGCTAATCAACATGAAACTGTGTCCAGAGACAGAAGACATGTTGATGTATTGTGGATTCCAGCCCCAAGTGGATTCGATGGAGCAGGAGAGCGTGGCGGCGTGGTGAAGTCACCTCAAACGCCGCTGCCATACGTTTGGCTCTGAATTCCACATTTTTGGGCCGAGCTGCTTAAAACTCACTTGGATGCATCCTTATCCACCCCCCAACAGGAATCCATAACAAACTTTGGTGGGCGTGACCTAATGCCTCAACGGCGCCACCTAGCAATTTTCAAAGGACCCTTTGCTATTCACTTACTTCATCGTAGAGACATGAGATTTGGTACAGTGGTAGAGCTCACCAAGACGCTCAGAATTTACAATTAATGTCATAGTGCAAATATCACAGGAAGTCGGCCATTTTAGATTGAAGGTCTGATTTTGACCCCATTTTTGACGTTTACAGCATTGGTATTTGATCGAACTCCTCCTAGAGATTTTGAGCGAGCGACTTGAAACTCGGTCAGTCTGATCATAAGGCATGGCCAATTAAAAGTTATCAAAACGGTGAGTTTTTGAGCATGTTGAAGGGGTGTTAGCAGGGGTCAAAGTTCACCTACTCGCCACAAAAAATAAAACTGTTATATCTCCTACACAGAAACACATAGAGGCACCAAACTTTCTGTGATTGATCATCATTGGGTCTTCTTTAATATCCAATGGTCAAATTATGACATCACTTAGGCCACGCCCCCTGACAACAGGAAGTGTCATGTTTTGCTGTAAACGGTCGCTATGTTACCCCTCTGAGCTAATCAACATGAAACTGTGTCCAGAGACGGAAGACATGTTGATGTATTGTGGATTCCAGCCCCAAGTGGATTCGATGGAGCAGGAGAGCGTGGCGGCGTGGTGAAGTCACCTCAAACGCCGCTGCCATACGTTTGGCTCTGAATTCCACATTTTTGGGCCGAGCTGCTTAAAACTCACTTGGATGCATCCTTATCCACCCCCCAACAGGAATCCATAACAAACTTTGGTGGGCGTGACCTAATGCCTCAATGGCGCCACCTAGTAATTTTCAAAGGACCCTTTGCTATTCACTTACTTCATCGTAGAGACATGAGATTTGGTACAGTGGTAGAGCTCACCAAGACGCTCAGAATTTACAATTAATGTCATAGTGCAAATATCACAGGAAGTCGGCCATTTTAGATTGAAGGTCTGATTTTGACCCCATTTTTGACGTTTACAGCATTGGTATTTGATCGAACTCCTCCTAGAGATTTTGAGCGAGCGACTTGAAACTCGGTCAGTCTGATCATAAGGCATGGCCAATTAAAAGTTATCAAAACGGTGAGTTTTTGAGCATGTTGAAGGGGTGTTAGCAGGGGTCAAAGTTCACCTACTCGCCACAAAAAATAAAACTGTTATATCTCCTACACAGAAACACATAGAGGCACCAAACTTTCTGTGATTGATCATCATTGGGTCTTCTTTAATATCCAATGGTCAAATTATGACATCATTTAGGCCACGCCCCCTGACAACAGGAAGTGTCATGTTTTGCTGTAAACGGTCGCTATGTTACCCCTCTGAGCTAATCAACATGAAACTGTGTCCAGAGACAGAAGACATGTTGATGTATTGTGGATTCCAGCCCCAAGTGGATTCGATGGAGCAGGAGAGCGTGGCGGCGTGGTGAAGTCACGTCAAACGCCGCTGCCATACGTTTGGCTCTGAATTCCACATTTTTGGGCCGAGCTGCTTAAAACTCACTTGGATGCATCCTTATCCACCCCCCAACAGGAATCCATAACAAACTTTGGTGGGCGTGACCTAATGCCTCAACGGCGCCACCTAGCAATTTTCAAAGGACCCTTTGCTATTCACTTACTTCATCGTAGAGACATGAGATTTGGTACAGTGGTAGAGCTCACCAAGACGCTCAGAATTTACAATTAATGTCATAGTGCAAATATCACAGGAAGTCGGCCATTTTAGATTGAAGGTCTGATTTTGACCCCATTTTTGACGTTTACAGCATTGGTATTTGATCGAACTCCTCCTAGAGATTTTGAGCGAGCGACTTGAAACTCGGTCAGTCTGATCATAAGGCATGGCCAATTAAAAGTTATCAAAACGGTGAGTTTTTGAGCATGTTGAAGGGGTGTTAGCAGGGGTCAAAGTTCACCTACTCGCCACAAAAAATAAAACTGTTATATCTCCTACACAGAAACACATAGAGGCACCAAACTTTCTGTGATTGATCATCATTGGGTCTTCTTTAATATCCAATGGTCAAATTATGACATCACTTAGGCCACGCCCCCTGACAACAGGAAGTGTCATGTTTTGCTGTAAACGGTCGCTATGTTACCCTTCTGAGCTAATCAACATGAAACTGTGTCCAGAGACGGAAGACATGTTGATGTATTGTGGATTCCAGCCCCAAGTGGATTCGATGGAGCAGGAGAGCGTGGCGGCGTGGTGAAGTCACCTCAAACGCCGCTGCCATACGTTTGGCTCTGAATTCCACATTTTTGGGCCGAGCTGCTTAAAACTCACTTGGATGCATCCTTATCCACCCCCCAACAGGAATCCATAACAAACTTTGGTGGGCGTGACCTAATGCCTCAACGGCGCCACCTAGCAATTTTCAAAGGACCCTTTGCTATTCACTTACTTCATCGTAGAGACATGAGATTTGGTACAGTGGTAGAGCTCACCAAGATGCTCAGAATTTACAATTAATGTCATAGTGCAAATATCACAGGAAGTCGGCCATTTTAGATTGAAGGTCTGATTTTGACCCCATTTTTGACGTTTACAGCATTGGTATTTGATGGAACTCCTCCTAGAGATTTTGAGCGAGCGGCTTGAAACTCGGGCAGTCTGATCATAAGGCATGGCCAATTAAAGGTTATCAAAACGGTGAGTTTTTGAGCATGCTGAAGGGGCGTGAGCGGGGGTCAAAGTTCACCTACTCGCCATGAAACACAAAACTGTTATATTTCATATACAAAAACTCACAGAGCCACCAAACCTTCAGTAGTTGATCACCACTAGGTCTCCTACAATATCCAATGGTCAAATGATGACATTGCTTAGGCCACGCCCCCTGACAACAGGAAGTGTCATGTTTTATTGTTAACAGTCGCTATGTTACCCCTCTGAGCTAATCAACATGAAACTGTGTCCACAGACAGAAGACATGTTGCTGTGTTGTGGATTCGAGGCCCAACTGGATTCCATGTAGCAGTGCGGCGTGGTGGCGTGGCGAAGTCACCTGAAAGGCCGCTGCCATATGTCCAGACTTCCATAGGATATTGACAAATTTAATAAAAAGTAACTTAAAATTACCTTTAAAGGACAACATTTTTAAAAGTCAAAAGGCTTATTTAATGCTTTGAGAACATCTCTTCTATTCGGCTACAAAATCAACCAAAACAGGATGATCTTTTAAGCTATAAGGCCATTTTTAAGATGTCAATACATAGATTTTAAGCTGGTGGGTCGCCACTGCCTCCGGTGGCCAAATGCATCGCTGCATCAACTGATCTGCACCAGTTTAATCTCGTCATGGCAAAATTATTTTTTCTCTTCATGTGTGGCCCTAATACTCCATCGTAAGAACACCGCTGTCGTTACCGCGGGTCCTGGGGAAAAAAAAAAAACGCTGCTCCTGGGGGGAGCGGATAGATGTGTAATACTTCTCATTGCAATTCAGACAGTGCAGTTCATTTTAAAGAGGCAGTTTTGGCGCATATTACGATAGAAATGGGCTGCGGGGAGCCTAAGTGTGTTGTCGTGGGCGTGTTTACCCGCTGCAGGTAACCGCTGTGAAACAATCAGAAAGATTTCCCTGATTAATAACATCTTTATGGAGCGCTAGACTTATTGTTACTATGTGCTGCTTTACCAATTCTCTCTCTCTCGCTCGCTCGCTCGCTCGTCATCGGACAAAAATCAAACTGCTTCGTGTTTGTATTTGAAATTGTGCGTCAGACTCAGATTTAGAAGTGTTGTTACGACGTTTGAGCTGTAACTGCAACCGTTATATATATCTTGTAACTTTGACAGACAACACCAACTGTCCCCACAATCCAGTGCACACAATACCACAACAGACCTCATCACGCTCTACAGTACATCAAGAAAACTAAATCAACTAAAACAAGTTCACGAGTGCACTTGAAATGAAGTTAATCCATATTTGTGTGTCAGGGTGTCTAAGCACTCTCCAGAATTTGACATCTCAGCAGAACCTGTAATAATTATAGAAAGTAACGTTATAGTTGTTCTGCCTTTTGTTAAGACAGCAAGGAATTCATGTCGTGAATACATTACATAAATAAGATATTAATTAATTCTTAGTCAGAGGAAATCCATGGTAAAAACAGTTAGAAACGTTTTGGGTTCATATTTAATCAGAGTGAGACATCACAACTTTGTTAGATCTCTATGTGAATTACGTGAGATAGTGAGTGCTCTCACCTTAAAAAAAAGATCTTTGACGTATTTTGCTCCGGTTAAAAGCTGCTTTTCAGCTATGAAGCTAGGGAAACTGCTAATGTTGAAGTTGAATTTGTTCTACACGCTTCTGCCTTGGAAAAATATTTGTCTTTTTACAAAAACAATGTTTAAAACCAGATTTGGTAACAAAGGTTATTCAGACAACGCAAGAAAAGGAAGCTTTGTGTGGGGAACTTTTGTCCTAGCTGTCTAGCTTCATATGGCCCCAGGACAGCACAATAGTTTTCTTGAAGTATAATTTTGGAGAAGTAGAAACAAGTATTCATTTCAAAAGGTAGGTAAAAAAGGAAAAAAGTTTTTACAAAATCTTAAAATGTTGGATAGTCGTTATTTCAATCTTGCTGTGAAAATTGGTGAAATATTATCATTTTTAATGCTTAGATATAAAATTGCAAGGCAATTACTAAAATTGCCTTTTGTTGAAAATGTTTTTTGGCATGCCATACTTTATATTTATAGGTAGCCTAGATGTGCATAATAAAAGAGTGGAACTAAAAGCTGGTCTAAAATTTTTATGGAGCTTTAACTTGCTAAGAGTAATAACGTTAGATGATTATATCTTTAAAATGAGATAACTGTCTCATAAAATGTGATAGTTTACTTGGTCTAAAGAGATGATTAAATTCAATGTTATTTATATAGCGCCAATTCATGAAATATGTCATCTCAAGGCACTTTACAAAGTCAAAATCAATCAGATTATACAGATTGGGTCAGATTATACACATTGGTCAAAAAAATTCCTATATAAGGGAACCAGTTCATTGCATCAAAGTCTTGACAAGTAGCATTCTCTCTTGAAGAAGCGTAGAGCCACAGGGAGAGTCGTCTGCTGTGTCCATGGCTTTGCAGCAATCCTACCTACTGAGCAAGCATGAAGCAACAGCGGGGGAAAAAACTCCCCATTAACGGGAAGGTAAAACCTCCAGCAGAACCGGGCTCAGTATGAACGGTCATCTGCCTCGACAGACTGGGGGTTACAGAAGACAGAGCAGAGACACAACAAGAGAGACAAAAAAGCACAGAAGTTCTACATTAGATGGTAGTAGCGGGTGATCTGTCTTCCCTGGATGATGCCACAGCTAACAGAACACCAGACCAGGTGTACCTACAATGAAGAAAAAATAAAAATCAAAAAGTTAAAAGCTGAAATGACAACAGTCATTCAAAATTGAAGAACAATAGACCCTGATGTCCTGCAGTAGCCTAAACGTATAGCAGCATAACTATAGAGGTAGCTCAGGGTAACATGAGCCCCTCTAACTATAAGCTTTTTAAAAAAGGAAAGTCCAAAGAGCCAGCTTCTAGTGGAGAAGTTCAAGTATCTTGGGGTCTTGTTCACGAATGAGGGGAAGATGGAGCGGGAGATCGACAGGCGGATTGGTGCGGCGTCTGCTGTGAAGCGGGCGCTGTACCGGTCCGGTGTGGTGAAGAGAGAGCTGAGCCAAAAGGCGAAGCTCTCGATTTACCGGTCGATCTACGTTCCTACGCTCATCTATGGTCACGAGCTTTGGGTCGTGACCGAAAGAACGAGATCCTGGATACAAGCGGCCGAAATGAGTTTTCTCCATAGTGTGTGTGAGCTCTCCCTTAGAGATAAGGTGAGGAGCTCAGTCATCCGGGGAGGACTCAGAGTAGAGCCACTGCTTCTTCACGTCGAGAGGAGCCAGTTGAGGTGGCTTGTGCATCTGGTTAGGATGCCTCCTGGACGCCTCCTTGGTGAGGTGTTCTGGGCACGTCCCACCGGGAGGAGGCCCAGGGGAAGACCCAGGACACGCTGGAGAGACTATGTTTTCTCAGCTGGCCTGGGAACACCTTGGGATTCCCCTGGAGGAGGTGGCCCAAGTGGCTGGCGAGAGGGACGTCTGGGCCTCCTTTATAAAGCTGCTACCCCCGCGATTTTGCTAAAGTGTTCCTTTAGCAATAGTCCAATTGCTAAAGTGTTACTTTTACATTACTTTTGGGTGTGTATCACCAATTTAGATGTTAAACTTTCATAAAAGCTGTCTTAATGCAAGAAACAAAACCCTTAAACACATGAAATAGCAAGTAACTTTAAAAAACTAAAATGGTTTTGTTAACTTTTCACATTAAGCTGGATTAACAGCTAGTAAGATACCTTTGATTAAATTGGTATTCTAATGTTTAAACCAGGGGTGTCAAAGGTACGGCCCGCCGAACGATTTAGTCCGGTCCGGTGGCCAAATGCATTATCATTATTCAACGGCTGTATCTCCTCGCTGCATCGAGCGATCTGGACCAGATTTTTTGTGAGTCGTGGGGGAGCGCTGCCGAACACGTTCGTGTGAATCGCCCAGTGGCCGGGCGGGCAAAATGCATGAGAGCATCTGCGGTGGCGGGCGGCCGGCGGTGCGCAAATCCCAGCGGTGGCCAATAGGCCAGAGCGGCGCTTTGCTGCGAGGGCCGATCATCACCGCTTGCGGTTTTAATTATTATTATTAGGCCCGAGCAGCTAAGCGCTGCGAAGGCCTATTGTATCTGTAGTGTTAATTAGGCCCGAGCAGCGAAGCGCTGCGAAGGCCTATTGTTTCTGTGTTGTTTCTTATTATTAGGCCCGAGCAGCTAAGCGCTGCGAAGGCCTATTGTATCTGTAGTGTTAATTCTTATTATTCTGCCCCCCTAAAGAGGGGCCTTTTTGGGGGCTTTCTCATTTTCAAAAACTCACCAAACTTTGCAGATGCATGGTGACTGTTTAAAAATTTTGTATTTTAAGGTCGTCACAAAAATCTAAAGAAAAATGCCTCAACGGCGCCACCTAGAAATTTTCAAAGGACCCTTTGCTATTCACTTACTTCGTCGTAGAGACATGAAATTTGGTACAGTTGTAGAGCTCAACAAGACGCTCAGAATTTACAATTAATGTCATAGTGTAAATATCACAGGAAGTCGGCCATTTTAGATTGAAAGTCTGATTTTGACCTCAATTTTGACAGTTACAGCATCGGTATAAGATCTAACTCCTCCTAGAGATATCGAGCGATCGGCTTGAAACTCGGGCAGTCTGATCATAAGGCATGGCCAATCAAAAGTTATCAAAACGGTGAGTTTTTGAGCATGCTGAAGGGGCGTTGGCAGGGGTCAAAGTTCACCTATTCGCCACAAAAAATAAAAGTGTTATATCTCCTACACAGAAACACACAGAGGCACCAAACTTTCTGTGATTAATCATCATCAGGTCTCCTATAATATCCAATGGTCAAATGATGACATCACTTAGGCCACACCCCCTGACAACAGGAAGTGTCATGTTTTGCTGTAAACGGTCGCTATCTTACCCCTCTGAGCTAATCAACATGAAACTGTGTCCAGAGACAGAAGACATGTTGTTGTGTTGTGGATTCCAGCCCCAAGTCGATTCGATGGAGCAGGAGAGCGTGGCGGCGTGGTGAAGTCACCTCAAACGCCGCTGCCATACGTTTGGCTCTGAATTCCACATTTTTGGGCCGAGCTGCATAAAACTCACTTGGATGCATCCTTATCCACCCCCCAACAGGAATCCATAAGAAATTTTGGTGGGCGTGACCTAATGCCTCAACGGCGCCACTTAGCAATTTTCAAAGGACCCTTTGCTATTCACTTACTTCATCGTAGAGACATGAGATTTGGTACAGTGGTAGAGCTCACCAAGACGCTCAGAATTTACAATTAATGTCATAGTGTAAATATCACAGGAAGTTGGCCATTTTAGATTGAATGTCTGATTTTGACCCCATTTTTGACGTTTATAGCATTGGTATTTGATGGATCTCCTCCTAGAGATTTTTAGCGAGCGGCTTGAAACTCGGGCAGTCTGATCATAAGGCATGGCCAATTAAAAGTTATCAAAACGGTGAGTTTTTGAGCTTGTTGAAGGGGCATTAGCAGGGGTCAAAGTTCACCTACTCGCCACAAAAAATAAAACTGTTATATCTCCTACACAGAAACACACAGAGGCATCAAACTTTCAGTAATTGATCACCATCAGGTCTCCTATAATATCCAATGGTCAAATGATGACATTGATTAGGCCACGCCCCCTGACAACAGGAAGTGTCATGTTTTGTTGTAAGCGGTCGCTATGTTACCCCTCTGAGCTAATCAACATGAAACTGTGTCCACAGACAGAACACATGTTGGTATGTTGTGGATTTCAGGCTCAACTGGATTGGATGGAGCAGGGGGGCGTGGCGGCGTGGCATATTCACCTCAAACGCTGCTGTCATACGTTTGGCTCTGAATTCCACAGTTTTGGGCCGAGCTGCTTAAAACTCATTTGGATGCATCCTTATCCACCCCCCAACAGGAATCCTTAACAAACTTTAGTGAGCAGGACTTAGTTTCTCTATAGCGCCACCAAGCAAATTTCAAAGGACCCTTTGGTATTCACTTACTTCATCGTAGAGTAATGAAATTTTGTACAGTTGTAGATCTCAGCAAGACGCTCAGAATTTACAATTAATGTCATACTGCAAGTATCACAGGAAGTAAGCCATTTTAGATTGAAATCTGAATTTTGATACCAAGTTGACATGTAAAGCATATGTATTTGATCATACTTGTCCAGCAGGGGGCAGCAAGAGACCACAAATAAACCCCAAAGGAATTTCTCTTGGTAAGTAAGTGATCTTAACTCTTTGGTTTCCTTATATTTATATATTTAAGTTGAACAGATATACAAATCCTGCTTGAAAACTGACAAACTTACTCTTGTTCAATACATTTCAGTTTTTATTTATATAACGCCAAATCATAAAACATGTCATCAGGGACAAAAAAATCGGCCCTGGCATTTTGGATTAGACTGGCCCACCACATTTTTTTTGTGTACTGAATGTGTATACCAACTTTGCAATACCAACTGTGCAATACCTTGAGGCCAGGTTAATGGAAATTAGTGAGAGTGGACACTTAAAATACTTCCAAAATCTTAATTTATTAACACTGTAAAATGTAAACTCCACCACAGCACAGCAACAATTCTTAGATCAGAGAGAGAGAGAGAAAGAGAGGTGTCACGGTCAATCACACATATTATCACGTTACATCATTATAAGAAGTTATTGTAAGTTGCTCATCAGATCTATTCAGTCTTCCAGATACTGTAGGGTAACATTGGACTAATGTGCACTCACTGTGTAAAAAAGGATGCCAATGACAAAATGAACCAGAGAAATGCCTCACTTGTCATCATGGAAAGAAAGAAAATATATAATAACATAATATAAATTTTGATTTACTCAGTCATTTGTAATAAGTATTTTATTTATCTAATTTGCTAATTTTTGATCATATTTTCTTTAAAATCGCAGACTTTTTGCTATTTTTCATGTAAATCCTTGGTGGCGCTTCATAGCAAAGCCGGTGAGGCCGCAGCGAGCTTGGCCTCCCCTGGGATTGCGCAATCCCATGTTAACTGCGCTGACTTCCATTCTGTGAATGCATCTTCCTGTCTCTAGATCATAAATTCAATTGTTCAAACAGTTATGAACTGATTTTCCACAATTTAATATATGTGGATTACGAATTGTGTTTTGGTCATCAAACTGTGTGCAGATAACATGTTTTCGTGGTGCTGGCCGATCATAAACAGCAAAGAACTGGTTGTAGGTGAGGCCGGCAGTTCCTTGGCCGCTAGGCAGGGGGCGCTCAAGGGGCACCGCTCGTGATCCCCAAATAGTAGAGTCAAAACAAGTTATTGATGTTTTATTAGCGAGTTTTGCTAAACAAGTAAAGCACTAAAAAGACTCTAAACATCCAGCTGGAACAGGACTGATCAGGGAAGGCTTTCCTCCCTGGCAGTGAGCTCCATTGAGACTGAGAGACTTTTAAAACTGAAGAAGATAAAGAGAACTTTTACCGGAAAATGATGATATTTTTGTTCAGAAAGAGCGCCACAGGGACTTAAATTATAAGTAGAGGTAAGACAGCGATACTTATTCATGTTTTGTTTTTGTGATAAAATGTGCGTAATGTGGGTTATAGTTTTAGAATGTGTTACAAATGCAGAAATCCATCATAACTCATAAACTGTTACCAATCAAATGACAATTTTTTTTTTCATCAAAGAACCAATATTTTTCCATGTATCTTGGTGAATTTATTTGGCTCAATCAGTCTCCTTCAGCACTTTGCAACGAGTCTACTCTGTAGAGTGTATATATTTGTAAATCTGACTCTGATGACGTCAGTGCTTCACCAGCTATGAACCCTACCGCACGTCACTGACTACAACCACCACCACCATATTTTACATCAGACACCGGAGCAGATGAAGGCCTGCTGTAGGGAACATGTCAGTGAGTTTGACACATTTCGCAGCGTCCGTTTGAAGAACTCGTTTCTTTTTTTCGTGCAGTTTCTCTGCGCCTCCCATTACTACTGTGAACACCGCTGCACAAAATTCCACATGGAGCGTGAAGGTGTTTTTCTACTTTATGATAACCAATGGGCTGCAATAGCCTGTGGTAAGGGCCGGATGATCGGAACAGACTCTTGCGCTGCTGATTTTATTTTTCTTCATGCATTATGCAAATATAACGAGGCAGATATATAAAATAATTATTAATAATAATAATAATAATACATATTTATATACATGTCGGGTCTGCCGGCCCAAACAGCACGTCGGCCCACCGGGAAAATGCCCGGTACGCCCGATTACCAGTCCATGCCTGCATGTCATCTAAAGGCAGTTTACAATGTCAAAATCAATCAGATTATACATATTAAGTCAGATTATCCAGATTGGTAAAATAAATTCCTATATAAGGGAACCAGTTGATTGCATCAAAGTCGTAACAAGCAGCATTCACTCCTGAAGAAGCGTAGAGCCACAGGGAGAGTCGTTTGCATTGTACATGGCTTTGCAGCAATCCCTCATACTTATCAAGCATGAAGTGACAGCAGAAGAAAAAACTCCCCATTAACAGGAAGGAAAAACCTCCATCAGAACCGGGCTCAGTATGAACGGTAATCTGCCTTGACCGACTGGGGGTTACAAAAGAGAGAGAAGAGACACAACAAGACAGACAAAAAAGCACAGAAGCACACATTGATCCAGTAATCTGTTTTACATTAGATGGTAATAACAGGTGATCTGTCTTCCCTGGATGATGTCACAGCTAACAGAACGCCAGACCAGGTGTACCTACTATGAAGATAAAAGAGAGAGAACAGAAAGTTAAAAGCTGAAATGACAACAGTCATGCAAAATTGAAGAACAATAGACCCTGATGTCCTCCAGCAGCCTAAGCCTATAGCAGCATAACTATAGAGGTAGCTCAGGGTAACATGAACCACTCTAACTATAAGCTTTGTCAAAAAGGAAAGTCCCAAGAGCCAGCTTCTAGTGGAGGAGTTCAAGTATCTTGGGGTCTTGTTCAGAGATGAGGGGAAGATGGAGCGGGAGATCGACAGGCGGATTGGTGCAACGTCTGCTGTGAAGCGGGCGCTGTACCGATCCGTTGTGGTGAAGAGAGAGCTGAGCCAAAAGGCCAAGCTCTCGATTTACCGGTCGATCTACGTTCCTACCCTCATCTATGGTCACGAGCTTTGGGTCGTGACCGAAAGAACGAGATCCCGGATACAAGTGGCCAAAATGAGTTTTCTCCATAGTGTGTCTGGGCTCTCCCTTAGAGATAGGGTGAGGAGCTCAGTCATCCGGGGAGGACTCAGAGTAGAGCCGCTGTTCCTCCACGTCGAGAGGAGCCAGTTGAGGTGACTCGGGCATCTGGTCAGGATGCCTCCTGGACGCCTCCCTGGTGAGGTGTTCCGGGCACGTCCCACCGGGAGGAGGCCCAGGGGAAGACCCAGGACACGCTGGAGAGACTCTGCTCGCCTGGGAACGCTTTGGGATTCCCCCGGAGGAAGTGGCCCAAGTGGCTGGGGAGAGGAAGGTCTGGGCCTCCCTCTTGAAGCTGCTACACCCGCGACCTGACCCCGGATAAGCGGAAGACGATGGATGGATGGAAAAAGGAAAGTTTTAGGATTAGTCTTAAAAGTAGACAGGGTGTCTGCGTCACGGACCAAAACTGGGAGTTGGTTCCACTGGAGAGGAGCATGATAGCTAAAGGATCTGCCTACCATTCTGGTTTTACAGACTTTAGGAACCACCAACAGACCTGCTTTCTGAGAGTGAAGTGGTCTGTTAGAAATTATTAAAGTTTTCACACAACATACACATGTGGAATATTGCTAACGTGTTACTTTAGCAATATTCCAATTGCTAAAGTGTTACTTTTACATTATTACTTTTGGGTGTGTATCCACCAATTTAACTGTCAAACTTTCATAAAAGCTGTCTTAATGCAAGAAACGAAACCCTTAAACACATGAAATAATTAACTTTAAATAACTAAAAAGGTATTGTTAACTTTTCACATGAAGCTGGATTAACACCTAGTAAGATACCTTTGATTAAGTTGGTATACTAATGTTTAAACCTGGGGTGTCAAACGTACGGCCTGCGGGCCGGATCTGGCCCGCCGAACGATTTAGTCCGGCCCGGTGGCCAAATGCATTTTCATTATTCAACGGCTGTGTCTCCTCGGTGCATCGACCGAACTGCACCAGATTTTTTGTGAGTCGTGGGGGAGCGCTGCCCAACGCATACGTGTGTATTGCATGGTAGACGGGTGAGGAAAATGCATGACAGCTTCTGCGGTGGCTGGCGGCAGGAGGTGCGCGTACCCTAGCGGTGGCCCATAGGCCAGAGCGGCGCTTGGCTGCGAGGGCCGATCATCACCGCTTGCGGTTTTAATTATTATTATTTTTATTCTGCCCCCCTAAAGAGGGGCCTTTTTGGGGGCTTTATCATATTCAAAAACTCACCAAACTTGGCGGACGCATGAAGACTGTTTAAAAATTTTGTATTTTAAGGTCCTCATAAAAATCTAAAGAAAAATGCCTCAATGGCGCCACCTAGCAATTTTCAAAGGACCCTTTGCTATTCACTTACTTCATCGTAGAGACATGAGATTTGGTACAGTGGTAGAGCTCACCAAGACGCTCAGAATTTACAATTAATGTCATAGTGCAAATATCACAGGAAGTCGGCCATTTTAGATTGAAGGTCTGATTTTGACCCGATTTTTGACGTTTACAGCATTGGTATTTGATCGAACTCCTCCTAGAGATTTTGAGCGAGCGACTTGAAACTTGGTCAGTCTGATCATAAGGCATGGCCAATTAAAAGTTATCAAAACGGTGAGTTTTTGAGCATGTTGAAGGGGTGTTAGCAGGGGTCAAAGTTCACCTACTCGCCACAAAAAATAAAACTGTTATATCTCCTACACAGAAACACATAGAGGCACCAAACTTTCTGTGATTGATCATCATTGGGTCTTCTTTAATATCCAATGGTCAAATTATGACATCACTTAGGCCACGCCCCCTGACAACAGGAAGTGTCATGTTTTGCTGTAAACGGTCGCTATGTTACCCCTCTGAGCTAATCAACATGAAACTGAGTCCAGAGACAGAAGACATGTTGTTGTGTTGTGGATTCCAGCCCCAAGTGGATTCGATGGAGCAGGAGAGCGTGGCGGCGTGGTGAAGTCACCTCAAACGCCGCTGCCATACGTTTGGCTCTGAATTCCATATTTTTGGGCCGAGCTGCTTAAAACTCACTTGGATGCATCCTTATCCACCCCCCAACAGGAATCCATAACAAACTTTGGTGGGCGTGACCTAATGCCTCAACGGCGCCACCTAGCAATTTTCAAAGGACCCTTTGCTATTCACTTACTTCATCGTAGAGACATGAGATTTGGTACAGTGGTAGAGCTCACCAAGACGCTCAGAATTTACAATTAATGTCATAGTGTAAATATCACAGGAAGTCGGCCATTTTAGATTGAAGGTCTGATTTTGACCCCATTTTTGACGTTTACAGCATTGGTATTTGATGGAACTCCTCCTAGAGATTTTGAGCGAGCGGCTTGAAACTCGGGCAGTCTGATCATAAGGCATGGCCAATTAAAGGTTATCAAAACGGTGAGTTTTTGAGCATGCTGAAGGGGCGTGAGCGGGGGTCAAAGTTCACCTACTCGCCATGAAACACAAAACTGTTATATTTCATATACAAAAACTCACAGAGCCACCAAACTTTCAGTAGTTGATCACCACTAGGTCTTCTACAATATCCAATGGTCAAATGATGACATCACTTAGGCCACGCCCCCTGACAACAGGAAAAACTGTTATATCTCCTACACAGAAACACACAGAGGCACCAAACTTTCTGTGATTGATCATCATCGGGTCTTCTACAATATCCAATGGTCAAATGATGACATCACTTAGGCCACGCCCCCTGACAACAGGAAAAACTGTTATATCTCCTACACAAAAACACACAGAAGCACCAAACTTTCTGTGATTGATCATCATCGGGTCTTCTACAATATCCAATGGTCAAATGATGACATCACTTAGGCCACGCCCCCTGACAACAGGAAAAACTGTTATATCTCCTACACAAAAACACACAGAAGCACCAAACTTTCTGTGATTGATCATCATCGGGTCTTCTACAATATCCAATGGTCAAATGATGACATCACTTAGGCCACGCCCCCTGACAACAGGAAAAACCGCTATATCTCCTACACAGAAACACACAGAGGCACCAAACTTTCTGTGATTGATCATCATCGGGTCTTCTACAATATCCAATGGTCAAATGATGACATCACTTAGTCCACGCCCCCTGACAACAGGAAGTGTCATGTTTTATTGTTAGCAGTCGCTATGTTACCCCTCTGAGCTAATCAACATGAAACTGTGTCCACAGACAGAAGACATGTTGCTGTGTTGTGGATTCCAGGCCCAACTGGATTTCATGTAGCAGAGTGGCATGGTGGCGTGGCAAAGTCACCTGAAACGCCGCTGCCATATGTCCAGACTTCCATAGGATATTGACAAATTTAATAAAAAGTAACTTAAAATTACCTTAAAAGGACAACATTTTTAAAAGTCAAACGGCTTATTTAATGCTTTGAGAACATCTCTTCTATTTGGCTACAAGATCAACTGGATTCGATGGAGCAGGGCGGCGTGGTGGCGTGGCAAAGTCACCTGAAACGCCACTGCCATATGTCCAGACTTCCATAGGATATTGATAAATTTAATAAAAAGTAACTTAAAATTACCTTAAAAGCACAACATTTTTAAAAGTCAAAAGGCTTATTTAATGCTTTGAGAACATCTCTTCTATTCGGCTACAAAACCAACCAAAACAGGATGATCTTTTAAGCTATAAGACCATTTTTAAGATGATTAAAATACATACATAGACATCAATACATAGATTTTAAGCTGGTGGGTCGCCACTGCCTCCGGTGGCCAAATGCATCGCTGCATCAACTGATCTGCACCAGTTTAATCTCGTCATGGCAAAATTATTTTTTCTCTTCATGTGTGGCCCTAATACTCCATCGTAAGAACACCGCTGTCGTTACCGCGGGTCCTGGGGAAAAAAAAACCGCTGCTCCTGGGGGGAATTTTTGATTATGCTCACGCATAGATGTGTAAAACTTCACATTGCAATTCAGACAGGCGCAGACTGCACCGTGCAGTTCATTTTAAAGAGGCAGTTTTGGCGCATATTCCGATAGAAACGGGCTGCGTGGAGCCTAAGTGTGTTGTCGTGGGCGTGTTTACCCGCTGCAGGTAACCGCTGTGAAACAATCAGAAAGATTTCCCTGATTAATAACATCTTTATGGCGCGCTAGACTTATTGTTACTATGTGCTGCTTTACCAGTTCTCTCTCGCTCGCTCGCTCGCTCGTCATCGGACAAAAGTCAAACTGCATCGTGTTTGTATTTGAAATTGTGCGTCAGACTCAGATTTAGAAGTGTTGTTACGACGTTTGAGCTGTAACTGCAACCGTTTTATATATATATATATATATATATATATATATATAAATATATATATATATATATATATATATATATATATATATATATATATATGGTAACTTTACTGAATTTGCAGCTTAAGAAGATTGGGTTTGACAGACAACACCAACTGTCCCCTCAATCCAGTGCACACAATACCACAACAGACCTCATCACGCTCTACAGTACATCAAGAAAACTAAATCAACTAAAACAAGTTCACGAGTGCACATGAAATGAAGTTAATCCATATTTGTGTGTCAGGGTGTCTAAGCATTCTCCAGAATTTGACATCTCAGCAGTGCCTGTAATAATTATAGAAAGTAACATTATAGTTGTTCTGCCTTTTGTTAAGACAGCAAGGAATTCATGTCGTGAATACATTACATAAATAAGATATTAATTCTTTGTCAGAGGAAATCCAAGGCAAAAATAGTTAGAAAAGTTTTGGGTTCATATTTAATCAGAGTGAGACATCACAACTTTGTTAGATCTCTATGTGAATTACGTGAGATAGTGAGTGCTCTCACCTTAAAAAAAGATCTTTGACGTATTTTGCTCCCGTTAAAAGCTGCTTTTCAGCTATGAAGCTAGGGAAACTGCTAACGTTGAAGTTGAATTTGTTCTACACGCTTCTGCCTTGGAAAAATATTCGTCTTTTTACAAAAAGAATGTTTAAAGCCAGATTTGGGAACAAAGGTTATTCAGACAACGCAAGAAAAGGAAGCTTTGTGTGGGGAACTTTTGTCCTAGCTGTCTAGCTGCATATGGCCCCAGGACAGCACAATAGTTTTCTTGAAGTATAATTTTGGAGAAGTAGAAACAAGTATTAATTTCAAAAGGTAGGTAAAAAAGGAAAAAAGTTTTTACAAAATCTTAAAATGTTGGATAGTCGTTATTTCCATCTTGCTGTGAAAATTTGTGAAATATTATCATTTTTAATGCTTAGATATAAAATCGCAAGGCCATTACTAAAATTGCCTTTTGTTTAAAATGTTTTTTGGCATGCCATACTTTATATTTATAGGTAGCCTAGATGTGCATAATAAAAGAGTGGAACTAAAACCTGGTCTAATATTATTATGGAGCTTTAACTAGCTAAGAGTAATAACGTTAGATGATTATATCTTTAAAATGAGATAACTGTCTCAAAAAATGTGATAGTTTACTTGGTCTGAAGAGATGATGCAATTCAATGTTATTTATATAGCGCCAATTCATGAAATATGTCATCTCAAGGCACTTTACAACGTCAAAATCAATCAGATTATACAGATTGGGTCAGATTATACACATTGGTCAAAAAAATTCCTATATAAGGGAACCAGTTCATTGCATCAAAGTCTTGACAAGTAGCATTCTCTCTTGAAGAAGCGTAGAGCCACAGGGAGAGTCGTCTGCATTGTCCATAGCTTTGCAGCAATCCTACCTACTGAGCAAGCATGAAGCGACAGCAGGAAAGAAAACTCCCCATTAACGGGAAGGAAAAACCTCCAGCAGAAACGGGCTCAGTATGAACGGTAATCTGCGTTGACCGACTGGGGGTTACAAAAGACAGAGCAGAGACACAACAAGACAGACAAAAAAGCACAGAAGTTCTACATTAGATGGTAGTAGCGGGTGATCTGTCTTCCCTGGATGATGCCACAGCTAACAGAACGCCAGACCAGGTGTGCCTACTATGAAGAAAAAAGAAAAATCAAAAAGTTAAAAGCTGAAATGACAACAGTCATTCAAAATTGAAGAACAATAGACCCTGATGTCCTGCAGTAGCCTAAACGTATAGCAGCATAACTATAGAGGTAGCTCAGGGTAACATGAGCCACTCTAACTATAAGCTTTTTAAAAAAGGAAAGTCCCAAGAGCCAGCTTCTAGTGGAGAAGTTCAAGTATCTTGGGGTCTTGTTCACGAATGAGGGGAAGATGGGGTGGGAGATCGACAGGCGGATTGATGCGGCGTCTGCTGTGAAGCGGGCGCTATACCGGTCCGTTGTGGTGAATCTGCACCAGATTTTTTGTGAGTCGTGGGGGAGCCCTGCCGAACACGTTCGTGTAAATCGCCCAGTGGACGGGCGGGCAAAATGCGTGACAGCATCTGCGGTGGCGGGCGGCCCGCGGTGCGCAAATCCTAGCGGTGGCCAAGGCCGGAGCGGCGCTTTGCTGTGAGGGCCGCTCGATGCCGCTTGCGGCTTTAATTATTATTATTATTATTATTTTTATTCTGCCCCCCTAAAGAGGGGCCTTTTTGGGGGCTTTATCATATTCAAAAACTCACCAAACTTGGCAGATGCATGAAGACTGTTTAAAAATTTTATATTTTAAGGTCATCACAAAAATCTAACGGAAAATGCCTCAACGGCGCCACCTAGCAATTTTCAAAGGACCCTTTGCTATTCACTTACTTCATCGTAGAGACGTGAAATTTGGTACAGTTGTAGAGCTCACCAAGACGTTCAGAATTTATAATTAATGTCATAGTGCAAATATCACAGGAAGTCGGCCATTTTAGATTGAAGGTCGTAATTTGACCTCATTTTTGACATTTACAGCATTGGTATTTGATCGAACTCGTCCTAGGGATTTCGAGCGAGCGGCTTGAAACTCGGTCAGTCTGATCATAAGGCATGGCCAATTAAAAGTTATCAAAACGGTGAGTTTTTGAGCATGTTGAAGGGGCGTTAGCAGGGGTCAAAGTTCACCTACTCGCCACAAAACATAAAACTGTTATATCTCCTACACAGAAACACACAGAGGCACCAAACTTTCTGTGATTGATCATCATCGGGTCTTCTACAATATCCAATGGTCAAATGATGACATCACTTAGGCCACACCCCCTGACAACAGGAAAAACTGTTATATCTCCTACACAGAAACACACAGAGGCACCAAACTTTCTGTGATTGATCATCATCGGGTCTTCTACAATATCCAATGGTCAAATGATGACATCACTTAGGCCACGCCCCCTGACAACAGGAAAAACTGTTATACCTCCTACACAGAAACACACAGAAGCACCAAACTTTCTGTGATTGATCATCATCGGGTCTTCTACAATATCCAATGGTCAAATGATGACATCACTTAGGCCACGCCCCCTGACAACAGGAAAAACTGCTATATCTCCTACACAGAAACACACAGAGGCACCAAACTTTCTGTGATTGATCATCATCGGGTCTTCTACAATATCCAATGGTCAAATGATGACATCACTTAGGCCACGCCCCCTGACAACAGGACGTGTCATGTTTTATTGTTAGCAGTCGCTATGTTACCCCTCTGAGCTAATCAACATGAAACTGTGTCCACAGACAGAAGACATGTTGCTGTGTTGTGGATTCCAGGCCCAACTGGATTTCATGTAGCAGTGCGGCATGGTGGCGTGGCGAAGTCACCTGAAACGCCGCTGCCATATGTCCAGACTTCCATAGGATATTGACAAATTTAATAAAAAGTAACTTAAAATTACCTTAAAAGGACAAAATTTTTAAAAGTCAAAAGGCTTATTTAATGCTTTGAGAACATCGCTTCTATTCGGCTACAAGATCAACTGGATTCGATGGAGCAGGGCGGCGTGGTGGCGTGGCAAAGTCACCTGAAACGCCACTGCCATATGTCCAGACTTCCATAGGATATTGATAAATTTAATAAAAAGTAACTTAAAATTACCTTAAAAGCACAACATTTTTAAAAGTCAAAAGGCTTATTTAATGCTTTGAGAACATCTCTTCTATTCGGCTACAAAACCAACCAAAACAGGATGATCTTTTAAGCTATAAGACCATTTTTAAGATGATTAAAATACATACATAGACATCAATACATAGATTTTAAGCTGGTGGGTCGCCACTGCCTCCGGTGGCCAAATGCATCGCTGCATCAACTGATCTGCACCAGTTTAATCTCGTCATGGCAAAATTATTTTTTCTCTTCATGTGTGGCCCTAATACTCCATCGTAAGAACACCGCTGTCGTTACCGCGGGTCCTGGGGGGAAAAAAACGCTGCTCCTGGGGGGAATTTTTGATTATGCTCACGCATAGATGTGTAAAACTTCACATTGCAATTCAGACAGGCGCAGACTGCACCGTGCAGTTCATTTTAAAGAGGCAGTTTTGGCGCATATTCCGATAGAAACGGGCTGCGTGGAGCCTAAGTGTGTTGTCGTGGGCGTGTTTACCCGCTGCAGGTAACCGCTGTGAAACAATCAGAAAGATTTCCCTGATTAATAACATCTTTATGGCGCGCTAGACTTATTGTTACTATGTGCTGCTTTACCAGTTCTCTCTCTCTCGCTCGCTCGCTCGTCATCGGACAAAAGTCAAACTGCATCGTGTTTGTATTTGAAATTGTGCGTCAGACTCAGATTTAGAAGTGTTGTTACGACGTTTGAGCTGTAACTGCAACCGTTTTATATATATATATATATATATATATATATATATATATATATATATATATATATATATATATATATATATGGTAACTTTACTGAATTTGCAGCTTAAGAAGATTGGGTTTGACAGACAACACCAACTGTCCCCTCAATCCAGTGCACACAATACCACAACAGACCTCATCACGCTCTACAGTACATCAAGAAAACTAAATCAACTAAAACAAGTTCACGAGTGCACATGAAATGAAGTTAATCCATATTTGTGTGTCAGGGTGTCTAAGCATTCTCCAGAATTTGACATCTCAGCAGAGCCTGTAATAATTATAGAAAGTAACATTATAGTTGTTCTGCCTTTTGTTAAGACAGCAAGGAATTCATGTCGTGAATACATTACATAAATAAGATATTAATTCTTAGTCAGAGGAAATCCAAGGCAAAAACAGTTAGAAAAGTTTTGGGTTCATATTTAATCAGAGTGAGACATCACAACTTTGTTAGATCTCTATGTGAATTACGTGAGATAGTGAGTGCTCTCACCTTAAAAAAAGATCTTTGACGTATTTTGCTCCCGTTAAAAGCTGCTTTTCAGCGATGAAGCTAGGGAAACTGCTAACGTTGAAGTTGAATTTGTTCTACACGCTTCTGCCTTGGAAAAATATTCGTCTTTTTACAAAAAGAATGTTTAAAGCCAGATTTGGGAACAAAGGTTATTCAGACAACGCAAGAAAAGGAAGCTTTGTGTGGGGAACTTTTGTCCTAGCTGTCTAGCTGCATATGGCCCCAGGACAGCACAATAGTTTTCTTGAAGTATAATTTTGGAGAAGTAGAAACAAGTATTCATTTCAAAAGGTAGGTAAAAAAGGAAAAAAGTTTTTACAAAATCTTAAAATGTTGGATAGTCGTTATTTCCATCTTGCTGTGAAAATTTGTGAAATATTATCATTTTTAATGCTTAGATATAAAATCGCAAGGCCATTACTAAAATTGCCTTTTGTTGAAAATGTTTTTTGGCATGCCATACTTTATATTTATAGGTAGCCTAGATGTGCATAATAAAAGAGTGGAACTAAAACCTGGTCTAATATTATTATGGAGCTTTAACTTGCTAAGAGTAATAACGTTAGATGATTATATCTTTAAAATTAGATAACTGTCTCAAAAAATGTGATAGTTTACTTGGTCTGAGGAGATGATGCAATTCAATGTTATTTATATAGCGCCAATTCATGAAATATGTCATCTCAAGGCCCTTTACAACGTCAAAATCAATCAGATTATACAGATTGGGTCAGATTATACACATTGGTCAAAAAAATTCCTATATAAGGGAACCAGTTCATTGCATCAAAGTCTTGACAAGTAGCATTCTCTCTTGAAGAAGCGTAGAGCCACAGGGAGAGTCGTCTGCATTGTCCATAGCTTTGCAGCAATCCTACCTACTGAGCAAGCATGAAGCGACAGCAGGAAAAAAAACTCCCCATTAACGGGAAGGAAAAACCTCCAGCAGAACCGGGCTCAGTATGAACGGTCATCTGCCTCGACAGACTGGGGGTTACAGAAGACAGAGCAGAGACACAACAAGACAGACAAAAAAGCACAGAAGTTCTACATTAGATGGTAGTAGCGGGTGATCTGTCTTCCCTGGATGATGCCACAGCTAACAGAACGCCAGACCAGGTGTGCCTACTATGAAGAAAAAAGAAAAATCAAAAAGTTAAAAGCTGAAATGACAACAGTCATTCAAAATTGAAGAACAATAGACCCTGATGTCCTGCAGTTGCCTAAACCTATAGCAGCATAACTATAGAGGTAGCTCAGGGTAACATGAGCCACTCTAACTATAAGCTTTTTAAAAAAGGAAAGTCCCAAGAGCCAGCTTCTAGTGGAGAAGTTCAAATATCTTGGGGTCTTGTTCACGAATGAGGGGAAGATGGGGTGGGAGATCGACAGGCGGATTGATGCGGCGTCTGCTGTGAAGCGGGCGCTATACCGGTCCGTTGTGGTGAATCTGCACCAGATTTTTTGTGAGTCGTGGGGGAGCGCTGCCGAACACGTTCGTGTAAATCGCCCAGTGGACGGGCGGGCAAAATGCGTGACAGCATCTGCGGTGGCAGGCGGCCCGCGGTGCGCAAATCCCAGCGGTGGCCAAGGCCGGAGCGGCGCTTTGCTGCGAGGGCCGCTCGATGCCGCTTGCGGCTTTAATTATTATTATTCTGCCCCCCTAAAGAGGGGCCTTTTTGGGGGCTTTCTCATTTTCAAAAACTCACCAAACTTGGCAGATGCATGGTGACTGTTTAAAAATTTTGTATTTTAAGGTCGTCACAAAAATCTAAAGAAAAATGCCTCAACGGCGCCACCTAGAAATTTTCAAAGGACCCTTTGCTATTCACTTACTTCGTCGTAGAGACATGAAATTTGGTACAGTTGTAGAGCTCACCAAGACGCTCAGAATTTACAATTAATGTCATAGTGTAAATATCACAGGAAGTCGGCCATTTTAGATTGAAAGTCTGATTTTGACCTCAATTTTGACAGTTACAGCATCGGTATAAGATCTAACTCCTCCTAGAGATATTGAGCGATCGGCTTGAAACTCGGGCAGTCTGATCATAAGGCATGGCCAATCAAAAGTTATCAAAACGGTGAGTTTTTGAGCATGCTGAAGGGGCGTTGGCAGGGGTCAAAGTTCACCTATTCGCCACAAAAAATAAAAGTGTTATATCTCCTACACAGAAACACACAGAGGCACCAAACTTTCTGTGATTAATCATCATCAGGTCTCCTATAATATCCAATGGTCAAATGATGACATCACTTAGGCCACACCCCCTGACAACAGGAAGTGTCATGTTTTGCTGTAAACGGTCGCTATGTTACCCCTCTGAGCTAATCAACATGAAACTGTGTCCACAGACAGAAGACATGTTGTTGTGTTGTGGATTCCAGCCCCAAGTCGATTCGATGGAGCAGGAGAGCGTGGCGGCGTGGTGAAGTCACCTCAAACGCCGCTGCCATACGTTTGGCTCTGAATTCCACATTTTTGGGCCGAGCTGCATAAAACTCACTTGGATGCATCCTTATCCACCCCCCAACAGGAATCCATAACAAATTTTGGTGGGCGTGACCTAATGCCTCAACGGCGCCACTTAGCAATTTTCAAAGGACCCTTTGCTATTCACTTACTTCATCGTAGAGACATGAGATTTGGTACAGTGGTAGAGCTCACCAAGACGCTCAGAATTTACAATTAATGTCATAGTGTAAATATCACAGGAAGTCGGCCATTTTAGATTGAATGTCTGATTTTGACCCCATTTTTGACGTTTATAGCATTGGTATTTGATGGATCTCCTCCTAGAGATTTTTAGCGAGCGGCTTGAAACTCGGGCAGTCTGATCATAAGGCATGGCCAATTAAAAGTTATCAAAACGGTGAGTTTTTGAGCTTGTTGAAGGGGCATTAGCAAGTGTTAAAGTTCACCTACTCGCCACAAAAAATAAAACTGTTATATCTCCTACACAGAAACACACAGAGGCATCAAACTTTCAGTGATTGATCACCATCAGGTCTCCTATAATATCCAATGGTCAAATGATGACATTGCTTAGGCCACGCCCCCTGACAACAGGAAGTGTCATGTTTTGTTGTAAGCGGTCGCTATGTTACCCCTCTGAGCTAATCAACATGAAACTGTGTCCACAGACAGAACACATGTTGGTATGTTGTGGATTTCAGGCTCAACTGGATTGGATGGAGCAGGGGGGCGTGGCGGCGTGGCATATTCACCTCAAACGCTGCTGTCATACGTTTGGCTCTGAATTCCACAGTTTTGGGCCGAGCTGCTTAAAACTCATTTGGATGCATCCTTATCCACCCCCCAACAGGAATCCTTAACAAACTTTAGTGAGCAGGACTTAGTTTCTCTATAGCGCCACCAAGCAAATTTCAAAGGACCCTTTGGTATTCACTTACTTCATCGTAGAGTAATGAAATTTTGTACAGTTGTAGATCTCAGCAAGACGCTCAGAATTTACAATTAATGTCATACTGCAAGTATCACAGGAAGTAAGCCATTTTAGATTGAAATCTGAATTTTGATACCAAGTTGACATGTAAAGCATATGTATTTGATCATACTTGTCCAGCAGGGGGCAGCAAGAGACCACAAATAAACCCCAAAGGAATTTCTCTTGGTAAGTAAGTGATCTTAACTCTTTGGTTTCCTTATATATTTAAATTGAACAGATATACAAATCCTGCTTGAAAACTGACAAACTTACTCTTGTTCAATACATTTCAGTTTTTATTTATATAACGCCAAATCATAAAACATGTCATCAGGGGTGGACTGGGACAAAAAAATCGGCCCTGGCATTTTGGATTAGACTGGCCCACCACATTTTTTTTGTGTACTGAATGTGTATACCAACTTTGCAATACCAACTGTGCAATACCTTGAGGCCAGGTTAATGGAAATTAGTGAGAGTGGACACTTAAAATACTTCCAAAATCTTAATTTATTAACACTGTAAAATGTAAACACCACAGCACAGCAACTATTCTTAGATCAGAGAGAGAGAGAGAAAGAGAGGTGTCACAGTCAATCACACATATTATCACGTTACATCATTATAAGAATCTATTGTAAGTTGCTCATCAGATCTATTCAGTCTTCCAGATACTGTAGGGTAACATTGGACTAATGTGCACTCACTGTGTAAAAAAGGATGCCAATGACAAAATGAACCAGAGAAATGCCTCACTTGTCATCATGGAAAGAAAGAAAAAATATAATAACATAATATAAATTTTGATTTACTCAGTCATTTGTAATAAGTATTTTATTTATCTAATTTCCTAATTTTTGATCATATTTTCTTTAAAATCGCAGACTTTTCACTATTTTTCATGTAAATCCTTGGTGGCGCTTCATAGCGAAGCCGGTGAGGCCGCAGCGAGCTTGGCCTCCCCTGGGATTGCGCAATCCCATGTTAACTGTGCTGACTTCCATTCTGTGAATGCATCTTCCTGTCTCTAGATCATAAATTCAATTGTTCAAACAGTTATGAACTGATTTTCCACAATTTAATATATGTGGATTACGAATTGTGTTTTGGTCATCAAACTGTGTGCAGATAACATGTTTTCGTGGTGCTGACCGATCATAAACAGCAAAGAACTGGTTGTAGGTGAGGCCGGCAGTTCCTTGGCCGCTAGGCAGGGGGCGCTCAAGGGGCACCGCTCGTGATCCCCAAATAGTAGAGTCAACACAAGTTATTGATGTTTTATTGGCGAGTTTTGCTAAACAAGTAAAGCACTAAAAAGACTCTAAACATACAGCTGGAACAGGACTGATCAGGGAAGGCTTTCCTCCCTGGCAGTGAGCTCCACTGAGACTGAGAGAGTTTTAAATCTGAAGAAGATAAAGAGAACTTTTACCGGAAAATTATATTTTTGTTCAGAAAGAGCGCCGCAGGGACTTAAATTATAAGTGAGGTAAGACAGCGATACTTATTCATGTTTTGTTTTTGTGATAAAATGTGCGTAATGTGGGTTATAGTTTTAGAATGTGTTACAAATGCAGAAATCCATCATAACTCATAAACTGCTACCAATCAAATGACAAATTTTTTTTCATCAAAGAACCAATATTTTTCCATGTATCTTGATGAATTTATTTGGCTCAATCAGTCTCCTTCAGCACTTTGCAACGAGTCTACTCTGTAGAGTGTATATATTTGTAAATCTGACTCTGATGACGTCAGTGCCTCACCAGCTATGAACCCTACCGCACGTAACTGTCTACAACCACCACCACCATATCTTACATCAGACACCGGAGCAGATGAAGGCCTGCTGTTGGGAACATGTCAGTCAGTTTGACACATTTCGCAGCGTCCGTTTGAAGAACTCGTTTCTTTTTTTCGTGCAGTTTCTCTGCGCCTCCCATTACTACTGTGAACACCGCTGCACAAAGTTCCACATGGAGCGTGAAGGTGTTTTTCTACTTTATGATTGGCCTAGCCCTTTAGACTGTCAGGGATGATAACGAGGCAGATATATAAAATAATTAATAATAATAATAATAATAATACATATTATTAATATACATGTCTCTGCCGGCCCAAACAGCACGTCGGCCCACCGGGAAAATGCCCGGTACGCCCGATTACCAGTCCATGCCTGCATGTCATCTAAAGGCAGTTTACAATGTCAAAATCAATCAGATTATACATATTAGGTCAGATTATCCAGATTGGTAAAATAAATTCCTATATAAGGGAACTAGTTGATTGCATCAAAGTCGTAACAAGCAGCATTCACTCCTGAAGAAGCGTAGAGCCACAGGGAGAGTCGTTTGCATTGTACATGGCTTTGCAGCAATCCCTCATACTGATCAAGCATGAAGTGACAGCAGAAGGAAAAACTCCCCATTAACAGGAAGGAAAAACTCCCCATTAACAGGAAGGAAAAACCTCCAGCAGAACCCGGCTCAGTATGAACGGTAATCTGCCTTGACTGACTGGGGGTTACAAAAGAGAGAGAAGAGACACAACAAGAGAGACAAAAAAGCACAGAAGCACACATTGATCCAGTAATCTGTTTTACATTAGATGGTAATAACAGGTGATCTGTCTTCCCTGGATGATGTCACAGCTAACAGAACGCCAGACCAGGTGTACCTACTATGAAGATAAAAGAGAGAGAACAGAAAGTTAAAAGCTAAAATGACAACAGTCATGCAAAATTGAAGAACAATAGACCCTGATGTCCTCCAGCAGCCTAAGCCTATAGCAGCATAACTATAGAGGTAGCTCAGGGTAACATGAACCACTCTAACTATAAGCTGTGTCAAAAAGGAAAGTCCCAAGAGCCAGCTTCTAGTGGAGGAGTTCAAGTATCTTGGGGTCTTGTTCACGAATGAGGGGAAGATGGAGCGGGAGATCGACAGGCGGATTGGTGCAACGTCTGCTGTGAAGCGGGCGCTGTAGCGATCCGTTGTGGTGAAGAGAGAGGTGAGCCAAAAGGCGAAGCTCTTGATTCACCGGTCGATCTACGTTCCTACCCTCATCTATGGTCACAAGCTTTGGGTCGTGACCGAAAGAACGAGATCCCGGATACAAGCGGCCAAAATAAGTTTTCTCCATAGTGTGTCTGGGCTCTCCCTTAGAGATAGGGTGAGGAGCTCAGTCATCCGGGGAGGACTCAGAGTAGAGCCGCTGCTCCTCCACATTGAGAGGAGCCAGTTGAGGTGGCTCGGGCATCTGGTTAGGATGCCTCCTGGACGCATCCCTGGTGAGGTGTTCTGGGCACATCCCACCGGGAGGAGACCCAGGGGAAGACCCAGGACACGCTGGAGAGACTCTGCTCGCCTGGGAACGCTTTGGGATTCCCCCGGAGGAAGTGGCCCAAGTGGCTGGGGAGAGGAAGGTCTGGGCCTCCCTCTTGAAGCTGCTACACCCGCGACCTGACCCCGGATAAGCGGAAGACGATGGATGGATGGAAAAAGGAAAGTTTTAGGATTAGTCTTAAAAGTAGACAGGGTGTCTGCGTCACGGACCAAAACTGGGAGTTGGTTCCACTGGAGAGGAGCATGATAGCTAAAGGATCTGCCTACCATTCTGGTTTTACAGACTTTAGGAACCACCAGCAGACCTGCTTTCTGAGAGTGAAGTGGTCTGTTAGAAATTACTAAAGTTTGTACACAACATACACATGTGGAATATTGCTAACGTGTTACTTTAGCAATATTCCAATTGTTAAAGTGTTACTTTTACATTATTACTTTTGGGTGTGTATCCACCAATTTAACTGTCAAACTTTCATAAAAGCTGTCTTAATGCAAGAAACGAAACCCTTAAACACATGAAATAATTAACTTTAAATAACTAAAAAGGTTTTGTTAACTTTTCACATGAAGCTGGATTAACAGCTAGTAAGATACCTTTGATTAAGTTGGTATACTAATGTTTAAACCAGGGGTGTCAAACGTACGGCCTGCGGGCCGGATCTGGCCCGCCGAACGATTTAGTCCGGCCAGGTGGCCAAATGCATTATCATTATTCAACGGCTGTGTGTCCTCGGTGCATCGACCCATCTGCACCAGATTTTTTGTGAGTCGTGGGGGAGCGCTGCCCAACGCGTGCGTGTGTATTGCATGGTAGACGGGTGAGGAAAATGCATGACAGCTTCTGCTGTGGCTGGCGGTGGGAGGTGCGCGTACCCTAGCGGTGGCCCATAGGCCAGAGCGGCGCTTGGCTGCGAGGGCCGATCATCACCGCTTGCGGTTTTAATTATTAGGCCCGAGCAGCTAAGCGCTGCGAAGGCCTATTGTATCTGTAGTGTTAATTCTTATTATTCTGCCCCCCTAAAGAGGGGCCTTTTTGGGGGCTTTCTCATTTTCAAAAACTCACCAAACTTGGCAGATGCATGGTGACTGTTTAAAAATTTTGTATTTTAAGGTCGTCACAAAAATCTAAAGAAAAATGCCTCAACGGCGCCACCTAGAAATTTTCAAAGGACCCTTTGCTATTCACTTACTTCGTCGTAGAGACATGAAATTTGGTACAGTTGTAGAGCTCAACAAGACGCTCAGAATTTACAATTAATGTCATAGTGCAAATATCACAGGAAGTTGGCCATTTTAGACTGAAAGTCTGATTTTGACCCAATTTTTGACGTTTATAGCATTGGTATTTGATGGATCTCCTCCTAGAGATTTTGAGCGATCGGCTTGAAACTCAGGCAGTCTGATCATAAGGCATGGCCAATCAAAAGTTATCAAAACGGTGAGTTTTTGAGCATGCTGAAGGGGCGTTGGCAGGGGTCAAAGTTCACCTATTCGCCACAAAATATAAAAGTGTTATATCTCCTACACAGAAACACACAGAGGCACCAAACTTTCTGTGATTAATCATCATCAGGTCTCCTATAATATCCAATGGTCAAATGATGACATCACTTAGGCCACACCCCCTGACAACAGGAAGTGTCATGTTTTGCTGTAAACGGTCGCTATGTTACCCCTCTGAGCTAATCAACATGAAACTGTGTCCAGAGACAGAAAACATGTTGTTGTGTTGTGGATTCCAGCCCCAAGTCGATTCGATGGAGCAGGAGAGCGTGGCGGCGTGGTGAAGTCACCTCAAACGCCGCTGCCATACGTTTGGCTCTGAATTCCACATTTTTGGGCAGAGCTGCATAAAACTCACTTGGATGCATCCTTATCCACCCCCCAACAGGAATCCATAACAAATTTTGGTGGGCGTGACCTAATGCCTCAACGGCGCCACCTAGAAATTTTCAAAGGACCCTTTGCTATTCACTTACTTCGTCGTAGAGACATGAAATTTGGTACAGTTGTAGAGCTCAACAAGACGCTCAGAATTTACAATTAATGTCATAGTGCAAATATCACAGGAAGTTGGCCATTTTAGACTGAAAGTCTGATTTTGACCCAATTTTTGACGTTTATAGCATTGGTATTTGATGGATCTCCTCCTAGAGATTTTGAGCGATCGGCTTGAAACTCGGGCAGTCTGATCATAAGGCATGGCCAATCAAAAGTTATCAAAACGGTGAGTTTTTGAGCATGCTGAAGGGGCGTTGGCAGGGGTCAAAGTTCACCTATTCGCCACAAAAAATAAAAGTGTTATATCTCCTACACAGAAACACACAGAGGCACCAAACTTTCTGTGATTAATCATCATCAGGTCTCCTATAATATCCAATGGTCAAATGATGACATCACTTAGGCCACACCCCCTGACAACAGGAAGTGTCATGTTTTGCTGTAAACGGTCGCTATGTTACCCCTCTGAGCTAATCAACATGAAACTGTGTCCAGAGACAGAAAACATGTTGTTGTGTTGTGGATTCCAGCCCCAAGTCGATTCGATGGAGCAGGAGAGCGTGGCGGCGTGGTGAAGTCACCTCAAACGCCGCTGCCATACCTTTGGCTCTGAATTTCACATTTTTGGGCCGAGCTGCATAAAACTCACTTGGATGCATCCTTATCCACCCCCCAACAGGAATCCATAACAAATTTTGGTGGGCGTGACCTAATGCCTCAACGGCGCCACCTAGAAATTTTCAAAGGACCCTTTGCTATTCACTTACTTCGTCGTAGAGACATGAAATTTGGTACAGTTGTAGAGCTCAACAAGACGCTCAGAATTTACAATTAATGTCATAGTGCAAATATCACAGGAAGTAAGCCATTTTAGATTGAATTCTGAATTTTGATACCAAGTTGACATGTAAAGCATATGTATTTGATCATACTTGTCCAGCAGGGGGCAGCAAGAGACCACAAATAAACCCCAAAGGAATTTCTCTTGGTAAGTAAGTGATCTTAACTCTTTGGTTTCCTTATATATTTAAGTTGAACAGATATACAAATCCTGCTTGAAAACTGACAAACTCTTGTTCAATACATTTCAGTTTTTATTTATATAGCGCCAAATCATGAAACATGTCATCAGGGGTGGATTGGGACAAAAAGTTGGCCCTGGCATTTTGGATTAGACTGGCCCACCACATTTTTTTTGTGTACTGAATGTGTATACCAACTGTGCAATACCAACTGTGCAATACCTTGAGGTCAGGATAATGGAAATTACTGAGAGTGGACACTTAAAATACTTCCAAAATCTTAATTTATTAGCACTGTAAAATGTAAACTCCACCACAGCACAGCAGCTATTCTTAGATCAGAGAGAGAGAGAGAAAGAGAGGTGTCACGGTCAATCACACATATTATCACGTTACATCATTATAAGAAGTTATTGTAAGTTGCTCATCAGATCTATTCAGTCTTCCAGATACTGTAGGGTAACATTGGACTAATGTGCACTCACTGTGTAAAAAAGGATGCCAATGACAAAATGAACCAGAGAAATGCCTCACTTGTCATCATGGAAAGAAGGAAAATATATAATAACATAATATAAATTTTGATTTACTCAGTCATTTGTAATAAGTATTTTATTTATCTAATTTCCTAATTTTTGATCATATTTTCTTTAAAATCGCAGACTTTTCGCTATTTTTCATGTAAATCCTTGGTGGCGCTTCATAGCAAAGCCGGTGAGGCCGCAGCGAGCTTGGCATCCCCTGGGATTGCGCAATCCCATGTTAACTGTGCTGACTTCCATTCTGTGAATGCATCTTCCTGTCTCTAGATCATAAATTCAATTGTTCAAACAGTTATGAACTGATTTTCCACAATTTAATATATGTGGATTACGAATTGTGTTTTGGTCATCAAACTGTGTGCAGATAACATGTTTTCGTGGTGCTGGCCGATCATAAACAGCAAAGAACTGGTTGTAGGTGAGGCCGGCAGTTCCTTGGCCACTAGGCAGGGGGCGCTCAAGGGGCACCGCTCGTGATCCCCAAATAGTAGAGTCAAAACAAGTTATTGATGTTTTATTAGCGAGTTTTGCTAAACAAGTAAAGCACTAAAAAGACTCTAAACATACAGCTGGAACAGGACTGATCAGGGAAGGCTTTCCTCCCTGTCAGTGAGCTCCATTGAGACTGAGAGATTTTTAAAACTGAAGAAGATAAAGAGAACTTTTACCGGAAAATTATGATATTTTTGTTCAGAAAGAGCGCCACAGGGACTTAAATTATAAGTAGAGGTAAGACAGCGATACTTATTCATGTTTTGTTTTTGTGATAAAAATGTGCGTAATGTGGGTTATAGTTTTAGAATGTGTTACAAATGCAGAAATCCATCATAACTCATAAACTGTTAACAATCAAATGACAATTTTTTTTCATCAAAGAACCAATATTTTTCCATGTATCTTGGTGAATTTATTTGGCTCAATCAGTCTCCTTCAGCACTTTGCAATGAGTCTACTCTGTAGAGTGTATATATATTTGTAAATCTGACTCTGATGACGTCAGTGCCTCACCAGCTATGAACCCTACCGCACGTCACTGACTACAACCACCACCACCACCATATTTTACATCAGACACCGGAGCAGATGAAGGCCTGCTGTTGGGAACATGTCAGTCAGTTTGACACATTTCGCAGCATCCGTTTGAAGAACTCGTTTCTTTTTTTCGTGCAGTTTCTTTGCGCCTCCCTTGCGTTTCTTATCCATTACTACTGTGAACACCACTGCACAAAGTTCCACATGGAGCGTGAAGGTGTTTTTCTACTTCATGATTGGCCTAGCCCTTTAGACTGTCAAGGATGATAACCAATGGGCTGCAATAGCCTGTGGTAAGGGCCGTATGATCGGAACAGACTCTTGCGATGCTGATATTTTTCTTCATGCATTATGCAAATATAACGAGGCAGATATATAAAACAATAATAATAATAATACATATTATTAATATACATGTCGGGTCTGCCGGCCCAAACAGCACGTCGGCCCACCGGGAAAATGCCCGGTACGCCCGATTACCAGTCCATGCCTGCATGTCATCTAAAGGCAGTTTACAATGTCAAAATCAATCAGATTATACATATTAAGTCAGATTATCCAGATTGGTAAAATAAATTCCTATATAAGGGAACCAGTTGATTTCATCAAAGTCGTAACAAGCAGCATTCACTCCTGAAGAAGCGTAGAGCCACAGGGAGAGTCGTTTGCATTGTACATGGCTTTGCAGCAATCCCTCATACTGATCAAGCATGAAGTGACAGCAGAAGGAAAAACTCCCCATTAACAGGAAGGAAAAACCTCCACCAGAACCAGGCTCAGTATGAACGGTAATCTGCCTTGACCAACTGGGGGTTACAAAAGAGAGAGAAGAGACACAGCAAGACAGACAAAAAAGCACAGAAGCACACATTGATCCAGTAATGTGTTTTACATTAGATGGTAATAGCAGGTGATCTGTCTTCCCTGAATGATGTCACAGCTAACAGAACACCAGACCAGGTGTACCTACTATGAAGAAAAAATAGAAAAAACAAAAAGTTAAAAGCTGAAATGACAACAGTCATGCAAAATTGAAGAACAATAGACCCTGATGTCCTGCAGCAGCCTAAGCCTATAGCAGCATAACTATAGAGGTAGCTCGGGGTAACATGAACCACTCTAACTATAAGCTTTGTCAAAAAGGAAAGTCCCAAGAGCCAGCTTCTAGTGGAGGAGTTCAAGTATCTTGGGGTCTTGTTCACGAATGAGGGGAAGATGGAGCGGGAGATCGACAGGCGGATTGGTGCGACGTCTGCTGTGAAGCGGGCGCTGTACCGGTCCGTTGTGGTGAAGAGAGAGCTGAGCCAAAAGGCCAAGCTCTCGATTTACCAGTCGATCTACGTTCCTACCCTCATCTATGGTCACGAGCTTTGGGTCGTGACCGAAAGAACGAGATCCCGGATACAAGCGGCCAAAATGAGTTTTCTCCATAGTGTGTCTGGGCTCTCCCTTTAGAGATAGGGTGAGGAGCTCAGTCATCCGGGGAGGACTCAGAGTAGAGCCGCTGCTCCTCCACATTGAGAGGAGCCAGTTGAGGTGGGTCGGGCATCTGGTCTGCATGCCTCCTGGACGCATCCCTGGTGAGGTGTTCTGGGCACGTCCCACCGGGAGGAGGCCCAGGGGAAGACCCAGGACACGCTGGAGAGACTATGCTCGCCTGGGAACGCTTTGGGATTCCCCCGGAGGAAGTGGCCCAAGTGGCTGGGGAGAGGAAGGTCTGGGCCTCCCTCTTGAAGCTGCTACACCCGCGACCTGACCCCGGATAAGCAGAAGACGATGGATGGATGGAAAAAGGAAAGTTTTAGGATTAGTCTTAAAAGTAGACAGGGTGTCTACGGACCAAAACTTGGAGTTGGTTCCACTGGAGAGGAGCATGATAGCTAAAGGATCTGCCTCCCATTCTGGTTTTACAGACTTTAGGAACCACCAGCAGACCTGCTTTCTGAGAGTGAAGTGGTCTGTTAGAAATTACTAAAGTTTGTACACAACATACACATGTGGAATATTGCTAACGTGTTACTTTAGCAATATTCCAATTGCTAAAGTGTTACTTTTACATTATTACTTTTGGGTGTGTATCCACCAATTTAACTGTCAAACTTTCATAAAAGCTGTCTTAATGCAAGAAACGAAACCCTTAAACACATGAAATAATTAACTTTAAATAACTAAAAAGGTTTTGTTAACTTTTCACATGAAGCTGGATTAACAGCTAGTAAGATACCTTTGATTAAGTTGGTATACTAATGTTTAAACCAGGGGTGTCAAACGTACGGCCTGCGGGCCGGATCTGGCCCGCCGAACGATTTAGTCTGGCCCGGTGGCCAAATGCATTTTCATTATTCAACGGCTGTGTCTCCTCGGTGCATCGACCGATCTGCACCAGATTTTTTGAGTCGTGGGGGAGCGCTGCCCAACGCATACGTGTGTATTGCATGGTAGACGGGTGAGGAAAATGCATGACAGCTTCTGCGGTGGCTGGCGGCGGGAGGTGCGCGTACCCTAGCGGTGGCCCATAGGCCAGAGCGCGCTGCCCAACGCATACGTGTGTATTGCATGTTAGACGGGTGAGGAAAATGCATGACAGCTTCTGCGGTGGCTGGCGGCGGGAGGTGCGCGTACCCTAGCGGTGGCCCATAGGCCAGAGCGGCGCTTGGCTGCGAGGGCCGATCATCACCGCTTGCGGTTTTAATTAGGCCCGAGCAGCTAAGCGCTGCGAAGGCCTATTGTATCTGTAGTGTTAATTAGGCCCGAGCAGCTAAGCGCTGCGAAGGCCTATTGTATCTGTAGTGTTAATTATTATTATTCTTATTAGGCCCGAGCAGCGAAGCGCTGCGAAGGCCTATTGTATCTGTAGTGTTAATTATTAGGCCCGAGCAGCTAAGCGCTGCGAAGGCCTATTGTATCTGTAGTGTTAATTATTATTATTCTTATTAGGCCCGAGCAGCGAAGCGCTGCGAAGGCCTATTGTATCTGTAGTGTTAATTATTAGGCCCGAGCAGCTAAGCGCTGCGAAGGCCTATTGTATCTGTAGTGTTAATTATTATTAGGCCCGAGCAGCTAAGCGCTGCGAAGGCCTATTGTATCTGTAGTGTTAATTATTATTATTAGGCCCGAGCAGCGAAGCGCTGCGAAGGCCTATTGTTTCTGTGTTGTTTCTTATTATTAGGCCCGAGCAGCTAAGCGCTGCGAAGGCCTATTGTATCTGTAGTGTTAATTATTATTATTAGGCCCGAGCAGCTAAGCGCTGCGAAGGCCTATTGTATCTGTAGTGTTAATTCTTATTATTCTGCCCCCCTAAAGAGGGGCCTTTTTGGGGGCTTTCTCATTTTCAAAAACTCACCAAACTTTGCAGATGCATGGTGACTGTTTAAAAATTTTGTATTTTAAGGTCGTCACAAAAATCTAAAGAAAAATGCCTCAACGGCGCCACCTAGAAATTTTCAAAGGACCCTTTGCTATTCACTTACTTCGTCGTAGAGACATGAAATTTGGTACAGTTGTAGAGCTCAACAAGACGCTCAGAATTTACAATTAATGTCATAGTGCAAGTATCACAGGAAGTTGGCCATTTTAGACTGAAAGTCTGATTTTGACCCAATTTTTGACGTTTATAGCATTGGTATTTGATGGATCTCCTCCTAGAGATTTTGAGCGAGCGACTTGAAACTCGGTCAGTCTGATCATAAGGCATGGCCAATTAAAAGTTATCAAAACGGTGAGTTTTTGAGCTTGTTGAAGGGGCATTAGCAGGGGTCAAAGTTCACCTACTCGCCACAAAAAATAAAACTGTTATATCTCCTACACAGAAACACACAGAGGCATCAAACTTTCTGTGATTGATCATCATCGGGTCTTCTTTAATATCCAATGGTCAAATTATGACATCACTTAGGCCACGCCCCCTGACAACAGGAAGTGTCATGTTTTGCTGTAAACAGTCGCTATGTTACCCCTCTGAGCTAATCAACATGAAACTGTGTCCAGAGACAGAAGACATGTTGTTGTGTTGTGGATTCCAGCCCCAAGTCGATTCGATGGAGCAGGAGAGCGTGGCGGCGTGGTGAAGTCACCTCAAACGCCGCTGCCATACGTTTGGCTCTGAATTCCACATTTTTGGGCCGAGCTGCTTAAAACTCACTTGGATGCATCCTTATCCACCCCCCAACAGGAATCCATAACAAATTTTGGTGGGCGTGACCTAATGCCTCAACGGCGCCACTTAGCAATTTTCAAAGGACCCTTTGCTATTCACTTACTTCATCGTAGAGACATTAGATTTGGTACAGTGGTAGAGCTCACCAAGACGCTCAGAATTTACAATTAATGTCATAGTGTAAATATCACAGGAAGTTGGCCATTTTAGATTGAATGTCTGATTTTGACCCCATTTTTGACGTTTATAGCATTGGTATTTGATGGATCTCCTCCTAGAGATTTTTAGCGAGCGGCTTGAAACTCGGGCAGTCTGATCATAAGGCATGGCCAATTAAAAGTTATCAAAACGGTGAGTTTTTGAGCTTGTTGAAGGGGCATTAGCAGGGGTCAAAGTTCACCTACTCGCCACAAAAAATAAAACTGTTATATCTCCTACACAGAAACACACAGAGGCATCAAACTTTCTGTGATTGATCACCATCAGGTCTCCTATAATATCCAATGGTCAAATGATGACATTGCTTAGGCCACGCCCCCTGACAACAGGAAGTGTCATGTTTTGTTGTAAGCGGTCGCTATGTTACCCCTCTGAGCTAATCAACATGAAACTGTGTCCAGAGACGGAAGACATGTTGATGTATTGTGGATTCCAGCCCCAAGTGGATTTGATGGAGCAGGAGAGCGTGGCGGCGTGGTGAAGTCACCTCAAACGCCGCTGCCATACGTTTGGCTCTGAATTCCACATTTTTGGGCCGAGCTGCTTAAAACTCACTTGGATGCATCCTTATCCACCCCCCAACAGGAATCCATAACAAACTTTGGTGGGCGTGACCTAATGCCTCAACGGCGCCACCTAGCAATTTTCAAAGGACCCTTTGCTATTCACTTACTTCATCGTAGAGACATGAGATTTGGTACAGTGGTAGAGCTCACCAAGACGCTCAGAATTTACAATTAATGTCATAGTGTAAATATCACAGGAAGTCGGCCATTTTAGATTGAAGGTCTGATTTTGACCCCATTTTTGACGTTTACAGCATTGGTATTTGATGGATCTCCTCCTAGAGATTTTGAGCGAGCGGCTTGAAACTCGGGCAGTCTGATCATAAGGCATGGCCAATTAAAGGTTATCAAAACAGTGAGTTTTTGAGCATGCTGAAGGGACGTGAGCGGGGGTCAAAGTTCACCTACTCGCCATGAAACACAAAACTGTTATATTGCATATACAAAAACTCACAGAGCCACCAAACTTTCAGTAGTTGATCATCACTAGGTCTCCTACAATATCCAATGGTCAAATGATGACATTGCTTAGGCCACGCCCCCTGACAACAGGAAGTGTCATGTTTTATTGTTAACAGTCGCTATGTTACCCCTCTGAACTAATCAACATGAAACTGTGTCCACAGACAGAAGACATGTTGCTGTGTTGTGGATTCGAGGCCCAACTGGATTCCATGTAGCAGTGCGGCGTGGTGGCGTGGCGAAGTCACCTGAAAGGCCGCTGCCATATGTCCAGACTTCCATAGGATATTGACAAATTTAATAAAAAGTAACTTAAAATTACCTTAAAAGGACAACATTTTTAAAAGTCAAAAGGCTTATTTAATGCTTTGAGAACATCTCTTCTATTCGGCTACAAAATCAACCAAAACAGGATGATCTTTTAAGCTATAAGACCATTTTTAAGATGTCAATACATAGATTTTAAGCTGGTGGGTCGCCACTGCCTCCGGTGGCCTAATGCATCGCTGCATCAACTGATCTCCACCAGTTTAATCTCGTCATGGCAAAATTATTTTTTCTCTTGTGTGGCCCTAATACTCCATCGTAAGAACACCGCTGTCGTTACCGCGGGTCCTGGGGAAAAAATAAAAAAACGCTGCTCCTGGGGGGAGCGCATAGATGTGTAATACTTCTCATTGCAATTCAGACAGTGCAGTTCATTTTAAAGAGGCAGTTTTGGCGCATATTACGACAGAAATGGGCTGCGGGGAGCCTAAGTGTGTTGTCGTGGGCGTGTTTACCCGCTGCAGGTAACCGCTGTGAAACAATCAGAAAGATTTCCCTGATTAATAACATCTTTATGGAGCGCTAGACTTATTGTTACTATGTGCTGCTTTACCAGTTCTCTCTCTCTCGCTCGCTCGTCATCGGACAAAAATCAAACTGCTTCGTGTTTGTATTTGAAATTGTGCGTCAGACTCAGATTTAGAAGTGTTGTTATGACGTTTGAGCTGTAACTGCAACCGTTATATATATCTTGTAACTTTGACAGACAACATCAACTGTCCCCACAATCCAGTGCAAACAATACCACAACAGACCTCATCACGCTCTACAGTACATCAAGAAAACTAAATCAACTAAAACAAGTTCACGAGTGCACTTGAAATGAAGTTAATCCATATTTGTGTGTCAGGGTGTCTAAGCACTCTCCAGAATTTGACATCTCAGCAGAACCTGTAATAATTATAGAAAGTAACGTTATAGTTGTTCTGCCTTTTGTTAAGACAGCAAGGAATTCATGTCGTGAATATATTACATAAATAAGATATTAATTAATTCTTAGTCAGAGGAAATCCATGGTAAAAACAGTTAGAAACGTTTTGGGTTCATATTTAATCAGAGTGAGACATCACAACTTTGTTAGATCTCTATGTGAATTACGTGAGATAGTGAGTGCTCTCACCTTAAAAAAAGATCTTTGACGTATTTTGCTCCGGTTAAAAGCTGCTTTTCAGCTATGAAGCTAGGGAAACTGCTAATGTTGAAGTTGAATTTGTTCTACACGCTTCTGCCTTGGAAAAATATTTGTCTTTTTACAAAAACAATGTTTAAAACCAGATTTGGTAACAAAGGTTATTCAGACAACGCAAGAAAAGGAAGCTTTGCTTTGTGTGGGGAACTTTTGTCCTAGCTGTCTAGCTGCATATGGCCCCAGGACAGCACAATAGTTTTCTTGAAGTATAATTTTGGAGAAGTAGAAACAAGTATTCATTTCAAAAGGTAGGTAAAAAAGGAAAAACGTTTTTACAAAATCTTAAAATGTTGGATAGTCGTTATTTCAATCTTGCTGTGAAAATTGGTGAAATATTATCATTTTTAATGCTTAGATATAAAATTGCAAGGCAATTACTAAAATTGCCTTTTGTTGAAAATGTTTTTTGGCATGCCATACTTTATATTTATAGGTAGCCTAGATGTGCATAATAAAAGAGTGGAACTAAAAGCTGGTCTAAAATTTTTATGGAGCTTTAACTTGCTAAGAGTAATAACGTTAGATGATTATATCTTTAAAATGAGATAACTGTCTCATAAAATGTGATAGTTTACTTGGTCTAAAGAGATGATTCAATTCAATGTTATTTATATAGCGCCAATTCATGAAATATGTCATCTCAAGGCACTTTACAAAATCAAAATCAATCAGATTATACAGATTGGGTCAGATTATACACATTGGTCAAAAAAATTCCTATATAAGGGAACCAGTTCATTGCATCAAAGTCTTGACAAGTAGCATTCTCTCTTGAAAAAGCGTAGAACCACAGGGAGAGTCGTCTGCTGTGTCCATGGCTTTGCAGCAATCCTACCTACTGAGCAAGCATGAAGCAACAGCGGGGGAAAAAACTCCCCATTAACGGGAAGGTAAAACCTCCAGCAGAACCGGGCTCAGTATGAACGGTCATCTGCCTCGACCGACTGGGGTTACAGAAGACAGAGCAGAGACACAACAAGACAGACAAAAAAGCACAGAAGTTCTACATTAGATGGTAGTAGCGGGTGATCTGTCTTCCCTGGATGATGCCACAGCTAACAGAACACCAGACCAGGTGTACCTACAATGAAGAAAAAAGAAAAATCAAAAAGTTAAAAGCTGAAATGACAACAGTCATTCAAAATTGAAGAACAATAGACCCTGATGTCCTGCAGTAGCCTAAACGTATAGCAGCATAACTATAGAGGTAGCTCAGGGTAACATGAGCCCCTCTAACTATAAGCTTTTTAAAAAAGGAAAGTCCAAAGAGCCAGCTTCTAGTGGAGAAGTTCAAGTATCTTGGGGTCTTGTTCACGAATGAGGGGAAGATGGAGCGGGAGATCGACAGGCGGATTGGTGCGGCGTCTGCTGTGAAGCGGGCGCTGTACCGATCCGTTGTGGTGAAGAGAGAGCTGAGCCAAAAGGCGAAGCTCTCGATTTACCGGTCGATCTACGTTCCTACGCTCATCTATGGTCACGAGCTTTGGGTCGTGACCGAAAGAACGAGATCCTGGATACAAGCGGCCGAAATGAGTTTTCTCCATAGTGTGTGTGAGCTCTCCCTTAGAGATAGGGTGAGGAGCTCAGTCATCCGGGGAGGACTCAGAGTAGAGCCACTGCTTCTTCACGTCGAGAGGAGCCAGTTGAGGTGGCTTGTGCATCTGGTTAGGATGCCTCCTGGACGCCTCCCTGGTGAGGTGTTCTGGGCACGTCCCACCTTGGGATTCCCCTGGAGGAGGTGGCCCAAGTGGCTGGGGAGAGGGACGTCTGGGCCTCCTTTATAAAGCTGCTACCCCCGCGATTTTGCTAAAGTATTCCTTTAGCAATAGTCCAATTGCTAAAGTGTTACTTTTACATTACTTTTGGGTGTGTATCACCAATTTAGATGTTAAACTTTCATAAAAGCTGTCTTAATGCAAGAAACAAAACCCTTAAACACATGAAATAGCAAGTAACTTTAAAAAACTAAAATGGTTTTGTTAACTTTTCACATTAAGCTGGATTAACAGCTAGTAAGATACCTTTGATTAAATTGGTATACTAATGTTTAAACCAGGGGTGTCAAAGGTACGGCCCGCCGAACGATTTAGTCCGGTCCGGTGGCCAAATGCATTATCATTATTCAACGGCTGTATCTCCTCGCTGCATCGAGCGATCTGGACCAGATTTTTTGTGAGTCGTGGGGGAGCGCTGCCGAACACGTTCGTGTGAATTGCCCAGTGGACGGGCGGGCAAAATGCGTGACAGCATCTGCGGTGGCGGGCGGCCGGCGGTGCGCAAATCCCAGCGGTGGCCAATAGGCCAGAGCGGCGCTTGGCTGCGAGGGCCGATCATCACCGCTTGCGGTTTTAATTATTATTAGGCCCGAGCAGCTAAGCGCTGCGAAGGCCTATTGTATCTGTAGTGTTAATTATTATTATTAGGCCCGAGCAGCTAAGCGCTGCGAAGGCCTATTGTAACTGCAGATTTTATTATTATTATTATTATTATTTATTCTTGGGACTTTTGAAACGGCTTTTTGGAGGCCTAAACATGCATGAAAACTCACCAAACTTTGCCCAAAATTGTCCCCCGTGAGAAATCGCATGATTTTAGTGTAATTGAAAACGGGCGTGGCAAACCTGCTCAACAGCGCCAACTAGAGTGAGTTGGGCCAAACCGTAACACGTAGAAAGCTGAAATTTTTTACCTTGGTAGGTTTTCTAAAATTATGAAAAAAAGTCTCTTGGGGGTATGCTCTAAAACCCACAGGAAGTCTGCTATTTTGGGTCAAAGGGTAAAATATTGGCCGTTTTTGCCTCAAACTTTAACGAACTAGTCCTAGGCATTTTAACCTATTACTTTCAAATTTTTTCAGCATGCAGTTAAGACATTGACGTTTAAAAGTTATCAAAGGTTTTATGAAATATGCATATTTGCCTGAGCTGTCGCATTGCAAAAATCAGGTTTGTGGAAAACCATTAAAAACGCATTAAATCAGTAAGCCCCAAGCCATGCTTTGTCTGAGAATTATGAAACTCGGTAAGTGCATGTAACTTCATAGGCCCTACAAAAAAGCCTCTTGAAGCAATGGGCTACCTCCTACAGGAAATCATTCATTTCTCATCAAAGATGTCATTTTCCCATATTTTTGGGGGTTACATTTGAATAAACTACTCCTAAACCGTTACACTTATGGCATTCAAAGTTACTCCAAAAAATTCCTCACACATAGAGGATCAAAAGTTATCAAAAACATTTTTGCTACGTCCAACCATATTTTTTTGACAATAATTTATAACATGAATTGTGTTTTGAAGGAAAAAACATTTATTATTTCCAACACTAGATGGCAGCACACCCAAATGTTTGGGCGTCATCTGTAAGTCACGGTACATATTTTACCAAACCATTTATACACATTCGTCCAAAAGTGGAAGCAGCTTTAAAATATCTTTAGCTGGCCTTTAAAAGAAATACGATTTTAATCTTTAATCCTATATGTAGGAGCGCAAATGCATTGATTGGGTAATTAGCGTTCATGTCTTTTTAAGGGGGGAACTTTTCTTTGATAGGTAGGTTTTCCACCCGGAAGGGGAAAACAGTTTTTGACCGCAAAAAGATAAATACAAGCAAGCAAGTCTGCTTTATGTGTTGTCTGGAGATGTGTTCATGTATGATGGACATTTGATATGCAAAGAGGAAAATAAATGGACGAAGCGTTCAACATGCCCTGACGACTCGGACTCTAATTCATCCCAAAAAGGTAACAATAAGCGCGTCAACTCTATTACCCCGATGCAGCACCTCAGTGGCTTAAAGTATTGGCTTGGCCGCTACAAAACCAGTCAAAAACTGTTTGTGCATCTTCACGAACTGTGCATAAGTAAAGATACGTGTTTCTGCATGGTTGATGGTGGTGATTGCGCAAGATAAGACTGGGCTGGAGGTTACGTGTTTGGAGTGGAGCATCAGCTGATCGAACTCAGCTCACCTGAGGTGACGTCGGACAGGATAGACATCGGTGAGGACGCAGTTGATCAGCTCGGCGCTGGATTTGAACAATCATTCGTCTGGATTAGGTATGTGTAGCGCTACCACCGATATGATGGCCATCTAAATATAGTGTGCACACATAAGGGCGTAATTCCAATCAGTGTTGGGGGTAACACGTTATAAGTAACGCGTTAGAGTACTCTTATTAGGTTTTTTCAGTAACGAGTAATCTAACGCGTTAGTTTTGCGAATTCAGTAATCAGTAACTCCGTTATTTTCCAAAATAAGCACTCGTTACTCCGTTACTTTAAGAATTTCCCTCGATAAGGAAAGTGAAGTCCCTGCTTTTCTGCATTTAGTCAGATGCGGCTGCTTGCGTCTGTACCCTGCTCCTCCTTGCCTCTGTGTGTGTGTGTGTGTGTGCGCGCGCGCACCTGTGTGTGTAAGCTATTTGTGTTTGTACCGCGGCAAGATGGGCAAGAAGACAGCGTTTGATTCTTGGAGGTAAGCACGTTATTTTGAGTTAAACAGCGAAAAGGACAAGAACATGGGTCCGGCAACACGGATGCGTCGGCGCATGAGTCGAGCTCGTACAGAAAAACCTGTGTCGACGCGCTTATGTGCTACGTGACCGATACAGGAACTGTTTCGAACTGACTGACGCGCCAAACTGTTTATGTTTCTTCTGAACTGCGCGCGTGTGCATTCGCGCACTGCATCTGGATTCAGCGCGCACAGCAAAGCTATGCTGCACAGTCGTTTCAGAAAAAACGGCTGATCTACACTGAGTAGAAAGCTGCAACTCTGAGCAGCTCTTCCTCCCTTTGTCATTCTCAGCCAGGCCCGTATTAAGACAATGTGGTGCCCCTGGGCACTATACCTCAAAGCCCCCCCCCCTTACCCGTGCTGTCCTCCGGTCAAAAACATCAGACATAATCAAGGGGATTTCTTTACTATTTACTAACTTACACAACTACATGTAGGCATATGAGCAGTGAGCAATATTCAAATATCTCATTTTAAAATGTTGAAATCAAAAAAATCTTGATTTATTTATCATTTATTATTATTGTGACATCAGTGTTCACAAAACGAATAATGCATGGTCTTTCAACAATTTCAAGTAGCTAAATAATATAACTATTTATGAAAAATATATTTTTAAAGCATGTGTCATGTGGTGCCCCCCCATGGTTGGTGCCCCTGGGCACTGGCCCACTGGCCCTTATGGATAACGTGAGCATGAAAAAAATCCCGATCACTGGAACGCAAATAACGTGATTCACCATGGCAATGACAGGAAAAAAGTTTGGAATTGCGCATGTCCTGCGAGTAGAATTAGAAATATTTAAAGAAGGCATATGGACAATATTAAACCATAAGAAACAATGCCGTTGCTGCTGAAAACCGCAAGAGAAAATTGTTGAAAAAGTCAATGCATGCGCGATATGAAAGTTATGTGATGGAGAATTAAAGCTGCTTTCACCACACTTCACTGTTCAACACAAAAGGGGGAGTATGTGTGTGTGTGTGTGTGTGTGTGTGTGTGTGTGGGGGGGGGGTGCATTGAATGGACATGTCAGCAAAAAATTTGTAAAAAAATAAATAAAAAAGCCAGAAACGAAAAAGTAACGCAATAGTTACTTTTACTAGTAACTAGTTACTTTTATAGTGGAGTAACTCAGTTAGTAACTCAGTTACTTTTTGGGAGAAGTAACTAGTAACTATAACTAATTACTTTTTCAAAGTAACTTGCCCAACACTGATTCCAATGCATCGGTTGCTGAAGTGGATGAACAATTAATTTTGAATCAACAAACTGTTGCCATCTGTGGACTGTCGGACTTTAATTATGGAGGATTGCGCGGCTAAAATGGATAAACATTTTAGCCGAGGGAACCAGTTGATTGCATTAAGGTCTTGACAAGCAGCATTTCCTCCTGAAAAAGCGTAGAGCCACAGGGAGAGTCGTCTGCATTGTCCATGGCTTTGCAACAATCCCTCATACTGAACAAGCATGAAGCAACAGGGAAAAAAAAACTCCCCATTAGCGGGAAGGTAAAACCTCCAGCAGAACCGGGCTCAGTATGAACGGTCATCTGCCTCGACCGACTGGGGGTTACAGAAGACAGAGCAGAGACACAACAAGACAGACAAAAAAGCACAGAAGCACACATTGATCCAGCAATCTGTTCTATATAACCACAACTGTTATAACTTTGGGCAATAAATAATGTGCAATAATCTATTTAATACACTGTGCTATAACCTGTGCAATGATCCGGAAGAACTTCTGCTGCTATCACCAAGTGAATATATGTCAGTACATGTGTATGTAAATATATATATATATATATATATATATATATATATATATATATATTTTGTGTCTAAAGACAATTACAAGATCGGCTTTCTATCACCTGGAGAACATTTCCAGGATTAAAGGGCTGATGTCTCAGCAGGATCTGGAAAAACTAATCCATGCGTTTATCTTTAGTAGAATCGATTACTGCAACGGTGTTTTCACAGGTCTGCCTAAAAAGTGGATTAGACAGCTGCAGCTGATCCAGAACGCTGCTGAACGCATCTAAATACATCACAGACTTGTTATCAGTGTATCAACCATCCAGAGCACTAAGGTCTTCTGGCTCCAGCCTTCTCTGCGTACCTACAGCCAGAACTAAACAAGGAGAAGCAGCATTTAGTTCCTACGCTCCACTTATCTGGAACAAACTTCCAGAAAACTGTAAAAGTGCGGAAAACCTGAGTTCTTTTTAATCAAGATTAAAAACACATTTGTTTAGGACTGTTTTTGACTGTTCTAGTTAAACTGTTCTACTGAAACAGCATTAGTTCAACTTTTTTAGTCCAGCTGTTTATTGATGTCTACATTTTCTGTTTTCTTTTCCTGTATTTGAATAAAGCACTTTGCATTGTCTCTGTACTGAATTGTGCTATACAAATAAATTTGCCTTTGCCTTTGCCTTGCCTTTATATATATATATATATATATATATATATATATATATATATATATATATATATATATTATATATATATGTGTATATATATGTGTATATATGTCCAACCTTATTATGAACCCTTTTATTTTTCACTGCAGGAATGTAACATTCATACCCAACTAAACATCTCAATATATTAAGTATCCTTTTACATTTTTCAATAACCTTATCTATGTGCACTTTCCAGGATAGTTTTTCATCAAACCATACTCTAAGAATTTAAATTGCTTTACTCTCTCTAGATCTTTGTTCTGCCCTGAATATGTTTAATATGTTTAAAAGACATTTAAAAACTACTTTGAAATGTTAATATACCGTTCTCTGTTTTAAATGAATTTGCGGTGCTTTTATGTTGAAAATCTTCCGAACCGGAAGTAGGAAGTAAAGACGCAAACAAGAGGAAGACAGCGTGTGTGCATCGTCCCAGGGCAGCAACAATGCAGTTAATCTCTCCGAAAGCAATGGTTGTAAGTGTTGCTCTTGTTTACAGATTCGATAAGATATGTTAATATCTTTTATGGTTATTTTGTGTATAAAAGCAACGGTAAAATGTCGTGGTCCGTGTGACAGCAGAGTGTGTGTGTTTACTTGCTAATTTGCCGCTTTTCTAGCCGGCTGTGAAAATACCTGTTGAGTTAATATTAAGCAGCTGATACTTTGATACGTTAATACTGATATTTACATGGCTGTTTATTAAGCCATTTTTTTGTATCTTTCTTTTCTAGTTTTACACTGGATTCAAAGCAGTCAGAAATGCTGACTAAATGTGTAAGAAGATAATAAAGGAGCAAGCCGCTCACTTCCTGGCTCTTGAATAAGGAGTTTGGCTGGCTGTTTATCTGTGTTCACGCAAGAGTAAAACACATAGAGAGAACAGTACAATCTTGATTATATAACTTCAGTTGTACTTCTTGATTTCTTTTCTGAGTAAAAAGCAATACTTTTGTTTTATCTACCGAAAATTTAAAACTCCATTTGTAAGACCATTGTTCAATCTTATGAATTGCTTTTTGGACTTTCCCTACAATAAATTTAACATTCCTTCTACGTTTCCAAATAGCTCCGTCATCAGCAAACAATGAACAACCCAATTAATTTTCTATTTCTTTAAGTGCATCATTTATCATAACTGAAAATAATAAAGGACTGATAATACTGCCTTGTGTGGTTCTTTTTAATTTCTCCCTGAAAGACTCCTACCAACTCTTACCTGTATTATCCATTCTGGCCTCTGGAAATAAAGTTAAAAATCTTGGTGTTGTCTTCGACCAAGACATGTCATTTAAAGCCAATATTAAACAGGTTTCCAGAGTTTCCTTTTTTTCACCTCAGGAATATCGCCAAAATTAGAAACATTCTGTCCAGGGGTGATGCTGAAAAACTAGTCCATGCATTTGTTACTTCAAGGCTGGACTATTGTAATTCTTTACTATCAGGAAGTCCACAAAATGCAGTTCGAAGTCTTCAGCTGATCCAAAATGCTGCAGCAAGAGTTCTGATGAAAATCAACAAGAGGGATCATATTTCTCCAATTTTAGCTTCCCTTCATTGGCTTCCTGTTAAATCAAGAATAGAATTTAAGTTTATAGTTAGAGTGGCTCATGTTACCCTGAGCTACATCTGTAGTTATGCTGCTATAGGCTTAGGCTGCTGGAGGACATCAGGGCCTATTTCTCTCACTCTACTGATTTCTACTGTTCTCCAGTCTACTGCTCTCCAGTTTTGCATTGCATTACATTGAAATGACTGTTGTCATTTCAGCTTGTAACTTTTTGCTCTCTCTCTTTTTTCTTCATAGTAGGTACACCTAGTCTGACGTTCTGTTAACTGTGACATCATCCAGGGAAGACAGATCACCACTATTACCATCTAATGTATAACAGATCACTGGATCAATGTGTGCTTCTGTGCTTTTTTGTCTGTCTTGTTGTGTCTCTGCTCTGTCTTCTGTAACCCCCAGTCGGTCGAGGCAGATGACTGTTCATACTGAGCCCGGTTCTGCTGGAGGTTTTTCCTTCCTGCTAATGGGTGGTTTTTCTTTCCACTGACGCTTCATGCTTGCTCAGTATGAGGGATTGCTGCAAAGCCATGGACAATGCAGACGACTCTCCCTGTAGCACTGCGCTTCTCCAGGAGTGAATGCTGCTTGTTGGGACTTTGATGCAATCAACTGGTTTCCTTATATAGGAAATTTTTGACCAATCTGTATAATATGATTGATTTTGACTTTGTAAAGTGCCTCGAGATGACATGTTTATGAATTGGCGTTATATAAATAAAATTGAATTGAATTGAATTGTTAAAAAGTTCTCTACCCAATGATAAATTCTTCCACAAATTCACATTTTCCTCAACTTGATCAATAATCCCTCTTTCCACATCATATCATAAGCCTTTTCTATATCTAAGAACACTGCCAAAACACTTTCTTTATTAACTTTTGCTGTTAGTACCTCATGTTGTAAACACACAATTGGATCCATAGTATTCCTTCCTCTTCTGAAACCGCTTTGATAATTTGATAAGTACCCTTTTGATTCAACAAAATAAATTAATCTTTCAATTACCATTTTCTCCATAATTTTACTTAAACATGATGTTGAAGCAATAGGTCTATAATTTTCTGGTTTTGAGCTATCTTTACCTGTTTTTGGAATTGGAACCACAATAGATTCCAATTCCAATAAAGTTATAGCTCTATCCGTTTTCTACTCTTCACTAATATTATTGGAACTATGTATTTGTAAAAATGTTTGTGACAACATTGTTGCTTTTTCTTCATTAATACCTGCCGTTGTTCTATCACTAACTAAAACTGGATAACTATAATCCCTTTTAATACCATTCATTCGTTTAATCATTTTCCATACTTTCCCTATATCTGTTTCTCTTCCTAATGAATTACAATAATTTCTCCAATATTCTCTTTTTGTATTTCTTATAACTCTTTTTACTATAGCTTGCATCTTCTTGTATTCAATTAAATTTTGAAAATTCTGATTTCCTTATAGAATTTTAAAAGCTTTATTTCGGGATTTAATAGCCTGGTCACATTCTATTGTCCACCATGGAATTATCTTCTTTTTATGTATCCCTCCTTTCTTTGGAACTGACTGTTGAACAGCTTCTATGATTGAACTACAAAAGATTTTGTTTAATGAATCAATACCAAGATTCATGTCAATTTCCTTAATTTTATCTTCACTTATTTCCTTATATTTCTCCCAATCTGCTCTACTAAATTACCAGTTACATAATCTTTCACACCCTCCATATGTTGCCCTATGTTCCCCACCACAATTACAGCATTTATCCTGAACATTTTTACCATATTCTTGTATATTGTGGTCCCCTCCACATTTTAAACAGCTCTGTTTGCCCCTGCACACTGCAGCAAATGTGACCATACCTCTGACACTTGAAACACCGAAGTGGAGGTGGAACATAAGGCCTAACTGAATAACACAAGAAACCCACTTTGACTCTATCTGGAACTTCTGGAGTAGAAAATTCCAGAAGCACAGATAAGCTGTCAACTCGCTCATTATTAACTGTTTTCTGCATTCTCTCTATATCCTTGACTTTAACATGATTTTATGTTTTAATTTCTCTAGATCTTCATTAACTGGAATTCCATAAATAACTCCTCGGGATCCTTTCTTTTCTCCCAACGCTCTTTTACTTTCCACTCTTTTATTTCCAATACTCTCAACACTCATTGCTTTCCTTTTTTGTTCTTCCAATTTACAAACATTTAACAAGCTTCCATCTCTCAGCGTTTTAGCCATTTCAACTTCCCCTATTTTCTTTTTTGTTTCCTTAGAAACAATTTTTTGGCTCAGAGCAATATTTTCATCTTTCTTTTTGAATTTTAATGTTATCTTCACCTCCTCTTTCATGATCTTTTCAAAGTCTTCAGCTGATCCAAAATGCTGCAGCAAGAGTTCTGATGAAAATCAACAGGAGGGATGATATTTCTCCAATTTTAGCTTCCCTTAATTGGCTTCCTGTTAAATCCAGAATAGAATTTAAAATTCTTCTAACGTATAAAGCCCTTAATAATCAAGCTCCATCATATATCAGAGCTCGGATTACCCCGTATGTTCCTAACAGAGCACTTCACTCTCAGACTGCAGGTCTGCTGGTGGTTCCTAGAGTCTCTAAAAGTAGAATGGGAGGCAGATCCTTTAGCTATCAGGCTCCTCTTCTGTGGAACCAACTCCCAGTTTTGGTCCGTGAAGCAGACACCCTGTCTACTTTTAAGACTAATCTTAACACTTTCCTTTTTGACAAAGCTTATAACTAGAGTGGCTCATGTTACTCTGAGCTACCTTTATAGTTTTACTGCTATAGGCTTAGGCTACTGGAGGACGTCAGGATCTAATTTTCTCACTCTATAGAGTTCTACTGTTCTTCAATTATGCATTACGTGTTGTCATTTCTGCTTTAACTTTCTGTTCTCTCTCTTTTATCTTCATAGTAGGTACACCTGGTCTGGCGTTCTGTTAACTGTGACATCATCCAAAGAAGACGGCTCACCCGCTATTACCATCTAATGTAGAACAGATTACTGGATCAATGTGTGCTTCTGTGCTTTTTTTGTCTCTCTTGTTGTGTCTCTGCTCTGTCTTCTGTAACATATATTCACTTGGTGAAAGCAGAAGAAGTTCTTCTGGATCCTTGCACAGGTTATAGCACAGTGTATTAAATAGATTATTGCACATTAGTTATTGCCCAAAGTTAGAACAGTTGTGGTTATATAGAACAGATTACTGGATCACTGTGTGCTTCTGTGCTTTTTTTGTCTGTCTTGTTGTGTCTCTGCTCTGTCTTCTGTAACCCCCAGTCGCTTGAGGCAGATGACCGTTCATACTGAGCCCGGTTCTGCTGGAGGTTTTCCTTCCCGTTAATGGGGAGTTTTTCTTCCCACTGTCGCTTCATGCTTGCTCAGTATGAGGGATTGCAGCAAAGCCATGTACAATGCAGACGACTCTCCCTGTGGCTCTACGCTTCTCCACGAGTGAATGCTGCTTGTCGAGACTTTGATGCAATCAACCGGTTTCCTTATATTGGAACATTTTTGACCAATCTGTATAATCTGACCCAATATGTATCAACCGGTTTCCTTATATAGGAACATTTTTGACCAATCTGTATAATATGATTGAACGTAACTTTTTAAAGTGCCTTGAGATGACATGTTTCATGAATTGGCGCTATATAAATAAAATTGAATTGAATTGAATTATTGCATTTGACCTAATAAAAACATGAATAATGTATTTTATTAGGTCAAATGTGTGTGTATATATATATATATATATATATATATATATATATATATATATATATATATATATATAGTGCATGTCATGCCAAGAGGCAACTCATGTGTTTTATATAAAGACAAATGAATTCAATCCAATTTTATTTATATAGTTCCAACATGTCATCTCTTTACAACCCCAGCGGTCCGGCCCGGTGGCCAAATGCATTATCATCATTCAATGGCTGTATCTCCTCGCTGCATCGACCAATCTGCACCAGATTTTTTGTGAGTCGTGGGGGAGCGCTGCCGAAAGGGTTCGTGTGAATCGCCCGGTGGACGGGCGGGGAAAATGCGTGACAGCTTCTGCGGTGGCTGGCGGCAGGCGGTGCGCGTACCCCAGCGGTGCTTGGCTGCGAGGGCCGCTCATCGCCGCTTGCGGCTTTAATTAGGCCCGAGCAGCTAAGCGCTGCGAAGGCCTATTGTAACTGCAGATTTTATTATTATTAGGCCCGAGCAGCTAAGCGCTGCGAAGGCCTATTGTAACTGCAGATTTTATTATTATTATTATTATTATTATTATTTATTCTTGTGACTTTTGAAACGGCTTTTTGGAGGCCTAAACATGCATGAAAACTCACCAAACTTTGCCCAAAATTGTCCCCCGTGAGAAATCGCATGATTTTAGTGTAATTGAAAACGGGCGTGGCAAACCTGCTCAACAGCGCCAACTAGAGTGAGTTGGGCCAAACCGTAACACGTAGAAAGCTGAAATTTTTTACCTAGGTAGGTTTTTTAAAATTATGAAAAAAAGTCTCTTGGGTGTATGCTCTAAAACCCACAGGAAGTCTGCTATTTTGGGTCAAAGGGTAAAATATTGGCCGTTTTTGCCTCAAACTTTAACGAACTAGTCCTAGGCATTTTAACCTATTACTTTCAAATTTTTTCAGCATGCAGTTAAGACATTGACGTTTAAAAGTTATCAAAGGTTTTATGAAATATGCATATTTGCCTGAGCTGTCGCATTGCAAAAATCAGGTTTGTGGAAAACCATTAAAAACGCATTAAATCAGTAAGCCCCAAGTCATGCTTTGTCTGAGAATTATGAAACTCCTTACGTGCATGTAACTTCACAGGCCCTACAAAAAAGCCTCTTGAAGCAATGGGCTACCTCCTACAGGAAACCATTAATTTCTCATCAAAGATGTCATTTTATCATATTTCTGGGTGTTGCATTTGGATAAACTACTCCTAAACCGTTACTATTATGGCATTCAAAGTTGCTCCAAAAAATTCCTCACACATAGAGGATCAAAAGTTATCAAAAACATTTTTGCTACGTCCAACCATATTATTTTGACAATTATTTTTATGTCAATTGTGTTTTGAAGGATAAAAACAGTTATAATTTTGAACGCTAGATGGCAGCAAATCCAAATGTTTGTTGATCGATATATGTCTGAAATATTGTAATTCACGGTGCATATTTTACCAAACCATTCATACACATTCACCCAAAAGTGGAAGCAGCTTTAAAATATCTTTAGCTGGCCTTTAAAAATATGAAGTTTTTAATTTGTCCTCACTCACGAGAGGACAACAGTTTGCTTGACCTGTCAAACATGTTGTCACTGTTTATTTGTCCCAAGACTACATGTAAGTTTTCACACCATCAGCAGTGGCTGGGATGACCATTCACTCAGAACTGAATGGGAATCTAACACTCAGTTAGTTATGGGAGATGAGAAGCATCCAGCATGCTGTCGTAGAACCAGAAATCACACAATTAAGAAGGATTATTTTTTGTGCTTGCAATCATACAGTTTCGCACCTTAATGCCTATATTTCAAACCAGAAATGAAATTATCTGATCATTTATCTGATCACTCCAATACAACAAAACATTGAGTACATCAGAGAGGTGGCACTGAAACTGGTTTCCTTGTAATCTGTTTATAATGGTCCTTCCAAATAACTGACGGATTTTTGAGTCATTTTTTTCCCAATCCTTAGCTCCATGAATTAAATTATATTCAGTAAGTTGTAGCAACAAAATCATGACCTCTTTTTTATTCTCTATATGTCTCCATCTTTTGTGCAGGGTCTTGCCTGCCTCATTTTGACTGGGACGACAGCGGACTGCTTGATGACCCACACTGTGGGGTCATTTTTCCTGAAACTGGCAATGTGTTGATACCCAAACAACTGGTAGCACTGAGGGCAGCCATGGATGCACTGGGACATTTTGAATCACATGGCTCAGATATATATATGTTGCTATTGTCCAGTATGACCAACACTTTAGAAGTTTAATCTTATTGTGGTTACCATTGCTGCAAAAGGTTTTTAGGTAGTAAAATCAAGCCAGTGAAATGTAAATAAGTTTGTGTATTCACTAAATAAAAATGTAGAACTGCTGGCATTATGATGGTAAGGTGTATGGTACTGTATCAACCTTTTAAAAATGCTGAGGTTATTGAAAAAAGGGCACATGGGGCTGTTAATAAACCTGAGGTTGCAAACATTGTGGGTAAATTAAACAGTCCTTTATTTTCCACATTGCATAATAAACATACCCTTTGATAAAGTCTTTATTTCCAATTCTTACCAATATTAATCAAAGTGAATACACCTTTCCACAAGGATTGTTTTATTGTTGAAATTAAGACTGAAAGAACTCCATTAATTCTCCAGGTTTTTCCCAGTAAACAATCCATGCATTACCAATAAAACGGGCTGTATTAAAAAAAACTGGCTCATGAAATGGATGAAGCCAAAAACAGAACTATGAAAAACAATTTCTGAATTTAAGACTGTCAGAAAATTTAGAACAATGTCAAACCTGTTTTTTTTTTTTCTAACCTTTTTTTTCAGCCTAAACGGCTCCGCTAAGAGCTATGAAGGACATGCTGCAACAGTTACTGATCAAAGTAGTCAATACTGGGAACTAAAACGGTTACATGTTAAGTTATTTTTAAACAAGCCCAAATCCTCTGTCGTGTGTTTAAAGATTCCATCAAATCATGAATTGTTCAAGTCTTGTTAGTCTTGTGATGGAAGTCGGCGTGTCTCAAAGCAGGTTGATGATCTGTTTGACCACCAGGGCTATTTTCCATGGTGATAGTTCATGTAGGAGCCTTCCATCCAACCCAGAACTTTGATGGCTTTCACCTCATCAGTGGATGCTGCAAAACAGATATGTGTTATGGTTATGTAAAGGATAATACTCCTCTTAAAGAAAAAACAAATCACCACTAAGATGAAAACACAAGGGGAGTGGTGGCCTAGTGGTTAGAGCTAGGGCTGGACGATAATTCAATTGCAATATATATCGAACGATAGACGTGTGGCGCAATAGGAAAAAATAGGGTAGATAAAACTTCGATAGAAAGTTTTCCTTTCTTCCTTTCAGCATATCATATTAGTTGATGCTGCAGTCACTACTTCCTCTTAACCTATCGTAATCGCGGACCCAGACACGCCGTCACAAAGCGCCGCCCTCTCAAACCACAACACAGAGCATGTGAATGTCGCAGCAAGTAGAGGCGGAGAGGAAACGGTGTAGGTACCAGATCGACTCGGGTGGTCAGATTGGCTCGGGCGCTTCCAGATGACGTCATCATATGGCAAATCCATCCAAAACAAACTGCATTATGCCCGCGGTCTCCATTTGTTACAAATCAAATTTATTTTGTTAATTTACGGTTATTTTCCAGTAACTTAATCGAGGCATGAAAACTTTTAACATATTTTTTCGAATGCTTCTGTGGTAGTCTGACAGTTTAATCGGTAATTTTGCCAGATCAAAGTTACATCTTAAGAGAAATTTCCTTCCTCCAATTTTTTTTAAAGTTGTGAAGGGAAGATAAACCATAAACTCTTAATTTTTATTAAAAGTCCACAGCCATTTTAATATAATCACGGCATTAATCACTTTAAAATCAATAACGTTTATTCCTCCTTTTTCTACTGATATTACTATGTCGTTCTATCTGATCACATGCTTTTTATTATTCCAGATGAGATTGTGATGAATTTGATTATTTTTTATTGTAGTATTTGGTATATTTAAGATATATGCTGGATAAATTAATCTGGCTATCCCTCCCGTTTTTGTTAACAATATTCTTCCAAAAATTGAGCCAACTGTCAAATATTTGTTGATTTTTTTTGTAAAATGGCATGATAATTTGTTCTATTTTTTTCAGTGTGGTCATTGTTAATCATTAAACCTAAATATTTTACCTAATTTTTATCAATTAAAGTGAGTTGATTATTTTGAATTGCTAAGATTTCACATTTTTTTCTATGTTCATCTTTAAGCCTGAAGCTTTTGAGAAAAAAGAAACCGCTAAATTAACTAAATAAGATTGATTAGTTACAAATGCAGACCGTGGGCTCAATGTAGTTTGTTTGAGTGGCTTTGCCATAAGGTGACTTCACCGGGAGGCGCAAGCACAGACATGAATACGTAGACGCCACGTTCTCGGTTGAGAGGCGTGCCGACAGAGCGGCCATCTTAGGTCAGACAGAGCTGCAGTCAGACAGAATACAAGTCAGTTCAGGTAAGTGGTGCTTTATGTTTTCAGACACTCTGAATCCGGTGAATTCTCAACCGATTTCCAGATAAATTAGCTGACTGAAGACGTCACCCCTTTAGGGGCTACATGAGACCAATTGATTGAATTAAAAGATTGATAGTCTAACTTAATACATAATTTCGATTTTGTATTGACAGTCAGCAAACTTCCAGAGCTACGTCCCAGGATGCCCGACTTTTGCTCGGCTTATGGGTGTGGAAATAAAAGGGTATTACAAACCAGATCCCGGGGTATTACCTTCCACAAGTAAGATTTTACGATAGTTAATCCTCATACTTTACAGTTACAGTTTTTTCCGGCATAAACACATTATGTGCTAATGGGTAGCAGGGATGGAAGCGGAGAAAAGTACATTAAACACCCTGATTTCTAAAAGATCTGACTGAGGATATATATATATATATATATATATATATATATATATATATATATATATATATATATATATATATATATATATATATATATATATATATATATATATATATATATATATATATATATTAGGGCTGGGCGATATAGAAAAAAAGTTTATCGATAAAAAAAATGCATATTGATCGATATCGATAATTATTGAAAATATTTAAAACCATATTTTATGTGCAGCTCTGCCTGGACATTTTATGATATTGCTAAATGATTTGATTTAAATAAAGAACACAAACACAGAATTCCAATTAAATCTTTGTTTAACCAACTTTGGTTGGTTAAATAAAGAGTGGCAGGTTTTTCAGCTGCAGAGAACAGCAGACATATCCATCACTATGAAGCACGTTACTGCATGCGTTATGTCCTTATGCCGCTTGGACGATTTGTCATTTTATCACAAAGAAGGGAGCCCAGTTTAGCTGCTGTACCTGCTTTGTTTTGGAAGAAGTTCCAGACGACGACGACGCGGGGCCGCGCAGCTTAAGCTCGCGGGGCCGCGCTGCTAAAGCTCGCGGGGCCGCACAGCTCAGCTCGCGGGGCCGCGCTGCTGCGGGTGTGAGCGGCTTACGTGATGAATACTGGTGGGTTGCGTTACCAGACTGCTTTTACCGGTTCCTTGCAAGTTTTACAAATCACTGTGGTTTATTTCTATCAGGCTGGCGAACTAGTAAAACCCCGTTTTGGGACAATTTCCTCCGCCGCTACTTGCTGCGACATATTCACGTGTTGTGTGTTGTGGTTTGAGAGGGCGGCGCTTAGTGACGGCGTGCCGACTGTAGCAAGGAAGTAAAACTGTCTATCGAAGTTTTTATCGACCCTATTTTTTCCTATCGCGCCACACGTCTATCGATCGATAGATATTGTTATTGAATTATCGCCCTGTAGGCAGACAGCTCGCGCTTGTCAGCCCCGCGTTACTGCTGCGCGGCTTTGTAAGAATCTTATGGAACTTCTTCCAAAACAAAGCAGGTATAGCAGCTAAACTAGGCTCCCTTATTTGTGATAGAAAACGTCCTTACCCGCCACAACGTCGGACCTCTGCTCTTCTTCTTCTTCTTTTGTTCTTCTTCTTCTTCTTCTTTATGGTTTTTTCTGGCGGTTGGCACGCAACGAAACGGTGCATTACCGCCACCAACTGGTTTGGAGTGTGGATCAGAATGACTTATACTACCTAAAATAAATTAAACCAACCTACCAAAATAAAACAAACACCCAAAAAAAAAAAAAAAAAAAAAAAAAAATTAAATCCTATCAATTAAATTACTAAGTCTAAGATAATGAAACATAATCCCATAACACTCATCTCTTGAATTACTTCTAAGCATTTCTATTAAATCAAATTTTATTCTTTTCCTTTTCAAATTTTTAACCATTTCCCTTCTTTCTTCTTCATATTTCTTACAGTATATCATAATATGCTCAACTGTTTCTTGTTCCCCACAATACTCACATCTTCCAGTGTTATGCTTCCCTATTTTGAATAATGTTCCATTTAATCCAGTGTGCCCAAATCTAAGTCTTGATATGATTGTTTCTTCCCTTCTGCTCCTCCCTGCACAACTCATTTCTCCCACTCTCCTCTGAAAATGCTCTTTACTTCCATCTTACTAACTTTAATTGAGATATCAATGTTTTCTCTAATTGTAGCCTCCTTTGCAACCTTATCTGCCTTTTCATTTCCTTTTATTCCCATATGTGCTGGTACCCACAAAAATATAACTGTAATTCCCATCATTTGAATTCTGAATAATGTTTGCTGGATTTCTATTAAAATATCTGGTCTACTATCTGAATGACTTCTCTGTAAACTGATTAATGATGAAGATGAATCTGAACAAATTATTACTCTCAGTGGTCTTATTTCCTCTACCCATTGTACTGCCAACAGAATTGCTACCATTTCTCCTGTGTATACTGATAAGTTATCACTGATCCTCTTTCCTATTGTAATTTTAAACTCTGGAACAATAACTGATACTCCTATCTTATTAACTAAACTTTTAGATGCATCTGTGTATATCTGAATGAAACTATAATAACTGTTAATATATTTCTGTATTGTATCTGAATTCAAAATAAACTCCCTATCTTTGTTTTTCTTTTTTAATAATTTCAAATCTACTTTTGCTTCAGGTACTATCCAAGGTGGAACTGCTGGCATTGGTACTGTCGGACTGAAAATTAAATCAACTAATTCTAACTCTGTTGCTTTTTGTTTAACTGTCCATCCAAAGCTATTTCTCTCCCTTTTCTCCATTTCCCAACAAGACTTTAAAGTGCTTTGTGCTGGATGATTATCACTATGACCTTTTAAATTAGCCCAATAATTTAAAGACAACTGAGTTCTTCTCAGCTCTAATGGCATTTCTCCCATTTCCACCTGGAGTGCTGCTGTTGGAGTTGTTTTAAATGCCCCTGTACATAATCTCAAAGCCTGAAACTGGATGTTGTCTAACTTTTTTAAAGATGAACTCGATGCAGATCCATACACCACACAACCATAATCCAATACTGACCTAATTAATCCACAGTAAATGGCCTTCAATGCTTTTCTATCAGCCCCCCAATCACTTCCCACCAAACATCTCATAACATTTAACACCTTCCTACATTTGTCCTGTATTTTCTGTATATGTACACTCCATGTTATCCCCTCGTCAAACCATAACCCCAAAAACTTAAAGTGTTTTACTCTTTCTAATTCTTGATTATACATTTTTAGTTTTATCTCTGTACTAATTCTTTTCTTTGTAAAAAACATTGTCTTTGTCTTATCTACTGAGAATTTGAAACCCCATTTATATGACCACTGTTCTATTTCTGTTATTGCATCCTGTAGCTTTTTAACAATAAATTTCAAATTTTTCCCCCTCTTCCAAATTGCCCCATCATCCGCAAAAAGAGAAAACCCCATCCCATTCCCTATTTCCTTGAAAACATCATTAATTAATATAGAGAATAATAAAGGACTCACTATGCTCCCTTGAGGTGTTCCGTTCTCTACCCTATATTTCCTCGAATAATTCTTCCCTATTCTAACTTGTATTAATCTCCCTTGTAAAAAATCCTTAATCCATCTAAATATTCGTCCTTTAATTCCTAATTGACACAGTCTAATTAACAATCCTTCTCTCCACATCATATCATACGCCTTCTCTATGTCAAAGAAGACAGCCACCACACTTTCTTTGTTAACCTGTGCTTTTCTAATTTCATGTTCTAAACATACAGCTGGATCCATTGTATTTCTCCCTTTCCTAAAACCACTTTGGTATTTAGCTATATATCCTTTCTTTTCCATATAATATGTTAGCCTTTCATTTATCATTTTCTCCATTATCTTACATATGTTAGATGTTAAAGCAATTGGTCTATAATTTCCTGGATTAGAACAATCTTTTCCTGGTTTGCGTATTGGCACCACCACAGCCTCCTTCCAGCTCTGTGGCAGTTTCCCATCCTCCCATACTTTATTATATAATTCTAGTAATACTTCCTTTGATTTTTCATTGAGTTGATTTATCATTACATAACAAATCTGATCCTTTCCTGGTGCTGACGTCTTAGATTTCTGGATAGCACGTTTTAGTTCTGTCATTGTAAAAGGTTTGTTTAATAAATCATTATAATTTTCTTCTTGTTGTAACTCTTCATTCTCCCTTACAGTTTTTTCTCTCCCTCTTTTTCCTTCTTCACTAATATTATCTGAGCTGTGAATTTTTACAAAAGTTTTAGCCAGCATCTCTGCCTTTTCCTCATCTCTCACTGCTATTATTTGTCCATCTTTTAAAACTGGGTATCCATACTCTCGTTTTATACCATTCATTCTTTTTATCATACCCCAAACTTTACCAATCTCTGTCTCTCTTCCTACTGAACAACAAAACTTCCTCCAGTATTCTTTCTTTGCACTTTTTATAATTCTCCTTACATTTGCTTGAGATTTTTTATAATTAATAAAATTCTCAAAACAATGATTTCTTTTTACCACTTTAAAAGCTTTATTTCGAGATTTTATCGCTTTTTCACATTCCTTTGTCCACCATGGAACAATCTTATTTTTACGCTTTCCTTCCTTCTTTTTTATTGACTTTTCTGCAGCCTGTAGAATAACTTTACAAATTAAAATATTTAAATTTTCAACATCTTCATTTCTATCAATTTTTTCAATTTCTTGTTCACTAATATTTCTAAATTTATCCCAGTCAGCACTACTAAATGACCATTTCTGCAATCCTACTGTTTCATATTCTTCTACATTCAATCCTACTACTGTTATGATTGGATAATGGTCACTTCCTACTGTTGTTCCTCTGACTACTTCCCATGTACAAATGCCTGCTAATGAATCTGAAACTAATGTGAGATCTAGTGCTGTTTCTGTACCCGTTCTGATATTTAATCTTGTTCCTCTTCCATCATTTAAACACACTAAATTTGTCATATCCATCACCTCCTCAATCACCATCCCATTAGCATCATTAATGTTACCCCATAATGAGCTATGTGCATTAAAATCCCCACACCAAATCACCTTCCCTACTAACTGTACCACCAGTTCCTCTAGCAACTCTAAAGACAATTTTTTACATGGATTATAAAAGTTAACAACTTTAATATTTCCTTCTTTAGTCCATACTTCAGTTATTAAATATTCTAGTTCTTTCCCTTTTCCTATAACTCTATATTGCATTCCTTGTTTAATAAATATTATACATCCTCCTCCACTACCCTCCCCCCTATCTCTACGAATACTATCGTACCCTTTAATAACAAATTCTAATTCTGATTTAAGCCAAGTTTCTTGAACACATATGATATCTGGTTTATTTTTTAAATCTCTAATAAATCCTTTAAACTCCTGCCCATTTGCTATTAAGCTTCTTGAATTCCATTGTAAAATAATCAGTTTGCCTTATCACTTGCTCCTCCTGCTTTCCCATCTGATTCAAGTCTTGTTTTAATTTGCTCCCAAGATATATCTTTTATGCCCAAAAACTTCTCAGCTCCCTTAACTATTATTTTAATTTTCTCAGTTTTATGTTTAACTTGATCCGTACAGTTTATCACGTATGCCATAAACAAAATAATCTTATCCACTGACAGTCCTGGATTTGCTTTCTCTGTTTGACCTGGTTCTTTTCTCGACATCTGGATAACATTGTCAGTTTCCACTCTTCCTTTTTGTCCTTGTACTGTCTTCACTGCTTCTGCATAACTTATGTTGTTAACTGTTTTAACCTGTTGTATTTTCACAGCCCTTTTCCTAACTTCACATCCTCCATACGTTACCCTGTGTTGGCCACCACAATTGCAACACTTATCCTGCACCTTTTCCTTACAATCCTCCACCCTATGCTCATCTCCACATTTAGGACATCTCTGTTTTCCTTTGCAAGCCACTGCTATATGTCCATATCTCTGGCATTTGTAGCATCGTAGTGGTGGGGGGATGTATGGCCTAACTGGAAAAATCATGCATCCTATTTTCACTTTTTCTGGCAACACTGACTCCTGAAACTCCAGAAGAAGCGACAAGCTCTCAACTCTTTCATCATTTACTGTTCTCATAAGTCTTTTAATTCTGCTCACCTCACCTCCATTTATACTGCGTTTAAGTTTGTCCAAGTCTTCCTCCACTGGTATCCCTGTTATCACGCCCCTTGTGACTTTACTTTCACCCACAATCTTTCTCTCACTAATTATTTTCTTACACACACTTTCAACTTCCCACGCTTTATTTTTCTGTTCCTCCGTTTTGCACACTATAAACAGGCTTCCATCTCTCAAAATCCTCGCCATTTCCACATCTCCAAGCTTCTTTTTTAACTCCCTGGATACTGCTATAGGACTTAAACTGATATGCTCATCTTCTTTCCTAAATTTCAGGATGATTTTAACTTCCTTTTTCCCAGCCTTTTTCCGAACAAACCCACTAGCTTCATCAGAACTGCTCTCTTCCAAACTCCTTTTACTTCCTTGACTGGTCATCCACCCTCCTTCTGCTCTACTCAGCCCAATTCCTCCTCTCCTATTAGCCACTGGAGTCCAGTCGCCATAACCCATTTCCCCATCTTCCTCTACTTCCTGAGTAGCCATTCTGACCCATTCACAAACCAGCTTATGCCAACCGCCGATGAGCTGTCCTCCTCCCTGCCCGTAGCTCTGCGGCGTCTCCTGGTTTCACGTAGCGCCGAACACCTTTTGCGTTCACAACTCCCAGCTCCGACCGCAACTCCAACACAACTCAAAACCACCGCGCTCAGTACTTGTTCTTCTTCTTCTTCTTCTTGATTTTTTTATTGGCGGTTGGCAAAAAACGTTTAGGTGAGCATTACCGCCACCAACTGGTATGGAGTGTGGACTGCATGACAAAAAAAAAAAAAAAAAAAAAAAAAAAAAAACTATATCCTATTATACAACCTACTCTGTTTCAAAAACTCAAATATGACCTGGTATCCTCTGCTTCCTGATTCCTTTCGCAATAAATCAACAATATCAAGCTTAATTTTCATGTTACTAAGTTTCCTTGTCAACCTATTTCTCTGAATCCAATATTTATTACAATTCAAAATGACATGTTCCACAGTCTCATCTTCCCCACAGTCACATTTCCCTGTCTGATGTTTACCTATCAAAAATAATTATCTATTCAATCCAGTGTGTCCCATTCTAAGCCGTGAAATAATTATCTCTTCTCTCCTGTTCCTTTCTGTTATTCTCATTTGTCCAATTCTCTTTTGTATTTTATAAAGCCATCTTCCTTTCTTTTCTTCATCCCATAACTTTTGCCACCTCTCTTTGGCTTTTTGTTTAATTATACCCTTTATTTCTGTTATACCAAAACTAACATTAATATCTACCCTTACCTTATTTGTACTCTCCTTAGCCATTCTGTCTGCCATTTCATTTCCTTTAATCTCATTATGTGCCGGAACCCAAACAAAATTTACTACTAACCCCATCATATTTATTCTATAAAGCGTTTGTTGTATTTCAATTAATCTATTGCCTTGAGTGAGATGTGAGCTTTTAGATTATCCAGGATTAGCAGCATGGGACGATCAGGGGTGCAGTTAGTGTGCTGTATCAGGTGATCAAGGAACTCAGGCCAGATGTCTTCATTCATCCATCCCGTTCTGGTGGCGGTACCTTTGGCTCCTGGACGTGCTCCTGTCATGAAGCAATCCTTAAACTTGACTCTGGGGAAGACAAACATGGGAGGTATGGCATTCCCAGCAGCATTCACTGCACACACCACAGTCACCAGTTCTCCTCTTTCAGCCGATGTGACAGAACCAACTTGCTTTTTTCCTGTCTCCGTCATAACCTGATCAAATAGAAAGTTTAGAATCAATGGCATGTGCAAGCAGTATTCTACTACTGGTAATATGCCCTCTAGTGTATCTGCTGTGGCTTTTGTACTGTAAAGACAACTGTTTCATCCACATTGTAAATCATGTGTGGAGGGAAGGCATGCCTGTTAAAGATGAGAGGCAAAGTAAGAACCTTATCAGAATCAAAGCCAAATCTTACAGGTAATGCCTCCGTAAAGCATTTGCGACTAAATAATTAATTCTGTCACCTGTCCATAACTACAGCCAGATTGTCAAATAACTCCCTGACTGTAGTTTTATTGAAGGCTGTAGCTCTTCCCAGGGATGTTGCCTCTGGAGTTCGGATAGAGAGATGGCGACGTGCTAGGAAGCTGCAAAACCAATCTTCACCTAGAGTAGACAATTCATTATTATAAGATTCAGCTGTGTGCCAAGATCAGTTGGCCTTAATTAACCTACAGAATCATGTGATCTCTTGCACACCCTAGCCTACCTGCACATTGTGTCTTTGTCCAATTGTCAGGGACAGGGATATTGTTTCTTTCTGCATATTCAAAGGCCAGTTGATGGGACTTAACTGGAGGAAGGCCAATGAAACTAGTTGTTTCAAGTGTTTGGCACGCTCCTCCTCCATCTCATTTGTAATAATTCTCTTTGCCTCAGCTACTGCACCCCAGGCTACCGATTTTACTTCCCCTTTCTCTTTTTTCTTTATGAATCTTAAAAGGCTTGACTTGTCAATATTTCTATCCCTAGCAGCTGCTCTTAGAGATTCTTTCCTTCCTTGACTTTAGCGGCTGCACTCTCCATCTCCTCGAGGGGTGTTTTGCCCCAGGTTGTCTTCCTGGTGTATTTCCTTGGCATGATGGCTTTTCTACAATGTTTATGACATTTGAAATAAAAATGTAACATTACATATTAATTAATATGTAATTAATAGTAATATTACATTACATATGCAGTGTAATATTACATTAAAATATGTTTACAACCAAACTTAACCTGTGCCTCATGGTGGGGGTAAAGTAAGACACTGTATCACTTTACCCCACAGCATTTGTCTCAATTTACCCCACCTCCACCATTTTTTTTAAAAATGACCTTTCTTAGCAATTCAGGCTAACCTTCAGCTAGCACCATCACATGGTTTTATATGTTGGTAGTTCATCAACAGGTATGATATAAGTTTTTCTACTAGAATCAATTTGCTTTGGCACAACAGTTGATTAAGTTGACAGCAAGAAAATTTACTTTTACATGCAAAAAACACATTTTGTTGGAAAAAACATGCTTACCTGAGCAAAATGAGCTTCTCTCCTTTATGGCAAAGGGGAAATGGGAGGAGCTTGGAAACAAAATGGTCACATGGGCACAAATGTGTTCTGTTGCCTAGATACAGGGGTTGTCTCACATTACCCAGTGTCTCACTTTACCTCACTCTCCCCTACGTGCTGCGTACTCGCGGTCAAGTCCGATCTTCCTGTGTTCTTACCGAGAGTACGGACTCGCGTTCTCGTGAATTGAGAAACGGCTATCGTCACAGGGCTGCAACAATGCAGTTATTCTCTCAGAAAGCAATGGTTGTAAGTGTTGCTCATTGTTTACAGATTCGATAAGATATATGTCAAGCTCCATCATATATCAGAGCTCTGATTACCCCGTATGTTCCTAACAGAGCACTTCGCTCTCAGACTGCAGGTCTGCTGGTGGTTCCTAGAGTCTCTAAAAGTAGAATGGGAGGCAGATCCTTTAGCTATCAGGCTCCTCTCCTGTGGAACCATCTCCCAGTTTTGGTCCGTGAGGCAGACACCCTGTCTACTTTTAAGACTAATCTTAAAACCTTCCTTTTTGACAAAGCTTATAACTAGAGTGGCTCATGTTACTCTGAGCTACCTTTATAGTTGTACTGCTATAGGCTTAGGCTACTGGAGGACATCAGGATCTAATTTTCTCACTCTATAGAGTTCTACTGTTCTTCAATTATGCATTACGTGTTGTTATTTCTGCTTTAACTTTCTGTTCTCTCTCTTTTATCTTCATAGTAGGTACACCTGGTCTGGCATTCTGTTAACTGTGACATCATCCAGAGAAGCCAGATCACCCACTAGTACCATCTAATGTAGAACAGATTACTGGATCAATGTGTGCTTCTGTGCTTTTTTGTCTCTGTTGTTGTGTCTCTGCTCTGTCTTCTGTAAACCCCAGTCGGTCGAGGCAGATGACCGTTCATACTGAGCCCGGTTCTGCCGGAGGTTTTCCTTGCCGTTAAAGGGGAGTTTTTCTTTCCACTGTCGCTTCATGCTTGCTCGGTATAAGGGATTGCTGCAAAGCCATGGACAATGCAGACGACTCTCCCTGCTGCTCTACGCTTCTTCAGGAGGAGTGAATGCTGCTTGTCAAGACTTTGATGCAATCAACTAGGGTCCCTTAGATAGGAAATGTTTTGACCAATCTGTATAATCTGACCCAATCTGTTTAATCTGATTGAATTTGACTTTGGAAAGTGCCTTGAGATGACATGTTTCATGAATTGGCACTATATAAATAAAATTTAATTGAATTGAACTATTAAGTCTAGTAAGTAAGTCTAGTGTAAGTCTAGTGTTTTTTGTCTCTCGTGCTGCGGGTAACATATTGTTTAAAGGTGGGGAGGGTGGAGGACAGGGATACTTTGTTAAAGTTGCCTTAGATCAGAAAAATAGCCTGGGGGTGTTTTGTTTGCATTCTGTTCAGAACGGTGTAGATAACGTCACATACTGCTCCAGGGTTAGCAGACCGGGCACATAGCTTGCTATCGTGATAACGGGAATAAACTCTCTCGGGACCATGAAAGTCCTGAGCCTGACAGCTAGCAGTTCAATATCCTTAGTGCAAAACGTGTCTTTAATTGTAATATGACCAAAGCTGCACCACCTCTTATTAATAAACACAGCCACACCCCTTGCTCACTTCTTTTTCAGTGGGCAGTTTTTCTTCCCACTGTCGCTTCATGCTTGCTTAGTATGAGGGATAGCAGCAAAGCCATGTACAATGCAGACGACTCTCCCTGTGGCTCTACGCTTCTCCAGGAGTGAATGCTGCTTGTCGGGACTTTGATGCAATCAACTGGTTTCCTTATATAGGAACATTTTTGACCAATCTGTATAATCTGACCCAATCTGTATAATATGATTGAATTTGACTTTGTAAAGTGCCTTGAGATGACATGTTTCATGATTTGGCGCTATATAAATAAAATTTAATTGAATTGAAATTGAATATGTTAATATCTTTTATGGGTATTTTGTGTATGAAGGAACGGTAAAATGTTGTGGTCTGTGTGACAGCAGTGTGTGTGTTTACTTGCTAATTTGCCGCTTTTCTAGCCGGCTGTGAAAATGCCTGTTGAGTTAATATTATGCAGCTGTTACGTTAATACTGATATTTACATGGCTGTTTATTAAGCCATTTTTTGTATCTTTCTTTTCTAGTTTTACACCGAATTCAAAGCAGTCAGAAATGCTGACTAAATGTGTAAGACGATAATAAAGGAGCAAGCCGATCATTTCCTGGCTCTTTAATAAGGAGTTTGGCTGGCTGTTTATCTGTGTTCACGCTAGACCAAAACACATAGAGAGAACAGTACAATGTTGATTTATATAACTTCAGTTGTACTTCTTGATTTCTTTGTTTTATCTACTGAAAATGTAAAACTCCATTTGTAAGACCATTTTTCAATCTTATGAATTGATTTTTGGACTTTCCCTACAATAAATTTAACATTCCTTCCACGTTTCCAATTATCTCCGTCATCAGCAAACAATGAAGGCTGTTTCATGCGAGCAGAGGCTGTTTTGTGTGAGCAGAGACCATTTTGTACTGGAGGAAAACTTATAAATGATATTTTGAGTGCAAAGTTGGCGGACAGTTTGTAAAACAATTTTTTTATGTGAAACCTTTTGGCAGGAAACTATCTCCATAACTCCTGCTGCAGCATTTTGGATCAGCTGAAGACTTTGAACTGCATTTCAACCAGTAAACTAATGATTAAACCAGGGGGGCAAATGCATTATCATTATTCAACGGCTGTATCTCCTCGCTGCATCGACCGATCTGCACCAGATTTTTTTTATGAATCGTGGGGGAGTTCGGCCGAACGCATATGTGTGTATTGCCTGGTGGACGGGCGGGGAAGATGCGTGACAGCTTCTGCGGTGGCTGGCGGCAGGCGGTGCGCGTACCCCAGCGGTGCTTGGCTGCGAGGGCCGCTCATCGCCGCTTGCGGCTTTAATTATTATTATTATTTATTCTTGGGACTTTTGAAACGGCTTTTTGGAGGCCTAAACATGCATGAAAACTCACCAAACTTTGCCCAAAATTGTCCCCCGTGAGAAATCGCATGATTTTAGTGTAATTGAAAACGGGCGTGGCAAACCTGCTCAACAGCGCCAACTAGAGTGAGTTGGGCCAAACCGTAACACGTAGAAAGCTGAAATTTTTTACCTAGGTAGGTTTTTTAAAATTATGAAAGAAAGTCTCTTGGGTGTATGCTCTAAAACCCACAGGAAGTCTGCTATTTTGGGTCAAAGGGTAAAATATTGGCCGTTTTTGCCTCAAACTTTAACGAACTAGTCCTAGGCATTTTAACCTATTACTTTCAAATTTTTTCAGCATGCAGTTAAGACATTGACGTTTAAAAGTTATCAAAGGTTTTATGAAATATGCATATTTGCCTGAGCTGTCGCATTGCAAAAATCAGGTTTGTGGAAAACCATTAAAAACGCATTAAATCAGTAAGCCCCAAGCCATGCTTTGTCTGAGAATTATGAAACTCGGTAAGTGCATGTAACTTCATAGGCCCTACAAAAAAGCCTCTTGAAGCAATGGGCTACCTCCTACAGGAAATCATTCATTTCTCATCAAAGATGTCATTTTCCCATATTTTTGGGGGTTACATTTGAATAAACGACTCCTAAACCGTTACACTTATGGCATTCAAAGTTACTCCAAAAAATTCCTCACACATAGAGGATCAAAAGTTATCAAAAACATTTTTGCTACGTCCAACCATATTTTTTTGACAATTATTTATAACATGAATTGTGTTTTGAAGGAAAAAACATTTATTATTTCCAACACTAGATGGCAGCAAACCCAAATGTTTGGGCGTCATCTGTAAGTCACGGTACATATTTTACCAAACCATTCATACACATTCGTCCAAAAGTGGAAGCAGCTTTAAAATATCTTTAGCTGGCCTTTAAAAGAAATAAGATTTTAATCTTTAATCCTATATGTAGGAGCGCAAATGCATTGATTGGGTAATTAGCGTTCATGTCTTTTTAAGGGGGGAACTTTTCTTTGATAGGTAGGTTTTCCACCCGGAAGGGGAAAACAGTTTTTGACCGCAAAAAGATAAATACAAGCAAGCAAGTCTGCTTTATATGTTGTCTGGAGATGTGTTCATGTATGATGGACATTTGATATGCAAAGAGGAAAATAAATGGACGAAGCGTTCAACATGCCCTGACGACTCGGACTCTAATTCATCCCAAAACGGTAACAATAAGCGCGTCAACTCTATTACCCCGATGCAGCACCTCAGTGGCTTAAAGTATTGGCTTGGCCGCTACAAAACCAGTCAAAAACTGTTTGTGCATCTTCACGAACTGTGCATAAGTAAAGATACGTGTTTCTGCATGGTTGATGGTGGTGATTGCGCAAGATAAGACTGGGCTGGAGGTTACGTGTTTGGAGTGGAGCATCAGCTGATCGAACTCAGCTCACCTGAGGTGACGTCGGACAGGATAGACATCGGTGAGGACGCAGTTGATCAGCTCGGCGCTGGATTTGAACAATCATTCGTCTGGATTAGGTATGTGTAGCGCTACCACCGATATGATGGCCATCTAAATATAGTGTGCACACATAAGGGCGTAATTCCAATGCATCGGTTGCTGAAGTGGATGAACAATTAATTTTGAATCAACAAACTGTTGCCATCTGTGGACTGTCGGACTTTAATTATGGAGGATTGCGCGGCTAAAATGGATAAACATTTTAGCCGAGGGAACCAGTTGATTGCATTAAGGTCTTGACAAGCAGCATTTCCTCCTGAAAAAGCGTAGAGCCACAGGGAGAGTAGTCTGCATTGTCCATGGCTTTGCAACAATCCCTCATACTGAACAAGCATGAAGCAACAGGGAAAAAAAACCTCCCCATTAACAGGAAGGAAAAACCTCCAGCAGAACCGGGCTCAGTATGAACGGTCATCTGCCTCGACCGACTGGGGGTTACAGAAGACAGAGCAGAGACACAACAAGACAGACAAAAAAGCACAGAAGCACACATTGATCCAGCAATCTGTTCTATATAACCACAACTGTTATAACTTTGGGCAATAAATAATGTGCAATAATCTATTTAATACACTGTGCTATAACCTGTGCAATGATCCGGAAGAACTTCTGCTGCTATCACCAAGTGAATATATGTCAGTACATGTGTATGTAGGCCTATATATATATATATATATATATATATATATATATATATATATATATATATATATATATATATATATATATATATATATACAAGATCGGCTTTCTATCACCTGAAGAACATTTCCAGGATTAAAGGACTGATGTCTCAGCAGGATCTGGAAAAACTAATCCATGCGTTTATCTTTAGTAGAATCGATTACTGCAACGGTGTTTTCACAGGTCTGCCTAAAAAGTGGATCAGACAGCTGCAGCTGATCCAGTACGCTGCTGAACGCATCTAAATACATCACAGACTTGTTATCAGTGTATCAACCATCCAGAGCACTAAGGTCTTCTGGCTCCAGCCTTCTCTGCGTACCTACAGCCAGAACTAAACAAGGAGAAGCAGCATTTAGTTCCTACGCTCCACTTATCTGGAACAAACTTCCAGAAAACTGTAAAAGTGCGGAAAACCTGAGTTCTTTTTAATCAAGATTAAAAAAAACATTTGTTTAGGACTGTTTTTGACTGTTCTAGTTAAACTGTTCTACTGAAACAGCATTAGTTCAACTTTTTTAGTCCAGCTGTTTATTGATGTCCACATTTTCTGTTTTCTTTTCCTGTATTTTAATCATGTAAAGCACTTTGCATTGTCTCTGTACTGAATTGTGCTATACAAATAAATTTGCCTTGCCTTGCCTTTTCCTTGCCTTTATATTTATATATATATATATATATATATATACATATGTATATGTATGTACAGTATGTATATGTGTGTGTGTGTATGTATGTATGTATGTATGTATATATATATGTGTATATAACCGGGAAGTACACATGACATCACCTGCCTACTCCGATTTCTTTTGTATTTTTTTAATTCTTATTTTTTTTCTCACTTTCTTTTTGATCCACTGTATATAGGAAGATACACTGTATATAACTGATGCACCCTTTCCTACTGCTGACTATTGACTGACTATTGAGCCGATGTGACAAGTGAATTTCTCCAATGTGAGATCAATAAAGACTATCTTATCTTATATCAAGACTTAGATTTGCCCACACAGGATTAAATGGTACATTATTCAAAATAGGGAAGCATAACACTGGCAGATGTGAGTATTGTGAGGAACAAGAGACAGTTGAACATATCTGACACACTGTGAGAAAAATTCATAAAGAACAAGAGAAGAAGAAGACTTCCCAACAGCAGGGGGCGCACTCCAACAATCTGAAAGGTGTCCGTTTGCCTGAGGAAGAAGCCCGTGATGTCACAGCTAACAACATTAGCACCACACATTGGATAATTTAGGAGGGGATGCAGAAAAACAGGTAAGGCTGTTTGGATTATATATGCATGTAGTGTAATATCCCCCACCACAACTTGAGGTGGGATGAGCAGTCTCAGTTCTGCGGCTAATTCTAGCCGCTAATATTAGCGCTAATGCTAGCGCCTTAAGGCTAGCGAGCAAGGCTCTTGTTTACATCCGGGTTCGGCTGGCTCAGAGCCTTTCTCTCTATGGCTCTGCGTTGGCTACCAGCACAGACATGTATACGTAGACCAAAAGTTATGATCGGTGTTCAATCATAACTTTTGGAAGAACATCTCAAACTGGCCACAGATGCATGAATGAAAGTAGTGTTGGTCAAAGGTTTTCTTTGGGTTTATGCGAACCAGCAAGTCAGGAAGTGGAGCGGATTGACCATCTGACAACAACTTCCCCCGGTAAGCTGTCGACAGACACACTGTCGCTGCTCCAGTTAATTAATGAATTATTTCCATCTGTGGCCATGTCACCTTTCAGCGTGTATTCACTGGCTTCCAGCAACTTAGCTGATAAACCAATCAGGGACCTACTCATTATTCGCTGTAACGCTTTATTTAAAATTCGAAGAGTAAAGGCTAATTTACCATGACGCGCTTTTGTCCCGCATTTGACTGGGTCCGATTTGGAAAAAGTAAAATAATAAATTAATTAATTTCACCTGCGCTTTTCTGAACAAAAGAAGGCAGAGCTGCAGTCAGAGCGGCTATCAGTCAATATGCAGCAGCTTCACCTGATGAGCCGCTGCGCACCACGACACTCTTAATAAAATGACAAGGATTTTGATGTGTACAGATTATTAAGGAAACGACATTAAAAAAAACTGCAGCTACAACATGGACTGGAGAGCGGGTTCTAACTGGGTGAGGCCAGAGGTGATTCTCAGAGAGCTTTTATGAAGTTATTGTTTTTATTTTTACACGCAGTGGAGCGACACTGTAGAAGCAAGTCGTACTAGAAACCACTGAACAAGCCTCCTGTCTGTGGATCTATGGACTCATTTTACTCCAACCCCAAAACATCTGCCAAACAGAGTACTGCAGCCAAGATTAACTTCAACAATAACTTTACGAAATACATTAACATTTTGCTTATTAAAAATGTCCATATTTAAAAGCAAGTTATGTTTTTTTCTGATAAACTTTGAGCAATTTTATTAAACTTTTAAAAAAATTAACAATCCATCCTTCATCGATTTATACCGGCTTTTCCCTACAGGTGTGACGTCAAGCCGTATCTGATGGGGAAACGCACCTCGGCGTCACACGGGGTCGTTGGGGGTGGGGGCTCGGCCATCCTGGACAGGTTGCCAGTCACAGGGCTAAAATATATCTGTTTTATTAAAATTAAAAAAAGTTAATGCCTTTTTATAAACTCATGAGTCATGATAATTAATTGCTGTGCAATAACGGGCAAAGCAGACAGTGATTATTGTAATGTGCGATCTGTGTTAAACTAAAATGTATGACATCATAGTGTTGGTTATGTGTCCTGCATTGTCCAGGTTGTGGTTGGCCTTGTTTGTTCATATGATTAATTTATACTGAAGGTGACAGGGAGCCAGTGGAGGTAATGTTCAGATGTGAAGTAGATGATGTAAAGATGTAAATTGCTGTCTTTTGTACTAGTTGTAGTTTATGGAGGTTTTCTGGAGGACAGGGAGGGAAGGGAGCTGAAAGTGTAAAGTGGACTGTGGACCAGTTTGGCTAAAGTGTTAAGGAAGAACTTGATGTTGCCGATATGAAAGTTAACCAGGTTATGTTATGGATGTGGACAGTGAAGGAGAGGATGGGAGGCTGTCCAGGAAGACACCAAGGCTCTGAAGCTGAAAGGTGGGACAGAGACATGAATGGTCAGTGGATATTGTAAAACTACCAGATTTGGTTCAAGTTAACTCTGCACAATAAGCAAGTGAGGTAACTAATGTGGCATTATTTCCACGGTCCCGGGAATATATGGGCTGACTAGAAAATTTTTTCAGTCAAACTGATTAATTTTGCTTTAACCCATGACGTAGACGCCCCGTCGTCGGGTGAGAGGCGTGCCGACAGAGCGGCCATCTTAGGTCAGACCAAGCTGCGCTCAGAGAGAATACACGTCAATGCAGCAAAATGTACTTTATGTTTTCAGACACTCTGAATCCAGCCGTGGATATTGACCCTGTAGAGCTCCCGACGGACAGTTTTGGTAGAAACAGGAGAGTTGAGGTGCACATTTAGTTCTGCCGTGATTTGGGGAGCCGTGGTTTTATGTTTTTTGGATACAATCCGGGTTAGCACCCGAACATCCCTTTCAGACAGCTTCCTCTTGCGTCCACAGTTAATCCTGTTGGATGTGGTTCGTCCTTCTTGGTGGTATGCTGACATTACCCTGGATACCGTGGCTCTTGATAATCACAAAGACTTGCTGTCTTGGTCAAAGATGCGCCAGCAAAACGTGCACCAACCATTTGTCCTCTTTTGAACTCTGGTATGTCACCCATAATGTTGTGTGCATTGCAATATTTTGAGCAAAACTGTGCTCTTACCCTGCTAACTGGACCCTCACGCTCTGCTCTTATTGGTTCAATGTGCAATTAATGAAGATTGGCCACCAGGCTGGTCCAATTTAGCCATGAGACCTCCCACACTAAAATGAGAGGTGTTTCAGTTTCATTGTCCAACCCCTGTATATATATATATATATATATATATATATATATATATATATATATATATATGAACACATACATACAGGTAAAAGCCAGTAAATTAGAATATTTTGAAAAACTTGATTTATTTCAGTAATAGCATTCAAAAGGTGTAACTTGTACATTATATTTCAGAGCAACTTGGGCTCTCATAACACCTGAGCAGTGCCAGAAACTCATCGACTCCATGCCACGCCGCATTATTGCAGTATTTGAGGCAAAAGGAGCTCCAACCAAGTATTGAGTATTGTACATGCTCATATTTTTCATTTTCATACTTTTCAGTTGGCCAACATTTCTAAAAAAAAATCCATTTTTTGTATTAGCCTTAAGTAATATTCTAATTTTGTGACACACGGAATTTTGGATTTTCATTTGTTGCCACTTCAAATCATCAAAATTAAATGAAATAAACATTTGAATGCATCAGTCTGTGTGCAATGAATAAATATAATGTACAAGTTACACCTTTTGAATGCAATTACTGAAATAAATCAAGTTTTTCAAAATATTCTAATTTACTGGCTTTTACCTGTATGCCTACATGCACATGTACTGACATATATTCACCTGGTGATAGCAGCAGAAGTTCTTCGGATCATTGTACAGGTTATAGCACAGTGTATTAAATAGATTATTGCACAGTAGTTATTGCCCAAAGTTATAACAGTTGTGGTTACAGTTACTGATAGCAGCAGAAGTCACTTCTTTCAGGATTATTGCACTGGTTATCGCACAGTGAATTAGATAGATTATTGCACATTGGTTACAGTTACAGTGCAGCACTGTATAATCTGATTGCAGATTATATAGCAATCAGAATGATTGCTATATAATCTGCACAGGGGGTGGAAGGTGTTGTCCATGATGGATGTGAACTTGGACAACACCCTCCTCTCAGCTACTTCCTCCACTGAGTCCAGAGTGCAGCCCAGGACAGAAGTGGCCTTCCTCACCAGCTTATTCAGCCTCATTCTGTCCCGTTCTGCGCTGCCTGGAGCCCAGCAGACGACAGCGTAGAGAAGGGCTGAGGCCACCACAGAGTCATAAAAAGTCTTAAGCAGGGGCCTGCTCACTCCAAAGGAACTCAGCCTCCTCAGGAGATGGAGGCGGCTCTGGCCCTTCTTATGCAGAGCGTCGGTGTTATGAGTCCAGTCCAGCTTATTATTGACGTGAACACCCAACAAAAGAGTCCTACGTCTCTGATTTCAGCTTCATAAATGTGAATATTTCTGTTTTCTTTGCTCATTTATGGCAATAAACTGAGTATCTCCATGTTTTGTTGACAGAACAAGAGATTTGGGAAACATTGACATTTTTCAAAATTTTGTAACATTTTATTATTATAGCAACCAATCAATTAATTGTTAAAATAATCAATAGATTAATCAACAATGAAAATAATCTAGACCCAGAGTTTGTCTGTGCATCGTGTTTACTCCTGTGAGCTATAAAAATGAATTAGCTTTGAACTGTTTTTGTTCCCCCTTAGGTCACAGCAGTGTCAGACATTGGTGGGAGGACTGTGGATGAGGCCACGAGACGTATGATGTTTTTCATCATGGACTATGGCCATGGTGATTGTACAAGGCAGTACAAGTTTGTGGGCTGGAATGGAAAGTAGGAATTCAGGACTTTAAATCTGTTTGAAGTCATATTTGGTAAGTGCATAATGGGTAATAACTGTAATATAGTAACTTTAAGATATTTGTGTCTGTCGAGGGAAATTTATGTATGCTATGAATTTGATTTTCTAAGGTCAATAATACCCTCACCTTAAGGACATAAATGTCCCCTCAAAACAGGTGCTCCAGAAATGTTATCATATAAGAAATGTTTTCAAGATTTTCTTGCACAGATCTTCCAGTCAACAGCTGTTCTCATCAAAAATATTACATTTTGTATTTTTTCCTTGGTTTGTAATTTTTTTTATGGGCAATTTAATAAAGCCAGATTTTAGAAAGAAATAAAAAAATGTGACAGCCTTGGCCAGTCAGCTTTGAATTTCTATCTTTTTTTCTTAGCTTTTTCCCAGTTCATTCTGACGTTTGCAGGTTTGTAAAGTCAATTATGTAAAGGGATACTTCACCCAAAATTACAATTTAAATCTTGGGTAATTGATATAAAACTGATCATTTGTTGGTAAATTTCACCTTAACATAGTTGACTTTACAATTGTAGTTGAGAGTTGTGTTGGTACATATGAAGTGACCATAAGATATGTTTCCCACAGGAGCTTTAAAGAACAACACATTAACCAGACAGATCACCAGGAAGGATTTGGAGAGGGCAGTGTCGAAATGGCTGATCGGAT